>CM018684.1:63660612-64279341 GCA_009363875.1 Mikania micrantha
TCAGTTTATTTTCTTGATTCTTTCATTCCTTACATAGATCGTTGTCTAGATTACATGGTCTCTGATCTGATTTATTGAAAGATCAAGACCTGGGTGAGGAGAACCAGGCTGTTGAGATTGATGCTTCTTCTGAGCAATTCCGAGCAGTCTGGCTAGTAAGCCTCCTGAGTACCCTACTGCTTTGAGGTGTTTGAGAGTACAGATCCGGTTGAGAAACCATCTGTTGAGGCACCACCATCCCTAGAGCTTAGGGAGTTGCCATCTCATTTGGAGTATGCATTTCTGGATTGGTGATTCTGATTTGCCCGTCATTATTTCGTCTTCATTGACGGAGGAGGAGAAGTCAAGATTGATTGAGGTGCTTAAGGCAATAAGCAGGCGATTGCGTGGAAGTTGATGGATATAAAGGGCATACACCTTCGTTTTGTACGCATCGCATTTTGATGGAAAGGAGGATACAAGCCGGTGGTCCAACCACAAAGACGGCTAAATCCTAACATGTCTGAAGTTGTGAAGAAAGAAGTTCTTAAGCTCTTAGATGCCGGATTAATCTATCCCATTTCAGATTCAGCTTGGGTTAGTCCCAGTACAGGTTGTTCCAAGAAGGGAGGCATGACTGTCATTGTGAACGAGAAGAAAGAGTTGATTCCATCTAGGACAGGTCACTGGCTGGAGAGTATGCATCGATTACAGGAGACTGAATGATGCCACTAGGAAAGATCATTTTCACTGCCTTTCATTGATCAGATGTTGGAGCGGTTGTCAGGACAACAGTTTTACTGTTTTCTTGATGGTTTTTCAGGTTATTTCCAGATCCCCATAGCACCGGAGGATCAGGAGAAAACCACGTTTACATGCCCATACGGTACCTTTGCGTATCGCCGTATGCCGTTTGGGTTATGTAATGCTCCAGCCACATTCCAGAGATGCATGGTGGCTATATTTCAGGATATGATCGAGACTTCCATGGAAGTTTTCATGGACGATTTTTCAGTGTTTGGAAGTTCGTTCGATCATTGTTTGCAGAATTTGGATAGGATGCTTGCTAGATGTGTGGAGACTAATCTGATGCTGAACTGGAGAAGTGCCATTTCATGGTGACTGAGGGTATTGTGCTAGGGCACAAGATTTCGCGAGATGGCATTGAGGTAGATAGGGCTAAGATCGATACGATTAGTAAACTCCCACCACCTACGAACGTGAGAGCGTTCGTAGTTTTCTAGGTCATGCAGGGTTTTATAGGCGTTTCATTAAAGACTTTTCTAAGATTTACCCGACCGATGACCCGACTTTTGGAGAAAGATGTGGAGTTTAAGTTTAGTGAGGAGTGCATGAGAGCGTTTGAGTTTCTGAAGGAGAAGTTGGTGAGTTCTCCTATTCTGATAGCCCCCGATTGGAGCCTTCCTTTCGAGTTGATGTGCGATGCTAGTGATTTTGCAGTAGGGGCTGTGCTTGGTAGATAAGCACTTTCATCCGATTTACTACGCAAGTAAGACCTTAGATGATGCTCAGGAGAATTACACGACTACGGAGAAGGAGTTGTTAGCGTCGTGTATGCGTTCGATAAGTTTAGGTCTTATCTTGTTCTTTCCAAGACCATTGTTTACACCGATCATGCGGCCTTGCGATATTTGTTCGCGAAAAAGGACGCAAAACCTCGTTTGATTCGGTGGATTCTCCTCCTTTCTGAGTTGACATAGAGATTAAGGATAAGAAAGGAGCTGAGAATGTTGCAGCCGACCATTTGTCGCGGCTTGAGGATCCTGCTCGGAGAAGATGAATGAAGAGATGATTGGAGACACATTCCCACATGAGACTTTGATTTCTGCAGACACAGAGATAGTGGGAATGGTGAGTGCAGGTGAGCAGGGATTGCCATGGTTCTCAGACATTGCGAATTACTTGTCTGAAGGTTACATGTTGAAGGTCTAACTTCACAGCAGCGGAAGAGGTTTTTCACTGAAGCAAACCATTATATATGGGATGCTCCATATTTGTTTCGCGAGGGAGCAGACGGTATTTTGAGGAGATGTGTGAGTCGTGAGGAAGGATTAGACATCCTAAGACATTGTCATGAGGGTTTGACTGGAGGACACCATGGACCATCGTACACTGCGAAGAAGGTGTTTGATTGTGGATTTTATTGGCCGACAGTGTTTAAGGATGCACATGAGTTTGTGAGGAGATGTGATGCGTGTCAGAGGACCGGAAACATCTCACGTAGGAATGAGATGCCCCAGAACCCCATCCAGGGGGTTGAGGTCTTTGATATTTGGGGTATTGACTTCATGGGACCGTTCCCTTCATCCCGAGGGAATCGGTACATCCTCGTGGCTATTGATTACGTTTCGAAGTGGGTAGAGGCTCAAGCTTTATCCACGAATGATGCACGAGGAGTTGTAGGATTTCTCAAGAGACTGTTTTGTAGGTTTGGAACCCCTAAGGCATTGATAAGTGATAGAGGCACGCATTTTTGTAATGCACAGTTAGAGAAGGTATTGGCACGATATGGGGTGACCCATCGAGTGTCGACAGCCTATCATCCACAGACTAGTGGCCAGGTTGAGAATGCCAATAGGGGTGTGAAGAGGATTCTTGAGAAGACGATAGGTAGAAACCGTAAGGATTGGGCAGATAGGCTAGACGAGGTGTTGTGGGCGTTTAGGACAGCTTTTAAGAATCCGATTGGGACCACGCCTTTCCGGATGATTTATGGTAAAGCGTGTCATCTGCCAGTGGAGTTAGAGCATAAGCGTTTTGGCGTTGAAGAGTGTGAATCTTGATTTGCCGAGTGTGTGAAGAATCGGTTTCTGCAGTTGCATGAGTTAGAGGAGTTGCGTGACGAGGCGTACGCACGATCGTGGAGTTATAAAGAACGTACGAAGGCGTTGCACGATCGTAAGTTGAGAGGTGTGAAGGAGTTTAGGAAGGGTGATCAGGTGCTAGTTTATGATTCGAGGCTCGGTTATTTCCAGGTAAGTTGAAGTCCAAATGGAAAGGACCGTTTGTTGTGCATGAGGTCTTTCCACACGGAGCAGTTGAGCTTGAATCAGAAGGTCGGACATGGAAGGTTAACGGGCATCGTTTGAAGCTATACATCGGAGGACCGATCGGTACTGAAAAAGGTAGCACTCCTTGAGTTGCGTAAGTGAATAGTGCCTGATTTGTAGAGTTTTGTAATATAGGTGCGTTGTTTTTGCGTGTTTGTGTTTTCGTGTTCTTCGATAGGACTAATTCAGGTTTAAGTGTGGGTATTCAATACGGTTTTCGTCTATAACATCTACCCATATTTTAAACCCGAAATTCTAGTCGCATCATAGCTCGATTGAGTTGAAATTGTAAATTTTAGGTAATTAATTTTAGTTTTGTAAATAATTAGAATAAAATTTTTATTAATTTTAAGTAGTTTATTTTGTTTTATTTGAAATTTTTTTTTTATATAGAATTTTTAACTTTGATTAGGTTAGTTTTTTTTTATTTAATTTAACTTTATTTTAATTCATTTTTACTAAGTAAAGAGAGCAAAATTCAAAAAGCTCCGAAACTCTTCGCGGTACGCGATGGTGAGTCCAAGATACTCTTCGCGGTACGCGGAGAATTTCGGGAAAGAAAAAAAAAATAAATAAAAGGGTTTTACATCTTCGCGTAGCCCCACCACCACCACCCCTCTACCACCAGATTCACACCATCATCATCACCGATACCCCACTTCTCTACCACCACTAACCACCACACCACCGCCGTAACTCCACCGTAGCATCACCACTACACCACTGTGAAACTCCCTTCACCACCGTTACCTCCGTCGATCACCACCGGTGCCATCGCGCGCTACCACCAGTCACCGCCGTTGAAGCCATAACCACCGCTGCCGCTGCCATCATCATCTCTGTCCATCACACCACCAACCATCTCCGATTTACATCGCGATTAGGTATAGTTCTAAATTTCTTTTTCGATTTTTCGTTTTTAGATTTACGATAGTTTGTAATTTTGTAGAATATACTAACTTAGGATAATCTGTATTGATTTTGGAACGAATTTGGTTCGGATGATCGCCATTAATGGCCGGTTGATTTTCAGAGGTTAAAAAGGGCGAAGCCCTCAGCGGTACGCGATGATATCGGCAACTAATTCTTTCAACTGTTGATACACAGAAAACATTTGTATATAATTTTGTAAATAAAAATTAATTTATATTATTTTCTTTGTATATAATGTAATTTTATAAATAAAGTTAAGTTTTTCTAAATTAAAATTAGGTTAAAATCTTTTAAATAATTTTTGTATATATGGTGTATAGTAATTAGATTAACTTTATTTGAAATTTTGTAAATAACTTTTCATTTGTAAATAAATTTTTTTAAAATATTTTTTTTTTTTTTTTTATATAGTGTAAAATAAATTGTAAATTTTTTTTTTTTATTAAAATTTTGTAAATTTTGTAAATTTTGTAAATAGGTTTTAATTTTTTTTTTTTTTTTTTTAAATTTATACTTTGTAAATAAATAGAAATTTTTGTAAAATTGTAAATAGATTAAATTTAGGTTTAAAGTAGTTTAAATTGTAAAATTTGTTCTGTATTTTGTATATTTGTACACTGCTATTGTAGGATGTCTGGAGCAGCTGAGAGTTCTGCAGCAGGGGCCAAGAGGGCCAGAGGATCGAGCTCGTCGAGGAGGAGGGCTCGGGAGATCAGCTATTCATCAGAGGAGATCCTCCCTATTGACGAGGATGAGGCGGTTCCCATAGATCAGCGTGTCCTCAGAGATCACACTGTCCTGCAGTTCGAGCAGGGGACAGAGGAGGCCACCAGATGTGAGAGGTTTGTGACGATGGAGCATTACCACCACCGTACTTTTGATAGAGAGCTACTAGAGAGGTTAGGGCGTCTTGATGAGTTTGATGCTATTGTACGAGACGAGTGGAGGACTGCCCTAGACTGTAGGTGGCCTCAGTACATGGAGCTGACTGTCGAGTTCCACTCGACATTTCGTCACATGTCAGGCTCATTTGATGATCCTGCTGCTGTATCGTTTGCGTTAGGCAGACGTACATTTTCCATGAGCATCCCGCAGTTCGCGATTGCGACGGGATTTTACACAGCAGAGCAGGTGAGAGAGCCTGGCTTTGCTCAGAGCCTGAGGGCAGTGGTGAGGGAGCCCAGTGATCTGGGCATTACAGAGAGACAGCTGGAGGAGTTCTGGACGTCCATAGCTGATGGACCATTTACGAGTGCGATTATCGAGTCCTCGATTCGTGATCCACTCATTCGATATGTCCACAGGATGGTTAGTTGCACTCTCATCGGTCGCAGGGCCGGTGCAGAGAAGTGCAACCAACTGGACTTGTTCTGTATGTACAGCATGATTAGCCGTCGCCCGGCTAACCTCGCCTGTATTTTATTGTCATCATTTGGGAGGATTCGCCGTGGAGGGGCGACGGCTAGACTAGATTTAGGGCCCTATATTGGGAGGATAGCTTTTAGGCTGGGAGTCTTTAACAGATTCCCACGCCGATTTTGACTGAGGGACCCGAGACGGGGCGGTACAGTTTGGACGATATGCGGCTAGCTGGCATGTGCACTATGGCAGATCCAGCCACTTGGATGCCAGCTAGGCCTGCACCAGAGAGGGCCCCAGATGCGGAGGTTCTGCAGAGGCAGGTACCACCGGAGCGACAGAGGATTTTACATAGGGCGGAGAGGCCACCTCAGGTATTTCCTCTTCGTCAGCCTCGTCCTCCCCGTATCACTTTAGAGAGCTTGTGGGAGGAGCAGCAGAGACAGGGCCAGATTTTGCGCATTATTATGTCACATTTTGAGATAGAGATTCCTGACTGGTTCAGAGCTCCGGATCAGCCTCAGCAGCCAGGAGGAGATGCTGATGAGCCTCATGATTAGATTTCAGTATCTTGGCAGTAGTAGTTGTATCTTTTGTATATTTTTACTTTTGTTTTTATCATCATGGTCTGTATATATTGGATTATATTTGTTGAAATCAGATGTATTTAGACTACTGATTGTATATATTTTATGGTTGTTATGGTTGATTGTCATTTGTACAGTTTTTCTTTTATTATTATCCATGTATATGTTGATTGTTTGTTATGAGTGTTAGTGGATTGCCAAATTCATCGTGATTGTTCAGAATGAAAAGTTGGAACTTAATTGATTTTGCGATTGGATTTGATGGCGGTTGATAAGACTTATGAGAAATTGTCACATATCAGGGAAGTTGTAAATGTTGTATATTGTATATTTATGTTGAATTGTTAATTATTTCATATTCCACATTGAGGACAATGTGTGATTTTAAGTGTGGGTATGAGATTTGTGTTAAATTGTAAATTTTTGAAAAATTTTAGTAAATAAGTTGTAATTAGTAAAAATTCAAAATTCAAAAAGATTTTCATTTTTTTTTTAATATTGAGTCATTTGTAAATAATCAAGTCAGTTTTAGTTAGGTTTTAGTCTTTTATTTTTAATTTTTTTTATAGTTAATTTTGTTTGGATTGTTTAGAGCTTCATTTGCAGTTTGGTTTGAATTACCCTTATCAGTTGGGTAGTGATAACTTATGTATTAGAAAGGCAATCAACATGATTACAATAACTCGATCGCGAATGGAATGCTATACGATTGTGTTATTCTGGATATGACATGCACGGTTGTTACATGAAACCAGCTAAGTCTTTTCCAATTTTTTAATTTCTTTACTTTATTTTTGTTTTTTTTTAATTTGTATTTAGGTTTTTAGATGTTTAATTGTAAATTGAGTTTGATTTTAATTTTTTTTAGATTAGATTGTAAATATTGTATATAATTTTGTAGAAAGTTTTTTGATTTAGGTTTTGCATTTAAAATGGAAAATGATAATATAATCAGGAATTTTATGTTTTTCTTAAAAGTTTAAACGTACGCATCTAATTTGGGATATGTTAGTAGGCCTAACTGATAGAAAGGTTCTCTAGTATTGATATAATTTATTTAATTTTCATGATGCTAATAGGTTTTGCCTTGGGAAATATGGGGATTCTTAAACTGTTTAATTGTGATTAGAGGAACTTTTGCAAACAAATGACTTAATGTTTTTAAAATTAAACCTGGCACATATTTTCTCTTTTTATGAAAATAAATTCGAGACTTATGGCGCCTGATTAAAAGAAACATCATCCATCAATCACTAAATGGGCTGAGCTGCAGAAAAAAAAAAAAAATAAAAAAATAATAATAATTAAATAAAATAAGAGTTGCAGCTTATGTGTCATACCCCGGATGGCAACCGAGTGAAACACCACTAAGTTAGGCTCATTATTTTAGAAGCAAAATGTCCATAACTTCATCCATTCCATCTAAGGTTTAATTTTTAAATTCATTTGGGTTGTTCGAATGTAATGGTAACTTGAAAGCTTTTATCAGGATTAGGTTGATTTATATGACTTGAGTGTAATACCTATAGCTGATTGAATCATTTGAACATAATGAATCAACATTAGGGAACCTATATATCAGTTGTTGGTTTAAATGGATACAAATACTGACAATCGTGGTTAATGCGTATGTGTTTAAATTTTTGAGGTTAAAGATAAATTTCTGATTGTGATTCCATTGCAATTCTTTTTCGAGGACGAAAAATGTTCAAGTGTGGGTATTTTTGATGGGTTGTAAAACACATCTTGTTTTTAAATACTTTTGAGTCGATTTTAGTTTGTAAATATGTCGATTTGTCTATTTTTAGGTTCTTTTTACATTTTATTGTTTTTACAGGCTTGTCTAATGAAATGAAAGGAAATCGAGTTCGAAACCCGAAGGAATCGAGTCCCGGTTAAAATCAAGAGAAAAAGACAAGTTTTAATGATTCTGATGACATCGCGGTACGCGATGAGGAGAAATTCAGCCTCCGCGGTACGCGAAGGATTTCGGGGGTTCCCCGCTTATTTTGTCTATCGCGATACGCGATATGAATTTGAATTGGTTGTCGCGGTACGCGACAGGTTTGAAATTTGAAAAAAGTCAAGATTCAAGTGAGATTAAATAGGGGACGCTCCCCAGCCGTTTGAATCATCATTCTCGACCATTTTTGGAGCAGAGAAGCTTTACAGGAGTGGGAGGAAGCATTTTGGAAGCAGTGGAGGGCTAGAAGGTCTTATATCTATGTTAAATAATCTTGATTGATCTTTGTTTCATTTGTTCTTAATTTTTAGTAGTTTATTTCATTTTGTTATGAATAATTCTGAGATTTCTTTACTGATTATGATGTTAGTTGGCTAATTGTTTACTTCTACTTAGGTAGGAATGATTGTTTGAATGATTAATGATAACTATTGACTATTGTTTTGATTTATGATGGAAAACACTTTTGTAACAGATCTTGTTATGTTATTTTGATGAGTTTTGCATATCTAATCTTGATTATATCAGTTTATATCATGTTCCATACGTGTTTATTGAATGTCTTTCGGTGTTAGACACGTATTAGGTCATCGACTTGGTGTTATGACTAGTTTATGGTTTGTTTGATATCACTAACTATAGGAAAAGATATAATTGATGTTTTTAGGGTTCTTTATGTATCTAAGTTTAGAAATCCGGAAGGTGATAAACTTGTCGTGTGATCTTTAGCATTAGGGTTTTCATGATAATTACCCGGGAGGGTTGGTTAATTGAAAGACTTAGTGTTAATGTCATTTCGTGTCAAATTAGACATTCTAAGATTACTCCTTGCATCTTTGGTGTATTGGAATAAGAAAATCAGGAATGTGACTTGTTCATTTGAGTACATAAGTGTTATTGGAAAAATCCGGGAGGTGATTCAATTAGCTAGTGTGTTTAGTGCAAGATTAGGTTTTCTTATTTGGTTATATTTGGTAATTAATCCAAAATCCATTAAGTCACTTATATTTTGCTGGTTAAGATCCTAGTTCCATCATATCAAACAAAGTCAATAGTGTCAATAATCATAAACAGGAATTTTACCTAAGTAGAGTTTTCTCATTTGTTTTAAGTTTTTCTAAAATATAATTCATTTTTTTAATTAAATGCGTTAATCTGTTTTAGGGTTTAAATATTAGTTAAATTGCTTTTCTAATTTAATTAGGGTAATTAGTTTAATTGAATTATCATTTTTATTCAAAAAAACCCCCCTTTATTTGTTTTAATCATTTTCTAATCTTGTTTCGTTGAGTCAGTGTCTCGTGGGTTCGATATCCGGACTTTCGATAGCTATTCTACAATTGATAGGTACACTTGCCGGTCGTAGTGGTTTAGTTTAAGATTTTCGGTTTTAACTCGTTGTAATTAAGTTGAGTCTAGGTTAGTGTTTATAGTTATTTTCTTAGACCACTTTCGAGGACATCAGAGAGTAATTATGAAAATGACTTATGACATTTTGCTATTCTTTTATTAGGATAGATATATTTATATATATGAAACTACTTGACCACTTGCCTGCTAGTTTACTACTTTATTAGGTTATTAACATGTGTATAACACGGAGTTGTATAATAAAAATGTAAATAACCATTAAGTATATTATACATGATAGTATGAACTAAATACTAAAAACAATTGTGTTGATAATCATAATTAATAAAAAGTATGAATGATTATA
Organism: Mikania micrantha; assembly: GCA_009363875.1. Taxonomy (NCBI): domain Eukaryota; kingdom Viridiplantae; phylum Streptophyta; class Magnoliopsida; order Asterales; family Asteraceae; genus Mikania; species Mikania micrantha. The sequence goes on from CM018684.1 coordinate 63,670,222, forward strand.
GGTTTAATAATGATATAAACCACATAATCAAAAAATATATACTTTTACTTAATAAATAAAAATAAAACTAAAAAGTAAGAACTAAAACTTAGTTTTTTGAAAAAACAACCTATTTATTATTATTTGATATATTGTATTTTTACCATCTAAAGACATTAAATTATCAAAAATTAGAAATCATTCATAAATAATAATAATTATCACTATTCTTCCTTTTTTAATTAGAATTTAAAAATCTTGAATTATGTATCTTGATAACTAAATTTAGTTAAATTGTTATTCAATGATTAAAATTGATTAAATACTTGAATATGAGATTTGTCAATTTTGAATATAAAATTATTGATCAAAAAATGAAAAGTTTTGATATGATTGTATTTTCATTAATATTTAAAGAAAATTTGACTTTATTAATTTACTTCATTTAAAGTTTGACTTAATTATATTTATTAAATGAAAATAATTTCTAAAATGTCTAGAATTAATGTAGTGTTACCATGTGGCATAGATGACACCATAGATGACACATGGATAGCCTAAAATAACGACATGTGGCTAATTGTTACTTTTTTATTATATAGTATATATATATATATATATTATAATACTAGGTTATTACCCATGTATTACACGTCATAAATATAAAATATTATATAGTTAAAACCGATAATTTAGAGATTGTAAAATAATATTTTGATATAAAATGATTATGCTACATATTAATAAATATTTTAAGTCGTAAAAAACAATTAAAAAGTTTAATACCTACATAATTTGTATTCGACCTTCTTTTATAGCACAAGAGGTAAGATATTATTTTTGTAATTATTAAATTTTTTTCAATGATCAACAAATACATATAAATGGTTTTACATGCAATGAATAAATTTAACATGTTGCAAACCATTAATTTTAATGATAATTTTATATGTTGGATATCATATCAATCGTTATTATTATTAAGAATTAAAAATAATAAATATTTAGAAATTATAAATTTTATTTTAAAATAAGATATAACTGAAACTTAATTATGATTATTAAGTTATAATAAATTTTTAAAATAAAAAGATTTATATTTTTTACATTTAATTATATATAATTTAATTATTTAAAATCATTAACATTAAATAGGAAAGAGAGTTAATAAAATATAATTAAATGAGAAATAAATGTACGAATGACAAGTGTCAAAAATTAATAACAAATGGATATGGGAGTGATATGTGGCAACTTGTTATTCTTTTATTATTTAACTAGCCTATTGACCCGTGTACTGCACGGGGTTGTGTAAAAAAATGTTTATATTTTAACAAACAAACTATATAAACAGATGGATATGAGTTTATGTTTATTACTAAAAATCATGAAATGTTTCTATTTTAAAACAGATGTATATGACAACCATATGTAAAGCATAAACAAAATATAACACTTGCAGAATGTTAACATTTAAAATTGAATAAACATTTGAAATTGTAAACTAAATTATAAAAATACAAAAACATACACAAGAGGTAAAGAAAGAGCAACTGCTCATATAAATCTGAATTTAAAAAATGTCTACATCAAGACTAAAACAAAACCATTAACAACATTTAACTGAAAATAAAAAAGTAACATAAATGAGCTTATAGAAATGCTCAGGTAACTCATATATATTCAGATTATGAAAATACAAAGATGTCAACCACAATAAAATTAATAAAAAAAATTGTTTAAAATTGAAAACATGTTCAAAACTAACATGTCTCGTTTGAAGGTATTAAATTAGATAACCATTTCTAATAATCATTTCTTAAGCTTAGGAGTCAGCAACGATTGCTCAAAATTTGTCTTGAGGGGGTTGTGTCATTATTTGAGTCAAGAGTTGAGTTGTCTCCGGTACAAGTTACACTTGTCTTGAGGTCATTTTAGCTTGCTACCACTCTTTTAATCAACACAACTTATTTTGAGTATTGATTGAGCCTTGTGCCCTGAATTTGCTCAATATGAGGAACATCAATAAATTAGCACATAAAAAACTTTGCAATCCTGACAGTAACTAAAAAACCGGACTTTGTGAACCCAGAAGTAACTAATAACAATATAAAAACAACGAAATCCTAGGAGCAAGTATAAAAAATATCCCCTTCCAATAAATCAATAAATGACATAAATTTTTAGGAATTTGGAAAATCAAAAACAAACAAAAAAACCTTGTGGAGATAGCCTAGTGGTAAGGGTGCTGGTGTGACAACTCAAAATTCTCAGTTTAGAATCATAACTCGAAAATGAAGAGAATGAGTGTAAGCGAAATCGCGAAACGAGGCTCCGATTTCAAGATACACTGAATCGAATATAGCAATAGATAAGAGGTCAAATATTTTGAACTCATTAGGTCTTGAGATTATAACCATTGGAAAGAGCTCGAAAAATCGTGAAAGTAGGCGAAAACCGTGCGCAAAACGGAGTTCGTATGCTCCCGGAATCGCGAAACGAAGATTTAGTCGAAAAATAGACGAAATGACCCTGGGAGGTACGCCCAGGGCCACACGATGACACGGGGCGATGCGCCCGGCGACCAAGAAAATATCTGAAATCAGCCACGGACCGCGCGGTACGCCCCAGACCATCGTTTGGCTTGGGGCTATGCGCCTAGGGCCAGAATATCGCAAAAATGGCTTAAAAAGTCAAGATTTCATCCACATCTCAATCTCTACCTTCTCTATCGATGTTTCCAGCCACCAACCACGAAAATCACTCTCTTAAACCCTCAAATCTTCAATTTTTGAGCTTTTGAACACGTGGATCGCGCCCAGGAACGTTTCTGCAAGTCCAGATCATCATTTTAACCGCAGAACTCCGTCAGATTAGGTAACGGTTCATTTTAACCTTCTAGTTTGATAAGGAATGGTTAGATCTTGATTTCGAACGTAATGATATAGTTAGGGTTGTTGATTATTGCCTAGATGATGGCTAGGAATGATTTATAAACGAAGAACTCGAACTGTTAACGGTCAAAGCCTTGTTTTGAGCCGTTATAATGTCCGATTATCATGAAACCCCATTATGTATCACAGTGGTTTTAACCATTTGATTATAACATTGGTTGTGGTTGTTCTAATCATTCTTTGGAATGATCAATGACAAGGGTTAACTATTTCTAAACTTGGAATCCATTGAGAAACCGTTTTGGGGGCATAATCAACAACAATACTAACTTGGTTAATCTGGGAATGTCCTGATTAAACCAACAAGTTATAAGTCTTTTAATAAGAACCTAAATCATTATAGGTTCTCAGTGAACACACGTGATGAGGTGTTAAACTAAGGAAAGTTTTGAGAGTCAGATTAAGCTTAAGTAACTTATAGAACTCTAATGATATACAGGGTTAGAGTTCAAGAACTAGTGATACGCACGTTGTGAATTGTTATTGATTTGAATCAACTCAGGTGAGTTCACGAACCCCTTTTCTGTATTTTGGCTTTTGAACTCGAGGAATGAGAAAACATAAAAATTGGTTTGAAACATCTTGATTACTGTGAAACTTTGAAATGCTTTTGATACATTTTGTGAAACATGATACCTGATTAGATCAGGTGGAACTCTGAAACAGTTTTGATACATTTTATGAAACAAAATACCTGACTGGGTCAGGTGGAACTCTGAAACGTTTTTGAAACAATTTATGAAACATGATACCTGTCTGGGTCAGGTGGAACTTTGAAATAGTTTTTGATACATTTTGTGAGACATGATACCTGATTTGATCAGGTGGAACTCTGAAACGCTTTCGCTATATTTTGTGAAACATGAAACCTGATTTGATCAGGTGGAACACTGAACACGTTTGATGCATTGCGTGAAACATGATACCTGATGAAATCAGGTGAAACATTTAAACAGTTTTTGATACATTTTGTGAGACATGATACCTGATTTGATCAGGTGGAACTCTGAAACGCTTTCGCTATATTTTGTGAAACATGAAAACCTGTTTGTATCATGAGATACACTGAAATACTTTTGAAAACATTTTGAAGAACGAAAGCGTTGTAAAGCATTTGGTTGAAACACGTGACAGTGGGGGGGAAACACATGACCAAACTTGTCATTATTTCTCGGGTTACACATTTGTCACTAAGTCCCCTATTCTGTAACCGTTAACCGTGGGGGGGCGTGCTTATTGAGAATAGATTCTATTTGTGATTGACCATCCTCGCCCGTGGTTCGTAGCTAAAACCACGACTGGATGTCGAGCGGGCGCTCAATAAGGGGAGAACACACAATGTCTTGCGACAAGGACATTGGGAAGGGGCAAACACTGAAACGCGTCAGCTCGGTTATGGGAGCCCTGGAGTTATAATTGGACAGTTGGTCTGAGACAGGATACACGACATTGTTGAAAGGAACAATGTTCGCACCGGATACCAATGTTTTACTCCCAGTTTGGGACATTAATATTTTTGAACTCTTTTTATGAAAACATTTGACTGATTTGGATACATTGTTTACATTTTGAAAGTTTTCTTTAACAGATAAACTTGCGAACTCACCAGCAATATGCTGATTGTTTTTAAAACCATGTTTTCTCAGATGCCTAAAGATACAAGGAGTGGAGCTGGAAGCTCAATTTTTGGAGACATATAGTAGAGTCTATGAGAACTAGACTCAACAGGGTGAAACCTAGTGAAAGATAGATGTGAAACCTTGAAAGTCACACCGTACGCTTCCGCAACTACCAGGGTGTGACAGCTGGGCCTCAACCTTGAGGCCATGGGTTATAATCATAGGGGTGACATTTTCTCCGCAAGGCCACTAACCCGGGTGCTTGCGCCCGCGGTTTACCTGCTCCCCCAGGTTAGTTGGGTATTTTGTGGGGGGGGGGGGGGGTTACCACACAAGGGGGTTCTCCGGTCATAAAAAAAAAAATCTTATATATTGGTTAGAATTATATGCAATAGAAATGTAAGTACACAAATTTTTAGTTGTTAATGTACTCAAATCACATCATCAGGTCAAATGGGTTAGTTTATTGATGGGTCAAACATTATTGAATTATGTTCTTGATCTACGTTAAATGTTCTTGATCAAAACTACCATCACCAAAATCCTATATATATATATATATATATATCAATCAAGGTCATGTTTTACATTTACCATTAAATAACAAAAAATTAGCCATTTAACTATATTTAAGCAAAATAGTAAAGTAAAATCTCAATTATATGTAATCAATAACAGGAAATAAATGACCTGCAAGAGTGAAAGGGGAGGCGTTAATCACGACCAAATTAGGTGATGGGAATATGAAAGGCGGTTTAGTAATCAAGATCATTAATATGCCAATAAACCTGTTAGCGTTCTTATCAAACAAAAGACTTTGGATCCATCATGACTTTTAGAGATATATCAAACAAATTCAGTAACAGTTTAGTAATCAAGATCATTAATATGCTCAAAATTGATTTGATTAACTTAATGACCGACTTATCCAATGCTTGAAGATACTTTTGTTTCCTAATTTCAAAAAATACCTTCATTGAATACGAGCAATCATCCACCTTAGTGAAGTCAGAGAGGTATTTCTCAATTTCATCCCAATACCCATTATACTTCATCTCCCAAAAACTTCATATTGAAGAAAAACCCTGATTTTTGTTCAACCAATTAATTTTTAACAAAATTACAAAATAAATCAACAAAATTTGACATTTTTACTACAAAAATAAACAACATTCACATTCTTGTACCAAAAAAAAGGGATTGCTCATCCCAGATGTTCATTATTGCAATCTTATTGCTAACAAAAAATAAATACGAAACATGATAATCATAACTACCATCACCAAAATCCCAAAGCTATGATTCACACACACACATAAGCAAAATAATGAAGCAAAATCTCAAATAAGCAAGAGTGAAAGATGAGTCGTAAATCACAAGCAAATCAAGGGGTGGGAACACGAAAGACGGCTCCATGTTCAATTACCAAGATTGAAGATCGAGAGAGGCTATAACTTTGTAATTTGCATTCAATTTAACAGCAATCAAAATGAAATCATAATCAAATTCACAATTTGCACCAAATAACATGATTACAAAATATAAATTAGTGTGGTAATTAACATGAAATTAAAATGTAAATAACAATATGGGTTATTGAATTCGCAAGGGTGAAATGCTTTACCTGCTCATGTATCCTCAAATGTTGAATGATCAAGCAAAATGCTTTGTTTGTAAAGCCTATTAGGGTTCTTATCAAACAAATGAAGGGAAACCTTGATAGGCGAACTAAAGATTTGAAAAGATGAGATTGCAAGATCTGTAAAGTCTTCATAAATAGATGTTGATTGTCATTTTGTAGAACTCAAAATCCTAGTATTGTGTAACAGATTAAACAACGATTAAGAGAAAATGACTAAAACAAACATGATTAGGTTTGAGAACTTACAGAGATAAACTAACCTATGAGTATCAATGAAATCCATAACTTTGAGCAACATATTGTTGAGGATCCATGTTTTCTATAGTCGGACATTTAGGGTTTGAAATGTGAAAATCAGGAGAGGATATTATACAAACCTCATACTAATTGATGGAAGTCGGCAAGTAGATCAGAAGTCTTGAGAGGATGAAGCCGACGGAGAAGCCATAGAAGATGAGATTTTCGTAGGAATAGATTTTAGGGTTTTAGAAGAGAGGGATGACGATATGGATGGAACGGTATAACTCGGGTTTCAAGATCCGCGCGTTTTTTTTTGTGAAAGCACCGTAAGATGCCATGGGGCATTATTAAGCTTTAATCCAATTAGTTGCTGCCATGTGTCATATAATTGAAGCAGAGGATGACATGTGGCTGATTGTTATTGTTTTATTAGAGAGTATAGATAGATATAGATATAGATTAAAATATATACTATGCTTTATTAAAATAATATATACAACAAAATAAGTGGATTATTATTTCCAAAATGGTGTGTTAAAAAAACTTATTTACCAAAATAGTGTAGTTAAGAAAATATTTACCAAAATAGGTTAAATCTAATTTAGGTTTTTATTTAAAAAAAAAAAATCGTCATCCTCTAGGCCAATGATGGTTACAATTCCATACACTCATAGCCATTCCAAATTGTTCGTAAGTCATTTCAATTCAGCAAAAGACGATTTCAATTCCACAGGTATTATCTAAAAGAATGTTGTTTACTTTCTATTTCAAATAAATTATGTTCTTTTCAAGTTGTAATTAAAATCCATTGTGTTCTTTTCATGTTGTAATTAAAATTCATTGGGGGTGTACCATTTCTTATCGAACCGTCAAGTTGAGGTGTTTTTATTTTTTTTTGTATTTGAAATTGAGATATTTATGTTCTAATGTTTATTAGCATTTGTTATGCTTCATATTTCATTTTTAATGTTCTTAGTACGATTCTTTTATTTGTTTTGTACATGATATGATTAAAAAGTAAAAAAAATAAAAAAGAGTAATATAGTTAAAGAAAAAGAATAACAAAAGTTAAAAAAAAAGAAGAAGAAAAAAAAAAAGAAAGAAACATCGCAGCTTGATTCAATGCCAAAAAATTGCAGCTTGATTCAATGCACAAAAATTGCAGCTTGATTCAATGCTAAAAATAACAAAAATTAAAGAAAAAGAATAAAAAAGAAACATTGCGATTCAATATTAAAAATTAAAGAAAAAGAATAAGAAGTTAGTAAAATAAAAATAAAAGAACACCTATTTTAAAAATTAAAGAAGAAGAATAAGAAGATAATAAAATAAAAAACTTAAGGAAAAAACCTATGTTGGTAAATATTTTCTTAACTACACTATTTTGGTAAATAAGTTTTTTTAATACACTCTTTTGGTAAAAAAACTCAAAATTTGTGACGTATAATTATTATACTTTTAAGATCCAGTTTATATTTAAAACTAAAACCAATAAAAATGTTGCAATATACTACGTACTGGACGTTAAACCGAACATCGAGTCATCGACTTGTGTTATTGCGCATTTGCGCTAACAAGGTCTCCGGTTCTCGTGAAAGGTCTGGTGAACCAAACCCTAGATATGTATGATTAAAAAATCCATATAAAGATATTTAATGTGTTTCAAATATAAAATAAATAAGAAAATTAACAAATTAAAGCAAGTAAAAAAAATTTGAAAATATAATAAAATAAACTTTTTATTGTAGCTTATACTTTTATTAAAAAATTGGTTAACTAATGAACTAATTTTAGATAATTTATAAAATATAAATGATGAAAAGAATAAATGAATAAAAGGAAAAGTAAAGTAAAGAAAGATATTATAATAAAAGAAAAATAGAAAACCTATGAAAGTTACTATTTTTTTATTTGTTGGTCTCATGTTTTTGTTTTCTTATGCCAGATTTTACGACTGGATACACTCTTTTGTTTGTTGATGTGATAGACACGTTTATGACGAGTACACTTTAGAATTTAATGTCGGTGTAACAACCGTTGTGACGTATTTTTATATATTCATTTTAATATATATATATATATATATATATATATATACACGATATTTGATATAAGCAATCATATCAAAATTCCTACCATAACACGTATGGAAACCGTTTATTACAAACTATCATATCCCCATTTATTTCTCACTAACAAACTACTGGTACACAACATAACAACTCAAAACATTTTTAAACATAATAATAAATTAATAATTATTCATATGATCGATCTTGACCCGAACCCAATCATTTAGCCACACGAACCGGAGATAAAGAGCCGGACTGATCAAGAATCACGTGCCCACCCACTCTCCGACGACTCGAAGAAGATAGATCACAGTAGTTTCTGATCGCCGTCAGCTCATACGGCGAAGTGTCGGTGGCCAACCACTGCTCCACCTCAAACTCCTGCTGCACACACGGCATATGAACTCCGGTGGTGGTCACCTCCACATAGTTACAGTACCACCCGTGTCCCGAACCGGTCCCATCCGAGGTTAAGTTCATCTCGCACGGTGGTCCGGTCAAGCACGGCCCTCGACCACTAAATATATCCAAGTTCTTTCTCTCAAAGTAATCATAATCGGACCCCATCAAACCACCCCATGTCACGAGGTCGTTGATCCGTATGCCGTAGCCGTTTGCATCGTATAAAGTGAGTGAGATTATGGAGTCTGTGCCACCTTTCCAGACCGAGCCGGTTCGTATGTAAGCGGTGTACACGCAGTCAGCATCATCATCCTGTAAATGGTTAATAGTATAATTAAACTGGAACCGTTAGGCGCGTAAAGGTTAACCGATGTGGAAATGGGTTCGGGTCAAGTGTGCTTACCGATCGGCAGATGGTGGCTATAGAGATGAGGATGAATATGGTGGTGAGGATCAGATGGTTGATCCGAGATCCACCCATTTTTGGCTGTTGATGAGAGGTTTGTTTGTATTAGTAAATTTTATAAAGTATGGTTTGATTAATGGGGTTAGGTAGGGACTGTATTTAGTGTTTTCTAGATGGGTAATATTAATTTCATTAATTTGTAGATTGATATGTGTTGTTTTTTGTTTGGTTCATGTGGTCCACTTGTTTATTTAATATGAATATGGTGGTGGCAAGAACTAAGTAATGACGTTGATCCGAAATCTTTGATTTGATCATTATTAAAAGAATCTTTACCCCTTTATTTGTGTTTTAAGTGACAAATTAAATAGATTGGGTTCTTGATTAATTTTATGTACTTTTGCCGGTATAAATTCGAGCTAATCTACGTTGTCACCTACATAACAAAGTTTGTCAGCATGTCGTATTGTCTTATACCACGTTTGAGTTCTGTTATTTTTTTTATTAGATTATCTTTTTTAAAGTTCTTATATCATAATATACAATCATAATAGTATTGTCTCTCTACGTTTTAATCTTTATAACCAAAAAGATAGACTACATATGTTTTTTATTCATATTGCTAAACAATAATGCATGGGCTTTAATTGTATCGTACTGTATCATTATGGCCAATCTTTAACTTAACTATCAAACCGCAACACACTATTTTTGATCATATCACCCGTAATAACCGTGTCACTCTATTAGTATAAACAACTAGAATATTTCAATTTTTTTTCTTCCTCTTTTAAGAGATGGAGGTAAATGAAGGGATGATTATATTTAGGCTTTTAAAGTTGTTATCGCTTATCACCTCTCTCAAAAGTAGTGGTGTTTATTTTTGGATATATGAAAATTTCGGATAATAAATCTCAATATCCTAATCGTTATACTAAATTTAGAAAAAAAAATTATAATTTTAAAAAATATATATATTTCAGAGTTAGTATAACGATTCGGATATCCGAAAAAGTTATTCAAAATATCCTAAAATATAACGGTTCGGTAAAACCGGGTGAGATCAAGAATCGGTAAAACCGGGTGGATGTTTTATTACATTGTTTTTATAAAATTCTGAATACATTGTTACGAAGTATTTAATTTTATCTATGTTTTGATATAAAATGTATTCAAAAATTGACAGGACAAAAATAATATACTTTAATTTTTTTCTAAAACAACTTAGGTAGCGTTTGATATGCATGAATGAATGGTATAATGAAATAAGTCATTACGTTTGAATGAAAAGAAACATGTTTGGTTATCACTTAGTAATGGAATGTGCTATTCCATAAGAAATATGATTCATTTACTTTTGATGATTTTCTCATTTTCATTCCTTAGAGTATGGGTGTTTTTTTCATTCATTCTCTTGAAGAATAATCCGAACAATGACCTAACCCATGTCCAAAACCATGACATGGCCCATGACTTAACCCATGAACCGAACCATGACACGAATCATGACTCAACCCATAACCTGAACCATGATTCGAATTATGACCCGACCTATAACCAAACCCATGACCCAAAACATGACCCACATCAAAACTCGAACCATAACCTGAACCATGACCTGATCCATGCCTCAAACAATTACTCGACCCATGACTTAAACAATGATCCAGCCCATAACCCAAATCATGATCTGATCTATGACATGTCGCATGAACAAAACCATGACCCGAGCCATAACCCAAACCATGACTCGATCCACAAACCAAAACCATGTCCCGATCCATGAACTGCCCCATGACACGACCCATAATCGAACCATGAGCTAAATAATAACCGACCAATGAACTGACCGATGGTTTGAACCATGACACATGATCCAACCAATGATTCGAACAATGATTAGAACCTTCTCATGTCTATCAAACAACATGGAGACAATGTTTTGTACCGAAAACTAGTTCAAACACTTAGTATCATTTGTCCTAAGTGAATTGGGCATTGACTGCAATATCATTCATTAAGAGTGACTAGAGTCTAGAGCATTGATTGTAATGTAGCACATCACGTTTAGATAGGTAGATGCAAGTTGAGAGCAACCACAGTCATTTACATTTTGTTAGGTTTATTTTTTATGTCCCCTTTACTTAAAAGTGAGTTGGGTCAAATATGATTTATTTCTACTTTATTTTTTATTATGCCTTCGTATTTCTTGACACTCATCTTTACAACAAAGTGATTATTTCCTGGTTTTCGAATATGCCATTACATTGTGCTTTTTTCAAGCATTTTGATATTTAAAATTAAACGATCAAAACTTTGTAATTATTTTTTATTTTCAACCATGTTGGTGCCGCCGCCCTAACACGTATATTTAAGGGACTAGTTATTCATACACCCCCTTTTTAATTCAACACCTCTACCGATCCTATACGCCTCATATAGCTTCTCAATGATTGGCACTGACACCCAATGATTAATCACGTATAGAGTGACGTATATGACCTATACGACGCGTATAGGTCTATACGCCTCGTATAGGTCCCCAATGATTGACACTGACAAATTCTGACACACAATGATTGCCCCATTTATACGCCTCGTATAGATACGAGACATGTAAGGGTGTGGGATGGGTGAGGTGGGTGAGTGAATAACACAACCCATATTTAATTAATAAGTACAAAAACGAACAAATATTTAGGCGAGTAATCAATGTAAAAAGTATTATTGACCACAAAATAAGTAATAAGCCCAAAGGCCCAAACCCAAAAAAAATGCTACAAAAGAAGTAGAGAACGAGGAATCGAAGTCCTTTCTAGACTCCAAATTGGGGTTAAGATACCCCAAAACACATAATTATTAATATAATACTACGTTAGAAATATGTTTATTACGTGAATTTAAGTATAAAAATTTAATAGTAATCAAGAATAATTATTTAAATATTATAAAAAAATTACATAACTTAACTAATGATAAATAAAATTTTAAATTTAAAAGTTTGTTAATAAAAACTAAAATGGATTATAATCTAGTTAGCTAAATTATTTAAGTTAATTACAACTAAAAAACGGTTTTGGTTATATAAGGCCAGTCGAAGTAGGGGGTCGGGAAGAGGCCGGGGAAGCCATCACCAAACCGGGGCCAGCCGGGAACAACGTGCCCCCGGTTTCGGCTAGGGAAAAACGGGGAGAGGAAGCCGAATGTTGCCGAGCGTGGGAGAAACCATTTGCCTTGGAAAAGTGGGAAAAGTGGGAAAAAATGTGGGGAAAAAATGTGGGAAAAAAGTGGGAAAAAATGTGACGACACCATGCAAAATAGGGAAAAGTGATGTGGCGCTGATGTGTCAATGGGGAAAAGTGGGACGACTCCGATTCGCCTAATAGGCTAATAGGTATTCATAAAACAAATTTATTTTTTTAAATGATAACTAACATATTAAATTGCCAGATTAGTAACCCATGTAACACACGGGTTGACATAGTGTTAAGATGCAATTAACAAAAAAATTTAATAAAATGATATAATTATAATCAACATAAAACAATATGAATTCAGTCATTTTACCAATTTCGTTGAAGAGGAAATTCAGATTGATGAACAACGACACTTCGTTGAAGAACCGGTGGAAATTATGGACCAGGAAATCAAGAAGCTTAAACTCAGTAAGATACCGATAGTTAAGATACGATGGAATTCACGGCGTGGACCGGAATACACCTGGAAGCGAGAGGACCAGATAAGAAAGAAATACCCTCACTTATTTTCCGACCAAACTGGCACGAGCAACACGAACTGAATTTCGGGACGAAATTCCTATTAACCGGGGGTTGATGTGACACCTCGCAAATTCCAGGTCAGCATTTATATTATTTTAATAATAATGTGAATTATTATTGTATACGTGGCACTAGAATTATGAATGTTTAGTGTGACACGTGGCACAACAGTTCGAACTCACAGATAGTTCGAGGAATTATCGCACGAAACTCGCATTGTCTTGAATGACGAACGTTGGTGAACGGATCGAACCACAGAACACTTTCACTGCACAATAGATTCCGAGGAACCTAAGTTAAGTAGAACCATGTTCATATGTTTCGAAACGATGATCGTACTCGAGAAATACGCGAAAAATGGGTCCAGAACAACAAAACAAGCTTATTGAGCCTGAAAAATGGGCCAGGCGGTACGCCTGACCCGGCACTCTGACCCCTGGCGATGCGTGCGGATGAGGAAAGGGCGCCTCTCAATCGGCTGGCCCGCGCGTAACGCCTGGATACCAGGGCTTCTCGACAGGCGTTACGCCTGGCAACCTAAATTGCAGAAAAATCTTTTTGAGAAGAACAAAACCATCATTACCCTACTATACTCATTTTATACTTACCCACACGCAAACCCTTCGATTTAAACTCCCAAAACCCTCTGCCATCACCTCTAATACACCTCTAAATCCTCTTGAAAGCCATTGTTGGACCATAAGAAGTTCAAGGTTGAAGAACTTGGAGTCCTAGAACCTAAAGAAGCCATTGAAGGTGCCATCTATCATCTTCAAGCTGCTACTACCCTCTCATCAACGTTTACCAGGAGCTCTACGACCTACCCCACGTCTTATTTCATTGATTCGAAGCCTTGTGAGGTAGATCTAACATCCTTTACGCAATAATCTTGCACCTAGACCCACATGCATTGTGAATCACCCACATGCAATCACTCACACACCACATGCACGAATTTTTGGTGATTCGAATATGGGTTTGATGATGTTTCTATGTTTATTGATGATCCATGATGATAGATTGAGTTTTTATGACGATCCATGATAATGTCAATGTGCATGTTGATGATTGGGTCACGAACGGGTGTTCTAGCAACATGCATGTATGATCTAGGTGGTTTTACACGATGGTGGATATTGAAATGTTGTTATAAATGTTAATGATGATGATATACAAGGTTTGAATGATTGATTATGTCAAAATATGGTCATTTGGTGAATAATGCTAAAAATAGCAACTTTAATGTTGCTAAATATGTGTTTTTGATAAAATGATCACATTTGTAAGTTTAGATCTATAAGTTATGCTTGAGAATGATGTTTAGAAGTTAAATGGTGATTATTGGATGAATAGGAATGATTAGAATGACTAAAACATGATTTTATGGTTATTACTATAAATAGAAACTTTTTGTTACAATGTTGCTAGAAATGTTGGATTTGAAGGATGTTATATGTTTGGAATGCTTATTTAAACTCGTTAGAATGTTAGCAAATGGTTTTATGTGCTAAAGTGATTGAGAATTGTGTTTTATCACAAGTTACTATAATTAGTAACTTTGTGAATGCAAATTCGGGAATAAGAGCATGCTAGATATAACGGTTATGATTAAACGGCTATTTATGACTAAAATAGTGATATTAGATGTTAAACTTGGTGAGATATGCTTATTTGTGCAAACCTTCTAATTATAGAAACTTTTACGCGCAACCTCTGCTAAACCGGCTGTGTGTAACTATGTGCTATGTGATAACATGCTCATTTAGGATAATTATGCAAGTTAGAATAATCGGAATGTGATTTTATGCATGGCTTGCATAATGTGGAAACTTTCCTAAAATAGGAACTTACTACAAATAGTAAGCTTCCTCATGGGAATGACTTTTGGTATCCGTACACATCACACGACACTAAACCGCACGTTACACGAACACTTGATCCAAAACCGTCACCAACGGGTCGTTAGGTCAAACACGGTCAACTCGACCCACATAACAACTCGGAGTTGTTGAATACTAACATGGTCCTGTGAGGCCCACACATATGCAAACACAAACTCATAGTACCTATGTGATATAGGTGACTACTAGCCGGCGAGCTACACCATTTCTGTTGAGCAAACGCTTTACTCAAACTCAGGTGAGTTTTACAGCCCCACTTTTACTCTTACACTGTTTTACCAAACTTTGGGGTGAGAATACTATGCAACTGTTTTAGATATAGTACTGGTATGTTGTGAAAACCATTTTCGAGTGTAACTATTATCGCTTAAAGTCCTCACTTATCCTTACCGTTAGTTGTAACACAAACGAGTCGTAATCACGTAGTACTACTGGGTTTGACTAACCCCACTCGGCACCAATGTTGACTGGAGGTCATAACGAGTGTAATTTCGATTTGAATGCGGGTTCAGCGATGACCTGCGGAGGCAAACGGGAACAGTCTAGTTTCGGTAAGATGAACTGACACACTCCACGGATCGTAGTATCCAACAACAAAACTTAACATACCCAGTATATGTCTGTTTACTTTTCAGTCTGTCTAAACCTGTGAACTCACCAACTTTTTAGTTGACACTTTTCGCATGTATTCTCAGGTAACTAATGGAGCACACGCTAGGACACAAAGGAGGAGTACAAGAGAATCTCATGCATATTAGACTCCTAGGCTTTGTGTTGATGTGTTCATTTTGAAAACAATTTGATTTATGTAGTGTTTGATACAATTTACTTTCCGCTGCAAACTTTGTTTACTTATGATGTCTAAAACATTTTCCGCTGCTTACTAATAAAAATCATGATTATTTTACAAACATGTGTGATTGTGTAACTCATATAGAGTCGTTCTATATGACCATGAGCTGTGATCCTGGCCACGTCACACCCACGTGGACTGACACCACAAGTGGGAATTTGGGGGTGTGACAAAAAGATTGCGAAATTAGTTGATAAATTTAAGTAAACATGAATGTTGAAGATTTAAAATTAAAACAATATAATTTATTAATTTATTAAATAGTTTCTCTTATATTTTAAGTAATGAATATTAGAAGGAGATTGGTCTACTCATATTTTAATACACATTTCGATCCGTTTTAGTTTGTTACAATCATTTCAATTAATAAATAATCAGTTAAAATTTTAACCGTGAATTTAAAATATTAATTTATTACAAAACAAATTGCTGCTATTTGAATATTTTTTACTTTAATTCATGAAATTATTAAATAAATTCTTTATTAAACTTGATAAATAATATGATTACAACTCAAATAAATTCTTTATTCACTTAAAAACCATATCTGAAAACTATATGTTATGATAGTTAAAATAAATAATTTTAAAATTTATTTATTTAACATGTGTAATACACAGGTTTTACCCTAATTTTTTTAATAAATCAATAATCTTTTAATGTTTAATTTTTAAATTTAAAATAATAGTAAATTAAGAGACAATTAATGCTAACAAATTTGTGTTTATGATAATGTAAATTTTCAACTTTTAATGTGGTAATGACATTTGTACAATATCCTATGTGGCAATAGTATTAAAGTGACATGTGGAATTTAATGAGGTGTATATGCTAGTAAAAGAAAATGTGACATTAATTTTACTCTTTTATTTGTAGTAGAAGATAACTATTTATAACTAATTTAATATTAAATTCATTTATTTAATGATATAATTACAATCCATAATTATACTTACACTAAATATCTAAAAATATATCATTTTAATATTATTAGTAAGAAAATAATGATAAAATGAGGCAATAACATGTGTTAGAATATATCATTATAAATCATAGTATAACATATGCCTTTATTTATTTACTAGGTTATAAACCCGTGTACTACACGGATATATAAAAAAAATATGTGATTTTATAATTATGTGATATATTTACATAATACTAAAAGTAATAATACTTGTTATACACTTTTATATTTAAAAACTTTAAAAATAAAAAGTTATAAAAGAATGTTCTTGATATATATACATATAATATATATATATAGGGAGATTATCAAATGTTAACTCTTCCTAATTGCGTTAACCGAAAAACTATATCTTATTACTTTGGGCCCACATTAAAGTAAATTCTAAAGGTTGTGGTTTTTTCTTTTTTTGAATTGATGTAGGGTCCACTTACATTAATAAAAAAATAAGAAAAAACATACACATTTAGATTTACTTTAATGTGGCCCCCAAAGTAATAAGATGTAGTTATTCGGTTATCGCAATAAGGAAGGGTTAACATTCGAACCATCCCATATATATATATATATGTATATGTATATGTAGGGGACTACTATTGTATAAAGGAAATTAACGTGAGAAGCGTAGGAAGCAACCAGAATACGCCACGTGTAATCTGGATAAGGGGTATAATGGTCTGTGTAAAATCACGGACCACGTTATATAAAATCACGGACCATATGTAACAAATCACGGAGTCACGGACCACGTATAAAAATCAAAATAACTAAGGACAAACTAAATAATCGCGAACCAATTATCACGTAACTAATGTAAAAATCACGAAGCAACTGATAATCACTGACCAATAATCACGGACCACGTAAAAAAACGAAAGAAAACCGTAGCAATAATATACTCAAATTAAAGATAATAAAATTATCTATTTTATGGTGTAATTTTTTTTAAAAAAGATTAACCATTTAAAACTTATTCAATTTATAAAAAAATCATAGAACTTGATTTAACCACAAAAAAAGTCAACAAATGTACGCTATTACTTTTTTGTCCTTCAGGCTTTAATTCAAGCAAGTTTTAACTGAAAAGTGGGAAACACTATATCTTAACCGTTGATTAATTTGATCAAGGGCTACAAATACTTCATATCCTTCTCTCACGTTAAACCCTCTTTGTATTGGATCCGTCTCCTATATATGTATGTATGTATGTATGTATGTATAACATTAGACATTGATGCTATTCATTATTATATTATTAATTATTAGTATTAATTTAGTTTATTTATGTAAACAATGTATATTATTAATAAAATTAATGGTGAGTTTTTATATTTAAAAAGAAAAATTATTTTTGAAATAATAGGAGAATGCCATGTGACGTTTTTTTGGAATCAATTATTATATAGGAAGATTAGTATACATCGATTTGTCTTTCTAAAGGAAAATGAAATTAAATTATTGATTAAACAAATTTCATATGTAACTTTCGACTTTAAAACCAAGCTCCGACTAAAAGTTTTGTTAGCCAAGAGGAGATAGATGACATATAGTGCTATTTTTAATTGATCAGCATGGTATTGTCACGTGTACAAGACAAAAATCCACATATATAGAATTAGTTTTGGTTAGACGTTTAGAGTATTAATTATCATGCACAAACAATGTCAATATTATATATATATATACACACACACACACATAGGGTAAGGATCCGTTGTTAACCCACCTTAATTGCGGTAACCCATTAACCCTGGCAAAAAACGCTCAAATCGTAAAAAAAAATTTTTCATAGTTTTTTTTATGCAAAAATAGGGGGGCTCCTTTTTTAAGCGTTCGCTAATTCACAAGCGTTAAAAAGTTAAACGAAATGTAAGTTTGCGTTACACTGCGACACTTAAATAAATGTTCACAGTGTAACGCAAACTTACATTTCGTTTAACTTTTTAACGCTTGTGAATTAGCGAACGCTTAAAAAAGGAGCCCTCCATATTTTTGCATAAAAAAAACCATGAAATTTTTTTTTTTTGCGATTTGAGCGTTTTTTGCCAGGGTTAATGGGTTACCGCAATTAATGAGGGTTATTATATGATCCCTTTCCCACACACATATATACTACGTCTTGGCATTAACAAACACACTTAACATATATGTTAGTACACTTGATTACATATTTTCTCAAAGTTACAAATTTCTCCTCTTTATCTTGAAAAATAACTTATTTTCTCAAGTTATAAATTTTCAATGCATAATATACAATGCTATTAAAATAATATACAATGCTATTAAAGTATGATTTGAGAAAATATGTAAATTTACAAGTTAGGAAAGGAAAATTATCTAAATGCACCAATAATCAAATATGTGAAACAATTTCATTAATAATTAAACTTCAACTTCAACCCAATCCATTACGTTCACCAAGTAATTCTAACACCAATAAAATCAAAATGAAAATTAAATTCAAATTCAAAATCAAAATCAAATCATAGACATGGCATCCAACCGTTTGTTACTTTGTTTAATGGGGTCATAAAAAAAATGGTCCACTCGTATTTTGTGGAGTTGAGAGCAAGTTTTGGTTAAAATTCAAAGTGAATGATTTATGAGATGGGTCGGACTTTTTATCAGGTTGTTTTCAGGCCACAATAACATTATTTTGTTGTCCCCACAATTCGATGTTCGGGTTCGTTACAACCATACATTTTTCAATTTACCAAATCAAAAGAATATTAAAAAAAAAAGATATTTATTTGTATATGATATTAATTTTTATATATTTTATAAAACAAATAAAAACATGTTTGGAGAAGGTGAGATGAAAATGCACCTTAATTACCTCTATACCACTTGATATATATTTTATATCTAAGTAATGTTATGTTGTTATGTTGTTATGATCTATATATCTCATACTAACTGGAGACAAGTTTAATTATTATTATTTATCAAAATAAATAAAGAAAGAAAGAAAAAAAAGAAAACTAAATATGATAATATGTGGATGTCTTTGTTGCGTTTAATTACCCTTTTTAAAAGCTTTATATTTTCTTATATAAAGGTATACCACTTGCGAAGTTATGCTATGTTGTATTTCCATGTCGTATTTATCAATTTTCTTATTAATATTATGCTATATGAAAATAAGTTTATTTTTTCAATTATTAATATTTATAAAAATACACCAAGGCAATATATAATATGCATATCCATAGTTGATTTTGCTTCTTGTTCGTTCCTATCGAATGTTATGATAGTCAAAATATTTGAACATAAACGGATGATGGAGTACATATACATCCCGTGTGTATGTACTCAAAAAATACGTCTTTGAATATTTCTTTGAAAACAAAACAGCAGTTAAATGCATGTACGTCTATATATATTTTATACACCTTTTAATATTTCTTATGGTCATAACATGCTATAACCTGAACCAAAATAATGTGTTTAAATAATTTGTTTCAAGTATGAACATCCATTTTAACCATGTTTCCTAGCATCACGTACATACATGTTTTCTCATAATGCAGTACACTGTGCATACACACGATTATTTAAACACACTATTTTGGTTCAGGTTATAACATGTTACGACTATAAGAAATATTAAAAAGTATATATAATATATATAGACGTACATGCAAATAAATGGTATTTTAATTTCAAAGAAATATTCAAAGCTAGATGTGTGTTTTGATATTAAAGTTTAAGAGAGACTGGGAAAGGAGAAAAGAGATATTGGGTGATGTTAGATGAAAGGTAAAAATATTTAGGTTGATTTAACGAATAAAAGCCTGTTCGTATTCATTTGGTTCGTTTTCAGCCTTAATATATTAATCTTGCATGAAGACCAAGGAGTATAAATATATACAAGAAGTTGGCACTAATTTATTGATTTTTTTTGGGAGCATGTGGCAATAAAATTTATTGGTTAACCAAGTCCTTTTCATAGGATGCCACGTTAATGGTTGTGTCTATATCAGTTATTACGACTTATGACAATTGTGCGGACGAGCATAGCATTGCTCCATGCGGAGGCCTCTTTTGTCCGATTTGAAAAATAATTTTTCATCTCAAACATTCCTTTCAAGTCTTTAACTTAAATTAACATGATTGGGATCGTCTAATAGCTCATTTTTAAAGTGATAATCCATATAACTTCAACAAGATTAATCTAAATTTTGGAATTTATTTTGTAAGTACTTATTTTATCAATTTTGCTACAGATTTTTCTACGATTTTTTTTTGCTACGACATAGGCGTGGCTAAATCGTAATGGAATATGACCGTAGCTAACTCATGGCTAATCCGTACCAAAATTGAGACAAAATTTTTCCGTAGTAAATTTCCGTAGCTGATGTATGTTTGTGTAGTAGTGTCTGTTTAGTTGATTATTGTAAAAACATGGCAATACTACTTATGTTTGTTTGGTTAAACTTTTATTTTATTATTCTCTGTCTCAAGTCCGAAAAAAAGAGAGGGTTTTAACTAGTGACCGTTGATTCACAACACTTATATGCTGATAATGTTGATCAATTTGTTTAGTCATCATTGTAAAATTGAATTAGATAACTTTAAGATGATTAATCAAGTGTTTAAAGACAGTTACGTGACATGTACTCATTAAAGCTATTTGAAATTATATTTTGTTAGTTAATATTAAAACTAATAAGAATTAATTAAAGTCTAAGTATCATTATATATGTTGAAATTGAATCACTTATCGCCTTCGAGATTTTGCACCCACTTTTTATATGAGAGTAAATTTTACTCCTTATTCTCAAATTTGAGATTTTTATTTATTTTTTTAGCAATTTTAAATATATTATTACCTTCCTTCTGACAGTTTTTATATTTAAAAAGCTTAATTAACATATGGTTTTTTAGTTTCTTCCAATAAGAGTCATATTTTGTTTGTTGTATAGGCTTTTGAGTTTTGACGTTGGGTTACATTATTTTAGATTTTTAGGGTCCGACATATATTTATGCTTTTTAATTTTTATCTTGTTTCTAAGTGCTTTTGGACGTAACCTTGTCAACATCTAGCCGGCCTTCTTTTTATGTTTTTATTTTTAGTTTTTTTATCATTTTATTTTGTCCAATTAAAGTTCAAACTGCCTTAAGTTAACAAGTTGGTCTTGGCATTATTGGGAAATCATAACATAAAAATAATAGTCAATCAATTAATTGAAAATTATTATGTATATGCAAATAAACGTCTAGGTTTATTTCTTAATCATATTTTGTTGATGTCAGTCAAAATAAATCTCATTGAATTCTGATTTTATTTATGAAGTTATCTATTTTTAGGAATTAATCGATTTCTGCAAGGGTATCCGTAATATATGTGATGGAACCAATTATGTCTTCTCCTTGTGGTAAGACGGAGGTATGTGGAAGTGATAGAAGACACAGGTCATGGGTTCAATTTTTGATTCCACCCGGTTTTACCGGCCTTTTATCGTCGTGCCTTTGGGTGGGTGCTTGGGTCGGGTTTTCCCCGGGAATTGGTGGCTGGTGGGCTAGGGGCTCCGTCCGTCTGAACTAGTGGCCAGCTTGGGCATCCTTTAGCCATTGGGGGCCGCGTACGGAGTACCCAGCAGTTGATTAGTTGGCCGTTCAAAAAATAATAAAAAAAAATATGCGATGGAATCCAAAACCATGATGGCTAGTCACCCTATTAATTAAACACCACCCCCGTCTTAAGTGACCATGGGTGTAAGAAGCAGTGACAGATATATGATTTTTGATAATAGAGGCAAAAATGTCTTTAAAATGACCAGACTCGATCAAAATGGGTCAGAAAACAACAAATATCATGAAAAGTTCAGCAAACTTGGTTTAAATCATAAATTAATATAATCAAGTGATACATAAAATAATAGACTAATAAACATATTGATTTGCACAATTGTTTTGTTTTTGTTATACTAAACAGATATCCTTAATTAATATGATAAACTCTAAAAGGCTTTATTTAAATAAAATAAAGATAATATTTTCAAGTAATCAATGAACTTTATTATTTATGCTTTTAAGATTTAAAAGGTGTTTGTTATAAAATAAGATAAGATTCTATAAATCAACATGAAAGAAAAAAAATCCCCTTTACTACTTGGTCTTGTGTGAGTGGCCCTCCCCTCCAAATGAGGAGGCTGTTTGTTTTTTTATTTATTTATTTCATATTTATGAATTGTGGGATAATGATACATCACTTATGAGTTGTGTTGAAAATTTTAATAGACCAAAACTTGTATGTTACGTACTGAATTTGAACTTTGGTTATTGAGCACACCATTTAACCAACTTTATCCATTTGGGTTGTTCATGCCATGCCAGCCACATGTATTAAACAAATAATCAAATTATTTATTTATACAAGGTATATATATATCATTAAAAATCTATACGTTTTTTTTCTAATTGAACACGCGATTAGAAATTTTAAATATTTTTTTAAATATTGTTCTTTTAGTGAAATATAAGAAAACGTATGTACACTATTCTACAATCTATTTTTTTTATTAATCGCTTTCATAGTTACCAACTATAAAATAAATACAAGCATAACTTTATTTAGAACATTGCAAAATAATTTCATATTACTATCTTAAAGAAAACAAACACTGAGTCCTTGTTTCTTTTTAGTTTTATTTTCGTGTTTTAGTTTTATTTGTTGAAGGCTTTTTGAAATGTTTTTCATCGACACAAATGCTATGTTTCCGAGTTTATTCAAGAATAGAACAAAAGGGAAAATAAAGGAAAGGAAATGAGACAAGAAAAAGAAAAAAATGGAAAATTTTACTTTCATTTCCTTTCAAATCGGAAAGAAAAGAAAAGTTTATAATTTTTTCTAGTTTTACTTTCATTTCCTTCTTTTTCAATATTTAAATGAAATATGGGAACACAACATGTTTTATTTTTCTTTCCTTTCATTTTCTTTTATTTCTTTTTTTAAGTGAACTCAGAAACAGAGCGAAAACAAGACTAAGGTAGGTTTAAAATAGGAATCGTTTCCAATGGGTAAGAGTTTTCGAAAATCGGTTTGCCGTGTTACGAAACAAAAGTTTTAGATGCTTAGATGTGCACAACAACGAACGTTAGTGTCCGGTAGTTCATTATCTTGCCTTAGATCTTTTATATATGTTGGTTAAATACACATTTAATATGTGTGTGTCAGTGTGTGTATTTCAAAAGTTAAAATACAAATGCATGAAGCCTTATCTAGTTACTTGTTTTCTCAATTTATTTATTTTGATTATTATTTAATAATGTAAGTTGCTATTTAATTAATATATTTTTCTACTTGACATAATAACATGCCACGAGTAAATAAGATAGTTCATACCAAAACATTATATTATTTAATTATATATTTCTTGCAGACTCCATCTCATACTCTACAGTATAGGATACATATCAATAAAGAGGTATGGACATATTTTAATTTGTACAACAAATAGCCAATACCATACTAGTTTTTTTTTTTTTTTTATTATTATTATTATTTTTAGTTTTTAGTAAATGTTGACAAAATGCTACCTTTTAATATATATTATATTTAACATTCTTTTATCTTACACTAGAACCTTATCTCTTTGTTTTTGCAATCTAAGAGGGTGACGATTACTTTTCTCAAATTATGTCATTGTGGATATATTTATGTGCCAATTATTGATTAATTCGAAAAATAAAATAGCAGGCATGTTATAAATGTGTTCTGCGTAAAAAATTCTATTGAGAATTTATCAAATCGAATAGGATATTCAAATTATATCTTTAGACTATTAGCCCAAAAATAATAATTATTATATATTATTATTGTGAAAACTATCAATATTGTAAAGTTCATGTTTATTTGCAAATGATTATACGAATCTGCCATTAGATATTATTTTTTTTACCAAAGGGCTTCTAACCTAGCAGTATTGTAATAAAGAAGAGAAGTTGCACCTTATTGGGGTCAGGGGTTCAAACCTGAGCAGGGGAGAGGGTTTACGGATTCATCCGGTTCCCGTTTATCTGGTGGGTGAATGAGTGACGACTGGGCCTCCCCTTGGATGTGTGCCCGTTTAGGCTTATATAAGTCATTAAGCCTGAAGTCGTTCAAAAAAAGATATTATTTTTTTAGTTGGCGAGCAAAAATCGTGTAACAAACATTTTCGTATTAAAGTTTATATGGTTAAGTCGTTTAATAAATGCACGATCATGGCAGTATTAAAACTAAATGATGTTTAAACCATTTAAATTAAAATTAGAATAAAACATATAACGTAGCTACATGTTATTCATGAACTCGTTACATGTTTGAAATTTGTCATCCCCCAACCAGTTTAAAACCCAGTTAACCTATTTATAGTTTAATTACAACACGTGAACTCGTTTAAAAAAATAAATAATATAGATCATGTCTGAGTTCATGGTTTTAAGTTGTATGAATAACAGTCTAACAATTAATGGTTTTTGATAAATACTCTAAGTTTGAGTTCATCAAAATCAAGCATAGTTATGTCAACTTAAACTCGTGATTAGTGATCACATTATTTCCACCTTAATTTTTATGATTGCATTTTAGATTTGTGAATGTTCTTTTTGTGAAGTAAAAATCGATTTAAAATACCAACCTAAGAAATGTAATCATTTTAACTTGTTTAATTTTGTTCTCTTCACACATATAAATTATGGTCTTTTCACTTTTAGATTTTATAATGATGCAATACGAAGAAGAAAATGTTATTTATGTAAAGGTTTAAGCTAGATATGGTAAATTTAGGATCATAGCTAGTAAACCTTTTAATTCATTTTGTAAAGATAAAAATTTCACTATAGATTTTTTTATTATATATTTTGTTTTGTTTGTTTAGTTTCCCATTTACTTTTTTATAATTTTTATTTTTAAAGTTGATTTTAATACATATTTATAGGGTGCAAACATAATGAATTGAGAAAAAGCTTTCATAAGATTTATCTAATAATCATTCAATACCTTATAATGTTATATATTAAATGCATTAATAGATTTTTTTTCTCACATAATATTAATTACATAAATATCTTTTTATAAAATTAAATATTTTTTGGGTCGTCAAAATTTTTTTGAAAAAATAAACAAAGAAAGTTTAAGAAAAGTTAATTAAATAATTATAAAAGTTATGTGGTAAAAATACTATAAACTAGAAAGTAGGGTTGTCCGTGGTGCGATTTGGGCGGTTTCACGTAAGTTGTGTAAATGACAAAACAAACCGACCACGTAAGTTGTGTAAAACGAACTGACCGGTATTGATGGCTTCACGGTTCAATTTTTGCGGTTTCACGGTTTTATGAAAACAATAGAGAACAGTTAATATAATGATACAAAAAAACATAATCTATTTCAAATTCAATTTTCAAAAGTTGAAAACCATAATTTAAATTCATTTTAATACAACCTGTAATTCGTGTATAATGAGAATGGAGGCTGAAGAGACAAGGTAAATGACAAGATGCAAACTTAGGTTTTTCAAAAATTTTAAGATGTGTGTGTGTGTATACACGATTGGTGCGGTTTATACAGTTTAGAGAAAATGCAAAAAGTAAATCGCACCAAACCATTTGGTTTTTAGAATAATCAAACCATAAACCATACCATCAAGTTTTAAAACCGATAAAACCCACCAATTGTCGGTTGGTTTTTGAACACTCCTACTAGAAAGTATAATTGATTTTAGATCAATTTGTTTACTCCTCTAAAGTACGTATTTAAATTTGTTTTAGATATAAATAATAAGAAAAGTAACTAGTTAAACTTAAAAAATGAAAAAAAAAATTATATAATAGAAAGAAAAAAAAACTATATTGAAAATTTTATTTTTTTAAAAGGTAGAAATCAAAATGGTTGACAATCATTGCACATAAGTTTGTCGCTCATATCTCGTCCTCTATATACCACAACTTCATTTAACTGAATCGAAGGAACACAAAATTCAACCTGAAGAAACAAGTTTCATCTCTTCAAAATCATCTTCAAAATCATTCGGTTGATCAATTTCTGCTTTGTATTCGTAAAACCCAAATGAACCTCGGTGAATTGTAGGTTAATGGCGACTCGCATTTCAAAATTCACTCGTTTCCTCTGTTATAATGGCGACAAATCAACGATTCACGTAACCCCGTTTCCGGGCCGGCGTTTGGGTTCTGGGTACAGCTCGTACTCGTCCGCGGTAGCTTCCCTTGAATCGGAACCGGATTCAGGTCTGCAAGATTACGAGAATTACAGGAAATCGATCCATGGTGGAATCACGCATAAAGCTCTGTTGGTTGACGCCGTTGGTACTCTCGTTATCCCTTCTCAGCCTATGGCGCAGGTCGGTTTATATCACTGATTCGATATTTGTGATATTTATGTCGATTTGATTGCTAATTGCTCAATAATTGTTGATTTTGAGAAGATGATCCGCTGAATTTTGTTTTACTCGTTCATAGATATATAGGAAAATTGGGGAGAAATATGGAGTGACATATAATGAAGATGAGATTTTGAAGAGATACAGGAGAGCTTATGAGCAACCATGGGGTAGATCTCGACTCAGGTGAGCTGTTTTGATCATGCATTTAATTGGCATTTGAAAAAAATAAGAAACAAACATAAAAAATAATAATAATCTCGTAGATTTGCTGAATTTAATTGGTTTTTGTGTTTATAAGTTTGCATTTGGTGTTAATTATGTGTGGATATGTTCATATCAGTCAATGATTTGTAGATGGTTTTACTGAATTTGCATTTATATGATACAGCTTCATTTATGATTCTCAGAACCCTGAGATTAGATTTGCTTGATTTGTGTTGAAAACAAGGAACTTTTGGTGATGGTTCTTAGATTGATGAAGCAAGATGATTAAGTTGTCGAGATTGGAATTGGTTCTGACCCGAGATGAAAGCACACTAGTTACATTAATCGAATCGATAACATGTGTTTTAAAGAAAAAAATATATATATTTCATAACATCTTTCAAAGTTTTAATGCATACAATGATTCCTTTACACCTGATGCTGCATATTTTGACATGTTCAGCGAAAATTAGCAATTTTGCAAATAAGGAATTCTTTATCTAAGATGGCTGGTGATTAATGAAAACCTTTATTTCAAGCAGTTTACATTGGAAATGAAGTAAAATGGATGTAAAAATCTTCTGAAATTTGGGTAAAATTTAAAATGAGCAACCCGAATGATGAAATTTGCACCTGATGAATAGGTCAATATGGTGCCCAAGCACGTGGACAATCGAGCTGATTGCAAATCATGTAACTGTGCTTGATTTTAAGATTACAAGCTATATAAAGTTAACGCATTTTCTTACATTATTCCTGCATCCTCACTTGCACATATAAGAATTACCAATTATGTTAACTTTACCTCATGACAAGTTCAAGAATTTTTACATTTTGGATGTGGGAAAAGTACCCAATATAACTACTCATAGGTTTTCCCAGAAGGTGTTTCGGACCCTCTAAAATGCAACGGGTTCCTGCATTTTGTATATAATATATAAACATCTTTTCATCCAGAATGTTTGTTTTCAAATGTAGAAGCTTGATCACAATCTTTCTTGCATATGTTCATTAAAATCACAGATATGTAGATGATGGAAGACCTTTCTGGCAACATATAGTTAGTTCATCAACGGGTTGTTCTGATTCTCAATACTTTGAGGAGCTTTATAATTATTATACCACAGAAAAGGTTTTTTTTAATTATTTTTTTATACTTTTATCTTAGTTCATATCATTGATTCCATCATAATTGTACATTTAATATTAATTTGGTTGATTTGAAAGGCATGGCATCTCTGTGACCCAAATGCTGAGAAAGTGTTCAAGGCTCTGAAAAAAGCAGGGGTAAAACTAGCGATCGTCTCAAATTTTGACACGCGATTAAGACCTCTGCTGCGTGCTCTGAACTGTGATCACTGGTTCGATGCTTTGGCTGTTTCAGCTGAAGTATGTGATCTATTTTCTTAATTTCTGTTGGTTTTATATGAATTTCAAATAAAGGTGGCAACTTTAGCCCATTTATATGGAAGCATGTCAATCGGGTTGTACCCGATGGATAACAACTCAAATGGGTTAAACATAATGATTAGCTTAAAATGAAACGGGTTGAACGGTCCAATAGTCAGTAAACATGTTTTCAAATTTTGATATCCTAAATCGTTTATGACGGTAAATAATATTATTATTTCATAATTTAGTTTTGCAACTATATTCAATAAACTAGGTCACTAACTCACGTATTACACGGGTTGAATAAAAAGAAATATTAAATAACAAAAGATTGAAATAAGAAATAGAGGGTTAAATTAAGAAGACGTTAAATATTACCTCAGGAAAAAAGTGGGAAAAAAATAATCTTGAGCTCACAAAATTGTAACACGTGACACAATCCATCTATTTATTTATAAATTACAAAATTATATAAATGAACCAGAAAGTGTTTTGACAAGTCAACCCAACCCGAGTACCCGACCCCTCCCAACACAAACTGTTTTCATCTGCACATATGAGTTCCTGCTTTTGACCCAGACCCGTTTAACCATTTACCCAACCCTCCCAACAAACTTGTTTTGCCACCTCTAAAATCAGATATTCATAACCATCTGTGTTCTTTAGGTTGCAGCAGAGAAACCGAATCCTATGATATTCCTAAAAGCATGCGAGTTATTAGGCGTAGAAGCTGAGGATGCGGTCCATGTAGGTGATGACCGTAGAAACGATATATGGGGTGCCCGAGATGCTGGCTGTGATGCATGGTTATGGGGAAGTGATGTTCATTCATTTAAGGAGGTATGTTCTATTTGCTACAGGGATGATCATTAGTTTGTATTGCTATTTTTAAAAGGCAAATTGTTTAATAATTCCAAACTATGACTCATTGACTGATAATAATCCATCCTATTAATTTGGTCAATGATAATCCTAATTTCCACTTTCGTTGTCAATGTTAATCCCAATAAGGTAAATTTTCATGGATTTAAACTCGATTTCGCTTACAATGGTGTCTGTGAATGAAATTGGAAAACATATAAGCAAAATCTAATGAAAATCTAGTGGAGTCAATGATGATGCTACCGGGTTTGTTCTTGGTAATTGAATGAGAAAATTGAGATTGTCATTGGCCAGTATGCTAGTATGGATTATTATCGGCTCATGGGTTATAGTTTGGATTATTGAAA
Source organism: Mikania micrantha (assembly GCA_009363875.1). Taxonomy (NCBI): domain Eukaryota; kingdom Viridiplantae; phylum Streptophyta; class Magnoliopsida; order Asterales; family Asteraceae; genus Mikania; species Mikania micrantha. The sequence continues at coordinate 63,700,246 of CM018684.1, forward strand.
TCCAATTTGTTTTTTTAAACAATAAGTATAATTTATGATTATAATGCATCACTACATGATTCAACATAAAAAATATAAACAACAGAAGTTAATGCTAGATTCCAATCTAAAGTCTAAACTGAACAGAACCATTGAACTGCTAAAACCAAATTTTTGGATCTCAAATCGGCCAACTTGCTTCAATTTGAATGGTTTCAATTAGGGTTGTTTAGAAAGCTTGCTCAAAATCTGCTTGTTTGTAAATAAGCAGAGTCAGAGCCATTGTTGTTGCCTCGCTCATTTGGCTACTTTAAATTAAATACTAAATTATATAATTATAACATAAATCTAGCCTAATATTCATATAGACCATAATCATATGATCATTTCTAATTATTTTTCTATTATAAAAAAATAGAAAAGAAAATATAGAGGATTATCAATTTATCATATCCATGGAGTATCTTTCCCTTATCATTGGTTCAATTAGTAAAGACAAACAAATATTAGAAAATATTATTTTCTGTTTATATGTATATAAATACATATTAATAAAATTATTTTTTTTTATTTTTTTAAATAAACTAGATGGTTGACTGACTCTAGAGCCAAACATTTTAGCTCGTTTACAAAAAAATGAATTATATATGATGGTTTGTATCTTGTTGCAGATTGCTGAAAGGATTGGAGTTGAGGTATGAATGAAACTGAACCTCAAGTTGATTCAACGAAACAATGTTCGTAGTAAATTAGGTTTTCGGGCATTGAAATGCAGTGGTATGGTATCGTATCGTATCGTTTTATGGTTATGGTCTAATGTACCAGTGGTTTTTGATGGAATCCTGGTCGTATGTTTGTACCATAATCATAAGTAGCATATATGATACAACTAGCTACTGTATTCAATACTTTATTTTGTTGTTGTTGTTGTGTTTGGTCATCGTTTGTATATATTACGTGCTTTTTGTACGCAACTATCATTATAATAATATGTTGTTTAAAAAAAATATAATAATACGTCCCGGCCTCCGGGTGAGTTCAAATAATAACCGATAAACTATTAGGAACTAAAAAATCACTTTTTTGTACGATGATGATTTATATAAAGTGAGTAATCTGAACGTTTCACTTAAAACACTTATTCTTATGATGATGTAAGAATTATCGATAATATATTTAATGGGAAAATCACTAAATATTTTTTAAATATATTAGTTCTTTAATTAGAACTTATTTTCACTTAAAACACATTCTGATGTGAAATCTTTGTCTAGTGTGAAACAAAAGAACATTGAGAGGAAACAAACCCAACCAAATATTTTTTTAAAAAAAAAGAAAAGAAAAAATCGATTGGTATACATGAATTCATGGGAATACGATGTTGGAATTTTAGTAAAAGGAAAAAGAAATTAGAAATTATTCATCTACCAGTTCATTTGTCATAAATAGGTTATTAACGAAGTCATGAATTGGTTTGTTAATGGACATGATCGCCAATTCATTTGTCATGGATTGGTTATTAGCTAAGCCATGAATTAGCTTGTTAATGGACATGCTGGTAATCTTTGATATGTCATGACTACATGTATGAATAGAAACATTTGATCTCTTGTTTTCTTTGCTAGTTTTTGAAATCTCTACGCAAATTGAGACATACGCACACACGTTTCAAAGGTTCTCAACACAAGTATATACTTTGTTGAGTTTTCAACAACCTAGAAAATCGATTTCTCGTGTTAAACACTCTTGTTTCAGGTAACGTTTCGGGTTTTCGGTTAACTCCGACAGTACATACTGCTTCGGCTGTTTTACCCTGGGAAACAGTCAGGTTCACCTGGTGGCCCAAAATATGTTTTAAGGGACCTCTGTTGAACAGAAATTCTCAGCCACTGAACTCGTTTTAATTCGTTTCATCTTATGCTATACATCTTATTTTAATTTAAATTTTAGAACTTGTTTCATCTTGTACTAAATTTCTTTCTTGTAATTTAAATTTTAGCACTTTATGTTTCTTGTAATAATGTATTTTTCATTGTGTATTTCTCTGAATTGTAATTCGAGTAATTAAATAATAAAAGTATCTGTTTATTTTGTGAACGGTGTTCCTACATACGATGCTTTGTTTTCTACCATAACCCTAAAAACGATTGCTAAGTTTGTTCTACGTGGATGTCCTATATAGAGGTGGCCAACAGACCCGAAACCGGAACCGAAAACCGGAACCGGTGGGTACGGGCGGTTCCGGGTTTTCAGAGAAATTGGAACATAAACCGGAACCGGTTCCACCCTTAAACCAGTCAAACCCGAACTGGAACCGGAACCGACAAAAAACATGTTGGAACCTATCAAAAACCTGAACCGAAACGGTTCCAAAAAAACCCAGTTTGGCCACCTCTACTCCTACACCATGCGACCCCTGTATGAGTTTAGGCGTTGTTTTGGAATGAGCCGATAACAATTCCCACAAATGTTGATGATTTGAAGAGATATGTGTCATGTCTAGTATATGATATGAGAGCCCGACACAAGTTTTATCCAAATCCAAAAGTACACGTCCGTAATTCGTCAAATGGTGTCCCACACCTCTCATTACTTGTCTTGTGGTAAAAAAGCGATTTAAATTGAAATTATAGTTTGTTTTAGTATGGTTATGGTCATTTCTAGAATGAAATTGCTACTTTGATTAATTCTAAATTTATATTTAACTAATTGATCGGTTAACCAATGGTTATGGTTCGGTTTCAGTAAATAATGAAATTATTGAAAAACTAAGAAAAACTATAAATAAGATAGTGGATTGAAAATATATTGATACTGAAAAGCTAAGTGAAGCACATTGGACTTTAACGTGACTGAAAATAATTGAATAAAAAGTAAAAAGTATGTGTAGTCAAACCCATTTCTTAATATATTTAATGTCACATGTGATCCATAATATTTTCATTTAATAAAAGTTATGACTCACCTTTTATATAGTTGAATTGTTTCTTAAATTGTAGAAAACACACACATATAACCTTCGTTTAAAGTCGGCTCCGATTAAAATCGGTTATGGTTTGAGGCAGTTATCGTTTATTTTTCGATTGTAATTATATTATGCTCGCCTCTAATTTTAAAGATAAAAATATTTTTTATAGTGTAGTTTTTATTAAAAAAATAGGCAAATTGGATTTAAATAATCCAAAATTTGATCAATGGCCGCTACCGGTCCCAACTATGAAAATCCATGATAACGGTGAGAACTTTCGACATATTTACCTCTGGCGGACTGCCGTAAAAAAAACCCTAACATCGTTAACTTTTTTCGAGTTTCGAATGGATTTTTGAGGGCTTTTGTTCAGACGGAGAATACGAGTCAAATGACGTATAACTTACCTCGAAACGTTGCTCCAAATTTCCCAATTTTGGTGTTTAAACTTTCAATTCATCAAAAAAATCATCAAATTGGGAAATTAGAGCGACATTTCGAGGCAGGCTATACGTCATTCGACTCGTATTCTTCATATGAACAAAATCCCTCAAAATTTCATTTAAAACTCGAATAAAAGTTAACGCCGTTAGGGTTTTTTGATGGCGGTCCGCTACAGGTAAATATGTCGAAAGTTCGGACCGTTATTAGATAATGATAAGAACTACACCCATGACCCACCATTCTGTACCTGTTTTTTTATGACCGGGGAACCCACTTGCGTGGTAAACCTCGGGCCCCCAAATACCCGACTAACCGGGGGAACGGGTAAGCCGCGGGCGCAAGCACCCGGGTCGGTGGCCTTGTGGAGAAATTGTCACCCCCATGAGTAAAATCCATGACCTCAAGCTTGAAGACTCAAGATGTTACCACTAGGCTATTTCCACAAGGTTACCATTCTTTACTTTGGATCAATTTTGAAACATGAGGATGCATAAATCCGAACTACTTTTGTAAGTGCACTCATCAATATTAGTAACCTATAAGACTACCCGCAATGCATAAGCATGCATAACTACATGCATCATAGTCATTACTGACACATCAGCTTTTTACTCATAATTCCTACATGCATTCTCTGTCCTCTTTTTAACTCCAACACATACTTCCCACATGCACTCTCTCTCTTTCACATCACAATTTTATTTTATATATATTTATGATGATTTTGGAAAATGGGGCTCACATTTACTCCAAATGCATTGCACTTGGTCAAGTGCACTCATTAAAGTGTAACTGTCTAGTCAGCACACTCCAGTGCATTCTTCTGAAGTGCAATGTTCACGTGGGCCAAATGAACTCCCCAAATACGCATTGGAGGGAGCCTAAGTTCATGAACAACTACACTTGAAAATTATCTTTTTGTCACGCATAGCAACAAAATCTCAAAGTTACAAATTCGCATGTAAGATAAAGAAACAGTTAATTAATAATAATAATAATAATAATAATTGTTTACACGTACTCTTTTATTAGGTTCAAACAATGTATATTTTTGTAAAAAGGTTGGATTTATATATATATATATATATATATATATATATATATATAAATAAATGTTATAATCAAATTAAAGAAACTAAAATTCTTGATTTTAAGGTATTTTACTATTTTAGAAAACAATGACATTTATAAAAGTTATTATAATCATAAAATTTACCATGAACTTAGATTGAGTACGTTTATGCTAGAAACTCTATATTTTACAACTGGAATAAATTAAACACTAAATTATACTAAAGACTAAAATACATAAAAATAATAATAAATAAAACAAATCTTCAACAATCAAACATATACAGATCTTGATCTTTGTTTTGTCCTGGTTTGTATTATATGTTCTCGTGTAACATGGCATCAAATCAAGTTTTAAACTCCATTAACCAATCATAACACGCCACGTCATTTGTCAACTACGTTACGATTTCCATTTTTATAATACAACATGTTTCTTGTTTATTCGTCGCATCACAATCCTAAGACAACTGTCCATTGATTCATCTTCTCTCTCTACCGATATTTTCGCAACCCTCGTACGATCATGCCAGACAGCTCTCATGGTCGACTAGATTCATATGCGGGTGCAAGATCATGCCACGTTCATTATTTTCATACAAAGTATCTATAAATTAATTTGATCGAACAAGATTGAGAATTTGGATTATTTCTGATCTTGGTCGGTTTTCTTGGGATTCTTGTGTGGTTTGAGCTTTGATCTCATTCGAGGATAATGGCGGATAAAGGGACGGAAACTGATTATTTCTTGATTGATGATGATGATGATGATGTTGATGATGATGTTGAAGCAAATGACAGTGGTGATGATGATGGTGATGATGATGATAATGTTTCCAGTCGTAGATCTTCGTCTTCTCAGGTTTCTGCAGGCCAATGGCCCCAGAGTTACAAGTTAGTTTCAGTTTCATCTCTTGCTATTACATACTTTAGTTTTGTGCGTCTTTTTGGACGTTTGATCTTACAGTTTTAATTAGCTGCATTTACATGTTAGCAAGCACTACAATTTGGAGTTATATATATGTATATTAACGGCAAACTTACTATCGGCATGACTCTTTATAGCCCAAATGGATCCCTCGGACTGAACAACCCACGCGATGCAATCACAGTCTGCTACCAACTTCCTAGTATCCAACGCTCGCTTTACCGAACAAATATAATATAGATACTTTGTATAATATGTCTTCTAGTATCTCAAATGGATCCATCGGACCCAACAACCCATGAGTGGTCACAACCCGCTACCAACTTCCTAGTATCCAACGCTCAGGTGCAGGGGGGGTCTTAGAGCATGTGCAGGAGGTGCGATCGCACATGACCCATTTTTTTAGGGGGCCCTAAATTTTTTAAAAAATTTGTATATTATATATATATTTTAATTTATATTACAACAAACACATATAATTTACAATATAATTCTTAAATGCATTTAACCTAATTAAAAACTAATTACCAAAAACAAAAGTGGGCTTTTTATATATTATTAATCAAGCAAATACTTTACTTCAAACAAGATTTGAACAATACAAAAAGTATGAAAATTATTTGGATTTTTATTTCCTAAAAAGAGGAAGGAATTGGACAACAATGACATTAGTTCATGTTGTATTCTTCTTAAGGATGCTTTGAAGTATAATGGAAGATCATATATTGATGGTTATGAGTTTAATATGAAGTTAAAGTTGTTGGATACTTTATTACCTAGTGAGATTCAAAACCCGGTTGATGTTTTAAAATATTTGAAGCGAGTCGATTGTTTTCCAAATGCATCAATTGCATATAGAATTTTGTTGACTATTCCGGTAATTGTAGCATCCACAGAAAAAAGCTTTTCAAAATTTAAGTTGTTGAAGTCATACTTACGATCGATAATGTCTCAAGAAAAACTTAATAGATTGACAATGATAACTATTGATAATGAAATACTAGATAATGTGGATTATAAAGATTTAATCAACAACTTTGCATCAAAAAATGTAGAAAAACGTCACGTTTTATTTAGTTATTTGAAACATTGAAATGCATCATTTTGCGAAAGCAATATTGTTTATATTGATTTTACTGTTGTTTTAATTATCGTCAATTTTTTGTGTGCGTGTGCATACATAGGGGCCCATTTTTAGCATTTGCACATGGCACATAATTTCTCAGAGACGGCCCTGCTCAAGTGTTATAATATATATAGTTTGTATAGTATGTCTTCTAGTATATCATTTGTGGAAATAATGATGTTAAACTTGATAAGGTGTTAAATGGTCTCTTATTGTATATAAAATCTTTTACAAAGAATAAGGCTCAAAAGAAGTAAAGATACTCTCAAGTTGTTTTTAGTGATTTCAAATTTAGTTTTGTAGAAATTGAATTTGCTCTTTTTGATATGTATATGGTTGCAATGTAAATAGTATTACTCTTTTGGTGTCATAGCACTCATAAAATTTTCTTTATTTATTTAAGTTTTGATTATATAAACAAATGCTTAGGTGATATATTATGCATGAATGCTATGAAATTGAAGCATGATCAATAACATTTTAGTTTTTTCTTCCATTGGATTATAGGCATACACTCGATTCATACTCGATTTCAGCAACACCAAGTTTGGGGTTCCTCAGAAGACCATCTGGTTCTATATACTCAATGTATGAACCCGCGATTGATAGCAACTTTGGTGATAACTTCAAGTCCAAGTTGTTGACTGAATGCTCAAAGATTTATAGCAAACAAGATTTAGATAAAATTTCAAGAATGATGTCAACATGGTCAGGGAGAGGTTCCTTACCTGAGCAACTCATTGGAGAACTTCCGATCACCTTCGGATGCAGTGTCACTCAAACTGTGTTCAATTGTAAGACATTCATCATTTTATTTGTTTTAGTTTGATCAAACAGTAAGTAAATTTTTAAATATGTGTTCTTATGTTGGATTAGCGGTGAATGTGATGGTTGGAGTTGGAGTTCTATCTATGCCTAATACAATTGCACAAGCTGGGTGGGTGGGCATGGGCATGTTACTCTTGTTTGCAGCGATGTGTTGTTATACAGCTTATCTCATGAAAGATTGCTTCGAGAGCAAAGAAACCATCGAAAGTTATCCTGACATTGGTGAAGCTGCATTTGGGAAATACGGACGCCTAATTATTGCAGTAAGTTGAATATACTTCACACATGATTTGGAGAGTGTTTAGATGCATGTTTTGTAAATGATTTTAGTTCAATCTAGATAATTAGTATCAGCAAACATCATCCTTGTTGCCAAAATGCATATGAAAACACTTCAATTTATGTCCAAGATACATAGATCTTGTGAATTGTAGTGATTCTTTGTCAAGATTATATCTTTTCAACCAAAATCTTGTTAGTTAATAGTATCCTGAAGTTGTTTTGATAGTAATTTAATATCTGGTTTTTTGCAGATCATTCTGTACACATCTCTGTATGTAAGTAAATTGTTTCTTTAACTTAAATCCAGTAAACACCCTGATCATGGCTTTTACGCTCTTGAATTATGATCTAACTTCAGGCATATTGTGTGGAGTTCATTATATTAGAAGGAGACAATATCACTAGTTTGTTACCTGGTGTATCCTTGCATTTGGGTGGTCTGAACTTGGACTCAGTTCACTTCTACGCCATTCTGTCTGCTGTCGTTATGGGACTCACCCTTTTGGTTAAAAATGCCCGTGTGATTTCGTTACTTTCAGGTATATTTATGATCATTCCTAATTCAACAATATTTCATATAACTTATTGGCCTAAATAAAGACAAATGTATCACTACTTGCAGCTACTGGTGTTGTGGCAACTGTAATGGTCATCTTATGTGTCTTTTGGCTTGGTACGGTTAACGTTGGCTTTCATGAAAACGGTCCACCTGTTAAGTTAGGTGGCATTGCTTTCGCGCTTGGTGTATACGGATTTTGCTTTTCGGGACATTGCGTTTTCCCTAATATATACCAGTCAATGGCTGACAAAACCAAGTTTACTAAGGCAATGATAATATGGTGAGTCACTTTGACTTGTAAAGTCCATAAACTACTTATTTTTTTTCAAATTTTCTCATAATTCTTTTAATCTCAAACAAGCTACTTTATAAATGTTATAAAATGTATTTTAAGCCTTTTTTAATTTCTTGATGAGTCATAGTAGATCTGTAGGATTATTGGGTTTGACTTGAAGAGTGAAACGTCAAACTGATAAATGCTATATATGAATCTTTGATCACTAAGCCACATCTTCTTGATCAACTCTGCACTTGATTCTTTTGCAGTTTTGTTTTGTGTGTTTTGATGTATGGGGTTGTTGCGATTATGGGTTTTCTCATGTTTGGAGAACAATCGTTGTCTCAGATAACGTTGAACATGCCTGAAGATGCAATTGCGTCAAAAGTTGCTTTGTTGACAGTTGTAAGTGTTCATCTCTTGGTTGGCTTTCAATCTTCGTGGTTATGTTTTAACGTATCGAATTTAACATACGTTTATGTATTTGCAGATCATCAATCCGTTTACCAAATATCCTTTTCATGATCATTTTATAAAGAAACATAAACTTATAAATGGGTCATTTGATGAACTCTGCACAAACCTAACATGTACAAATGAACAATGACAGTTGATATGTTTTTTTTTTCTATATGTGCATACAAAAATGCATCTATTTTTTATTTTTTACCAGAAATTCATTTGTTTCCCTAACATTTTATACATATGCTTTGCTAATGAACCCACTGGCTAGTGCCATTGAAGAGCTCTTGCCTACTAAAGTTGCAAATAGTTATTGGTGTTTTATTATTCTGCGGGTCGCTTTAGTTGCATCATCTGTTTGCATTGCATTTGCTCTCCCATTCTTTGGTAAGCATACTAGTAATAATATTTAGTTAAACTCCACAAAGAAGTACTAAACTTTATCCAATTTTCATTTGAGGTACTAAATTCTTTAATTATTCCAAGGTTTTAAACTTTTTAAATGTTTGAGAAAATTCATAGGTTATAATGCCACAAAATTCTACTATTTTGGAATCTAGTCCTCAGGTCATGTGTATATGGCATGCCACACCATCAAGATGACGTGACATGCCATGCTATCAGCCTATCAAGGTAGGATGATATGACATGTCACATCATTATAGTGATGTGACACACCTATAGTTGTCAAAGGCATAAGGCGCATAAGTCGCGCCCGGAGCCTAGGTGTGAGGCGCAAAAAAAGCGAGGGCTTTTTAAACTAGGCGCATAGCATTAAGTTATCATTTTTAGAGGTTTGACATATTTTAAGCTTTAAAATTTTAAAAAATATATATAAAGTCTAGCTATAAAACAATTAATAATCTAGTTATATAGAGTTTTTAAAATATAAAACATTTTTATGGTTGTTTTAGACCGGTTTATGGTTGGATTTTTTTGAACTTGCTTGATATTCTAAAATTTTGCCGGAATCTAGCTGTAAAGTCATTGGAGTGCGCCTAGGCTGCCACCAGGCGCATTTCATGCTCCTGGCTTTTTTTTTAGGCCTAGGCGAACGCCCGAGGGCTTTTGACAACTATGGACACACCATGTATATCACTACATCATCATCAGACAGTGATGCGACATGCAACATTTATCATCACTTCGTCATCATATGCAACATTAACAAAATGGTGACAGATAACCATCTAACAATACCAAAAGGTCCTGCTTGCTTCAAAAAAAAAAATTTGTTTAAATATCTATAATTACCAAGAAAAGAAAATTATTAATGCCTCGTATGAAAATTGCAGAGTTTTGTTTTACAATACTAGACTCTATTTGTGTGCCTATATGACTTCATACTTCTTTCTTGTTAAATCATTCGAATTTCTATATTTTTTTTCCTGCAGGTCTTGTGATGGCTTTAATGGGTTCGGTTCTTTGTATTTTGACGGTAAGCATGCGGTTTTGAGTCAAGCTAGTAACACATTTTAAGTGCATAATCTTTAAGGAGTTTGGTACTTATATTTTGGTGCAGTCTCTTATATTACCAGCTGCATGCTTTTTGAGAATCAAAGGGAGTAAAGCCACACCTACCCAGGTAAGTTACAAGACAAATTTCACATGATTCTTGCAACATGTCTACTTTGACTTTTGTGGTATAACAAGATAACATACATGCTATTAGTACACCTTGTCTTCTTAGCACCTATTTGACATTGGTGTTTGTTTAAAACTTATGCAGATTGGTTTGAGCGTTTCTATTATGGTGTTGGCGATCATCTGCATGATCGTTGGTGCATACTCGTCTTTGGCGGATATCGCAAATCAACTTTGAAAAACAATAATCTAACTTGTCCTGCTTGTTCTACTGATATACTTCAGACAAACAAACGTCGCGAGTTGTAGCATAGCCGGAGTTCATTTCAAATTTCGATCTAAGTTTTTTTCGAGCTCTGGTTTCGATCATATTGCTTTAACATGTACCATTGTGCGTTTTGACCTGATTTTATACCACAATTGATGTCTTTTGCAAAGCCTAAACTGTTGGCATGTTTTGTTGTTGTTATTAAAGGAAAAAGTTGGATGATAGTTTTTTGTTTAATCCTGGAATGTATTGTGATTCTCTTCATCTTGGAATATATAATTTGTTACATTACTTGTGTGATCTTTCAATGAAATCAAATATTTTATACATGTTTTAGTTATCATTTGGCCAATTCAATAAAAAGTTTAAATAAATATCTAGTAATATATATAAGAAATAAAAAATATAACTAATATATAATAGGAATATCTATATGTCTATGAAAAAAAAATAATTTGTTATATAACTTGGATTATATTAATTTATTAGAAGCAGTTTAGAAAAATAATAGAGTAAATTACCGAGATGGTCCATATGGCTTGTTTGTATTTCACTTTTGGTCCCTATGTTTTATAACTTACCCATATGGTCCTTAACATTTGACATTTGTAACTTATATAGTTCTTATCTGAGGGTAATTTGGTCAATTACATAAGAATAATTTGGTGGCCTAAGGACTCTATGTGTTATTGATGTCAAAATTTAGGGATCATATGAGTAATTTATGAAACCTAGAGACCAAGAGTGGAATACTACCAAACCAAAATGACCATATCCGTAATTTACTCTAAATAATATATGAAGAGTATAAAAAGTATTCTCTATGATGAAAAAGGCTTAAAATATGATAACCTTCTACTACACATTTAGCAAATACTTTGTTTATGTAACATGTTAAAAATAAATTTTTAAGCCAGGTACTAATGTGAATATAGTGTACATAATGCTTCAAGAGACTGATTAACAATAAAATATCTGTGTTGATATCATCACAACATCACTATTACACATGTCTTTGATTATTAGGTATGTGTATATTGATACCATCTCTTTTACGCTAGTAACTTCATCTTATAGTTTAACTTAGAAAGATGTTTAACTTTAGATTTAAACCAAGATTTTTATTAAGAGTTATAGTATAACATTACCTAAACCAAATTACTATCGTTTTAAAATGGTAACACTTGGCCTAGTGGGCGTGCATTATCTTTGTTTCAAATTTTTTTAAAAGCTAATCATATAAATGATCCTTATGGTTTGACCAAATAGTAGATTTGGCCCTTATGGTTGAAAAAATAAAAATATAGTCCAAACATTTATAATAAGGTTACATACATAGCCTATGTGATTTTGTTAGATTGCATATCTGGATTCATGGATTATTATATTAATCAATCTTAATAATTAGGTTAACATTTAAAATGTATTCGTAATTTGATATGAAGATTTAATCTGCAACATATCAACCATATGAATCATGTATGCAATCTTTTAACAAATATTTAGAACAAGTTTGCAATTTTTTAATGTTAGAAAACTAGACATACAATTTGACCAAACTATAAGAATCATATATGCAATATTTTTATAAATATTTGGACTAAATTTATAATTTTTCTAGCCTTAGGGATTAAACCAGCAATCTAATCAAATCACATAATTTTTTTAACTATTTTCTTTAATACAAAAAATGTATGTGAGAAAATTATTTAACTTTAAAATGTTTAGTTAATAAAAAAGGAAAAAATAATGGATGAAAGATAGAAGATTGAGGGGGAGCGGTGAAAGCGGATGCGACGAATTTGATAAACCGATCAAGTCCGGATAATATCATCTTAGACCATTTCCTCATCGGAACAATCTCACGATTCTCTCTCTCTACTCTCGCTCTACCGGTTCTGTTAGATTCATTTCTCCATCACTGTTTCGTTCGAATCTTAGGATCAACAAATGGCGGATCAGCTTACCGATGAACAGATCTCTGAGTTCAAGGAAGCGTTCAGCTTATTCGATAAGGATGGCGATGGTACGTGATCTGCTATCTTATGATTGTTGATTCGTATAGTCTCGTGATTGATCATTTTCTATGTTGTTGATTTGCTAGTTGATGGATTAGTGTTTTTAACGGTGTTTGTTCATACGGAAGTTCGTGATTTAGGTGACATTTGGCTTTTGTTTTCGGTTTATGATGAATTTGTGTTTGATCTGATATTTATAGAATTTTGTTACGTGACGCTTATGTGATGAACGATTAATTAGTTGAAAACTAATCAACATTAATTAGTAACATAGGTTTTTAACGTTGATTTTGAAAGATCTGTAAATTAAAAGTGTACATAACTTACATGTTTAATTGTTAATCCGTGTTGATGGTTTGTTATCATGTTCGTATGAAGATTTGTTGTATTTGTGATCATTCACAGATTTACTAAACCGAATTACTCCAATTTAAAATTTTGAAATTGATTTGAAAATTGTTAGGAGTGTAATCATAACATTAGTTTGCTGTTGTCGCTTTGGAATGTTCTAGAACACCTATCATCTTTCAAGCTGAAAAATGGCCCGTTTAGCCTATTAACTGTAGGTTATCCAAATCGCATCTTTCATTCCTTTTAAAAAAAAGGGTTCATTATGATGTGGCTTATAATCTTGGAGTTGGATTCAACTTCTGATCTCCTAGCAAAGTTCTCATTGAATATCATTTGATGTTTTGATGACATCTATTCCTTTTGCATCATTAATTCAATTGATTTTGCATTTTAAATATGTTTTGTGTGATGCCATGAATCTGGGATTTGTCTCTTCCAGAGCCTTTTTGATATGTAATTGCATTTTTATGCCTATTCCTGATTCATCATCATTTCATTCTATTGTGATGACTTTGCATGTTTCCTCATATGATGCCTCTAGTTAAATACTGGAATTGTTTGATGCATAACCAAATAATAAGTAATTTTCTTAAGCACTTTTGACTGAGAATATATGGCTACCTTAAATTATAAATATGGTGTTTTTTGTGGATCACTCGCATTAGTTCTATCCATAACTATGAGCCCAGTCACTTTTCATTTTCGACTTATTACTTATAAATCGGTTAATTTTTGCTGTTGTGTTATCTAAAATGGGCCAAAAACAATATTTAAAGGGGAACAGGTCAAACTGGCTGAAATTTATTTAAAGGGTATTTTTAGCACAAACACAACCTTCTAAATTGTTTTGTTCAGGGAGTCTAGTATCATTGTAATGATATTGCTCCCATAATTAAGCTAATACATTAAAAACCTTAAAATATATACAAAAAAGTTTTGTGGGCACTACAAAGTAACCCTTTTCAGCTCCCCATTTTGCCACATCTAGTTATCGGGTTAAAAAATTATCATACAATCAGGTTGAATAAGGAACCATTTTTGATATATTGGTCAAACAAATATGCAATGCAAGTATTTGATCATTAAAACAATGTACAGGTTGCATCACAACAAAAGAGCTTGGAACCGTTATGAGATCCTTAGGACAGAATCCTACGGAAGCTGAACTTCAGGACATGATAAACGAAGTGGATGCTGATGGCAACGGGACCATTGATTTCCCAGAGTTTCTAAATCTAATGGCTAGAAAGATGAAGGATACAGACTCGGAGGAAGAACTGAAGGAAGCATTCAGAGTGTTTGATAAGGATCAGAACGGTTTCATTTCTGCTGCGGAGCTTCGTCATGTTATGACGAATCTTGGTGAAAAGCTTACTGATGAAGAAGTTGATGAAATGATCCGTGAGGCCGATGTTGATGGTGATGGTCAGATCAACTACGAGGAGTTTGTTAAGGTTATGATGGCCAAGTAATAATTTTTTTATATTTAATATTGTTTTAAAGGATAAAAGAGATTATCTTAGGGCTTGGATTATGTGTTTAATTATGTATCTTTGAGTGTTGTTATATTGACACCTGTTTTGATGTTATTCTCATATGGCAAGACACTGTTGTATTTTTGGTTGAAAAAGGTATTCATTGAAAGAGTTTTTTTTTCATGTTTGAAACGAAACATGTATTATTGGTGATTTTCTTCGTCTTGAAATTTTGGAAGCTTCGTTGAGGATTATGATTTTTTTTTCTAAGCAAGTTTTAGTTTTAATCCGGTTCTTTTTACAATTAGTGTAGTTTGGGTTGAAATGGGTAGCAATATGATATTGAATGGATTGAGATGTGTAACACCTTAATACAATGCGAGTCATGATGAGTAACTTTAAATATATGTTGGTATAATTGATTCAAATGGGTAAGAATGATTAGTAATATATTTGTTGTGGAAAATCATGAAAAATTACTGAAATAAAATATTTGTTTCATTACAACTCATTTTAACTTGATATAAGTTGATATTTTAAAAAACAACCCATTTAAATCCAAACTAATTTTGCTTAAAACTAATCTTAACCCGCACCCATTTTGACCCACACCCATCCTAAACCGCTACCCAACCCAATCCAACCCGCCCATTTTGCCGGGCATACTGAAAACCGGTTTGTTCATGGGGTTACAGGAGCCAGTGTTGAACTGATGGTTTTTTCCCTCTTGTTGGAACCATTTCCTCTCTTTTGATCACCTGATCACGCCCAAAGCTTTTGGATCGTTAATGATCAGCACTATATGGCCCCATCAAATTATCAATCATCCAATTCAAACCCTCAAGTTTCCACAATAGGTTTATAACCGAAAACCAGCAAACATACATGCTTACCTTATGATTCAATCTCATATGTCATTTGTTCACACAACTGATTTCACAGTTATTTAATGATCATAAAAAGTCAACCTTCAGACCTTCAAATAAAAAACACAGCAGTAAAATTCTTCATATATGTGTTGTGAAATGCTTGTTAAATTTTAAGGTTGATTGGACGGTTAGATCTTCAGGAGTCGTCCGGAAAAAATGAGATTTTCACCTTCTCTTCTTTACTAATCCAGACGGATGAAGTCCCTAGCCCACCAGCCACCAATTCGCAGGAAAAATCCAACCCAAGCGCTCGTCCAAAGGCATGACGGTGAAAGGCCGGTAAAATCGGATGGAATCAAGGATCGAATCCAAGACCCGACCCGCGTCTCCTATCATTTTATTAATATTTTCATTTTACCAGGGCAAGGCATCATTTGTTTTTAATCTATTTAAAAAAGAACATTTTAAGATCACCAAGACAAATGAACAAAGTGGCGTACGCCGGTAACAAACTCATATTTAGCTAAAAATGTAGAAACTTATATTCGGCGACAAACCCTAAAATTTGTTGCTACCTGCTTGTTATTAGTTATTACTAACTACCACTGAAATTCTTTCCTTGAGAATCGACAGCGAACTTAATCAATCGTCGTCTTGCGATGTTAATGGAGGTATCAAATATCGCTACTCGGATCATCAGACCAACCTTTATCTACAATGTAAGCATATCTATCCTATTTTCCCCCAAATCATTATTCGTACAGCCAGATTTCTCTGGCTGTTTTGTAATTGTTTCGACGCATCGGATTTGTACTATTGTGATGGACCAATTGCTTGCTAATTTTGACTTTAATCATGATGCAATTGGGGAAGAATTTGATTACTATATGATAAAACTTTAGAGCGTCTTCATCTGGAAGGGAACCATGAGTTGATCTGGCTTTTGATAAACATGTCATATACAAAAATGACAATGATTTTGCAGGAAATTGTTGTCTAAAGGCGTTTATAAAAATAAAAGTTGTAATTAATTTGGGAATTAAGAAATCATCATGTATTTCCAATTTGTATATTGGACCTGTGGAACATCAAAATTTCAGAGTTTTCCAGTAATGAGTTCTCATGGTTATAAAAAATAAGTTAAGTTGCATGGTAGTTTTTTGTTTGGTTAAAATATTAGTTTAGCCAAATATAAAATATGCTTGTCCAAATTATAAAAGCCAAGTTTTGTATTCTGTTAAGCTCAACTATATGGAATTATGAAGTCTAATATAACCAACTAGACATAATTAAACTTTTAAAATAAAATCATTTGACTTGGAAAGTAATTCTATGTTTTAATAGAAGTATATAAACGGGGTCTCGGCAAATAAAAGTATCGTGTTATTCTTGGAACATAGTTTAAAATTTTAGAAGTTATCTATAAAACGTGGAAGAATTGCCAAATGATTGTCGAATTTTCTTCCCAGCTGACTATTACTTAAGTGGTTAACTTTCTGGTTGAAAGTACTGTAGCATCAAATGCTCTTATATCTTAACATAATTTTAAAATAGATATGTTCATAGATTAACATGAATAGATAATGTATGCTTGTTGACAAAAGTGTTCTAGCTCTTTAATACAAGTAGGAATGCCTTTATAAGAGCTCCAAAATCTCCATTTTATTTTCATTATACAACCACTTTGCACCTTCTACATAGATAGCCAGTGTTTTAATCAATAATGATAGAAAATCAATTTATTGCTTTTACATCCGAGGGTTATGGAAATGGTTAGACATATA
Organism: Mikania micrantha; assembly: GCA_009363875.1. NCBI lineage: Eukaryota > Viridiplantae > Streptophyta > Magnoliopsida > Asterales > Asteraceae > Mikania > Mikania micrantha. Next base: position 63,717,519 of record CM018684.1, read on the forward strand.
AGAAAATTTATGTTTTGGTTCAGTGCATCATATGACTATAATTTGGCTTGCGCACGTGCGATTGAGCTTATGTTTGTACTTTGTAGATGAATATGTGCTGACTGCTGACTGCTGACTTTACACACATTTATGTATGATCACATAGGTTTTTATTCCACCATTTATCTCATGCTATTTCTTTTGATTTCAGGGGAGCTTGTGCAACAACAAAGATCTTAGTAGCATTCCATGTTCTTGTGTAAGCAGTTTTCGAGAAAAAACGAATTTTTCATTGCAGTCACAGAAGCAAACCAATTTGGTAGCAATGTGCAAGCCCATAAGAGAAATGAATATAAAACTTTTTTCTGGTTGCGGTGTCAATAAGCAAAAGGGAATTCCTAGTAAGTGTTTTTTGCTTGATCATCATTGGGAAGACATTTTACCTTGACCATCAAGATTACCTTCTTTGGTTTCACGTTTCACTTTTACACTTCACAGAATTATAAATATATAGAGCATTATCTACATGACTACATGTTAATGGTGAAAATTTAAATTACTACAATATCTTGATGATTCACTTCTATATGCTTTTACCTCTAAATTTCAGTGTAGTGAATCATGCTGATTTTTTATTGCTTTGTATATATATAGGTGTTTGATTGGTTATTTGGTTGTAATTGTTCACTTTCCTGTTAGTAGATATTAATAATATATGCATGTTATATCTATGCTAAATGTTATGGTGTAAGAGTGTTTGGGAACTGGAATTTAACACACTTCTTAGATGGTGATATAACTTTTATATCAATAAACGATCTAGTTAAAATTGTTCAATGGTAAAAACCATTTATACATTCATAAAATGTGCTTTGTGATAAGACAAACGGTAGTTTGTTAGGATTGGCATGATAGATGCATGGAGAGATTAGTGATGATATTATTGTTAGTCTTAGGTAACATCTAGGTTTTTGAAAGCTCCTTTGAAACTAAAGTAGCAATTCCTCTTGGATGGTAGTTGTTGGTATATAACAGCGTTTCTGAGTTGCATGAGGCAATCTGGAAATGCCTCATGTACATCTGGGTCAAAATTGGGGTGTGTGAGGTTCATATGAAAACAACCAAAGGAACAAAGAAGATATAAATGCCTTACCTGATTAAAAGTAACAAACAAACAAACATACCCAGTATATTCCCACTTTTCAGTAGGGTCTGGGGGGGGGGGAGGACCTTACCTGATTAAAAGTCTGATATTTAATAGAAATGAGAGATGCAACTAGTGATTGCACATAAAGCTTATTTGGTTGTAGATAAAGATTACTGGATAATTCTAGGATTTCTATTTAGGATAGATTTGTTTATTTTGCTGACAGTTAAAGTAAGTGTGCTGTGTGCATTGTAACTGACTTTTAATGTGCAGATAGTTAGGCTGGCATTATGTCTAGTGTTATATTGACTTGTTTCCTTAACAACCTTGGTAACTAGGAAGGAAGGGCTGCCAGTGTCTTTAAATATTTAAAATTATTTTTTATTTATTACCGTCTCTTCAATTTTATCATCTTAAAGCATGAACGGTTTGTTATATAAATCTTTTAAATTAAAAAAGTGTTAATATTTCTAAAAAATGGTTCATGAGGTAACTCTATAATTTCTGACTAATTGTTGACCAATAATACAAAGTAAACATCATTGAAGCAACAATTCTTGTCGATGTTTATTATAGAATGGAAGCATAATACCTAGCGATTGAGCAACTAGGATTTTTAAGCCGATTAATGTTAATTTATGAATGAGTAATATCCAGTGATATAATAACCAGGGTTGTTCATCAGTTTAGTTTTTGGTTTATTCTATTTTGCTTATTTCAGTTTACTATTTTGTTTGGAATTTTTTCGGTCAAAATAGTAAACTGAACCGAAAATCAAATTTGAATTAGGTTTGAATTTTTGGTTTCAACCAAAAAAATCTGAATTAGGCTAATTGTAAATGGGATTTGGGCTAAATGTAAATGGGTATTGTGCTAAAACCTCAAGGAATTGATTAGAAGGTTAAGTGAAAGAATGATAACCTAGAGGTCTTAATTTCAAACCCACTAAAGTCAGTTTTCCTTGGAGGCCACCAACTTAGTTACTTGCGGTTGTACTATAGATGTTCCTTTTGGTTAATCGAGTATTGAGGGACCCTAGGGTTTACAACGTAAGTGGATTCTCATGGATAAAAAAAGTTTATACGAGTATTAGACAAAAAGTTGTAATTCGGTTTGAACCGAATTGGGATTCTTTATATCAACCGAAAACATAATCTGGTTTTAATTTAAAACTAGACCATAAACCGAATTTATATTGAACACCCTGTGAATAACAATTTAGAAATCCAATTAAACAAACAAACAAACAAACAAACAAACAAACCCAGTATATTCTCACTCTTCACTAGAGTCTAGGGGAAAGGACGAAGAAAAACCTTACCCCTATTTCAGTTGAGATAGAGTCATAGAAAGGCTGTTCCGAAAGAGTCTCATGCTCAAGGTTGTTTTCCCAGCACTTTTAACGTTATTTTGACAAACGTTAAAATTAGTACAATTTTACTTTTGTCCTTTGAGGGCCAACACATATATACATTATATTCATGCTCTGCAAATGGGACACAATTTAAAAAACCAATTACTTTGGCAGAAATGAATTCTTTCTCTCATTGATGTTCTTTTAATTGTTTTTGTTTGATTATTAATCGTTTTCAACTAAGAAATTTTGATTTTTATATATTAAGGTCGAGATTAAGGAAGCAAACGACTACTTAACTATAAGGTGATAAAGAGATTTAAGCTTTAAGCTTTAATATTTTAAAAATTATTAGTTAGAGAGAAAATTGAAAATAAAAAGGTGATAAAGAGATTTAAGAGCGAAAAATTAATTTCACTTTTAAAAATTATTAGTTAGAGGGAAAATTGAAATTCAAAATATTAAACTTTAAGCTTTAGCAGTTTCTTTTTAAATAACGATCTCTGAAATCTAAATTGGAACTTCTAGAAACCCTTAAACGGGGTTAATTACTTTTTTATTAATAATTTGTGTTCTTGTTGATCTGTTTTATAAAACGGGTTATATTAGCTGACCCAAACCAAAACCCAATATTTTCGTGATGTGTTTTGTGTTTCGAGTTGACTCGGGATGGGTTTTATTGACCCAAGAGCATAGCTAACCATTTTCTTTTTCATTTTTGTGCAAATTGAAATGCATGGCTCTCATGCATGCACACACAAGAAAACACATTCATACAAAACAACGTTCATGTTAGCCATGGTTCATCTAATTTCAAACTTTTCAGTGCAGTACCTTTGAGAAATGCATCTTCATGTATTCAAAAACCATTTCAAGTCAAAAGAGAAGATTCAGAAGGAACCTTAAGCAGTGAAAGCACAATATTAGATGAACAAACCCTAGAACAGGAACTGCAAATCGCTATCCAAGAAGAAAACTACAGCCAAGCAGCCAAAATCAGAGACAACCTTAAACACCTTCACGAGGACAGCAAAGCCGCAGTTTTAGCAGCAAACACACGGTTTTACAATTCGTTTAGAAATGGTGATTTAGCTGCCATGCAAGCATTATGGTCAAAAAGTGAGAACTCTTGTGTTGTACACCCAGGTGTTAGTGGCATATCAGGATATGAACTTGTGATGGGAAGCTGGGAATACGTGTGGGCGGATTATGAGTTTCCTTTGTCGATTGAAGTGAGAGATGTTCAAGTTTATGTTAGAGGTGATATGGGGTACGTTCGGTGTGTTGAAATGGTGAGAACGAGTGGTAAAAGCTGGGGGAAACAGTTCGCGACTAATGTTTTTGAGAAGATTAACGGTCAATGGTTTATCTGTGTTCATCATGCTTCTCATGTAGATTGTGAAGTTTAGAGAGATGACTTTGTTTGTTATTGTCTAAAGGTATTCTATGTTTTGGTGCCCTGTTATGATATTCTATATTTTGTTACATATCCTTCCACGGGTTGTGTTGTGTTGGTAGCTTTATATCGACATATGTTTATGTTTTAAATCGCCTGTGTGTTTTTTTTGGTTTTGTTTTGAAGCAGTGTCTATCTGAAAACATTTTCTTTTTCCTTGTATTTTATCCAAATTTTACTAATAAAATCGCAATTTGTAGAATTTATAAGGTACCCTGGTACAGTTCAATTAGATTGAACAATAGTTTGTCGTTTGAAATTAGTTGTTTTTGTTTTTGGTTTAGTTACTTGCCTGACCCGTTTTGAATTAAAAATAAAAAAAATTAGTCTCTGTTTAGATTTATATTTTGAAACTAGTATGTAATAATGAGATTATCAAAACTTAGGTGTTTATTTAATTGACAGAATCAAGTTAAACAAAAAAACCAAATATAGATTAACCAGTGATCAGATCATTCTCCTTTTAAAAAACAGTAACATGATGACCTGATAAACCTTGTTCAAAAGGAAATTCACAACTGAAAAAATTACTTGTCAACATGTCTTTAGACTAGACTAAAATCAAAGACATCTTTTAAAAAATTACAGGACTACCACTAGACCAATTGGTCTTTGATTTTATTATTTTATTTTTGTATTTTTTTTATCCATGCAAGTTTTAATATAACTTTTATTGTCTGTTGTTTGTTATGTAGCCGAATGTCAGCTTCTCTTAAGTTCAATTTTTATAAAACATAAGAGACCCAAACATAATTTAATTATGTCAAAATTTCACCAAATGTTATAAAATTAAACTTGTTATTTAAGAGAGAGATATAGCATGCTTCACATTAACAAATTTGTAATTGTTAAATCCTATTTTCTTTTACAGTTTGACACCTCTTACAACTCTCGTACATTAGTACTTTAGTAGTAAGTAACTAGTACTACTACATCATAATGCACATATTATTTCTGAACATAATAAGTCTAACCAAACGTGACAAAAGAAAATATAATACTATACACTAGTAATTGATGAGATGGGTGGAGGTACAACTAATTGCCTTTTGACTTTTCGATGTCGTGTCACTACGGGTTTAATGAAGTCATTAGCAACTTGAAGATGATTCACTTGAAACAAGTGAGTTAAGTTTTGGCTACTTATAACTGCAACACAAATGGAGAATGCTTGCAAGGAAGATATTGATGATGCATTGTATTCAAGTGAGTAAAACCCATACTCAAGTGGAACCAACCTAAAAGCATGTTTGTTGTTGTGTCTTTCCTGCATGCAAGTAATTTACACAAAATCATAAAAAATATCGGTTTAAATTGTTTGACCCGTTTCCCAACTAGTTAAACTTATTTGGTTTAACATATTAAAGATTAATCACAAACTAAATTGATCCATTTATAAGTAAACAGGGTCCACATTGCCATGTGGCCCATGTCTAGCATCATGTATTTATTAGAAGTGCTAAGCGGGTCATGTTCACAAGTTGGCGTGTCCAACTTAAACATGCACTTGAACTTCGTGTCAAATATATGTATCAGAACATGACACAGATATTTGAAGTCTACAAGAACATGACAAGATCCCAAAGATCGTGTCATAAGCAAAAACTTGCACATGACATAAATATTAGTAACTTGACACGAACATGATTGTTTAAACCCTTTTATTTAAACCTTTTGCTTTTTTTTTTTGAGTATTTATATTATAAAATTACAAATTTACAACAAAAAAATCAATGTATATAAAACAATTATTTTAAATTTATTTAAGATTATGTTAATATCTCTTATCTTTAAAACTTTGATATAAAAAACTCAATCAAGAATAAGAGATAAAATACTTTACTTTAAAAAAAAAATACAAACAAACAAAAGGATTAAGCGGGTTAACATGCAACCAATGTGGTTGACTCAAATACAGCATGTTTTATTAAATATGTTCACTGGATTCACCCAAAACTAACTCAAACTCATTTATACTAAAACCCAAATCAATGAATTTCGAGTTAGCTTCATCTTGTTTTCACAAATTCACACCCATATTCATCGAAGAAAGATTACTCAAATGGAAACTAGATCAGGTACCTGGTAACAAAGATCAAGACAATCTGAAGTAGACGGATTTGAAATTTCTACCACTTCATTCTGATTGGTAAGAACTCCTAATTGACAACCAATGTCCCAACCTCCACAATCGCATATTCCACCTGATCGCCACCTGTCAATCAACGAAGAAGGTTTACCACTGTTTGGCAAACTGTGACTACCACCAGGAAGAACAACCACTGTGCTCTTTGAGCTTCCTAAACTTCCATAGTTTTCCTTACTCGTGTTCTTGACAATAATAGCTGCAAGTTCCATTGTTTTCAGGCAATCTGATTCTGTAAAATCAGAACCGTATAAAACTGATTCTCTAACCACAAACAAATCCCTTTCTAACCCACTAAATTCAGCATGATATGAGCTAGAAATCTTCATATTTCCCACAATTTTGTAATCAAATCCAGAATCTTTATCTGCTGAATCTTGTTTCTTCCAAACATCACTCTTTTTACTAATATCATGAACAGAATAGAATGTGTAAATTAAACTAGAATCATTTTTCCCAGATGGTGACTTTTTTACAGTAGCAGTTAGCATGTTGCTGCTGTCATCTACCAAAATTTTAAAACAAGGGATTCCATTCTTCGTTGTAAGCTTTAGAAGAGCTTTTACATTAGAAGATTTCTGTTTTTTCTCATAATTTGTAGAAGAAATTAGATTTTCATTTTCATTCTTCAAGTTAGAATTTGACAAATCTTGTGAGAATTTGTCTGTTATTAGCCCAGACTTCAAATGTTTATATGTTGAGCTTGTCTTGAAGATAAAACTTTTGGAAATTTTCTCAAGGCTAAATCTAAACTTCCTACTGAGAGATAAACTTAATGAACTGTTTGATGATTGTTGATCTGATTGTGGGATATTGTCATTTATGGATGTGGCTAGACTAGCCGCCTTGTTTTCAAGTGCTAGATTATTTGTTTTCTTGACAAATTTCGTGTTCGACTTCCACTTTTGTATACGATTCCAATCTAGAACTCCAAAATTAAAAGTCTTTTCCAGGGAATTTCCTTTTTTCCCCTCATACCAAAGAAATTTAGGCAAATTTGTGCCATGTTTCACCAGTTCTTGGTCTTTATATACCATTCTTGTCTAACAAATGTCTCCAGTAATCTATGAATGTAAACCGCTGATGTACAGGCTCCTCACCTGCACTTGTCTTCACTAAAGAAGTGGGCTAACATGTCACCAGTTTTTGATTATTGAGCATTGTGTAGACAGTGATTGTCAATCCTATTTGCTTGTAAAGATTGAGCCTTTTTTCTTTTTTTTTCTTCTTTTTCTTCTTTTTTTGAAGTTTTCGGCTCAATTGAACTTTATACTGGGGTCTGAACTATATCAGATGTGTGTGCTCAAGCATTTAAACTCGCTGGGAGAACACAAAGCAAGAAAGCATGTCTCAGTTGCTGTTTTAAATAAAATAAAATTCAAGAAATTCATACATGTGTTTTCTTTCCTAAGGCATAAAGGTCATGGCATGAAATGCTATAAGCCTATAAGAACAATATAATTAAATGCACACTGTATCAAAATGAAACAATCAGTTAACCAAATTCTGGTTTGATTTCTAGCACTAGAATACTAAGCATTTTGGGTATAAATTAAGCCCGTCAAAATAGGCAGGTCATGGGCCGGGTCAGCTAACAGGTCAATAATATGTCGAGAGTGGTTCTGAACAAAATGGGCTCAGGTTGAAAAAGGTTGTTTTAAAAAAATTTATCAAAAGCATAAAACCTATTGATATCAAACTCCATACCATGACATTATCAGGCGATCAGCACATATATAAGAGAGTAATGAATTTGAATCTTAGGTGTTTTCTTCTCCCAAATAATCACATTCAAACAAACATGATCATACAGTGACACAGGATAAGCTTAAATCTTCAAATTAAATACATTAACAAAATCACTTATGTTGTTAATACTATAAAAAAGTATGTGTGCACCAGCAAAATTTCAATTATCAAGTTTCAAAATTCTAGTATCCAATTACTTTAAACCAAAATAAAAAAAGAAAATAAAAACAAAAACAAAAGAGTTAATTAAAAACGCAGTAAAACTAGCCCTAAAAAACGATCAATACCAAACACAATTAGTAAACAGTATGATTAAAATCATCCACATAACACCAAAATCAAACGCAGATTCATATGAGAAACACACAATTTTGAATAAACTACTTAAAGAAACAAGGTCTACATAAATTAGTGTAGAGAATTAAAACTTACGTGAATACTGATCATGAAACGAAATTCAATAAACCAGAGAAATGAAGAACAAAAAACGGAATCAAGTTACACATCAATCAAAGAAATCATAGAAAGAAAGGAAACCTAAAAAGCTATTTTGATTCGATACGTCAAGGAAGAAAGTTTCTTTCGTGCTTCTACATTATACACTACGAAAGGAATCGAGGAAATTGGATAAAAGAATATGAATTCGATGTTACTTTAGACTTTGCCGATTGCTTGCGTTTTGACGATATGATCGTAGTTGCTGTTTTCAATGGCGTAGAAATCAGACGAGCAGGATGAAATTGCTGCCCGCCGACGATCGACGACGGAAGAAAACCCCGCGAAATCTGGTCCACGTTGAGCATGTGCGGGTCGGTTTCGGGTTATCCTACGTAATAAAAGTTTTCCTTACGTGCTAGTATTTGAAATTCATAAATGTTATCGTCCTGTTTCAATTTATTGTTGGTACTTTTGGAAAGATTTTAAATTCATTTTACAAGATGAATAAATGACAAAAACTTTTTTAAAAAACGAAATATCAACGATTTTTTAAGTAAAAGGGCATTAAAGTTTTTGCTAAATGAATATAAAATAATTAAATTGTCAAAAAAAATAAAATTAAATGATGAAATGGACCTACTTTCTATCTTTGTCGAACAAAAATATTTAACAATCTACTTACTGTTATAACCATCGTCTATTTTTTCTAGTTAAAACACTCTCACTCTCACTCTTTAACTATTTGAAAAAGTTTAAGGTGTGGTTTGGATTGAGGGTAGTGACGGACCAGGGAAAATTTTTAATGGGAGTCGGAAATTTATTGGAGCGATTGTATGTTGTTAAATATTTCATTTTTTGGACTGACTTAAATCGGGTCGGGTCAAGTTACCAAAGATTCGATAAAATTAAACTAAATCACAAAATTTCATGAGGGTCGATGTCAAAATTTCTTGGATTGTTTGAGTCATAGATAAAACATATTGGGTTATTTGAGTATTATTTTTTTTAAATCGTATTAAACTATGCTTCATCGTATCATCAAAATTTCATGAGGGTCGATGTCAAAATTTCTTAAGAGTCGATTAAAATTAGATTGTATATAAAACTCTTTAAAAAAATTTATAAGATCGGTCGACCTTCGTAAAAAGTGCTACAACCCTGATTGAGAGTGATAACCTTTTCGTTTAGGCTCCATTGCCACCATCCATACCTGAAAAGTTTTAACACAACGGAGTGCGACCAATTGTTTTCATATTTGTATTTTTTGGTCTAGCACCTTTAGCACACTGGAATATCTTATTTCAAAAATCTTTACGTAACATAATGTTCATAAATTCTTTTAAAAAATTTTAAGAATTTATATAATTTTTTTTCATATATGGATATAAATATTTAAATGTTTACAGTTAAAAATTTTAAATTTTTTTCCTATCATATCTTTATACAATATACAAAGCTTTTGTGCTGCGAAACATTCATAAGCATTAGGGTACGAGCTCCATCAACCACCTGATCCGTTTGTAGGGTCATGACAAAAGATCTTAACCTTTTACACACCAATATTTTCATGTTTACCTGAAAAATTTTGAAAATTATACATCAAAATAAATGATAGTGAATACATTTAATAGACTCTAAAATCATTTAGGAATGAACAAAAATAAGACATTTTATCATAATTTTTGTTAAAAGTCTTCAAATTTAGCAAGCTACTTTACTGATTGATATAAACAATGCATTAGACGATTTTTCTAGGGTTTAAGCACGTGAGACGTAAGCAAATTTTGCATCTATTCTTGAAAAAAGAGAGATTGTTTGCGAAGAAACCCAGACTCAACTACATGATTTGGGTACTTAGTGGCCATACATATGATTTATGCATCATGTTTGAACTTTCGGCTAATAAATATAGTATAAGAAACCATTAAACTCAAATTAGGCGTTGATAACGGTATACACAAGCTTATATAAACTTATAATATTTAACAAAAAATTAATCTATTAATTAAATAATTATCCATCTTAATTAGTGGATTGATAATCATCATTAATCTTGACTATAACCCACACAACTTTCACTTTATTTCTCCTTCATCCACATCATTCTCTTTTCTCCCATCCCTCCATCAAACTCCCCTTTTACACCTCACATTCTCATTCAAGTAATCATCATGTTTCCCTCTTTTTTCACATCCCACACCAACAACTGATCCATCAAACAACCACCACAATGCAGATTCTTGCTTCCCTCATCTTCATTCAACTATCTACCACCTTCGCGCTCGCCGGAGATCATATTTCCGTCGAACAAATGGATGTAATCACACCCGTAACAACCGTTCCGACCATCACTCCTGCCAACACAAACCCTACTACACAACCCAAAAGTTTAACATCTCCCATATCGTCATATGGTGGTAGAAGTTGGTGTGTTGCAAGCCAATCTGCTTCACAAACCGCGTTACAAAATGCTTTGGATTACGCGTGTGGCCATGGTGGCGCAGACTGCTCCGAGATACAACAGGGTGGTGCATGTTATAGCCCGGACACCCTGCGCCACCATGCTTCTTATGCATTTAATGATTATTATCAGAAGAATCCTATTCCTAGTAGCTGCAACTTTGGTGGTACTGCGATCACAACAAGCACTGATCCAAGTTAGTAACTTTCACTCTTGGTGTTTTTTAATGATTATGATTATATGTTTATTTTTTTACTGTGTATGCTTGTTTGTCTGTCTATTTTCAAATGTTTTATGGTTCTTGCAAGTTGTGCTTTACTTACCTCAAGCCGGGTATTGACACGTATGTGAATTTACTGGTAACAGATTTGCACTGTTAACAAAAAAGTTAAATAACTAAAAGTACAAATTGTTAAAGTATAATGACCCATGTTTTAACCAATTTTTTTTTAATTTTTTAAGTAAAATTGAGGTAAAAAGATGCATAAAAAAACTAAATTAGTTTGAAACGTTGATGAATGCCGTAACAAGCGGCTTTGTAGAGGGTGAATAGGCTAAACTTTACTTCAAAAGCAATGGCTCCGGTATGTTGGAATCTTAATTAGTATCTTTATAACGTTAAGAGTCTATTGGTATACATCATGTCAACTCAAACCTTAAAAAGAAGTAGAATATTAGTGCATGCTAAAAAAGTGGAATAATGATTATAATTTTTTAATTATTTATACACGTATATTATATATTTCTATATATATATATGTGTGTGTGTGTATCTTTTAGGAAATATTAACTTGATAAAGTTATAAGTTTTAATATTTTGCTAATATATTGCCGTTCAATATAGTTTTGATTTAATATGGAAATTTTATTATATATGTGTGTGTGGAGTTTGATTATATAATTAAAATAAGAAATATAATTTTATCTTTTCTGCCTTCACTAATATTTTCATGAACGAAACACTGTATTCGACTATTCTAAGGTTGATTGAAACTCATTTTTCCCAGTAATGGGCGGAGAGGAGCAACGGTGGTCACGATCCGGTTTTTATAATTTTTAGATGAAATCATAAACGAAAACATTAACAACGGTTCTTTTATAATGAAAATCAAAATCGAACCGTTAAAAGTAGAAAACAAACCAAATCGAACTGCTATCAATGGTTTTGGTTCCGGTTTAGTTTTTATGCTTTGAGTTTTTTGGGTTCGAGCTTTGGTATTTTGAGCTTACTAAAAATAAAAGCTAAACCATTTTACGGCTTGAGACGGATTTATACACTATGCACCCAAATTTATTTATTTTTATAAAATGACGCCTAAATCATCAACCATATATATGTATCACAAGACCCTGTTCGGTTTTTTAATAAATGAGATTACACTGGATATGTGTTGTTGTTGTATTTAGTTAAAACCGTAAACCAAACTGTTTACTATAGTTTAAAACCGACCGACCAAATGCTTGAGAAAAAACAAACCGCAAAATCAAGCCCGATAATTGGTTTATGCGGTTTTATGGTTTAAAACCAAACCATGCACACCACCAGAGAGGAGAAAACAAAAACTATTATGATCTAAAGTAGATGTTTTAATTATTTATAAGTAAAATGGATTTATAAAAACAAACTCTTATCCATTAGACAATAATTATCTATATCGGCTACTCTAAGTTTCCCTTTTGTACGTTATTAACGACAATTTTATTATAGATTTACACTTTACTTTATATATAATATAAACTAAATTTTAATTAAAAAAATGACTCACTCATAATCATCATTCTAAATAAATCAACACGAAATCAAGTGTAGATGTGTGATGATTATGTGAGTGAGATTGCCATTGTTAACTAAATTAAAAAATTAATAATTTCATTGATTAAATATTACAATTATCGTTTATCATCATCAATCAACAAGTTAAAGTTTATACCATTAAAATTCAATTGTTTTGTTTATGTTATGAACACACACTCATCATTATATGTTTCTTGACGATGAGTTAGCTTAAGAATAATAATTTTTGTATTTGGAGTAACCTTTTAGAATCTATATATTTTAAATCATTAATTTTTTCTTTTAATTTTGATGTACTATATAGTCATTAATTAACCATTACGATGAATGAGAAGATTTCTTTAATAATGCTGCTGATACATTAATAAATTAATTGCTGAACGTTTCATCTTCGCGAAAACAAAATTTAATTTTATGTCTTTAAATATTGTTTATATTTTTAATGACATTTGTGTTGGCCCAATTCCCAGTTGTGTGAATATAAAATGCACACATAGAAGTATGGAACTCAATTTAAACACCATTGGTCCATGACTATGAGCCCATAGACTAGTATCCTGCCGGCCCAAATAGGGTTTATAAAAAGATCATAAAATGCCTAATAATTGGAATATTAAATTATGAAAAACTAGATGATCAAAGCATCAATCGAGATAAAAGAAACAACATCAAGCAATAACATTACAATATTTAATTTAAAAGCTACCCCAATGATTGATTACTTTTTGAAACTTCACAAACATTCTTTTGTTTGGATAATTTTAAAAAATCTAAAATTGACACTTATGGTAGGACAGTTAAGTCTTTACGGAGTAAACATACTGTAACTGTAACCAAAAAACAAATGAGTGATTTCTTTTGAAGCTTCACGACCATTCTTTTATTTGGATAACTTTTAAAAAACTAAACACGACACTTGTGTTAGGACGATTAAGTCTTTACAATTTAAGAGTGAGCAAACTATAACCATATCTAAAAAATAACATATAACCGTCTCCTATTATAACTGATTTTAATCGAAACTAACTTTAATCGACGGTTAAGGTTAAACTAAGCTATTAACCAAACTATTTGGATATTGCTATGATTAAGCCAAGACATTTAGTTATGGTTATAAACAGTTAATTCTTCACATGTGCAATACATCTGAAATATGATGATAGAATGATTATTTCAATCAAAAATCAAAAATATATAAAAAAAAAGACTGGTTATTTACAAACACAACTTTTTTATTTTAACACATCATCGATTCTATATGTCTCGTTTATGCCTATATGAGACACATAGCCCCCTCTGACACCCAATGATTCGACAATGATTGGTCTCGTATACGCCGTCGTGTATAGGACCTATAAGACGCATAGGCCTATACGAGGCGTAAAGGAGTCCAACTATTAACATTGACAATATATTGACAACCAGCGATTGCCTTCTATACGTCTCATATATGACTACATGGGACAGTATAAAACGTGTAGATGGTGAATGGTAGTGTAAGGCGTAAGAATTATAGAACCTATAAAAAAAACATAGTGCACCATATCCATTCTTCTCAATCTACTGTCACCCGTCAACTGGGCCATCCAATCATTTCTTTTTTAACGACATCTAGATATTTCTAACTGAATTAAATTTTTTTATGTTTAAACCTAGAATAGTATTATATATATATATATATACATATATATATATATATATATATATCTGCGTGTGCGCGCGCGCGCACACGCTTGTGTGTGTGTGTATGTATGTATGTATGTATAGAGGGAAGAGTTCGTTAACTCATTCTTATCGTGGTAACCCCTAACCTTTATAACTCCGTTAAGATCAATTCAAGTCTTTGTTTTATTTTTTTTAAAAATCATTATTACATGTAAACAATACATTCTTCTTATATATGCATGTGCAAATTAATCACCGTTTAATATTTAAAAGTTTTTGGTTAAATTACCACTTTAATAGGATTTATAATTTTTGGTACAATATAAGTTAAACTGCTTTTAAAATATTAAACGGTGATAAATTTACGCATACACATAAAAGAAAAAAATATTATTTATGTGTAATAATGATATTTAAAAACAAAACAAAAATTTGGATTCATCTTGGCAGGGGCGCAGGATACAAGGGACAAGGGGGGCGACCGCCCCCTGTTTTTTCGCTTAGTGGTGTACATTTTCCGATTCGTAGTGTAAAATTTAAAAAAAAAATTATTTCGCCCCCCCTAGAAAAAAATATATACCCTATGTTCGCCCCCCCTATAAAATTATAAAATTTATTTTAAATAATTTATAAACATTTAAACATATAAAATCAAATCAATTAATTAACTAATAACTATTAACTATTAACTTAATTTATTAATTAATAGTATACAACATTTAATAGGATTAAGCCCAAGTGCCCAACTTAAAATACAGCCCAACTCATTCCCACTTTAATTCTTTAAACCCAAACAATGAAACAAAATACCCCAATTTGAATTTGTCGGACAAAGGGAAAAAAAACCAGATCTTGTTCTTCTTCCTGCGTGATGCCGAAAGTTCCCCTCGCCCAGTCGCCCAGACCCAGCCGGCCAGCCTCCGGCCACCAGCAGCACCGCCGTCCGCGGCCCGCCGACCTGCCTCCAGCCTCTCTGCCGATCTGCGACTGCGGCCCTGCCTCCCTGCGCCTCCCGGTCTCTGCCGACTTGCGTGAATTGGTAATAATTTCGGCCTCTAAGTCTCTAACCTCTTCCTATTTGTTGTTACTTGTTTTGATTATGTTTTTTGAGTAGTTTAATTGTAGTTAATTGTTAATTTGTTAGTGAATGCAAGCATTTAGATTTTAGGGTTTTGAAGTGGTTGCTAACAATTTAGAAAGAGATCCGGCTAAACAATTTAGGACCTTACCATATCTATCTTAAAGAGTATCCTAAAGATCAAAAGAAACGTATATTCATAAATGCTTGGTTCAAGATGTTTCTTAGTTGGTTAGAGTATTCACCAACAACAAATGCTTCATATTGTTTTCTTTGCTATTTGTTCAATGATAAACCAAATGTGCGTAGAGAAGGAAATTGCCGAAAACTTTGACTCGGAATCCATAATCGATGAATTTAAAAATCTTAAAGGTCGTCGCGCTGAGTTGTAATCTTCTTTAAGGTACTTAATTTTTTCACTCATCATGATAATTATTTAAATCTTTGTTTGTTCTAAAAAAATCTACTTTTTATTGTTTGACGGTTTGACCCGACCCGAATCGCCAACCCGAACATTTAACTGTTAGCGTTAGGCCGTTAGGGAAAAAATTTTATACGTGGCAAAGTGCCCCCCCCCCCCATGTTTCCGGTCAAGCTTCGCCACTGCATCTTGACAGAGTTATAAGGGTTATCGCATTAAGGTGAGTTAACAAATAAACCTTCCCCTATATATGCATGCATGCATGGGTGTGTGTATGTGTGTGTATATGTATTTGTATTTGTATATGTACGTATGCATATATTCTAATACCTTTTATAGAAATTAAATAAAACCCAAGAACATTTGGTATCAATAAATCAATCAATTTACATGATTATATGATAATACTTTCAAATTTATATTTTGTACTTAACTTTTGCGCAGGTTCTAGTACATGTCAATTCCCGGCAACGAGGTGTGAGCTTTCGATCTTCTCTAGTATGTTTAAACATTATCTAATTTTGACTTTAATTACAAAACCTCTATTTATTATTATTACTAGGTTAAATCCCGTGTGTTACACGTGATGAATATACAAAGTGTAATATACTTTTTAATAAAATAGTTATGTTTATAGAAAAAAAATAAGAATTACACTTAAATTTTTCATAATTATACATATTGTATTTTAACATTCAAATCATCCTATCAAGTTAAATATTTTAAAATATCTAAAAATAACTCATGGAAAACAATTAATATCATTATTATTATTATTACTATTATTGTTGTTGTTGAATATTTCAATGAACATAATTTGAAGTTAATGACAGTTAGAGATCTAAATAAAAGTTTAGATAAAAAAATAAGTAAAAATATTTATCTACTTTAATAATGTTACTACACATAAAAGGAAGTAAATTTAATGAATTATAATTATACTTGTAAAATATATAAATATGTCCTTAGTTTATGTAAATTGCATAAAAAATGACAAGATTTAAAAGTTTTATAATGTTTAATGATAATAGTAAATTAAAATATAAAAAATATATGAATATACATGAAACAATTTAAGTTTTTAATATCCTCATTATTAATAAAATGATTATATATTTGTATAGTTTACGATTTGTCTTATAATATATTTATTTTATTTTGTTTAGTTGTTTGCATTTTTGAATATAGTCTAAACATATTATTAAATTTTTGCGTTAAAAGTGTAAGATATTATATTCATGACTTGATTATTTATTTGTATATATAATTTTAAAATTTAGGAAAATAAGTTAAAATAATAAATTTTCAATTATTTATTAATTATCACTATTAATAAATGATTGGTAACAACCAACAAATGATTTAATGCTTCAAATTTTGGGGGGGAACAAAAATAAAACATGTTCCATTGAATGACAAGTGACACATAAAAACCTTGATTTATTATATAAGATGATGGTGATGATGATGATTATTATTATTATTATTATATAAAAAAAAAACGTTTATCATTGAGCTTATAGCCTAGTTGTACTCCTTGACCATTAGCAATGAAAGGTCTTAGGTTCGAGTCTGGCCTGAAGCAAAAAATGTTCTGGGTGAGCTATGGGGTTTTCTCAGTGTGAGTTTCCTCCTAGATGGTGTGGCGGTTGCTCGTACTAAACAATCAATTTTTAAAAAAAAAAGTTCATGATTTTTTATATTTAGCTTAGAAATGGTATAAACAAAGAAATTTTTTCAATAAAAATATGTAGATTACGAAGTTACGTATATGTAACAAAAAAAGTTACATATATGTAACTCATATATGTAGTGTACAAGTTATATATATGTAATCAATGAGTTACACATATGTAATAACATGAGTGTCATATATTTTTTTATTTTTTTCTTTTTGTTAACAGATCTAACCTTATAATAAAATAAAATGTAAAATAAAAAACGAAAAACAAATTGAT
Source organism: Mikania micrantha (assembly GCA_009363875.1). Lineage (NCBI taxonomy): Eukaryota > Viridiplantae > Streptophyta > Magnoliopsida > Asterales > Asteraceae > Mikania > Mikania micrantha. The sequence continues at coordinate 63,735,166 of CM018684.1, forward strand.
TAATAACAATTGTGATTAATTTTCTAAGTTTTCTTCAAAATGAAGGGTTTTTATGGAACCCTCCCCTATATATATATATATATAAACGTTTTAACTTTTAAGAATTCTAGAAGGTTTAGTGGGGCGTATAGTAAGGATAACAATCTCACACATGATGATGTATTTTACTGTTTGTTACGTAAAACCCATTGGCTTTACGTGTATAACACTTACTAGGATAGAAAGCCTGTTTTATAAGTGTTGAATAAAAGAACTAAATAATAATTAGTAATAATAATTTAAAATTATAAAATCAACAAACAATTTAATTATGATAAATATAAATAAAATTTCTAATCCAAAATACATATTCTTTTAATATTGATTTTTTATTATATATCAAACTTTATGTTAAATATCCAAAAATTTCATATCATTAATATATATTAATACGTAATTATTAAATAAGAGAGAAAAATTAAAAAAATAATAAGTTGAAAAGATAACAGAATGTGACATATGTTCTCTCTTATTATAAAATAGACAGAAAATAACAAGCAAAAATTGAATTAAAAAATAATATGTGTTTCTTTAGTTATTTAGTTAAAAGTATATATAGATAGTCATATGTAGTAAAATTTACCACTCTTACATGAAATTCAATCTAAAACTCTTTTAAAAAATTGGCTTTAAATATCAAATATGAAACAATATTTCTAACAGTTTTACACTTTTAATAATATAAAGTTAATTGTAAGTTTAGATTGATGAAATAATATGATAATATGGCTGCAAAGATTGTCATTTCTCTTGAAAAAAAATAACTTTTTTTTAGTATTTGGAAAACTAAAATGGCTATGCTAAAGGTTTTGAAGGTTCAAGGGGTCAAACCGGCCCTAACAAACTGTGGTTACAAACATACAATATTACAAACCGATAACATCTTACCATTAGAGGAGTGGTAAAAAAATTAAAATAAAAATGTGTAAATCTAGATGATAAATTTAATCCCTTTTAATTGTAATTATTAGAAGGATGTTAAATTGAGATAAATTATTTTTATACGTATTAAATTTTGTGGCTATAAATGTGGTTTTTTTAGTTTTTTACAACTATTTAATACTTACTAGGTTAGTACCCCGTGTATTACACGGGTTGAATAATAAAGTATGATAAATAGTTATCAATTAAAATTTAAATACTATAAGATGATATTTAAAATGACATGCTATTAATTTGATATATTTAATACTTTAAGTAATAAAATAATTATATTTTTTATTTAAATACTAAATTTTTAAAGTTTGTTTCTTTAAACATGTCATTTTGAAAAACTGTTTTTGAAATTTTATATTTTATAAAAATTTGATTTTTTAAAAAAATGTTTTTTAATATTAATATATTTTTAATATATGAAAAAAAACTTTTTTAATTTTTAAAATATATAAAAGTATATTTAATATTTAATATTATGAATTATGGTTTATATAAGATATATTTAATAGGAGAGAAAGACGGAAAAATTAAAGTTAATGTGCTCTAGAAAGGTGACATGTGTTTATAAAAAACTTTTATTTATTATAATAGATAGATTTGTTAAATCGTTAATTTTTTTCTCCTATTTTGTTGATTGAATAAATATAAGTTTTTGAGTTTCTAATTTTATATTTTATTATTATTTTACTTTTGTTTAATTTTTTTACAGTTGATACTTTTTATATTTTAACTTTACTTTTCATTTATTTATATATAGACAATTTTATTATTTTAAACATAATTATTCATTTCTCATTATTTAATAAGATGAAAATATTAATTGAAGAGAAAGAAGCGGGAAATTTATAAGTTAACTTAACCACATATTGACATGTGGCATAAGAAAACTTTTATTTATTATAATAGATAGATTGGAATGAATCTCGTAATTATTATTTATTTCCAATTTTGATTGCAGCACAAGCTCTTCAGTTTTGAACACCACAAATTCAAGTGGAGCTACTGTTTTCGGGTCAGGACCATCGGTTCCCTTCAACAATGCATCCCCAATCATCATCCCATCTATGAATCTTTGTCTTCACTTAATTATCAATATTTTGTTTGTTTATAATTATGTAGTGTTTTAAAAATGTATTTTATACCCTTTTATTGTACAAACATAATCACAAGTAGATTATTATTAGTAGTTTAGCTAATTTAATTTCGCTTTGCCACATAAATATTGTGTTACTTTATGTTAATTGTAGGCATGATCTTTCACATATTCATAATCTTGAAACTTCCTTAGTACTCCACATGGCATATTTACTATTTCTAGTATAATAGTATCTAAGGTGTTATTAAGTTGATGCATCTCTCTATTCCAGGCTCGAGCTTTTTCGAGCCGGGCTAGCTCGAAATTTTCTTTGAGCCAAAAATTCGAGCTCAAGCTCGTAAAAATCTCGAGGCATGAGCCTACTCGTTTTTTTTAATTCTATTTTACACGTATATATTTAATAAATTATCCATACATACATACATATTATACATAATATATTTACATAAATGTATGTATAATATGTATGTATATATATGTTTGTGTGTTTAATATAATATATGTGTGTGTATATAATTATATATATTAGATATATATATATATATATATATATATATATATATAGGGGAGGGTTCCTAAGAAAACCATCGTTTTGGAGAAAACTAAGAAAACTAATCACAATCATTACCAATTATTTTTTTTTTCATTTTTTCTTTTCTATTTCCTTTTTATTATAAGATAAGAAATGTAAAAAAAAAAAAAAATAGAAAAAAATATATATTTTAGGTTATTACATATATGTAATCACTATGTTACACATACTGATTACATATATGTAACTTGATAAGTGACACACGAAACTTTTTGAGTTACATATATGTAATTTCATGATTTACATATTTTTTTCAAAAAAATTTTGCGTATTATAACATTTCTATCCTTATAATAAAAAATTATGAAATTTTTTATTAAAAAATTTATTGGTTAGTATGAGTTTTCTTGGTTTTCTTCAAAATAAGGAGTTTTCTCATGAACCTTCCTCTATATATATATATATATATATATATATATATATATATATATATATAGGGAGAGGATCAAATGTTAAATCATCCTTATTGTGTTAACCGAATAACTATATCTTATTACTTTGGGGCCCACACTAAAACAAATGTAAAGGTGTATGTTTTTTTTATATTTTTAATTAATATAGGGCCCACTTACATTAATAAAAAATGAAAAAAAACCTAAACATTTAAATTTACTTTAGTGTGAGCCCAAAGTAATAAGATGTAGTTATTCGGTTAACGCAATAAGGATGTGTTAACATTTGATCCTCTCCCTATATATATATATATATATATATACTAGGTTAATAACCCGTGTATTACACGGATTATGTAAAAAAATATTATAAAGTAACTAATAAAAATATAGGATTTAGAAAACAATTTTTGATATAAAATATATATGATTGAATTTATGTACATATACATATTTTAAATAACAAAACAATAATACCATTTTTTTAACTTTTTGTTTTTCTAAAATTTATTTTTTAACATTTCATTTTTGAAATTGTTTAAAAAACATAATTTTATATATAGAAATCTTGTTTAAACTTTTGGTTTTTGTTTACTTTTAGAAAAATTGTTTAATATAATTTTTATTTTCAAAATCTATTTTTATTAAAATAAAAATGTATAACTAAAATAATTAGCAATTAGCATTTAATTTAATTTAATTATTTAATTTAATATTTAATAAAGAGAATATATGTACATTTAATAGGAAAGAGAATTGGATATCATAGTAAAAATTTGACACATGTCAAAAGTGGTTTAAAAGTTTGACAAGTGTCATTAATAGTTTAAAAACTTGACAAGTGGCATTTGAGTTACTTATTTATTATATGTAGAAGATTAAAAATCGAGCCGAGTCAATGAGTCGAGCCGCGAGCCTAATCCAAGTCGAGCCAACCCTGGCTCGATCCGCGAGTTTTTGAACAAACTTAGTTTAAAATTTTATGTAACGACTTATGGCATTATTTGTATGTTGCCAAAATTTTATTTGTTAATTTTGGGGGTTTTTTTGATTAAAATAGATTTTTAAGCAACTTGTATAAACTTCATTCAATTGTCAAACATTTGATTGGTTTCAAATTTATTAAGACCATTTATATTTATTCTTTCATTAATTATTTTATATCTTTTGCTAACAATATTCGTTCTTTGATTAGGCGGTTTTTGTGATCATAAACGAACCGCAAATAGTCTCTTATCGTTCTAAGAAATATAAATAATAATCATCCCTTCATCAAAAAAATAATTTGAAACCTTCGAATGAAAGGAACCAAATAATACCATCGAATTAAAATTGTTTTAAATTCAAATTTGGTTATTTAATTTAATCCTTTTATATTCTAAAATTAATTAATTACCACCCAAATAAATATCAATTCTTATCCCTTGTTTTTTGCTATTTTTATATTTTAAAATAATCACTTTTTGGAGAAGCTACGTCGTTTGAAAACTATTCATCCGTATATTATGAATATATTATCTCGCAATATATACAAAATATATCTCTAAATCTTCAAAATATCGCCATTAATTGAGTCGGTGAATGTACCATATATAAGACTAGTGGTGCAAACCTCAGTAGTTCATCAAAAATTTAGAAGCACATACGTACGAACCTTTCGTTTCGATCAAGCATGGCATTTGGATCACCGAAAGTTCACTGGGCTCCGCCTAATTCAGGCTGGCTCAAACTCAACACCGACGGAAGTTCATTAGGAAACCCAGGGCCATCAAGTTATGGAGGGCTTATAAGAAACGATCATGGTGATTGGGTGTGTGGTTACATGGGTTACATCGGGTTCGACTCCAGTCTTGCATCCGAAATTTGGGGAATAATGATGGGGTTGCGTCTCATCATGGTCATGGGGTGGGGCAATGTTATTATAGAAACAGATTCACAGGCTGCTCTTTTGTTGATCACTGTGAATGGTGTCGATGAGTCGCACCCGTTGAGCTTGATGATCAACGAGTGCAGGAAGAATATGGCGGAACTCAAATGTTATATGGTTCATGTTAAAAGAGATAGGAACCGTTGTGCCGATGCGTTGGCGAGGCTCGGAGGAAAACAAGATGAAGAGTTTGTTGTGGTTGATGATCCACCGATGGAGTTGGTTCCATTGTTAATGGGAGATGTGTGTGCATGAGTCTAGTGAGGGTTCAAATCCTGCTAGATTGTAACAGTTTATTGTGTAAATTTGTTTTTTTTTTTTGTACGTGTATGAAATTGGTTGAAATATAAGTTTTATAAAGTTTGAAGTTATATATCTAAACGCATCAGCTGATTTATTATTAGTTTATTTTCTTCTTAACATGATAGTGACTCTTTGATGGTATCACACAACTTAATCTCCTATTTATTGTTGCTTTAATTTCATACAAAAGGTTCTTCATGATCACTTCACACTTGAATCCTTGACATTTTAATTTCGTATTTCACAGATTTTTTTTAATATTTTGATAGTACCACATAATCAAGTTTCTATCTACTCTTCCTTGTTTATACCATAATTACTGTCTATAAATATCAAATAAATAATGTACTTCAAAAATCTATGTTTGTTTTTTAATATATTAAGCATAATAATCGTTTGAACTTTAAAACTTGTTTTAAAAGAATTGTTTATAAAAATCCAACAATAATCGATGAAAACATCGAAAATCGATGAGAAATGGCGAAAAATGTCTCTCCATGTATGTATGCATATATACATTTTGTCCTCTTCACATCCTTCACCACCACCATCCTCCGTCACTGCTTCTTCAATCAGATTAACAGCAAGCATGGTGGTTGCAAAGATAACGTAGGTGGTGGATACGTGCTATAACGGTGATCAGTACATCAAAGGTGCTATAACGGTGATTGGTACCACCATTGTCCTCGTACAATCTACCATTTGAAAACTATCAAACGGCCTTTTGATTCGAGGACTTAGAAAACATATATCAAACGGTCATTCATTGCATTTTTAAACAGTCGTTTATCTGCCTATCAAAGTGGTGTTGCGATGGTGGTATCACCATGACTTTCCAAATAGAAGGTGTTGGGTTCAAAACTCTTTCAAGGTATATTGAATTTAAGAGGGTCAGAGGTTTTCTCAAAGGACTTCTCCTGAGTGAGGCACCATGGGTTCAGGTGTTATATATCATATGATCCGAGTCTTCGGGCTCGATGATATCCTGAGTTCATGTGTTACTGTTAAAAAAACTTAAGTTTATCTAATTTGTTTTTGGTGATTAACCAACGCCTTACAATGGAAATTAAGCATCAAAGTCAAGTCCCTTAAAAAAACATAGGTAGAAATAAAATTGAAAGTTTCTGCTTGTTATCCAACGGGAAACAATCTCGGCATGGTAAAATAAGGCTACTATTCCACGACTTTCCGTCAAGTAATGATAAGTTAATATTAAAAAACTAAGCTTCATTGACGACGGTTGTAAACTGGTACTAATTATAAACTTTTATTGTATGTTAAAAAATAAAAAAAAATGTAAATATAACTTGTGTTTCCATAACATGAAATTGCATCGTTTATGCCGTATCCTTGTATTATGGGCATATAAAAAATTAGTAAATTATGTAGATACAAACAATTGTTTTTAGATTTTCAACTGCATATAGTAAATTGTTGGAATCGTATAATCATGGCCTGCCTTAACCATTTTGGCGCCTTAAGTGTAATCACGGTCGGCTCAACTATTTTAATGACTTAAATAAAGCCAATTTTTAGTCCTTTTTTTAATTCACAAGAGCAATGTTTTGAAAACCAGACCGGCCGAACCGGGAACCGTTGGTCGGACCGGTCCGGTCAGGGGTTCTGGGCCGTTTTGGGTGAACCGGCCAGTCGAACCGGCGAACCGGTGGTTGGACCGGTTTTTTTTATATTTTTTTATTATATATATATATATACACACATTTATAAAATGTTTATAAAATCATCCGGTTTTTAAATCCGGTTCGACTGGTCGGGCCTCTGACAAGTAAGGAGACCAGTTCGACGTCCGGTCCGGTTACGAAAACATTGCATAAGAGCAATCATAGTGGGTTTCTCATCCTCATCTCAACTAATTAACTAAGGGGATGTTTGGTAGCATATGAATGGTTTGAATCTGAATGGTTCAGATTTAGACCGTTTGTTTGGTGCAAAAAAACACATCTGAATGGGGTAGAATGTCTGAATAAGGGTCTGAATGATTCAGACTTGAGAACAAGTCTGGATGAAAAAGAAGAGAAGGAAAGAAAGTCTGAATGGTCCACCAAAGGTCCCGATCTTCTGATTCAGTTGCAGCACGTCGAGTACCGACTCCACCGCAGCTCCCGGCCGCGCCGTCGCTGCCGCTAGTGGACGGCAATCGAAGGGGCTGCGATCGATGGCTTCACGGTTGCTCGATCACTGCGACAGTGGACGGCAATCAATGGCTTCAACAGTGGCATCGACGAAGTTGCTTGATAGTGGCTTCAACGGTGGCGACGGTGGCGATTTTGACCCACTAGTCACCACGATTCTCAACGTTGCACCTTAGTTTTATTGTAAATCAATTTAGTTAGAGAAACCCTGGTTTAGTTTTTCTGAAAACGAATCAACCACTTCAGATATGGTTTGTATTGAATTGGGGTGTCTGTGAAGATCAAAGCATGAATATGGGTGTGAATTGGGGTACGATAGGTGTCATCGGCGTCTTGAACAGAGAGAAGACGAGGGGTGGGGAGGGGGGTGGTGTAACATCAAGTGCCAGATCGTCCGGCAAGTCCGTACGGTATGTGTACTTTCACTTTATACTATGTGTATATACATGTACATGAACAGTTATCGTATTAACAGAATTCAGAATACAATACACAGTTGTACGTATTTTAGTGTAAACTTAAATACAATAAGTACAACATACATTTGAAACAATAGTTGTGTGTGTTTAAGTGAAAACTTAAATACAGTTAACACAACGAATCACGGGAAACAACAGTTTACAAGTGAACAACGAAAGCAAATCGGTTGCGATCTGATGTCCACAGATGACAGGAATCAGATGGCCGACAAGTTAGTACAAGAACAATGTGAAAACATGATGTTAGTTGAGTCCGTCAGTGAGGAAACACAATTCAAACACAAATGCAGTGTTATTTCAGAATAACGAACTGACAGTGTGTTTGCGTGGGTGACGATTCACACAAACATATATGTGAGTTTAGAGTTCTGAAATAATGACTGAAAAGTTGAAAACAAAAGTCGGAAAGCAAAACCATCATCGTATTCGTTCGGGTGACGATTCGAACGAATTACGCGCGAAGGTGACGCGATCTGACGAAACGAAAACGAAAATACGACACGAACGAAAATAATTTAATAAAATAAAATAAATAACATTTTACAATTTTGAAACTCATCAAATTAAATTAAACTAGTTCTCTTATTTATTTTATTTAAATTACGCGTAATTTTCCGGAAACGTAACGAAAACGCAAACCGAGCAACAAAAACGAACCCGAACACCCTCGGGGTATAAATACCCTAAATGAGGGTGATTCCCTCACTTTCCCACTTCTTCTTCTTCACCAAAACACCCTATTCCCGGTTTTGAAAACCCTCACCATTTCTCACCTTCAAACCTCCATATCTACCTCATTTCTCAACCAAATCCTTCCATCTTTGGACCTACACGAAGCTCTCATCACCCTCTACACAAAAGTACAACCGATCGGGAAAGAAAACCATCTGATGCGAGGTAATCTGTGGTGAAACATGGCGGTTTTTAGGGTTTAAACCCCTTAATCGACCATCAGTTCTAGCCGCCCAAACACTATCATTTTCGAACCCTACGACCACGAGAACCACCTCTAACATACACAACATGCAAAACCATCCTAGAATCTTGGAACGGAGTAGCTCCTTGGTGGAGCCACGACCGACTGAAGGAGGCGCCAGTGGGTCGAATGGCCAAACGGCCGAATGGCCTAAGGCCGAAAGGCCCATGGCCGCCAGCCTCCCTTCGCAGGCCAACTGTAACATTAGTGCCGGACTCGTGCCGGAACAGTGATCGCATCAGTAACCACGAACAGTAATTCAGGTACGCATTACAAGAAACTACGTTTATACTATTAATGCAATTGGATTCACATGAAACTATTAAACGATTGTCTGAATCTGACTAAAATCTTAGGATTTTACAGTCAGAAAACATGTCAGACAACACAACATTGGAACATAAATACCGGATGTGATATGCTTTGGTGTAAACGTATGTGAGGTTAAACAAAACAAAACTATAGTAGTTATTGTTGCGGAATGCTAAACCGATAAGTTATTCGTATAGGTAACGATCTGTACGAATGATCATGATAGTTTAACGTTCTGAAATAATAACTTAACAGTAGAAAACAAGAATCAGAAAGCAAAACCATCGTCGTGTTCGTTCGAATGATGATTCGAACGAATACGCGCGGTGGTGACGCGTTCTGACTAAACGAAAATGAAAACGATAAAATATACGAACGATCATAAACTTAAAGAAATAAGATAATTCTTATTTTACAATTTTGAAACTCATCATAAAGGAAAGTAAACTAAACCGTTTAAAACAAATCGCGAACGAATTAACCGAAACGCGTAAAAATATTAAATTCGATGAATAAATTAGCATAACTATATTTAAAATAATTTCTAAAAATATATTTGTATTTTAAACGTCATAAAATAATCTTTTTATTGTAAACGCGAAAACTACGCGTTACGTACCGGAAACGTAACGAAAGCGCGAACCGAGCAACGAAAATGAACCCTAACTCACTCGGGGTATAAATACCCTTAATGAGTCCAACTAACTCATTTTTACCCCTTCTTCCCCACTTGCAAACCCTAAATCCGGTTTTGAAGCCACCACCACCATTTTCAACCTTTAAACCTTCATACCTTGGGCAATACTCCACCAAATCGTTCCATTTTCAAACCCACACGAAGCCCTCATCATCCTCTACGTGAAAGTACAACAGATCTAGAGAGAAAACCACTAAAAATCCAGGTAAATGGCTGTGAAAAATTCGAAAATTAGGGTTTTCGTAATTTTTGTTGAACCATCACCTTCAACCGGTCGTGGGCCTTTCTCCTCGAACCCACGGCCTTTACCACCATGGAACACCATCGTTTATCTTGGCTACTCACTGGTCCTAGCTCCGGATCATGGTCGGCCGAAGCAAACCTCACTCAACAGGCCGAATGGCCTACGGCCGAAAGACCAGGTCGAATGTCCTCCTTCGCCCATACCCATTCGCCGGTCACCTCTTTATTCGAGCATGGTCCCATTCGAGCCACCTTCATTCGCTAGCTCCACCTTCGGCCAGCCACTTCATTCGGCCGAACCACCACGACCTAGACCCATTCGACCTCCAACTTATTCGCCATGCACCCCCTTTCGCCATGGCTTCTGTCGAATGAAACTCCCATTCGTGAGGCCACCTTCACTCGACACCAACATCATTCAACCAACACATGTTCAGTGGCCCTTGTTCTTTTGGTCGGCTACACTGTGTTGGCTCAGAAAGTTGCTCAGGCCCAAATAGGGTTAGGCCCAACAGTGAATTAATACCCATTGTTCCAGCCCAAAGGTTTGGCCCGGTCTTGAGGCCCAACATCATAATCTGGCCCAAGTAGCTCATTCAGCCCATAGGAACAAAAACGGCCCATCGTGTTGCAGCCCAATCGTTTCTTGACCCACACAATCACATTCGGCCCCATGAATTTCGGTCCACAAAGTAAACTAGCATTCTAAACAAATTCAATTATAATAAAATGCATAGAATTTCTAACCTAATTTACTACAAAGGTGACAAGAATTTGATGTTTAGTGTCATAAGGCTTAAAAACTTTGTGTTGAGGGATCTATAACAAGTGAATTCAAACATTAAGGCAAATGGGACCATGAACATACAAACTCTTTTACAAAATACTAAGGATTGTTAATATAGGACCTCAAGTTGTGTGTATGAACTATAATGGTTAACAAGAATACACCACACGATAAGGTCAAAACAAAGTTAAACCTAAAACGAATAACGAGATATATTAAGCTTGACTTAAAATGGGCTATGTTAGTACGACTCGTCATAAGGGGGATCGAGGGCCGAATGATGACCGAGACTTACGTGTGTTAGCCAACTCTAAGGCTAACACCTACACACACACGCTCAAACACATACAACTTATACTTGCAAGTTATAAACAACGTGAAATCAATACAGGACCGTGAATACCACAACTAATATCAACAAAGAGCGCGTGCATTCTTGTTTTAGGCAAAGTCAACTACCACAACTGTAAGGTGAGTTCATTGTCCCTTTTCAAACTATTTTGGTTTTTAATTCGGGACTGAGAAGCATGTTATACTTTTTAAAACAAATGTTTTAAATTTAACAAAATGCTTTAATACTATTGATTATGCCAAGTGCTAAAGGCATAAGACATTATTCAAACTAAATGCTATTTGATTATGCCAAGTGCTAAAGGCATTAGACACTATTCAAACTAAATGCTATTTGATTATGCCAAGTGCTAAAGGCATAAGACACTATTCAAACTAAATGCTATTTGATTATGCCAAGTGCTAAAGGCATAAGACACTATTCAAACTAAATGCTATTTGATTATGCCAAGTGCTAAAGGCATAAGCTACTTGCTAATACTAAAGCTATGTGTTAATACCAAGTGCTAAGGGTATATACTATCTGATGATGCTATTGTGGTTGCTAATGTTATGAGGTTATGCTACAAGCTAATACTATGAGTCATGCTAAATACTAAGACTACAGGTTAAACTAAATGTTAATACTACTGGTTTATGCTACAAACTAACACTACGGGTTATGCCTAATACTAATGCTATGAGACTATACTACTTGTTAATGCTATGGGTTTTATGCTAGAGATTAATGTAAACACTAAAGGCTAATGATGCTATAATGCTATAGGGATACTAAATACAAACATACATACATACACATTGAATACTTGAAGCTATGGATACTATAAACTCTTGAATGCTATATGATTGCCATGCTCAAACAACGGTTTGGCCTCTCAGTGCTTGCCATACCGGTTGTAAAGCTAGTTCTTGTGCACAAGTTACGTAAATGCTGGAAACTTTGAATGCTATAAACTATTGGCTATGGAAGAACAATAGTTGGTCTCTCAGTGCTTGCCTTCAGGTGTTCTTCCTAGTCGGGACTTGAAGAACAATAGTTGGTCTCTCAGCGCTTGCCTTCATGTGTTCTTCACAGTCGGGACTAGAAGGCATCTACTATGGTCTCTCAGTGCTTGCCATAGGGTGTCCTTCATGGTCTTAAACGAGGAAACAGACTGATGGCCTCTCAGTGCTTGCCATGCAGTGTTTCCCAAAACTATTTACACACGTGAACAGTAACTAGGACGATATTGGTGATCTTTAGTTGACTTTGTGTCATCATGGAAACCCTCTATCTCCCCCTATGTTGCTAATTTCACATAGGACTAGTATGGATTGATACTGGATTCCTTCGGGCATTCAGTTGTCCATTCTGGTGACTCTCATGCTAAACTCACGGATGTTATGGGTAAACTTACAAACAAAAGTGCTTAAACTATGATGGGGAAACTAAATGGATGGGTAGGTAAAAGGCTTAATTATTATTAATAACAGTGTCATATCCGGATTAGTATGTGGTGGGACGGCGTCTGGGCGGGTTGTAGGCACGACCCAGGGGTATGCCCTATATATAAGCATACCGATTTGGATATTACATGTGGAGTTAATAAGATTAAGGTTTTTATCGAAAGGAGTTTGTTAAAGCTATTTAAACTTACAAACTATATGAACTCACCAACCATTGTGTTGACTTTGTTTTCTTACATGCTTTCTCAGGTGATGCACAGGTATAATCTAAGGCTCAGGATTGCATGCTAGGCAGCCCACTAGAGGACCTAGCAGACTTTTGAAAGCACATCTTTTGTAGTTAATACGAATCTCTTTTGATATCTTGTACAGATACAAGATAGAAACCTTTGATTCTTTTGAATAGGTTTACTTAGTTAAATTATCAAACATTGATATTGTAATTTAACTTTGTAATCCTAGTTTAATGTTAATTGTGCTTTAGATATTCTTAACATTGATGCTATGTAAACAATCTGATCAAAACGATTATCATTCACGATATCGCGCCCCGGGAACCTTCCGCCCGACGGGGACATCCGATCCTACCCCGCCGGCTAGGGGTGTGACAGATTGGTATCAGAGCTCAAGGTTATAGAGAATATTAGGTCATTTACTTAAATGGTTTGGCCTAGACTATAACTTAGGGACCCTCATGTAGAGAACTTAGGATTATGTTTGCATTATGTTTTCTGCGTTCGATCACTGCACTAACCAAATTCTTTTGGTTATGATCAGAATGCCGCCAAGAAAACAGCCTACTACTCAGACTTCTGCACCACATTCTTCTACTCCTACACCACCAGATTCACCACCGCCACCTCCTCCTCGACACTCCCCACCGCCAGGCTCAAACACTGTTCAGATGATAGATCCTGCTACCATCGCTTTGGCGACACTGCTGAGTACCCAACTGACAAGCCAACTGAAAGATGTCATCCCAGAGATGATAAATCGGATTCAAGGCCATGGCAACACCTCTGGCCATACTACAGGAGAGGCTAGTGGAAACACTAGTCATACTTCAGACTGCTCCTACAAGTCCTTTGTAGGATGCAAACCCCCAAGTTTCACCGGTGCTGAAGGAGCTGTTGGATTAATCCAATGGCTAGAAAAGATGGAGAACACCTTGGACATAAGCAGTTGTCCAGAACACCACAAGGTTCGCTATGCAGCTGGATCATTTAGCAAGCGAGCTTTGACATGGTGGAATGCTCAGATTAGAGCAAAGGGGAGAGATGAAACAATGACGATGCCCTGGACAGAGTTCAAACTTCTACTGAGGAATGAGTTCTGTCCGAAACATGAACTGCAGCAACTAGAGGTTGAGCTCTCGAACCATGTGATGAAGGGAGCCGATCATATGACCTATACCAATCGCTATCATGAACTGGTAGCTCTTGTGCCAGAAATGGTACCGACACTGGAAAAGCTGATCGATCGATATGTAGCGGGATTACCCTCCTGTATTCAAAGTATCGTGCTGGCTGCATATCCTGCTACACTAGAGTCAGCTATCTCTCTTTCAGCCAAGCTTACTAAAGTAATGGTAAAGTCAGGAGTCCTGAAAGATGACTCGGGAAAAGCTAAGGAATCCACTTCAAAGAAGCCCGAGAACCATCAGAAGAAAAAGCAAAAGGTCGTCAAGAACTATGTGATGGCCACCCCTCTCCAACAAATTACTGCAGCACCTGCTCAGGTTGCACCCAAGAACTATGTGGGACCGCATCCTCAGTGTGCACGATGCAGATTTCATCATCCTACTACGGCGCAATGCCGGAAATGCAACAACTATGGCCGACTAGGTCACCGAGCTCAACAATGCCGTGCTCCAACAACTCAAGTTACAAACAATGCTGCTGTAACACTTCCTCCACCACCAAGACCGGGCAATAACAACAACAACAACAGGGGATGCTATAACTGTGGAGAATTAGGCCATTTCTCCAGAGAGTGTCCTAAGCGAGTGCAACAGGGAGCCCAAGCACCACGTGGAAGGGCTTTTGTGATTGGAGCCAATGCAGCACGCCAAGACCCTAACGTGGTCACTGGTACATTTCTTATACATGACTCTTATGCATCTATTTTATTTGACACTGGTGCAGATCAGAGTTTTATTTCATCTGACTTTGCACGCCAACTTAATCTTACCGAGGAAACTTTAGATTCCCCATACATTATCGAAGTAGCGAACGGAAAGCAAATTACAGTTAGCACTATACTTAGGAACTGCCCACTTACACTCACAGATCACACATTTACCATCGACTTGTTGCCGATGGAGTTGGGCAGTTTCGACATCATTGTGGGGATGGATTGGCTATCACTCAATAGAGTTGAAGTCATCTGTTCTGAAAAGCTACTTCGGATTCCAGTAACGAATGATCGTGTATTGGAAGTTCGTGGGGATCAGGCAAAGTGAAACGTAAAGATCATATCATGCATAAAAGCGCGTAAGTGTCTACAAAAGAAGTGTATAGCTTTCTTGGCTCATGTGGTGGAGAAACAAAAAGACAAGAAAACAATACAAGACGTGCCGATAGTAAAGGAATACCCTGAAGTGTTTCCTGAAGATCTACCTGGTTTGCCACCAGTGCGGCCGGTAGAGTTTCGTATTGATCTGATTCCTGGAGCAACACCTGTTGCTAAATCTCCTTACAGGTTAGCACCTTCGGAGATGCAGGAATTATCTAACCAATTACAGGAGCTACTTGGTAAAGGTTTCATCCGACCAACAACAGTTAACCCCCCCAAATATAGAATAATACAAGGAACATATTTCATTAATCTAAACCCCTTAATACATGGAGGGTTTATCAATACTTCGGTTTGATAACTAAACCCCTCACATTATATTATTCTATAACTGATACAATAGACGAATGCATATCAGACAAGTTGAACAAACGGGAAATGGATATCTTTAGTTGTATCGCAAGTGGTGTGGAACTTGACTGAGTATGTGGTGGGATAGCGTCTGGGCTTGACCCTTTCATGATTCCCTATATATAAGTATACTCAATCAGGTGATACACTACTTGTACATATAACTAAGGAAAGGCCATTGGGTGGAACAGGTGAAACAAGTATTACAAGTAACAAGTATGACATTGTGGATGTGTGCATGATCAATTCAATGATTTCAATTACTAAAGTTATAAGCTCACCAACCTAGTGTTGACTTTGTTTAAATGCATGTTTCTCAGGTGACGAACAGGCGTAGATACATACGTACAAGTGCTAAGCTAGTGGACTTTTAGAAGACCTAGCTTACTTTTGATTGCATACTTTTGGAATGACAAAAGAGTGAATCACTTTTGTATATCTTGTACAGATCAAGATATAAACTCATTGATTCTTTTTGATTAGATTTACTTAGTTAAATTATGATGTACAATGTAATTTAACTTTGTAATTCTATTTCATGTCATGATTAACATTTCTTATATATATCTCATGTGCTATGTAAACAATCTGATCATTTGATTATCACTCAAAGATATCGCGCCCCGGGAACCTTCCGCCCGACGGGAAAACACGATCCGTTCCCGCCGGCCCGGGGTGTGACAGGTGGCAGGTGGCAGGTGGCTAGGGTTTTGATTGAAAAAAAAAGTTTTTTATTTTCTTTTTTAATTTTCATTCAGATGTTCAAACCAAACAGTCTTAATAGGTTTAGCTCTTAACCATTCAAACTCTCTTAATCATTCAGACATCTTAATCATTTAACACTTAATGGTTCAGACCCAACCAAACAGCCCCTAAGTGTCCTAGACGAATTAAAAAATCTTAAAAAATTATTTGTAAGTTCCCCACATGTTACATTTTCGATTTATTGCATATCAAATAAACTTGGTAAAACAACGCTTTTTTTATTTTTATTTTTACAATTACTTAACAACACTTGGAGTACATGAAAAGAACACAATCAAAGAATTTAAATTCTACATACTCAACACATAATCTTAAACCATAAACCAATATTACATTAATGTATCAGAAAATACTTAACCACAAGTCAAAAAATCATGCATGTTATGACGAAACCCTAATTTGCGTGCAAAACCTCCACTGTGTCTCATTGTTCCCTGATTTGTATAGCATGCCCGGAGATGCAGCCCCAACCAAAATACATCGCTTGATAGCCCATTACATTTTTTACAAGGGCCCTAATAAAAGTGGAGGCGGCAGGCAAGAGCCTAAAATTTTAGCCCATTGGGCCATCCCTGAGTAGTGGTGGGCAAACCGGGTTCAAAACCAAACCCGAACCGGGTTCAAAAACAGGTTCAAAATGGACCGGGTTCGGTGGAACCGGTTTTGAGGTGACCCGAACCGGTTTGGAACCGGTTTCATAATTCTAGATCTAGAACCGGTAGAACCGGGTAGGGTCGGGTCGGGTCCAAAACCGGGTACACCAACCAGGTTCAAACCGGGTTCGGTTTAATTTTTTTTTAAAATGTGAATACATAAATAAAAAGAAAATAATATTAAAAACATTCATTATTATTTCTAATAATTTACAGTAAATTACATACATAACTTAAAAATAAAAATAACTTTTAATACATCTATTTATATTTCAATTATTAAAAAAAAAAGACATACATAAATAATAAAAAAATACTTGATTTAAGAACATGAATAAAAAAATAATGATATTAAAAAAATTCATTATTATTTCTAGTAACTTTACAATAAATTACATACATAACATAAAAATAAAAATTGTATTTAACATTTATTTCTCTTTAATTATTAAAAAAAATACATACATAACTTAAAAAGATAAATACAAATACAATAACTTGAGAACATGCGTTTTATTCCGTGCTCGTTCCCGTTCCCGTTCCCGTTTGCGTTTGCGTACGTTTACGAGCACGAGCTTCTTGTGCAAGTTCCTCATCGGATATGTCGGGAGATAATCCTTCATCCACCTCCTCTTCGTGTACCCTTGTTTCAAGTTCGATTTCATCTTCGAGGTTTGTTATGTTTTGAATTCGATCGATCGCGTCAAAGTGATCCTTTAAGCAAATACACATCTCTACTGATTCCGGAGTAAGTCTTGTTCTTCGTAAAGATAATACCTTGCCACTAAGAGAAAACGCAGATTCCGAAGCTACCGTAGAAGCTTGGACGGTTAGTAAATCACGTGCCATAGCGGATAAAATCGGATAATCGGATTCCTTTCCTTTCCACCATGACAAAAGGTCTAAATTGTGATAATCCTCGGATTGAAAAGTGAAAACAAAATCTGTTCCACTATATCTTCCGAGCTCACTTGAAGGGGTGTTACCCCTTTGTCGTTTTGCCGTTTCATTACGAACGGTATTAAATAAACTAAGAAGCGGATCACGAGTTCTACTACTCGAGCTTTATGCGCTCGTGCTCGTACGTATGTTTATATTAGGACCATATTTAATTAAATAAAATTCATACATACTTTCTAAACTATGTTGAAAACTTTTTTTTGCATCATTTGAAAAATTTGGATCTTCTTCATGAATATCCAAATTATCATTTATTTCGTCTATCAAACGTTCAACCCCCGTAATATTCAAAATTTGGTTTAAAGCAACGGCACAAGTAAACATGGGTGGTAAATCTTTAAAATATTTCTTTAATTTGACTTTCATTGGTGTTATAATTTCTTCAAACCTTTGGTTTTTCATTTCAAAATTTTTTAAATTTGACGTCATCAAATACAATTCTGGTAACACCAATGGACTAGTAAGATAATAAACCCCTGATAATTTTGTAGTGGTGGTTTTAAAAGCTTCAAGAAAATATTTTAAATCTTGAATATTCTCCCAAGCCAAGTCCCAAAATTTTCGGCGTAACCACCTTCACAAAGACTCGTATGAAATGTTTGTAAAGTTGCTCTTTGTTTTAAAGCACTTTCAAACATTTTAAAAGTGGAGTTCCACCGAGTAGGTACATCCCAATTAGGACCATAACAAGGTCTGTTCGTATCTTTACACATTTTTTTGTAATCGGTAAATGTTTTTCTACTTTTTTTAAAAACATCATGTATCATATTTCTAAAACCATATTTGAAAGTTTCAAGATTCGGTGAAGAAAGACCGTCTTCCACCGCTAAGTTAATAATATGTGCTACACATCGACTGTGGAAAAATATACCATTGCAAAATGGTGTGTATTTTAATTTTTCCACTGCAGCAGTGTTGTTTGAAGCATTATCAAATGCTATTGAAAATAGTTTCTTTTCCAAATTAAATTGTGTTATTACGAAATCTAATAGTTGAAACAAATATTCAGCCGTATGTGGATACGGAAAAAGTTCAAACGCAATCGTACGTTTCATCATTTGCCACGAACCGGGATCCACCCAATGGGCGGTGACGCAAATATACGATTCCGGTAAACCATGTGGTGCAGGCCAAACGTCTGTAGTTAAGTTTACACCAGTGTTTAGTTTTTCAAAAAATAAGATCAAATCTTTTTTTTTGCGTTGTTCAACATTTTTAAACAATGACGCCTTAGCGTCTTCGACTTACATGATTATAACGAGGCTGAAGCGTATCTCGAATCATGTTTGTTAAACGAGGGTTGTCGAAATGTCCAAACGACAACGCCTCTTGAATCAAGAACTTCGTCATTCTATCACGAACCTCGTCTACGTTGTAGTGAAAAATTCCACCATCATTACTGATTTGTGTTTGTTGACTTTCTAGATCATTATTCAACGCCTTGCAAAATGGTTTGGTAATATGTTTTTCTTCAAACTCGTGTTTGATTCTTTTGCAAGAAGCATACCACAATACTTGCAACGAGCCTTTTGAGACCCATCACTCATTTCAACTAAATCCCAGTTACACCATATTTCCATGTTCCTACTATGCATAAGAACACGGACAACTGTAACTTCGGCGTTAGAACCTTGACCGACAGAAGATGTAGATTGAGCCATTGCGTTAACAACTTGTTTAAAATACGAGTGTAATAAAATTGTATCACGAAACAAAGAGAGTAAAGCAGTCGGGTATACGAAACGAGAGCGTTTTTGGCTTAGAATGTTCGTTTTCAAGTGTGGAATCAAACTAAACCAAGCCACAACAATTTATACTAAGTTTTGGACCAAAAAACATCAAAAAAAGGGCTAAAAATCGGTCCAAACGGCTAGTTCAACGGCTAAACTCGACTTTTTGGTCCAAACGGTCAAAACCGGGTTGGAACCGAGGTTGTATCTACCGGGTTGGAACCGGCTCGGGGTTCAACCCGGTTTGGAACCGGTGGCGAAATTCAAAATATAAACCGGTTAGGAACCGGTGGGTTCTACCGGGTTGGGGGTAGACCGGTTCCTGGTTGAACCCCGGGTTCGGGTTTGAAACCGGTTTCGATGCCCACCTCTATCCCTGAGTGTAATAAAAGTACAGTACCCGTCACTAACGTTTACGTTAAATTCTTCTCGTATTATCAGGGATTGAGTCCGATAATAATAAACTAAATCAAGTTACAAGATTACAAATAGCAATTTAATTAGACCTGCTCGCTAGGTTTCGTCGTTTTGGCTTTCTTCTTTCCGTTGTTGGATTTATATTTTTTTCAGAGCCCATAAACTAAAAAAATACACAAGCTAAAAAAACCTATCCATATACAAAAAAATTAGAAAAAATGGAAGACCCTCTCATTTTTGGGGCCATAAGCTAGCTTGAGTTGTTTGACTCATTGGGCCGGCCTTACGTATAATTAAAAACAATTTTAAGATACTTTAAAAACATAACATGTGTTTTTTATAACATTTATTTATTAAAATAATTACATGTTTTAGATGGTGGTTGATGTTTGTGTGGGAATCTACACTGGGAATTTTTGGTTTTTAAATAATTTAGAAAAGTGTAAGTGAATATTTTCACTTAAAATATAGCAATTATTAAATGAGTTTGTGCAACATGGGAGTGATAAGTAAGGTTAGTTGATATGCATCACCATCTTTGTAATTAACTTCATCAATTATATATGTTATATATACTAGTCAGATGACCACACGATGCGGCGAGAAACGTAACTCTTAAGTTGGTGATTTTAAATGTTTGCATGGTTCGTTTTTGAGTCATAACCACCATAAAAGCAATTTTTTTAACTTAGTAAATTAAAAATGACTTTAACTTCTAACATAAAAGACCAAATGTGCCAAAAATGTCAAGATGTGATTAATTTGTTTCGAGGGTTTTCTTTTATAATCATCCAATCTCACATAAATTATTATAAGCTACCAATGTGGGACAAAGTGAAAGTAGAAAAAGACTTTTATATTAGATTTAAAAAGTTGTACCATATGCTATAAGAGTTGTAAAACTCTTAATTTTAAAAGATTTAAGTAAATTACTCTTTTGTCCTTCCTATATATATTATATAGTAGTATATATATATATATATAACCAATTATATATCAAAATCTTTAATTATTGGTGCTTCATGTCCAATATAAGTTTCTTGTCTATAAAAAACAACGGAGTGCACTACTCGAGTTCATGGTGTTGATTCTTTAGGCTCACGAGTTATCTTGAATTTTACTTCTTTTTCTACATAATGGTTGTAACAAACTTGAGTTTCATTAGCAGACATACAAAAAAACCGTTTCCGACTTAAACCGGTTTTTTAAACGGGTTAGAAACAGGTTTTTGTATACCAGTTAATGAACCGATAAAAAACAACGGTTATGACAGTTACATGGTGGTCTCTCACAGCTATGGCAGCTTCCGGTTATGAGTTTAGCTTGGTTTTCGATGATTAGGTCGGTTTTCAATGGTTTGCGGCGATAAGGTGACGATTTATGATGTTATGTGCATGTTATTAATTTTATTTATATTGTGATTATTTTAATAAAAGTGGATTTTTATTCGGCGACTTGCATGAAGTTCATTCTATTATCAAACATTAGATTGTTTTCAAATTTATTATGATCATTTAAATTTTATTCTTCATTAATTATTTTATATCTCTAATTTGCTAACAATATTCGTTCTTTATCCGGTTTTTGTGATCTTAAACGATTGCAAATTAATAGTCACTTATCTACCTAAGAAAAATTAATAATAATTATCCCTTCAGTAAAAAAATATTTTGAAACATTCGAATGATAGGAACCAAATAATAAGATTAAATTAAAATAAATTTAATAAAAATTTGGAACCTGCAGGTTATTTAATTTAATCCTTTTTTATTTAAATTAAATATAATTAATTTGTTACTCACTTACTCGTGTGTGTGCGTATTTAAAGTCTTATCATATGACTTTTGTTATTTTAAATTTTCAAATAATTACGCAGTTTAAAAAGGATTCATCCGAATATTATGAATATTATCTCATAATATATCTCTAAACTTCCAAAAAAATCGCCATTATATTGAGTCGGTGAATTAGTTATATATGCATATATAAGACTAGTGGTGCAAACGTGATCAGTAGTTCATCAGAAACTTAGAAACACATACGTTTAGTACGAACCTTTCATTTCGATCAAGCATGGCATTTGGATCACCGAACGTTCACTGGGCTCCGCCTAATTCAGGCTGGCTCAAACTCAACACGGACGGCAGTTCATTAGGAAACCCAGGGCCATCAAGTTATGGAGGCCTTATAAGAAACGATCATGGTGATTGGGTGTGTGGTTACATGGGTTACATCGGGTTCGACTCCAGTCTTGCGTCCGAAATTTGGGGAATAATGATGGGGTTGCGTCTCATCATGGTCATGGGGTGGGACAATGTTATCATAGAAACAGATTCACAGGCTGCTCTTTTGTTGATCACTGTGAATGGTGTCGATGAGTCGCACCCGTTGAGCTTGATGATCAACGAGTGCAGGATGAATATGGCGGAACTCAAATGTTATATGGTTCATGTTAAAAGAGATAAGAACCGTTGTGCCGATGCGTTGGCGAGGCTCGGAGGAAGACAAGATGAAGAGTTTGTTGTGGTTGATGATCCACCGGTGGAGTTGGTTCCATTGTTAATGGAGGATGCGTGTTTACGAGTCTAGTGAAGGTTCAAATCCTGTTGGAACCAGTTTATTGTGTAAATTTTTTTTTTTTTTGTACGTGTATGACATTGGTTGATATATAAGTTTAATAAAGTTTTGAGTTTATATATCTAAATGCACCAGTTGACTTATTATTAGTTTATTTTCTTCATTTAGTTACTCTTTTTTTAAAACTACGCATACATTAGTCTATTGCATAAGTGAATCACTTAGGTTTTATGTACTCCTTGTTCAACTTAATCACCTGATTTGTTTTCTTCTTATGAACATGATATTGACTATATGATGCTATCAAACAACTTGCTTCAAAAACTTCTTTAATCCTAACGATCACACGACTTAATATAGGGATGATCATTTGGTATAGAAACTGAACTCGTACCATACTGATAGTTTCGGGACGGTTTTTGGTACCCACTATTCCATAAATTCGGTATCGGTAGCAATATCATACGACACTAATACCATTTAAAGATGATTATTTTGTAACAAATGTCAGTACCGTACAGATCAATCTAATATGTATATTTTCTAAATTTCGGTACTAGTATCGATACAGTACTGATCTTATCCTTATATCTCTTGTTTGTTATTGCTTTTATTTCATACAAAAGGTTCTTCAGAATTTTCATGATCACTTCACGCTTGCATCCTTAACATGTTATTTTTGTATTTCACATATTTCTTTACTTTGATAGTATCACATAAGCAAGTTTCTGTATACTCTTCCTTGTTTATATCATGATTACTATCTCTATAAATATTAAATAAATAAAATATTTTCAGAATTTTATGTTTAATTACTTTTTAATATTGTAGACATAAAAAAAGTTTAAATCCAGTCTTACAAGAAATGTTTATGAAAAAAGATGATTAATAGGTGAAAAAACAACAAAAATCGCTGAAAATGGTGAAAAAATGTCTCGTAATCAGTACATCAAAGGCGCTGGTAGGGGTAGATTGTGCATTTGTACGTGGACAATGGTGGTTGATTTCAAAATGAAAAATTAACTTGATTTTACCCGTTTAGACTTGTATGTGAATTTATTTTGATCCGTTTCAACCCCATGTTTTGAAATTTGCCTTTTTTTCTTTGTTCATTTCAACTCAGACACATGCAAAATTTACCCATTTTGACATGTTTTCTTTTCTATGGGGCCATAAAAGCTAAACTATAAAGTTAAACGCTAAACTAAAACATCAAAAACTAATTTCCAAATCGTAAAAGGTAAAAACATAAAAACTAAGATGGTAAAATTCAATTAGATGGTCCCAATTTCTCTTGAATGAACTCAATCATAGTTTATTATAGCTGTCAAATGTCATTTTTTTTCATATTGTTTATGTTTTTAAGCAACCTTCGTAAGAGAAGCGGAAAACATACCTCATGATATAACATCAAAGATTTCACACAGAAAAACAAGAACTCGATTTAAAACACCACATTGCAAAACAGATTTGTTAAGTGGGAAACCATCCTCCAAATATTAAAGAACATATTTGGGAACAATTTCCTCTGATTTATTAAAGTAAATAAATAAAAACTTAGAAATTCAATCTTAGTCTATATATTTGAGCATGTATTTAGGGTACATGGATGGAAATAACAAAACATGCAAACATGGGAGTAGGGTTGTTCACGAGCCAAACCGAACCAAGCATTCTTTTGCTCATGCTTGGTTCGTTTATAAATCGAACCAAACCAAGCCGAGCGCTTTTCAACCAAGCCAAAATCAAACGGGTGTATATTTGACAAATATTTTTTTCGAGCGTCGAGCGAATTTCGATCGCCAGAAAACCAAGTAAGGAAAGTGGTGATGGAGATGTTAGCCTCTATTAAAGCTTACTTTTTTATAAAATGACCTAATTATTTTGTGATTTGAAATAACGCTTTTTTAGAAATTTATTTGTTACTCTATTAATCACATAAATCCATAAAGAATTTGTTTCAAGATTCACCCATGGCAAAAGAAATTTTATGATTGAATATATTTTTTTTCATCTTACTTTATTTTTAATTACGATTATTTTGTATTTTATTGGAATTTATTGGACTAAACAACATTAGTATAAAGTGAGTGATCGCCTAGTGAAAAATATATATAATTATATATGTGTGTGTATAAAATATATTAAAAAATAAAATCGAGCAAACCGAATGAGCAACAAGCGAGTGTACCATTGCTCATGCATGGCTTGTTTACAAACCGAATCAAGCCAAAACAAGCGCTTTTCAACCAAACAATCGAACGAGCATATTTTTGAACATTTTTCAAGCGAGTTTCAAGTGTCGAGCAATTTGTTATTCCTCACTAGCTTTAGCTTAAATTTGCAGCTGTCATTTCACACATATTTGACCGGTTTGAAGAATGCAGACTCCTTCAATGGATCCTAAATGTGAGCCGGGTCGTGAGTCTTTGTCTGTTGGACCTTGTGAACTAATGGGCTGGATTCCGAGATCGTATCAACATTGTTGCAATATCAACATTTTCAAATATCAACTATTGAAGTGCATCTAATTTATTGTTGTACTAGCTTATTAACATGTGTATTACACAGAGTTGTATAAAAAATAAACATTAAAAACAATCACCGATAGAAAAATATATATACAAATAATATAAAATTTTTAAAATATGAAAATAAAAGTATATTTTATAAATATATAAACCTTTTTAAACAATTCATATAAGAAAAAAGATTCGAATTTTGAATTTTCAAAATTATTAATTGAAAATGGAAAGTTTGAAATGATTAGATTTTCATTATTATTTTAAAATATGAATATTAATTGTTTTTCTTTAAATTTGGAAATTTGACTTTATTGTATTAAATGAAATTAACTTTTAAATTTATTAAATATGCCACATGGATAGCCTATAAACATGCCACGTGACAAATGTGATGTGTATAGGCTAAAATAACGACACATGGCGCATTGTTATTCTTTTATTATATAGTATAGATATAGATTTTAATGTTTGAAGTTGGTTGTTCTATTGATACACAATTGCCTTTATTATATCCATACAATCTACCTATTCTAATAAATCAAGGTTTTTAGTACAACATGGCATATTTCTAAAGTATCCAAACCATAATTTCACGTCTCTCTCTCCCATATTAAATACGTCTAATATTAAATATATTTTTATACGTTTTTAAAATAAAAAATATTTTTTAATACATTAAAATATATTAATATTAAAAAAACACACTTTTATTTTAAAGAAAATATTATAAATTATAAAATTTTCAAAAACAATTATTAAAAACACAATGTTTAAAGAAAAACAAACTATAAAAAAATTAGTGTTTAAAGAAATAATAATATTTTTATAATACTTAAAATATTAAATAATACGAAATTGTAATGATATTTTAGATTAAAAAATCATCTTATATTTTCTAAATTTTCATTGAAAACCATTCATTAAATTTCTTTATTTAACCTTTATAATACACATGATACTAACATAGTAGACTTATAAACATGTTTATTTTTGTGCTACACAAAAAAGAAAAGAAGGTTTAAGTTTTCAACTTTTGGCTTTTCAAATATTTAACCTTTTCAAACATTAAAAAAAAGTCAAAACTACTTTTTATAAATAGTTAAACAACCATTTGAAAATTATCAAAATGGCCTTTTGAGAACTAAGAAAACATCATACGGTCATTCATTTCATTTTTAAGAATATATATATAACAATATAGTGTGTATTTCTTCTTGTTCATAATTTAAAATTCGTGAGTCCCTACACACGTGCATACTCAATCTTTTTTTTATGACCGGGGAACCCACTTGCGTGATAAACCCGGGCCCCCAATACCCGACTAAACGGGGGGGGGGGGGGGAACGGGTAAACTGCGGGAACAGGCACCCGGGTCGATGGCCTTGCGGAGAAAATGTCACCCCCATGACTGGAACCCATGACCTCAAGGTTGAGTCACAACACCTTTACGACTAGACTATATCCACAAGGTTATGCATACTCAATCTTGTACCATCAATAATGGTTTGTAGTTTAATATATGATCCTCAAATATGAAATATGACAAACAATTCACTACAAACATTAGTTGCATACTTGCATGCCGTCTTATTGTATTATGTGACATTCTTTTCATTGTTTTTCCCAATGAGAATCCACATTGATTTTATCTCCATGTAAACATCAAACCCACAAAGCAATCTCAACAAGTACCATAAAGTTAAACATCGTACCCACATTGGTTTCTCCCACTTCTAACATTTAATCAAAATGTCTCATGCCATGCCCATGCCCATGCCTAATGACAACATGGATGGCATGCACATGACCTTTTTCTGGGGCAAAGATGTAGTCATGTTATTCAATGACTGGCCTAATGGCAAGTTAGGCATGTACATATTGGCATTAGCTTGTGTCTTTGTGGCCGCGGTTGCAATCGAGTTTCTCGGCGGGCTCACTGCCATCAAGACACGAACAAGCCCGATCATTGGTGGGTTGGTTCAGGCTTCGGTTTACGGAGTCCGCATGGCTCTAGCTTACCTTGTGATGTTGTCTGTGATGTCTTACAATGTTGGTGTTTTCATTGTTGTGGTGGTGGGACATGCTTTCGGGTATTTTATAGTGAAGTATCGGGATGGTTCGAAAGCCAAGAATGATTTGGCGTAACATCTTCAATTCCTACTAATTCGACTTTGATGTGAAAAACAAATTTAATTTTTTAATAATAACTCCTTGTCTAAGATATATAATTATGCATTTTATATATGTCGTAGGTTTTATTTTTCAATGAGTGTTTGGATATTTATGTTGAACGGTGTTAGATAGTTTTTTATTAGCCAATGTGGGACTAGCCCACTTGGTAGATGCATTGCCTCTTAGAAAGGAGGTCTAAGGTTCAAATCCAAGCAAGGGGGAAATTTGGTGTAATTTAGGAGTATGATAGCATTGCCGTTAAAAAAAAAAGTAATTTTTTATTAAAATATGTTGTTGGTACTTACAAAAATTTATTCAAAATTCTTATTATTTAAATATAGCATGAATATATAATTATTACGTAATAATAAATGTTTTTCTTTATGTTTTATTTCACGCATTTTAAGGAGAACTAGTATTTGTGCCCGGCACGTTGCAGCCGAAACAAACTCTATAGCAAATAACCAACTCATTACTCATCGCATGAGCTACATTAAGGACCTCTGAAACTACAATGAGGTTAAGTTTTTAGTTATATATGTGAATAAAAATCAACAAAGTAACTATTTAATTTGTTTTGAAAAAAAAAAGATAAACAAAAGTTTTTTCAATATGCTTTGTTTATTTGAATATTGGCCAAAAGCCATTTAGCTTCCAATATTTTTTGGAGGTAGCTTATGTTCATGTAAAAGTAATTGATGTTCTGAATTCTGTTAGAGCCTTTTACCTTAATACGTGGACAAGATCTTCGTTGATTTAGTAACTTGTTGAAGTTATGCATACAACATTTTTTGTTGATAAAAGTTGGTGACAATTTTTTGACCTAAACCTGTTTGGTCGTAATGTGTGTTTGTCTCGATCAATTTACTTAAGGATGGGTAAAAATCAGGTTAAAGCATGTCAAATTAAAGAATAACTTCATGCAATAAAAAATGACATGATGACTAACAATGTGGTAACCTTCTAAAGAAGTTTATGTTTTATATTTTATGCCACTTAACGACTTTAAAATTATAAAAACAAACAGGGAATTTACAAGCATGATATAATGCATCATGCATGTGATACAAACCTCATCAAATTGAACTTTAGTAAATGATTCTTTCTTAAAAAAATTTTCATAACATGCATAAAATGTACATACAAATCCAAGTTACTTTTACTGCCTCAATTGGAATATCTATTGGCGATGCTGCACTTTTATAATCCCATATATTCTAATGTAATACTCAAATGAAGATCATCTTCATACAACAACTAAAAACCAATCTTTTTAATTCAAACATAAAAATATAAAAATTGTGACCCACTTTCATATATCACAAAATCCAACAAAAAAAACTCAATATTTGATTAATTTGATCACATCTAAAGAAAATCATTTATACCCGTTTCAAAGAGTGAATTTAAAAGCTAAGAACAATGAGATCAACTTCACATATCACAAAATACAGCAAAAAGAACCCAATTTCTTTATCTAATTTGATTCACAACTCATAAATATCATCCTTCTCAAACATCAAAAATCTAAAAAAAAGTCCACTCTGAAGAAATATAGAAGTGTAAACACTCACTTAAGCTAACAAATAAGAATATCATTTTTAGATTAAAACCCATTAAAACAATATAGTTCATTTATTATTTTAATTTATAGTAAATCACAAAATCATCATCATACACCAACAAAATGCATTAGAACTCACACAATAAAAAAACTTATATTTTTATGATTCGCATTAAACAAATCACATAATCAGAAAAGGGGAATCCCCATGCTCAAAACCACGAAAATCCAAGAACCCTCTGTTACTTGTTATCTTCTTGGAATGCAATGAAATATTATAATTCAATTAGGGTTGTAGAGTAAAAAAAAGGTTATGCAGCATTTCAGATTCCGACTATGTGATTGTGTCAAATTTTGGTTTTAATTTTATCGCATCATCTTCTGAAATATTGATCTCGATTCTTAAAAAATAAAGTTGAAATTCCCTAAACAACTCGGAATTGAAATTCATAGGAAATGAAATGGAGTAGAGGAGACAAATTCTGAACCAAACAAACATAATATTCAAAATTAAAAAATAACATATCATCGTCTGAAAAATGGGACCATTAAAATACCATAACATTCACTGAAACATTTACCAGATAATTTCTTGATTACATCTTGTGATATCTCTTGACCTTCAAATGAAAATTCAGAACCGAAACGAACATCGACTTTAATCATTTATAAAGGTTTGCATTCAAATCAAGTTCATCAAATCATTTAATAGGACTTGCTCTTGAGATTATAAATACCTCTCTTCAACAGATGATACATAATTCTTTTATATTTTGTTCCAACAATGATTAAAATAAAAATATTGACGGTTCGGTTAGTACCTCGAATCCCTTGTAGATGTAGGTTGTACGGATAAGGAATTTAGAGTGCCCTTGGTCATCGAAAACTCTTAGCGACGTTTGAATGCATTGCAGGGGAAGTATCCAGAGTATGGCGAGTACCATTAGAGCGTCAATCCGGTTTAAGGTTGCCAATTTTTGCCGACGTTGTAGCCTTGATCTTTTGTGAAAGTGATGCAGTCTTGTCGCGAAGGAGCGGTGTCCGTTAACATGGACAATCATGAAAGTTAATCGACAATCATGGGAAAGATAGGTATGCTAGGAAGCCATAACAGGATAATCGATGGGGATGATCATGGATGATTATTAGATGTTGGTGGAAAGAAGAATAAGGGCTGTTAAAAGAAAAGGATGGAAGCAGTTATTAGATGAAGGTCGTTAAAAAAACGTTTCAGTTATTAGATGACGGTGGTTAAAAAAACGTTAGAATAAAGAAGACGGAAGGAGAACGGAAACAACGGAAAGTGAACGCTTTTTAAGATACATATAACTAGATGCTTGATGCATATGTTATAAACTCTATGCTTAAACTATATGCTTGATGCTTATGCTATAAACTCTACGCTTAGACTATACGCTCGATGTTTATGCTATAAACTCTATGCTTAGACTATATGCACAATGCTAATGTTACAGACTATATGCTTAAAGTTATGATTGTATGCTAAATGCTAAGCTTGTATCTATTCATGGGCTACGTAATTGCTAAACATTGCTAGAGCAAAGCTTGTACCCATGCATGAGATACGTGAAAGCTAAACTACTCGAATGCTAAGCTTTTATCTATATTTGAGATACGTAAATGCCAAACATTGCTAGAGCAAGGCTTGTATATGCATATATGATATGTGTAAATGCTAAACTGTGTGTGTGCACAGCTTGTGTCTATATATGAGATACGTAAATGCCAAACATTGCTAGAGCAAGGCTTGTGTCTACATATATGAGACACGTAAACGCTAAACTATTCGGATGCTAAGCTCAAACCAATTCATGAGATACGTAATTGCTAAACATTGCTAGAGCAAAGCTTGTATCTAATCGTGGGCTACGTAAATGCTAAACATTGCTAGAGCAAAGCTTGTACCCATGCATGAGATTGGTGAGAGCTAAACTTTGATTTGTGTGACAATTATTCTTGTACGACATACTTTAAAGCTAATCTACGGGAATGCTATAAACTTGTAAACTTTTAACGGTATGCAAAAGCTATGATGAAGACGAAAATTGGGTTGTAGGTAAAATGCTTAATTATCATTAACAACAGTGTCATATACGGATTAGTATGTGGTGGGATGGCGTCTAGGCGGGTTGTAGGCTCGACCCTTTCGTATGCCCTATATATAAGCATACTGATTTGGATATTACATGTGATGTTAATGAGGTTAAGATTTTACCGAAAGAGGTTTGCTAAAGCTATTTTTCAACAAATAAACTATATAAACTCACCAACCATTGTGTTGACTTTGTTTTCTTACATGCTTTCTCAGGTGATGCACATGATTAAACTAAGGCTAAGGAATGCATGCTAGGATGCCCAGATAGAGGACCTAGTAGACTTTTGAAAAGCACATATTTTGTCATTGATACAAGTCACTTTTGATATCTTGTACAGATACAAGATAATGAACACTTGATTCTTTTGTTATGTTTGCTTAGTTAAATTACCAAACATTGACAATTGTAATTTACCTTTGTAATCCTAGTTTAATGCTATATTGTGCTTAGTTATTCTTAACATTGATGCTATGTAAACAATCTGATCATCATGATTATCACTCACGATATCGTGCCCCGAGAACCTTCTGCCCGGCGGGGAAGTCGATTCGTCCCGCCAGCTCGGGGTGTGACAGGTGACAACCAAGGTTGATCGGAGATGGCGAGGTGAAGGCAAAGGTGACAGTGATCCCCGAAGAATGGAAGGTTGAGATGAGCTTGTAAGGTTGTACGACGCGCAAAGGGATGTGTAGAAAGGAACAATGTTTCTCAGACACAATAAAATTTTGATTTTTAAGTTATATATAATAATAAGTAAATAATGATTATTATATAATATTAATGCTAATTAATAAAAATTACTAAAGTATAGTAATAATAATAAATTATGATTACTATTATTATACAATGTTAATACTAATCTATTTATAATAATAAATCAATGTTTTAATCCTCCACAAGTCAATCAATGACACCACTTTTAACTTTCAATTCCCGCTCAAAGTCTCAAACACATTCTCTTTCTTTTACACGCGGGTCATAGATCTACCAATCATTTTTTCTTAACCCAAGTATAAAACATCCTTACACCCACATTGCGTATGTTTTGTTTCATCTACCAAACCCTAATTTGATTTCTCCATCTGCAACCATCGGATCCACAAGCCATGTGATAAGAAATCGTAGGTTTCATCATATTCTAATCATCTTTCTTATAATTTATGGTTTGAATATTAATGTGTTCCTAAGAATTTGTTTCGGTTTTGTGTGTAGAAGAAACCTTCGACTGTAATCGCCATTGCCATCTGAAATCAACCTCATATGTAAGTTTCATCTATCTTTTAATATTGTTTCTTATGATTTATGGTTCGAATATTAAGATTTATTTCTGATTTTGTTTCGAATCTATGTGTAGACCATCTCATTTATCGATTCCAGATTTTCAACTCTTTCTATTCATGATTTGATTCATTTAAGATCCCTTGTGATGAATTATGTCTTCCATGATTTTCACTAACCAACCATAAGAGGTACATGATTTAGACAAGAATAATTGATCTGCTGTTCAAAACACTACCTACTAATTATTAAAGGAGTGAAACCCTAATTTGTGTATGTGTTCCCTAATTATTTTGGGTGATTTAGTAAACACAGAGATCAGAGGAAGAGTCCTATTTCAAATTTTGTGATGGTTCTTGATCTTGATGAAAATGAAAATTCTGAGAAGTTTGTTTTTCTGTTTGATCTTTCAAGCACTAATTTTATGAGTTTTACAAAATTGAACTATTATTTTGTTGTAACATGTTAACAGAAAATTTTAGAACAAACTTTATAATATTAATTCAAATATAAGTAGTATACGACTTAGGCATTAAAGGTTTCAAGGGCTTCAATTGGAACAAATATTTGAATAATGCTCCAAAGTGTTTGGGATATACACTTGTAGGTTTGGAGTGAATTATATTCTTTTGTGATTCGTTTTTTGAAAATCTGATTGTCTTAGTTTTTTTTTTGTTTTTTTTGTCATTTGCACCCACTTTACTTGACATTTAACTTGTATCTTCCCATAAAGGTTTGCTTGTTGACATCTTTGCCCCATGATTTGGTATATGCTCACTTGAGAAGTTTATCCTTTTTGTTAAATTGACCGAATTAGGTTTACCTATTAATTTACGAAGGCCAAAACACTTGGTAATGGTGTGTCTGTTGTTTAACATGACCAATACAGGTCACTGTTGTACCTTGAATCTATTTCTCTACATGCTAAAGAGGCTTCTAGACATTAACTTGATAAAGCGACTATTAAGAAAGTACTCACTACAGATAATTCAAAGACCCTAGGTAAGTACTCACTCCACTTGCTCTACATTGATTTTTATTAAATTCAAGTGAAATCTTAAATTGATTTTTCTGAACATGTGAATTTTTCATTTTGTTTATTAAAAAACTATACGAAAAGTTATGGAGTTATGGTAAAACCCAATACAACAATTTCTAATAATAAAGCTTTTGTAAAGCTAGATTTCTACTGTATATTTGGAGGCAGATCCAATGAAACAATTGGTCTTAAGAACAGTTTAATACGATTATTAATATGTTACTTGAACGGATATGGTTTGCCAAGCTTTGGGTAATTTTTGCATAGGATGCTTCGGTTGTTGGTCTTTATTATGCCATTTATCACATAGATAATGGGCTTCAGATAATAAATTCTTATTGTGTTAGTATATGATCTATCAACTAGTAAATAATAAATCATGCAAATTTTTTTAACATCATTTCTCTATGTAATAGTGTTGAACCATGTAGAAAATTTATTCGTTTTGACATCAGAATCCTTAACCTCAAAATTAAAGTTGGTTTTGTTTGAGAACATGAAAATCATATAGAAAAATTCGATATCTACCATATACATTAGTCGATGAATTCGTATTATGTTAGTATATGACCTATCAATTGGTTTTGTTAATTCCTCTAAATTTTGTTAGCTACTAGCGTCATATCTTTTGACACATACTCTGTATTTATAATCTTATTGTTAACATGAGTGGATGAAGTGATTAGGGATACGAAGAAAACGACTTGAGATACCCGAACTGATAGAGACTCAATAAAATATTTAAAACATGTCACACCCCCAAATTCCTACTCGTGTTGTCAGTCCACGTGGGTGTGACGTGGCCAGGATCACAGCTCATGTTCATATAGAACGACTCTATATGAGTTACACAATCACACAGGTTTGTAAAACAATCACGCGAACGTTGGTGAACGCCTAGCACACTGTGTAACACAACACTCGAAACCTCACGAAACACTCACACATTGAACTTGGAAGTTCAAACGAGGCCAAACGATAGTTCGGAAACATGAAAACAACGACGAACAGATCAAACCCATTAAACTAGGCTTATTGGGCTCTTCAAGGGCCCATCGCGGAACGCGATGGCCCAACAGGAGGCCCTGTAGCAGTACGCGGCAGGCGGCGCGGGGATTTGAATCCCGAATTCCTTCGCGATACGCGAAGCATCTTTTTGGCCCCTCTCCGCGGAACGCGACGGGTGTCAGACGACAAATCTTTATAAAACCAAGATTGTAATCATTTTAAGCCACCCTACTCTCTTATTCTCGATTCCCATACACTCAACCTCCGTCTTCAACCTCTGAAAACACCATTTTCAGCCATAGGAAGCCATTTTTGAAGCTCAAGGTGGAAGGAGAAGCTTGGAATCCACGAAGGAACTCGAACACTGTAACATCTGTGACGGAATCGTTACCGGAACAGTAAACTGTACAGTAATTTGTACAGTAACTCAAGTACACATTTCGGGAAACTATGCTATGCAATTGATACCTTTCTGAATTACATGAAACTATTAAACGATTGTCTGAATCTGACTTAAACCTTAGGGTTTAACAGTCAGAAACATGTCAGACAACACAGTGTTGAAACATAGATACTTGATATGATACTACTTTGTATAGACGTATGTGAGGTTAAACAAAACAAAAACCTTAACAGTTATTGTTCCGGAATGCTAAACCGACGAGTTATTCGTATAGGTGACGATCTGTACGAATGATTTTGCTAGTTTAACGTTCTGAAATAATGACTTAACAGTAGAAAACAAGAATCAGAAAGCCAAACCATCAACGTGTTCGTTCGAATGACGATTCGAACGAATACGCGCGATGGCGACGCGACCTGATGAAACGATAACGAAAACGAATAACGACACGAACGATCATAAATTTTAAGGAAATAAAATATTTCCTATTTTACAATTTTGAAACTCATCATAAAATAAATTAAACTATTTTACTAAACGCGAAAATTTAAACAAAACGCGTATACTATTATAATTCGAAAAATAAATAAACACAACGATAATTAAAATAAATTTTGGAAATAAATAACCTTTAACTTATTAAAAATAAACTATTTTTACTTAAATTACGATGTATGCGCGTAACGAGCCGGATACGCGACGAAAACACGCACCGAACAACCGAAACGAACCCGAATACCCGCGGGAGTATATAAACATCAAATGCTTCATTTCTTTCATTTTTAAACAATCTCTCCCTCACAAATCCTCTCAACCCGTCACCACCACCTCCACCCAAGATCTCAACTTCAAACCACGAGATCTCCCTCAATTCTTGACGAAATCACGTGATTCTTTCGCCTAAACGACCATCTTGAAGCCCTCTACATGAAAGTACAACTCATCTGAAGTTCTACCCAGCTGAATCGAAGGTATGACGCGTTTAAAATCACTGAAAAATAGGGTTTTGTGCTTGTTGTGCGACCCCTACCTTAACACCGGCCATAGATAAATCCTTCGAACCCACAATCTCATTTACAAGATAACCATAGCGTGGGAAAGCTTAGATCAGGAGATCGAAGTTGGATGAGGTTGATGGCTACGTACAGGTTCGTGATAACCTAACCGGCCGAACCCTTGTGAGGGTGACGAACCCTCATTCCTTGGGCCGAACCCTGCTACCCTTCATCTACCACCGAACCATGTCATACGGCAAACCATTGATGTGGGCGAACCCTAGGTTAACGAACCTACATGCATCCATGCCGAACCCTAGGACAGTAGACGAACCTGGAAGATGCATGAACCGAACCCTGCATGTTCAGCGAACCCACAGAGCCTACGAACCCAGCCGAACCATCTCATCATGTCACCAGTGCAACGAGTCTTTGGCGAACCTTGCATGCCCAGTTGAACGAACTCTAGTCAAGGTTCGCTGGTTGGTACTTCTACACACACGCATGGGCGGGAGACCTAGCCGAGGGTCTTAATTCTTTGGCCCAATAACATGCTTTGCCTCATAACTTAATTGGAGCCTGAAACTTAGCTCAACCATTTGATAATTGGCCCATTTAAACTCAATCTCTTTTCGGCCCATTTGTTTAGCAAAACCCCATGTGACACTTGACCCAATATTATTTTGTTTCGGCCAAGAATGGTAACCGGCTAAACCATGTGGCCCAATAACCTATTCGGCCCAATAGAATTCCCAATCATAAGGATTGCAACGTGTAGACCATGTTGGCCCAATTGGCCCATGGTCACCACCTTGGCCCACATCACCTCTGGATGGCCCAATCCTTTGCTTTTTGGCCCACACATTCGTTGATGGCTCATCTCAAAAGATAGGTCCAATACACATAACCGGCCCACACACACAATTTGTAGGCCCAATATTATAATAAGTGGTCCCAAAACGTTATCCGGCCCAGTGGATTTGTAAGAAATTGATAAACGTATAGAGGAACGTTAGAAACGGTAATAAGCAATTACATGAAACATCACTTTAATTAGAGTGATGTTAAAATGATAATACAACGGATGCAAAGTCTTAAACATATTATTTAGAAAAGCTTGGATGTATGAGTTAAGCATTAATTTAACGAAATCCAAACACTCAAGGAGATTTAACACAATATTACTTTGCATATGAAATCCCGGGCCGGATAAGGAACAAGACTCACGAGTGTTAGCCAACTTTAGGGCTAACACTAACACTTACACGCGCAACAAACCCTTACAAATTAATATTTATAAACTACAACCTTATGAAATCAATACAGGGGCGTGAACATCAAAAACAAGAGCAAACAAAGAGCGCGTGCATTATTATCATACTTAGTCAATCACTACGGACACCAGGTGAGTTCATTTGTCCCTTTTCAAATTTAATTGTTTTACTTCGGGACTGAGAAGCATGTTAAATATTTTCATAAACTCTTGAAATGTTATTTAATGCTTTAAACACAAACATGATATTTATGTTGAAACTTATACTTGAGACTTAGAATACGTTGAAAAACAATAGACTTGAAGCTTATACTTTAAACTTGAGGCTTGAAAACATATGTTGGATGCTTAGAAGACTTGATGCTTATGCTACAACAATATGCTTAAACTTGGTGATTGATGCTTATGTTGCAAACTAGAATGTTAATTTATACACTTGATGTTTAAACTAAGTGCTTAATGCATATGTTATAAACTATATTCTTAAGCTATAAACTATATTCTTAAACGCTATTCTTGAAGCTTATGCTATAAACTATATCCTTAAACTATACTCTTTATACTAATGCTCTAAGCTACATTCTTAAACGCTACTCTTGATACTTACGCTATAAACTCTAATCGTAAACTACGCACTCGATGTTTAAGCTATAAACTATATACTTAAACTAGACGCTTAACATTTATGCCATAAACTATATGCTTAAAACTACGAATGCTTTAAACATTTTGTAAGCTATGAACTTGTTATGCAAAAGCGACGGTTTGGCCTCTCAGTGCTTGCCTCTCCGGTTGCTAAACTTTGTAAGCTATAAACTTGTTATGCAAAAGCAACGGTTTGGCCTCTCAGTGCTTGCCTCTCCGGTTGTTAAACTTTGTAAGCTATAAACTTGTTATGCAAAAGCAACGGTTTGGCCTCTCAGTGCTTGCCTCTCCGGTTGCTAAACTTAAAAGCTATAAACTTGATAAGCTAAAACAACGGTTTGGCCTCTCAGTGCTTGCCTCTCCGGTTGTTAAACATTGGATGCTATAAACTATTGACTATGGAAGAACAATAGTTGGTCTCTCAGTGCTTGCCTTCATGTGTTCTTCCTAGTCGGGACTTGAAGAACAATAGTTGGTCTCTCAGTGCTTGCCTTCATGTGTTCTTCACAGTCAGGACTAGAAGGCACCTATTTTGGTCTCTCAGTGCTTGCCATAGGGTGACCTTTATAGTCGGGACTTGAGGGGTAGACTTATGGCCTCTCAGTGCTTGCCATACAGTGATTCCTCAATGTTCACTCATGCTATAAACTTAAACATAATGCTAAAGCTATAAACGAAATGGAGGGTAGGTAAGACGCTTAATTTTCATTAACAGCAATGTCCTATGCGACTTAGTATGTGGTGGGACGGCGTCTGGGCGGGTTGTAGGCTCGACTCAGGGGTATGCCCTATACATAAGCATACCGAGTTGGATGATACAGGTGATGTTAATGAAATTAAGGTTGTTACCTAGGGGAAACATGAATGCTTTTGGGTCAATATCATAAACTTTAAACATGATGCTTTTAAACGAATATTGAAGCTATTACATACGAATGCTATAGACTCGTAAACTTTGAGACAATAAACTAAAGCTGTAATGAGGAATGAATCGAATGATAGGTAAAATGCTTAATTATCATTAATAACAATGTCCTATGTGACTTAGTATGTGGTGGGACGGCGTCTGGGCGGGTTGTAGGCTCGACTCAGGGGTATGCCCTATACATAAGCATACCGAGTTGGATGATACAGGTGTTGTTAATGAGGTTAAGGTTTTACCGAAGGAGGTTTTCTAAAGCTATTTTCTTTTAAACTTATAAACTCCATGAACTCACCAACCGTTGTGTTGACTTGATCTTTTACATGCTTTCTCAGGTAATGCACAGGAGTAAGCTTAAGCTTTTGGATTGCATACTAGGATGCCAGATAGTAGACTTTTGGAGAAGCACACATTATGCTATGGATGCGATACACTTTTGATATCTTGTACAAATACAAGATATAAACATTATTCTTTTGATTAGGTTTACTCAGTTAAATTGCAGAACATTGCTATTGTAATTTAACTTTGTAATCCTATATATCATATGATTGTGCTTTAGATATTCTTAAACGTTGATGCTATGTAAACAATCTGATCTCCATGATTATCACCCGCGATATCACGCCCCGGGAACCTTCCGCCCGGCGGGGACTCCGATCCAACCCCGCCGGCTCGGGGTGTGACAGATTGGTATCAGAGCTCAAGGTTATAGAGAATATTAGGTCATATACTTAAATGGTTTGGCCTAGACTATAACTTAGGGACCCTTCATGTAGAGAACGTAGGAATTAGGAAATTTCTTGCATTATGTCTTCTGCATTCGATCATTGCACTAACTGATATCCTATTGTCTACGATCAGAATGTCACCGAGAAGACAACCATCACCGTCTCTCCCTTCACAGGAGATAGACCCAGCAATCGATGCACTCGCAACTCTGATCACTGAAGAGTTGATGGCGGTTCTTCCTGGACTTATCACCCGGATCCGAAACAGTGAGGAGTTTGCTATGAACTTTCCACTCCTTTCTGAGAAGAAAGAGGAACCGGAGGAAGGAGAAACCAGCAACAAACCTAAACGACGTACTGCAAAAAGGCGAAAGAGAACTGTGAACTACATTGACGCTACCCCCATCAGTCAAATCCTGCCTGGTCCGATTTCGGGGATGAGTGCCCA
Organism: Mikania micrantha; assembly: GCA_009363875.1. Classification (NCBI taxonomy): domain Eukaryota; kingdom Viridiplantae; phylum Streptophyta; class Magnoliopsida; order Asterales; family Asteraceae; genus Mikania; species Mikania micrantha. Next base: position 63,775,042 of record CM018684.1, read on the forward strand.
ATGCGAGGGAAAAACCCCTCACTGCCCCGTTTGTCGTAATTATCATCGGGCTGAACTCCCATGTGTGCAGTGCACCCGCTGTGGGAGAACAGGCCATTGGATGCAACAATGCAGGACACCCATGACCCATATTCCCCGTCAATATTTTGGAACATTTCCTAAATGTGCCAAATGTGGTTTTCACCATGACGAGCAGAAACCTTGTAGACACTGCTCGAATTGTGGGAAATACGGACACTGGATCCAACGGTGTCGGCTTATTTCCACCAGGAAGCAGGAACAAAGAGCAAGTAACTCTACTTCCTCTCAACATAACCCCAACTGTTACATATGCGGAATGCTCGGACATTTTTCGAGGGATTGCCCTAGGAGGAGGCCTCCCGCTAACACAGAATTCACTGAGGAAGTGCTTGCTTTAACAGCTCCTGGAGATCACTCGGAGTCCGATGACTCCATAGGTATGCAAATTTCATTAAGTTGCGATGAATTATTTATTGATGTGTTAACTAGAAATGCATGATCCATTGAAATTTTAGAAACAATAAATCTAAGGTAACTGTAAGTAAACTTGGTGCTGATAAGATAGTCGAACTAGTGACCCAAGAAATCCTTAGGTCACATAAGCATTAAAGGATTAAATAAAGAAAGAGTAATTCGTAATTGCAGCTAACTACTGTAATTAGGAAGAGAATCTTATCTAATAAGAACATTAAAAGCCATAAGGGTTCAAAATGCCAAAGCTAGAATATAAGCTTTTACTCACCATCTAGACTTCATAGAAATCGAATTTCTTAACATAGAGAACTTAAATTCTAGGATGTTAAGAAAGGATGAATGTGGAATTATGCTGGAATCATAGTTAAGCTACATAAGCAGACAGGGAACTCAGTTACGAATATAAGACAAAGGTATGCCAAGGACGGGTACTGGTATGTAGTATCTCCTCACTCGTAAGACTTCTCTTTATGTTGATACTAGTAAGAATAAGAAATTATCTTATTCCTATTAGTACGATCACATGAGTATTCCACGGAACTTAGAAATTCGTTTATTTCAATAGAGACGAAGAAAGAATCCTTGGTTAATGCACTTAACATACATGGGAAACCATAGCTAACACTAAAGTTGGGTAACAGCTGATGCTCATAGCATTGGTTGGTTTAAACAATGAAGTGTTAGAGTTACACAAGGAATAAGCAAGCCGTAACCATAAGACAACTATAAGCAATAAGACTAGCAAAACTTTAAGGCTATATGAAGGAAATTCCAAACGCAACCTAGAGTTTAATCTGGGAGTGTAAGGATATCACATTGACCAAAGTTTTCTCATTGTTATAGAAAGAGTAGTACCCGATAGTAATTTTAAATTTCGGGACGAAATTTCTTTAACAAGGGGAGACTGTAACATCTGTGACGGAATCGTTACCGGAACAGTAAACTGTACAGTAATTTGTACAGTAACTCAAGTACACATTTCGGGAAACTATGCTATGCAATTGATACCTTTCTGAATTACATGAAACTATTAAACGATTGTCTGAATCTGACTTAAACCTTAGGGTTTAACAGTCAGAAACATGTCAGACAACACAGTGTTGAAACATAGATACTTGATATGATACTACTTTGTATAGACGTATGTGAGGTTAAACAAAACAAAAACCTTAACAGTTATTGTTCCGGAATGCTAAACCGACGAGTTATTCGTATAGGTGACGATCTGTACGAATGATTTTGCTAGTTTAACGTTCTGAAATAATGACTTAACAGTAGAAAACAAGAATCAGAAAGCCAAACCATCAACGTGTTCGTTCGAATGACGATTCGAACGAATACGCGCGATGGCGACGCGACCTGATGAAACGATAACGAAAACGAATAACGACACGAACGATCATAAATTTTAAGGAAATAAAATATTTCCTATTTTACAATTTTGAAACTCATCATAAAATAAATTAAACTATTTTACTAAACGCGAAAATTTAAACAAAACGCGTATACTATTATAATTCGAAAAATAAATAAACACAACGATAATTAAAATAAATTTTGGAAATAAATAACCTTTAACTTATTAAAAATAAACTATTTTTACTTAAATTACGATGTATGCGCGTAACGAGCCGGATACGCGACGAAAACACGCACCGAACAACCGAAACGAACCCGAATACCCGCGGGAGTATATAAACATCAAATGCTTCATTTCTTTCATTTTTAAACAATCTCTCCCTCACAAATCCTCTCAACCCGTCACCACCACCTCCACCCAAGATCTCAACTTCAAACCACGAGATCTCCCTCAATTCTTGACGAAATCACGTGATTCTTTCGCCTAAACGACCATCTTGAAGCCCTCTACATGAAAGTACAACTCATCTGAAGTTCTACCCAGCTGAATCGAAGGTATGACGCGTTTAAAATCACTGAAAAATAGGGTTTTGTGCTTGTTGTGCGACCCCTACCTTAACACCGGCCATAGATAAATCCTTCGAACCCACAATCTCATTTACAAGATAACCATAGCGTGGGAAAGCTTAGATCAGGAGATCGAAGTTGGATGAGGTTGATGGCTACGTACAGGTTCGTGATAACCTAACCGGCCGAACCCTTGTGAGGGTGACGAACCCTCATTCCTTGGGCCGAACCCTGCTACCCTTCATCTACCACCGAACCATGTCATACGGCAAACCATTGATGTGGGCGAACCCTAGGTTAACGAACCTACATGCATCCATGCCGAACCCTAGGACAGTAGACGAACCTGGAAGATGCATGAACCGAACCCTGCATGTTCAGCGAACCCACAGAGCCTACGAACCCAGCCGAACCATCTCATCATGTCACCAGTGCAACGAGTCTTTGGCGAACCTTGCATGCCCAGTTGAACGAACTCTAGTCAAGGTTCGCTGGTTGGTACTTCTACACACACGCATGGGCGGGAGACCTAGCCGAGGGTCTTAATTCTTTGGCCCAATAACATGCTTTGCCTCATAACTTAATTGGAGCCTGAAACTTAGCTCAACCATTTGATAATTGGCCCATTTAAACTCAATCTCTTTTCGGCCCATTTGTTTAGCAAAACCCCATGTGACACTTGACCCAATATTATTTTGTTTCGGCCAAGAATGGTAACCGGCTAAACCATGTGGCCCAATAACCTATTCGGCCCAATAGAATTCCCAATCATAAGGATTGCAACGTGTAGACCATGTTGGCCCAATTGGCCCATGGTCACCACCTTGGCCCACATCACCTCTGGATGGCCCAATCCTTTGCTTTTTGGCCCACACATTCGTTGATGGCTCATCTCAAAAGATAGGTCCAATACACATAACCGGCCCACACACACAATTTGTAGGCCCAATATTATAATAAGTGGTCCCAAAACGTTATCCGGCCCAGTGGATTTGTAAGAAATTGATAAACGTATAGAGGAACGTTAGAAACGGTAATAAGCAATTACATGAAACATCACTTTAATTAGAGTGATGTTAAAATGATAATACAACGGATGCAAAGTCTTAAACATATTATTTAGAAAAGCTTGGATGTATGAGTTAAGCATTAATTTAACGAAATCCAAACACTCAAGGAGATTTAACACAATATTACTTTGCATATGAAATCCCGGGCCGGATAAGGAACAAGACTCACGAGTGTTAGCCAACTTTAGGGCTAACACTAACACTTACACGCGCAACAAACCCTTACAAATTAATATTTATAAACTACAACCTTATGAAATCAATACAGGGGCGTGAACATCAAAAACAAGAGCAAACAAAGAGCGCGTGCATTATTATCATACTTAGTCAATCACTACGGACACCAGGTGAGTTCATTTGTCCCTTTTCAAATTTAATTGTTTTACTTCGGGACTGAGAAGCATGTTAAATATTTTCATAAACTCTTGAAATGTTATTTAATGCTTTAAACACAAACATGATATTTATGTTGAAACTTATACTTGAGACTTAGAATACGTTGAAAAACAATAGACTTGAAGCTTATACTTTAAACTTGAGGCTTGAAAACATATGTTGGATGCTTAGAAGACTTGATGCTTATGCTACAACAATATGCTTAAACTTGGTGATTGATGCTTATGTTGCAAACTAGAATGTTAATTTATACACTTGATGTTTAAACTAAGTGCTTAATGCATATGTTATAAACTATATTCTTAAGCTATAAACTATATTCTTAAACGCTATTCTTGAAGCTTATGCTATAAACTATATCCTTAAACTATACTCTTTATACTAATGCTCTAAGCTACATTCTTAAACGCTACTCTTGATACTTACGCTATAAACTCTAATCGTAAACTACGCACTCGATGTTTAAGCTATAAACTATATACTTAAACTAGACGCTTAACATTTATGCCATAAACTATATGCTTAAAACTACGAATGCTTTAAACATTTTGTAAGCTATGAACTTGTTATGCAAAAGCGACGGTTTGGCCTCTCAGTGCTTGCCTCTCCGGTTGCTAAACTTTGTAAGCTATAAACTTGTTATGCAAAAGCAACGGTTTGGCCTCTCAGTGCTTGCCTCTCCGGTTGTTAAACTTTGTAAGCTATAAACTTGTTATGCAAAAGCAACGGTTTGGCCTCTCAGTGCTTGCCTCTCCGGTTGCTAAACTTAAAAGCTATAAACTTGATAAGCTAAAACAACGGTTTGGCCTCTCAGTGCTTGCCTCTCCGGTTGTTAAACATTGGATGCTATAAACTATTGACTATGGAAGAACAATAGTTGGTCTCTCAGTGCTTGCCTTCATGTGTTCTTCCTAGTCGGGACTTGAAGAACAATAGTTGGTCTCTCAGTGCTTGCCTTCATGTGTTCTTCACAGTCAGGACTAGAAGGCACCTATTTTGGTCTCTCAGTGCTTGCCATAGGGTGACCTTTATAGTCGGGACTTGAGGGGTAGACTTATGGCCTCTCAGTGCTTGCCATACAGTGATTCCTCAATGTTCACTCATGCTATAAACTTAAACATAATGCTAAAGCTATAAACGAAATGGAGGGTAGGTAAGACGCTTAATTTTCATTAACAGCAATGTCCTATGCGACTTAGTATGTGGTGGGACGGCGTCTGGGCGGGTTGTAGGCTCGACTCAGGGGTATGCCCTATACATAAGCATACCGAGTTGGATGATACAGGTGATGTTAATGAAATTAAGGTTGTTACCTAGGGGAAACATGAATGCTTTTGGGTCAATATCATAAACTTTAAACATGATGCTTTTAAACGAATATTGAAGCTATTACATACGAATGCTATAGACTCGTAAACTTTGAGACAATAAACTAAAGCTGTAATGAGGAATGAATCGAATGATAGGTAAAATGCTTAATTATCATTAATAACAATGTCCTATGTGACTTAGTATGTGGTGGGACGGCGTCTGGGCGGGTTGTAGGCTCGACTCAGGGGTATGCCCTATACATAAGCATACCGAGTTGGATGATACAGGTGTTGTTAATGAGGTTAAGGTTTTACCGAAGGAGGTTTTCTAAAGCTATTTTCTTTTAAACTTATAAACTCCATGAACTCACCAACCGTTGTGTTGACTTGATCTTTTACATGCTTTCTCAGGTAATGCACAGGAGTAAGCTTAAGCTTTTGGATTGCATACTAGGATGCCAGATAGTAGACTTTTGGAGAAGCACACATTATGCTATGGATGCGATACACTTTTGATATCTTGTACAAATACAAGATATAAACATTATTCTTTTGATTAGGTTTACTCAGTTAAATTGCAGAACATTGCTATTGTAATTTAACTTTGTAATCCTATATATCATATGATTGTGCTTTAGATATTCTTAAACGTTGATGCTATGTAAACAATCTGATCTCCATGATTATCACCCGCGATATCACGCCCCGGGAACCTTCCGCCCGGCGGGGACTCCGATCCAACCCCGCCGGCTCGGGGTGTGACAAACACCATCATCTTTTTCTTCTTTCAGTCGAACCCAGCACCTCCAGGGGACTTAGGAGCTGTACATTCATCATTCCAGGGTCTTTTGAAACTCTAGAAGGTATCTCTACACTCCTCAAGGCTTAAAATCATCACATTTCGCACATACACTCATTAGATCACACATGCAAGCCCCATGGTCTTGCATGCACAAATTTTCACCCATTTGAATTTGGGTTTGTTGATATTTCTATGATAAATGATGATCCATGATGTTATAATGGTGATTTATGACGATCCATGATGATGTGTGTCCTTGAAATGTATGATTTGGTCATGAAATATTGAAATATTGCCATGCATGTATGATCTAAGACATTTTAGATGGTATTGAATGTTGTTATATGATTGTAGTTGTTGTTGATGATGATCTACAAGATTAGTTATGAATAAAATGGTTAAAATGTGATTATATTGAATTTTTTCTATTTATAGTAACTTTTTAGTTACAAAATGGTATTATGAATGATATGGATAACATGCATGTTTATGAAATTGCTACTTGGAATGGTAAAATGATGATTAGAAGCTTAGGAATGGGATTTGGATTGGATTATAGTCATTTTTGAGATAGTTACTATATTTAGTAACTTTTCGGGTCAAAATATTGATAAGTGATGGATTTGGCTAAGTTGGTAAGTTTAAATAATGTTAAATGGTTTATCTGGATGATTTGTGACATAAAAATGATTTAGAAATGTTAGAATGGTCATTTTTATGAAAAACTACAAAGTTACTATTTATAGTAACTTTAATTTTAGAAATCTTGACTTATGAATATTATGTATGATTCGAGCATGCTAAATGGTTTAATATGCTTTAACATGATGATAGTATGTTCAGTTAGATGGTTTCCGAAGTCACGTATGCTACAGATGGAAACTTTACATTTTCGGAAACTTATATGTGCAAACATGATATGAATGACTTACGTGACTTCGTATGATGATGTGTTATGTGTTAACATGATCACGTAGGATAAACTAGCATGCTAGAACTATAAAAATCGTTATGGTTTGTGAACCTTCCATAAATGGGAACTTACTACAAATAGTAAGTTGTCCATAGACGCGACTTGCGCGTTTTGCACACAACGAGCACTTATACGGTTGTTACACGATTCACAACCGACACACGGTTCACCAACGGGTCGTTGACTTGGCACGTTTAAACTTGGTCGTTAGGTCAACACGGTCAACACAACAACATAGAGTTGTTAAACACTAACACGGTCCTGTGAGACCCACGTGAATGTAAACACAAACTTATAACACCGATGTGGTATAGGTAACTGCTAGCCGGCGAGCTACACCGTTCTTGTAAGAACACACTACTCAAACTCAAGTGAGTTTACAGCCCCACTTTTACTCATAACTGTTTGTTAAACTTTTGGGGTGAGAATACAATGCAACTGTTTTTAGATGTATGACTGGTATGTTGTAAAACAACTTTTCGTGTGCAGCTACTGTCGCCACAAGTCCTCATAAATCTTACCGTTAATTGGGAAACAAACGAGTAGTTATTACTTAGTACTATTGGGTTTGACTAGCCCCACTCGGCAACAATGTTGACTGGATGTCATAACGAGTGTAATATCGATGTTGATTTGGGTTTCGTGATGACCCATGGAGGCAAAAAGGAAACAGTCGAGTTCGGTAAAGATAAACTGACACACCTCGAATCGTAGATCCAAACAAACAACTTAACATACCCAGTATATATCTGTTTTACTGCTTTCAAATACTTAAACATGTGAATTCACCAACTTTATGTTGACACATTTTAGCATATTCTCAGGTAACTAAACGCACGATGCTAGGATGCACTTGGAGTAGGACCAAGGAAGAGTCTTACATGCATTCTAGGCCTTCATTTTAGATATTTTATGAAGTTGTACTTTTATAACAATGTGGTGTCTTAAACAACTTATTTCCGCTGCTAAACAATTTACTACTTCCGCTGCTTATCTTAATGTGACTTGATTTGGATATCAAAACTATGTGTTTTCAAACTCATATAGAGTTGTTTAATATGACCAAAAGCTGGGATCCTGGCCATGTCACACCCGCGCGCTCTGACACCGCACGTGGGAATTTGAGGGTGTGACAACTGAGGACCATTTGATGTCTTTTCGGAATGAAGAGTCTACTGTCAAATTTGCACTTACTAAATTGGTTGTATTTATAATAAAAAGTACATAAAAACATAATTTGGCTTATCAAACTTGCCTATTGCAGAGTTCAAGCCTAGAATCCGTGCAATCCTACTCTATCATCACGAAGGCGATCCATATGCATCAACAAGGTTACTCATACGATTTGAGTTCATCTAATTGCGTGTTATTAATCTCTATTTAGTGACATCATATAACATAAAGGTGGCAATTATAACATATTTACTTATGAAGGATACTTAGGATTGATTAGTTCATGTTATTTTTTTTTGTTATTGCTAAGTTGATTGAAAGCGAATTTTTATCCATGTAAATTTATTTTAGATTATATTATTTGCTATTATATTTAGCACACCATCAATCAAAAAATATTTTTTCCAATTATATAACATTCTAATTTTTAAATATATTTTCATTCAACCCGTGTAACACACGGGTTTTTAACCTAGTTATATATATATTATACCTGGCAATAATTGCCCATATTTATTAAGTTGGGCTTATATGATGGGTTATTGTGGGTTAGTAAATATTATTAGGAGGGTTAGAATGGATTGAATTAAAAGTGGGAGTCAGGATGGGCAAACACCCATCTGGATTCTCCATTCTGGTTCAGAAACCCTAAAGCGACTCTTCATGATCGACGCTTGAGACTAGAGGCTAGAGCTCCGATTCTGGATTCAAGGTCAGAAACCCTTCGATTCAAAGTCTCAAACCTTAATTCTCGATTTCTTGTCCGTCACCCCTCAATCGCAACTTTGCAAGAAACTATGAATCGTTTTGGGTCTATCAGTCACACTTGATTCTTGATTTCTCCACGACAAGCTCTTGCCACTCTTTCGTGTGCCACCGTTTTGGGTCATCTACGATTAATTGCAACTGAGGTAATGATCTTGGTTTCTATTTTGATTATGTATCTGCGCATTACTTTTCCTCCAATTGTATTCAATCTTCGTATGTAAGTACATTTCTTCAAACACATATTTTCAAGTAGATTGAATCTTTTGATTAGTGGTGGACGTTTTTGGTTTGCTGGTAATCAGGTCTAGTTGATTGTCGTGGGATAATATGATGTCTGTTTTGTTTGATCCTTGTGACAGATTTGAAGTAATCTGAATTTCGCAACTTCTTGCTGTGGTTTTTTGTTTAATTATGTCAGTCTGGTAATGGCTATTGCTAGAAGGGGTGAGAAAACTTAACCATTAACCGAAATTAACCGACGGTTATGGTTAAGTATCTTAGATTAACCGACAATTAGGTTATAGTTAAGGTTAAAGGTGCCATATAACCGAACGTTAACCAAACCAATACAACCCTAAGGGCTAAGTCTATCTCTTTCATATCAGTTTTCATTGATGCATCTCCTTAGTTTATGACATAAACTTTATGTTAAATATAAAACTTTACTTGTAAGTTATAACTCAATTACTGGTGATTTGATAAAGAATGTCGAAGGCTTACTGCTTTTAAGGGAATTAGTATGTATTAAGTTTGTTTTCTAAGATAAACTTATAAGCATTACCAAATGATATTTTTCCATGATAATTTACTTCAAAATTAAGTTTGGTTTTTTGCTGGTAATAGTTAAATTTGTGAGGGAGTAAGTAACTTAAAGCAGGAAGCAGTAGAAAAAACTGGAAACAAATTTTTAGTCTTTTAGATGCTGGCCCTAGAGCAGATTCCACTCTTTTTCTCTCAGTCACATAACATAAAGCCCAAAATCAACCTATATTATTAGATCAATTACAAGTTTTGGTCCATTTTTTTGAGTTTTGATTGAACATAGTTCTTGGTGTTTTTTATTTGAGGGTGCATTTTAATAAAAGAATTGACTGCTGCTTTGACGGGCTGGGAAAAAACATCGGATTTGTTATGAATGTTGCAGTTAGTTTTTTGAGATTGAGGTTTTTAGTTGTTCTCTTTTGTGGCTGATGAATCTTGCTTTAATTAATCTTATGAATTACGCCTTTAGAATACAAAGCTTAGTGGCTTTTTAGGTATTTGCATCGGATTGTTACCGTCACTTGCTGCAATAATTTTGAATTATATGGTCTTATTGACTTTATGACTAACTTATACAGGTTGGCTTATAAAACTTTAGTCTTTTCGTATTACATTTTCGTTTAGTGTACGAGTTTTGGTCAATTTTTTTGAGTTTTGATTGACGTTAGTTTTTGGTGTTTTTTATTTGAGGTGTGCATTTTAATAGAAGAATTGACATCTGCTTTGATGGGCTATGAAAAAACATCATATTTGTTAGGAATGCTGCAGTTACTTTTTTCAGATTGAAGTTTTTAGTTGTTCTCTTTTGTGACTGCTGAATCTTGCTTTAGTTAATCTTATGATTTACACCTTTAGAATACAAAGCTTAGTAGCTTTTTAGGTATTTGCATCAGATTGCTGCTGTCACCTGCGTCTATGATCTTTTGAACTCAATGCATGTCTTTATGAAGCAAAAAAAATGAATACCTTTGAACTCAGAAGTTGAGCAGTTCCTATTTTCTTACAGTAATTTTGAATTATATGGTTTCATTGACTTTATGATTAACTGACACAGGTTGGCTTATAAAAGTTTAACCTTTTCGTATTACATTTTCATTTAGTGTATGTCACATGCTTTTTTACAACATATCATGTCAAATATCCTCTTACTTACTTAATTTCTCCTTAGTTTCGTTGCAACTTTGGAGATTTTTTGGAAACCTTTTCTTTATAGGAACTACCCTCATAGTGAAATCCAATCTTTCTTCATACATTACTTGCAGGTCTTTAATGCTGCATACTTCAAGATAAGCTACTTTACATATAAAACTAACCAGTGTAGAGTAGCAAACACTATTTAGGTTTAGGTTGGTTGGCTCTTTTTTCACATTTATTTTCGCTTTTTATAAATCAAAGACATATGTTCAACGATATTAAAAAACTTCTTGCATTGACCTGCATTTGAAACTATTTGGAACTTGATACTAGCCTCATATTGGTTTTAATTGACTCCTTTTTTTTTTGGAGTTGAGCCTAAGAGGTTGTAAGTTTAGCTTAGTAAGCTGAAAATAATCTCTTTTCAATCAATCAATCAACGTACTCAGTATATCCCGCCATTAGCATGCTAAGGCAGGGTTTGAGGAGGGTGAGATGTAGACAGCCTTACCCCTACCCCGTAGGGGTAGAGAGGCTGCTTCCAGTGAGACCCTCGGCTCATGATGCTTGATCAACCGTCCGAAACGATTTTAACGTTATTTTCACTGAATAAGTAAAATAACGTTAAAATTAGTGCAATTTTACTTTTGCCCCTCAAGAGCTGTCGACACATATATACATTATATGTGCGCACCGCTAACGGGGCGCTGAAAATAATCTCTTTTAAGGAGTGCAAATTCTTTTTCAACGAATTGTGTTAATTTTTTGCTGCTCTGTCGTAGTTGGTTCCTTTTTAGTAGTAATTTGACCAATAATTTGTTGAAATACTTACAGTAGTTTTGAATTGTATGATTTGATTCACTTTATGACTAACTCATCTCATACATTTTAGGATATAAAAGTTTGTTCTTTTTGCGACTAAAAATCTGGTAATGTCTGTCATCAAAACTGAAAATTTGCACCTCCATTAACAGAACCTTTTAATCGTGATCGATACATTGTTATGGTCTGCCTGCTTAGGTTTTTTTTGATCGATTTGAGGCTAGGAAAGTGTATGGTTGGTTTAAAATAGTTCATGTAACATACTTTTTTACAAGCTATCATCTCAAACGCCCTTTGAACTACCTTAATTTTCCCTATTGAACTACCTTAATTTCTCCCTAATTTCACTCTTTCCTTTATAAGAGGCACCTTCATAGTGAAACTCAATCTTTCTCCATACACTACCTGTAGAATAACCAATACATTTGCTGGTAAGTATGTTGTCCTCACTGGTTAGTTTTAACTCAGTAAATTTAATCCAAGTTTTATATGAATTTATGCACATTTAAAACATGCATGGCTGTATAAACTTCCATGACATGTAAAAGGACTTTCTCCAGAAGAGTTTGCATCTCGCAATGATTTGATTCATACTAAATTGTGTGTATGCAATTGTAGCCTTCTGTTTTTGATATTCATAAGATTAACATTACCTAAAAATTAAATTTTTACGATTTTATACAATTTACTCTTTAAAAGTTATAAAGTCTTACTTTTAAATGTTAAACTTTATATACTAATATCTATCAAAAAATGAATCTGCGTGCCGCTGCGAAGCGCGGGTCCCCGCCCCCTTATTATATAAAAATTAAATAATAATAATTAACTAGCACTCAAAAACTTTGCAGACAGTTCGATTTATTGTTTTATGATGTATTAACAAGCATTGCGACTGGTTTTTTGTTAGTGTTAATGTAAAAGGACTGTAAGTTCAAAATTAATTAATAATAGTTATTATAAAATAATAATCAAGTTTTTACCAGTTTTATTTGGTTGTTTTATGACGACTACAATTATAGTTTTATGTCTGAGTAACAATTGTTGCAACATGTTTTATATTTGTGTTTTGATATATAGGATTGTATATGCGTTTTAGACTTTTAGTATTAGATTTTGTGACAGAATTCTTGTCGCAACGTGTAGAATCCCAATTACTTTCAAGATAGAAGCCCTTGTCCTCTCGAACCAAACATTCCGATTTGATCCAACCATCTACGTTTTCAAATATCAGCCTGGCCTGACCCTGACCCTATCCTACCAGATCGATCCAATTCCATTCCCTTTATTATTAATCTAATCAGCCTGGATCACAAACCCTAAGATAACATTTAATCACCCACACTTACAGTTGATTATTCAAATCATCCATCTCCGATATTAACAAGAACAACCAATACCAACTGCTTTATTGTCCCATCTGAACCCTACTCTGTTTTCATTAATTTCATCTCTAATTGTGTAGATTTAACAAGATGAAAGACAAGAAATCGGCAAAGTTAAATCAATTTCAGCATAAACAACATCAGAACGGCCACTTATCCCCGTCAAAGTTCGCCAAATTGCTTGATCCGGAAGCTTCTTGGGACAAGGTCTGTATCTTTTACAATTCAGTGTGTTGTTTTCGTGTTTGTTGCATAGTTAGGTGTCTGCTTTGCTAGATCTTTTGTTTGTGTTGCATTTTTGATGATTTTGTATGTATACTGTGGTCGAAATGAACCATCTAGATCGGAGTATCTCCGTTTTTAGTTAAATCTCAGTGGCTTTTTAGGTAAAATTGAGGCACCATCTTAAATTGAGCAACCTAATTGAGTTTGACCAGGTGATTCAGACTTATATGAACCTCAAATCATACGCTTTGCTGTCTCAGTTGTCAGGAGTCTATCAGATGAAAGATCCAGTATCTATTAGGTCTTCATAGTTCTTCATATTAAATTTTAGATTTGTAATTACTGTTGGTTTTGATTTCGTTGGTAGTATCAGACAATTGAAAGGTTAGCCAGTTGGGTACCAAATTGTGTGTCCATTAGTTGTCTAATATGGTCTTTAGGGTGTGCGTATTCGTTGACGGAACCAAGTTTTTTTTTTTTTTTTTTTTGTGTGCAGTAAGAAAATTCGTTTTCTTCATTAGCCAACAACAATATAAATGGTCAAACTCCCATTTTCCCAAACAAATCACTTATTTACATTGCACATTTTATCAGATGGGACGTAGGTGGATCCTTTTGACTTACCCGTGGTTCTTCCATTATGCATAGCATCCTTAAAAATTCATTGGTACTTTAAGATTGTAAATTATAATGTTCTTAGTTTAGATAAATATTTGGAAAACATGTCTGCTGATAAATTAAATAATTCCTTTAGATCATTAATATTGAACGGTCTAAAAGTGAATTTACACCCCTGTTCTACAAACTTTCTACGATTGTAAAAAGCTTAGTTTATGTAAATCAAAGGCAAAAAGATTACGCATACTGTTTGATTTTATCTGTTTGACCTTGAGTTATCAAGAAAGTTGAAATCTTGGTTCAATGCATTAAAATACACACACACACACACCTGTCCTGCAGTTTGAAGGATTCCATGTTTAGTCTATAGGGTTCTGATGTGTATTATTTTAGAAATTGGAGAGAAAGAAGAAGATACATAGATAGAATCAGAAGATAAAGGATACGAGAGAACTTCTGGACTCAATAATTCATATCATATCGAATGAAAGATAAGGGAGACCATTCTTATAGCCATACACTGAAGCAACTACCGAAGTTTAAATAACTAACCACTAATACATAAATTTAACCACTGACCCGTGAACTAATTAATGACTTGATAATAACTCATGACCCAAGATCTTTTATTCAATAACTACCCTGATATCCATGGTTTCAAATACTTTGACATTTGCATAGTGTTGTGGATCAGTAGATGTAGGACACATCAGGTTCTTAATTGGTTGTATAATATGCTTATTTATTTCAAAGGGTACGTTGAAGGTTATTAGTCTTGGAATCAGGCATTGGTTTGTTAACCTGCCCTATATGAATTTTCTTGTCTTTGTACATAAAGGCGGATTATGTGATGTGACAAAATTGCTTATTTGATATTATAATATGATGATAGCTTTTGAGTTAATGGATGTCTTGTTTGTTTGGCTGCAGGATCAATTAGGAGATGTGCTTCACTGGATTAGGCAAATAGTGGCCCTTGTATGCGGGTTACTGTGGGGTGCAGTTCCTTTGGTTGGGGGCATCTGGCTTGTTGCGTAAGTTAAAGTGTTAAACTCGTTTTGTAATCATCTCTTGTTGTTTGAGGAATATGTTTTTAAACGAAGAGATACTAACTTTCACATTCTAGATCTTGTTCTTTACACAAACAAATGATGAATCACAACATGTATAGCATCTAATGTTTAATTTTGTTGCAGATTCCTGCTCATTTCATCTGGTATCATTTATGGTTATTATGCAATCATACTAAAGGTTGATGAAGAAGAATTTGGTGGTCATGGACCTCTTCTACAAGAGGGTCTTTTTGCTTCAGTCACTCTCTTTCTGGTACATCAATTAATCCCTATTTGCTAGCACTTTTATTATAAAAACTACTGATTTCTTACGGTCCTTTTTTTTTTAAATTTATTTCAGCTGGCTTGGACACTTGTCTATAGCTTGGCACACTTTTGATACTTCTGGTTTACTTGCATCAGGCACAAAGCAAAGCTGAAGTTATTGTATTACAAGTATTGAATTTTAACATTTGATTTTCATAATTGTGCTAGTAGGTGGATTAAACATTTAAACGAATCATTGTATTTCGATAATTGTCGGTAGGACTTTGTTGTTTTTTTATCGTTTTGTTATTGGTATGAAAAAGGCACGTCTCATGAGCATCTGTCAAAATTGGTAAAATTAGGTTTGTAGAAAGCTTATATGTAAACCATCTCAAAGAGAGAGAAATATAAAATATATTTGCTTGATAAAAAGGTTGACATGTTTTAACATGCGAGATGAGTAAATTCAATTTTGGGACTCAAAGTCTCAAAGGCCTTAGCGCACCTCATGTTTTTCAAGCCATGGCGTTGTCACGTATGTGATTAAAATCACCAATAATCACCACACGAGCAACAACCTTTCTTGAAATGATGAAACCGGCTTCTGTCTCTTATTACAATTTCCCTTTCAAAAGTATTGGAAATTAGCTTCATCACATTATGGCAATCACCACAAATTCTTAAATTATTCACTACCAGTATGACTGTCTCTTTAGCTGTGGAGATAAGACCAAAAGCAACAGCCATTTTGTCACTATGATACAACAACACCTTATCTTTCTCTTCGTCTTCAACATCGAAAAACACCTCGTTCCTATTGGCAACATGTCCCGCTATCCTTAAACGACTCAAAATCTCATCAATCATCTCATGAATCTCCTCAACTCTAGGATGAACCTTGTCCTCAACTCCAAACTCATGGATCTCACCATTAACCTCGATTGAACTACACCCATGCAACTTATCAACCCCTTTTTGTCTCATCACTTCTCGTGTTCTTGCCACATCATCCAATCTACCTGCATTTGCGTATATGTTGGACATCATAGTAAGATAACCCCCATCTTCACGCTCAAGCTCATTCAAGTGTTTGATAGCTGTTTCAGCTAACTCAACTTTCTTATGTAGCTTGCATGCACCAAGAAGTGCACCCTAGACCCCTGTGTGCGGCTCCATTGGCATACCTTGGATTAACTCGTAAGCCTCATCAAGTAAACCAGCCCGTCCGAGAAGATCAACCATACAACCATAATGCTCTACCCTAGGGGCTAAACCAAGATCTTTAACCATACTATCAAACACCTCCCGACCTTCATTGACAAACCCTGCATGAACACAAGCACATAAAACACCAAGAATGGTGATCTCATTTGGCTTGACGGATTCGATTTTCATACGTGTGAACAACTCTAAAGTCATCTTACTTTGCCCATTCATCGAGAAGCCCATAAGCATAGCATTCCAAGCAATAACATCAGGATCTTGCAACTTATTAAAGACATATTCGGCACTCTCCAAGTCTCCACATTTTGAATACATATCCACCAAAACTGTCCCAACAACATCTAACCTATGATTGTTCCTATCAATATATGAATGCAACCATCTGCTTGTATCTAAAGCTCCAACTTGTTCACAAGCCGCGAGAAGGCTTACGAATGTTATCTCGTTTGGGTGTATGTTTTCACTCAACATTTGGCGGAAATGGTTCATAGTTTCTTTGACCCGTTTGACCCTGACTAACCCACCAATTACTGTGTTCCATGATACCAAATCTTTCATGGGCATATCATTGAAAAACTTAACCATTACGTCTACTTCACCATGCCTAGCATGGCCACCTAAAACTGTATTGTACATTAATAGATCCTTAACAGGAGCTAAAGTGAAAAGTTCATATGCATTTTGAACTTCTCCGGCTTTGATATGCTGAAAGATCATGATGTTCCAAGACACAATATCTTTCCCAGGCATTCTATCAAACAGTTTACGTGGAGCCTGCAAGTCACTACATTCGTTCACACATGAAGACAACATAACAGTCCAAGCAACCTTATCTTTCATTGGTAACTCGTCAAAAACACTACGGGCCGCCTTCGTATCGCCAAAATTACCATAGAATTCAATCAAACTCGTACCAATGAAGGTATCCAACTCGAGCCCAACTTTAAACAACAACCCATGAATGTATTCCATCTGATCGGTACAAGCCCTAATAAAAAACGGGAACGTGAAACAATCCGGATAAACGGGTTCAACTCGCATTCGTTCGAAAAGATTCGGTGCGTATCTGGGTTGATGATTCTGTTGGAATCCTCTGATCATGGTGTTCCAGACGAATGAATTTGGTTGAGGCATTTGATCGAACAGTTGGGCTGCGTAGTTCATGATACCCAGATTTGCGCAACATGTGACGAAGTTTCCGACGACGAAACTGCTCCGGGGAAGACCTGATCGGAGAAGGATGACATGGGTGGACCGGAGGTGTTTGTGGGATTTGATTGATTGAGGTGCTTTTAAGAGAGACAAAACTAGCTTCTTTTGTGGGGTTTGTATCTCCGTAATTTCTCCGATGAAACCCATTCATTTTATAACATTCAAACTAAAGCTGGTACTCCTTTTGTATTTTTCTGGGTCTGTATTCTAGTCAGCATGATTGATTAGGGTTTTGTTTGCTGCATCACACAGTCAGCTTTCACCTACGTCTCTGCCTTCACCTTCTTTTTTGTGCCTACACACACACACACGGGGATGAGAAGTAAAATTAACCCACCAAATGTTAAATAACCTGAAATAACTTGTCAAGATCGAGCCAAAATCTTTGATTTTTTTAACATCATTTGTAACACCTTCTTATTTTATGAGTTTGCGTAAATTCATCACAATTTAAGAGCTAACATCATTGTGAGTTTTGTGTCAAAAATACTTACAATTTAAATTCATCACAGTCGGCTTTCTTATATTGTGCTTAGTTATTCTTAACATTGATGCTATGTAAACAATCTGATCATCATGATTATCACTCACGATATCTCGCCTCGAGAACCTTCCGCCCGGCGGGGAAGTCGATCCGTCCCGCCGGCTCGGGGTGTGACAGGTGACAACCAAGGTTGATCGGAGATGGCGAGGTGAAGGCAAAGGTGACAGTGATCCCCGAAGAATGGAAGGTTGAGATGAGCTTGTAAGGTTGTACGACGCACAAACGGATGTGTAGAAAAGGAACAATGTTTCTCAGACACAATAAAATTTTGCTTTTTAAGTTATATATAATAATAAGTAAATAATGATTATTATATAATATTAATGCTAATTAATAAAAATTACTAAAGTATAATAATAATAATAATTAATTATAATTACTATTATTATACAATGTTAATACTAATATATTTATAATAATAAATCAATGTTTTAATCCTCCACGTGCCAATCAATGACACCACTTTTAGCTTTCAATTCCCGCTCAAAGTCTCAAACACATTCTCTTTCTTTTACACGCAGGTCATAGATCTACCAATCCTTTTGTCACACCCCGGGCCGGCGGGAACGGATCGGGTTTTCCCGTCGGGCGGAAGGTTCCCGGGGTGCGATATCTTTGAGTGATAATCAAATGATCAGATTGTTTACATAGCACATGAGATATAAATGAGAAATGCTAATCATGACATGAAATAGAATTACAAAGTTAAATTACATTGTACATCATAATTTAACTAAGTAAATCTAATCAAAAAGAATCAATGAGTTTATATCTTGAACTGTACAAGATATACAAAAGTGATTCACTGTTTTGTCATATCAAAAGTATGCAGTCAAAAGTAAGCTAGGTCTTCTAAAAGTCCGCTAGCTTAACACTTGCACAATTGTATCTACACCTGTCCGTCACCTGAGAAAACATGCATTTAAACAAAGTCAACACTAGGTTGGTGAGTTCATAAGTAAGTAAATTGAAAACCATTGAATTGATCATGCACACATCTACAATGTCATAGTTGTTGCTTGTAATACCTGTTTCATCTGTTCCACCCAATGGCCTCTCTTTAGTTATATGTACAAGTAGTGCATCACCTGATCAAGTATGCTTATATATAGGGAATCACGTAAGGGTCAAGCCCAAACGCTATCCCACCACATACTCAGTCAAGTTCTACCCCACTTGCGATACAACTAAAGATATCCATTACCCGTTTGTTCATCGTATTTGATATGTATTCAGTTATTGTGTTGATGATAGAATAATAAATTATATGAGGTTTAATTATCAAACCGAAGTATTGATGACCCTCAATGTGTTAAGGAATTTTAGATTAATATAATCTTGTCCTTGTATTATTCTATACTTGAGGTGGGTTAACTGATGATACTCTATTAAATATTAAGAGTGTGAGTTAACCCCTTGCAGCTTGTCCTTGAACCATAGTGCATAGAGCCTAAAAGGAATCCATTAAAATCCTCACGTAATCAGATTTCAATGCATCCGATTTATCTCTACCACTTTGTACGTCTATTGTCCTCAACGAAATCTATTACTAGTAGTGTAACATGAGAGCAGATCAACTTCTCAACCTACTAATCAATAGGGTTTTCGCTGGATTAATTACTTATCACTGTAGATTAATATCACCATGTGTCGCTTACCAGAACCTGACTTGAGGTCGCCCTGTCACCGGTCATACGTTACCGGCCATTGAATTGTTACGATCAACATACTAGCCCTACAAGCTAGAGGTTTGTCAAACCTATGGTACCACTATGCTATCGTCGGTTTAGTCACGTCAAACTAACTGGTCAGCGAATTAAAGGGGCTTACATGATCACTTGAACAACTTGGCACATGATTGAAGTGATATAATGCAAACAGGTCAAATGTAACTAATTGTAATTGTATTCTCTTGTACTCTTGTTCTCATTGTCATATGTTCTCCGTGGTATTAACAAAATTAAATAAGAACTAGTCTTATTAGGTTATGTTAATTAATTGAGTGAATGATGTTGTTATCATGAAATTATGTTATCATGATTATCATTCCATGTTCCTTGTTCTTCTAGTAATATGTGTTGAGTTGTAAGGTTAAGTATTATAAGATCTAGTCTTATTACACTTATTTAACTCTTGTATTGAATGATGTAGTAAAGATATATTGTCTTTATATCATTCTTGTGTTTTGCTCTTGTAATCATGTCATCATGTTTCCTTGTAATTGTTACAATGTCATTTCCTGTAAGAATAACTAAGTGTTGTAAGAGTTAACTTACTATTAAGTTATTCTATTGTATCGATGAGTTATGATATTAAAAATATCATCATCATCTTATCTTTCCTGTATTCTTGAATTCAAACAAGCATGCATACAATGATTTATGATAATAACAATTTAATATCAAATAATCAAAGTAGTAACAATATGTAAGCAAAACTTTTAAATAAATAAAAGTAAAGCATGTTTCTCAGCCCCGAGAGTTTAAAATCAATAAAGATTAAAGAAAAGGGGCATATGAACTCACCTTGTAGTGGTTGTAGTTGACTGAGCCTAAAACGAGAATGCACGCGCTCTTGTTTTGTACTCGTTGTTGTGTTCACTATCCTGTATCGATTTCATGTTGTTTGTAACTTGTTAGTATGAGTTGCAGTGATTTGTGTTTATGTAAGAGTATGTGTTAGCCATAAAATTGGCTAACACTCGTGAGTCTCTGTTATCATTCGGCCTCGTTTGGTTGTTAAGGGTCTTGGTAGTGCTTTTCTATTAAGTTTAGTTTATCACTCTTTGTTATTGACTTTGTGTTCCAATTAAATCATTATCGTGAACAAAGTGTTCTAAGTGTAAAACTTAAGTTTATGGTTTAAAACTCCACGTGTGGCTTAAGTTAAGCTTGGCATATTTGCCACATAATTAATAATTACTTTGGCTAAACTATTGTAAAGATTCGCGGCTTTGAGTTTATGAAATCAAATAAGCCAAAGTTCACCACTTTTGTAGTAACCCTTAATCAAAACCCATGTAAGTTATACTAGATCTAGTTGGTTCAAGTGTTTGTTTTAATTTAACCTTTGTGGGTCAAACAACCATAGTGGGCTTAAGCAGTTATTGGGCCAACTAACAAACTGTGGGCTTAACCTATTGGAATGTTGTTGGGCCATAACAGTAAAGTGGAGTTGTATAAATGGGCCGGCTGGTGGGCTACTAGTTTTATCATCATCAGATTGGGTCATGATGGGCCAAAGCTACAGCCTTGGGCCAGATCAGTTCGTTTAATCAATTGAGTTAGGGTGACCTAGCCTCTTGGCTGCCGAAAAGGCCTTGGTCGGATGGGTGTGGTCCACAACAGGTGATGGTCGAATGATGAGGGTGATGATAACCGCCTAGGTATAGGGTGGTTCAGCCAACCCTCGTCAGTCGGTCGAATAAGGAGGTGGCTCGAATGAAGCTGAGTGGCGACTGAGGGCTGTCGAATGAGTGGGGTGGCGAAGGGAGGCTTTGGCCGCATGACACCATGCGAATGAGGGTGCTCAGATGAGAGACCAGCGAATGTGACCAGACATTCGGCGAATGAGAGAGAGTCATTCTCAATCGGCGAATGTGTAGGCCCTACTGAAGGTGGCTCCGGCGAAAGAAGCATGGTCGAATGAGGATGCTGATGTTGGCGAATGGAGGGTTCTTTCGTCCCTTGAGCCTTTCGACCCAAGACATTCGCCGGCCTGTGTGAGAGCCATTCGGCCGGCCTACCAAGTCGAGCACCACTACAGGATCGTGGTCATCTGGAAGGGGTTGTCATGGGTCATGTGGAGGAGTTGTAGGTGAGTTGTTTTTCGAAGTTTTGTGGTGAAGAAGGAAGCTTAAAACCGGTTAAGTTCTTGGGCGACCAAAGGGTGAGAAAACCCTCTTTTTTCGCAACTTTAGGTTCGATTTTACCTCGGATTTGGTTGATTTTGCCTCCGATCCGTTGTACTTTCGTGTAGTAGATATCAAGAGCTTCGTGTAGGTTCGAAAATGGAGAGAATTGATGAAGAAATGAGAGAGATATGGGAGGTTGAAGGTGGGAAATGGGTGTGTATCTCAAAACCGGAAATTTAGGGTTTGTAGGAAGAAGAGAGAGGGGAAATGAGGGGAAAGCCTCATTTTTTGGCTTTAAATACCCGGTGGGTATTCGGGTTTGTTTTCGTTGCTCGGTTCGTAAATTCGTTACGTTTCCGGAAATTACACGTAATTAAACTAAATAATTAAAAATACTATTTTAATTAATTTGATGAGTTTCAAAATTGTAAAATGTTATTTATTTTATTTTATTAAATTATTTTCGTATCGTATCGTGTTTCGTTTTCGTTTCGTCAGATCGCGTCGCCTTCGCGCGTAATTCGTTCGAATCGTCACCCGAACGAATACTACAATGGTTTTGCTTTCTGACTTTTGTTTTCTACTTTTCAGTCATTATTTCAGAACTCTAAACTCACAGATATGTTTGTGTGAATCGTCACCCACACAAACACACTGTCAGTTCGTTATTCTGAAATAACACTGTAATTGTGTTTGAATTGTGTTTCCTCACTGTCGGACTCAACTAAACATCCTGTTTTCGCATTGATCTTGTACTGATTCGTCGGCCATCTGATTCCTGTCATCTGTGGACATCAGATCGCAACCGATATGTTTTCGTTGTTCACTTGAAAACTGTTGTTTCTCTTGATTCGTTGTGTTAACTGTAATTAAATTTTCACTTAATAAACACAACTGATGTTTCAAATGTACGTTGTACTTACTGTATTTAAGTTTGCACTAAAATACGTACAACTGTGTATTGTATTCTGAAATCTGTTATCATAAACACTGTTCACATATACGTATTTGCACATAGTGTAAAGTGAAAGCACACATACCGTACGGACTTGCCGGACGATCTGGCACTTGATGTTACAGTCTCCCCTTGTTAAAGAAATTTCGTCCCGAAATTTAAGCATCAAAGTCGGGTTTCAATTCTCGAACAGATGGGGATACTTTGCTTTCATGTTGTCCTCGCGCTCCCAGGTAAACTCTGGTCCACGCTTGGAGTTCCATCGAACCTTTACAATAGGGATACGGCTTCGTTTCAGTCTCTTGACTTCACGTTCCATAATCTCTACAGGTTCTTCAATGAAATGTAATTGCTCGTCAATTTGTATTTCTTCCAAAGGTATGATCAATGTTTCGTCTGCTAGGCACCTCTTGAGATTTGATACATGAAACACATCGTGTACTCCACTGAGTTCATCAGGGAGTTTGAGTCTGTATGCCACAGGACCTATGCGTTGAGTAATCTCAAACGGTCCGACATACCGAGGTGCTAGCTTTCTTTTAGCCCCAAACCGAACTACGCCTTTCCATGGGGACACTTTTAACATAACTCGGTCACCCACATCGAATTCTAAAGGCTTGCGCCGTTTGTCTGCGTAACTCTTTTGGCGGCTACGTGTTGCTTGTAGTCGTTGTTGAATCTGGGCAATCTTATCAGTAGTTTCCTGAATAAGTTCCGGCCCAGTAATTCTGTTATCTCCCACTTCGGTCCAACAAATTGGAGACCGACATTTTCTACCATAGAGTGCTTCAAACGGAGCACATCCAATGCTGCTGTGGTAGCTGTTGTTGTAGGAGAACTCAATGAGTGGTAAATGTGTGTCCCAACTTCCAATGAAGTCTAGGATGCATGTTCTCAACATATCCTCTAGGGTTTGAATGGTGCGCTCGCTTTGTCCATCCGTTTGTGGATGATAAGCAGTGCTCAAGTTAACACTTGTCCCTAAGGATTGTTGCAATGATTGCCAGAACCGCGAAGTGAATCGACTGTCCCGGTCGGAGATAATAGATAATGGCACGCCATGTCTTACTACTATCTCATCAATGTATAGTCTTGCAAGTTTCTCCATCTTGTACGTTTCTCTGATCGGCAAGAAAATGTGCGGACTTGGTCAATCTATCAATGATGACCCAAATCGAATCATGTCCGCTGGAAGTGCGGGGTAGCTTGGTAATGAAATCCATAGCTATTTGTTCCCACTTCCATTGTGGTATTTCTGGTTGTTCCAGCAAACCTGAAGGTTTCTGGCGTTCAGCTTTGACCTTGGCACATGTGAGACATTTACCAACATAAGTGGCAATGTCTTTCTTCATGCCCGGCCACCAATAAAATGACCTAAGATCTTGGTACATCTTATCAGCACCGGGATGAACTGAATAACGTGTCTTGTGTGCCTCGTCAAGTATGAGCGTTTGAAGTTCATCTACTGCTGGTATCCAAACACGATCCAGATAGTAGATAACTCCATCTTGTCTTGTCTCAAAATGTTTCTCGGCTCCACAGTCGAGCTCGCGTTTCAGATTGTCTCTTGCCACTGCTTCCTGTTGTGCTTGTAAAATGTGGTCTCTCAAACTTGTTTGCACTGTCATTCCCATGGCGCGAACGCGTAAGGGTTTGACTCTTTCCTTCCGGCTCAAAGCATCTGCAACAACATTTGCTTTGCCCGGATGGTATTTGATCACATAATCGTAATCGTTCAGGAGCTCAACCCAACGTCTCTGTCTCATGTTAAGCTCCTTCTGATCAAAGATGTGCTGTAAACTCTTGTGATCTGTGAAGATAGCGCATTTGGTACCGTACAGGTAGTGCCTCCAAATCTTTAGTGCAAAAACAACAGCTCCCAGTTCAAGATCGTGTGTTGTGTAATTCTTCTCATGTATCTTCAGCTGTCGTGAGGCATAAGCAATGACTTTGTCTCGTTGCATCAAAACACATCCGAGTCCCTGATGGGAAGCATCACAATAAACTACAAAGTCATCATTGCCTTCTGGGAGTGTTAAGATTGGAGCATTGCACAATCTTTGTTTCAATGTCTGGAATGCCTCTTCTTGTTTCTGAGTCCACACAAAAGGTTCAGTCTTCTGTGTGAGTTTGGAGAGAGGCAAGGCTATTTTAGAGAAATTCGAAATGAATCTCCTGTAATAACCTGCCAATCCCAAAAATGATCGGATTTCTGTCGGTGTTGTAGGCACATCCCAGTTCTTGATTGCTTCAATCTTGGCAGGATCCACGTGAATACCATCACTGTTAATCACGTGACCCAAAAACTGAACTTCTCTTAACCAAAATTAACATTTAGCGAATTTGGCATAGAGTTGTTCTACTTTCAGAAGCTCCAAAACTGTCTTGAGGTGTTGCTCATGTTCTTTCTCGTTCTTTGAGTAAATCAGTATATCGTCGATGAAGACGATCACAAACTGATCTAGATACGGCTTGCACACCCGGTTCATCAAGTCCATGAACACAGCCGGTGCGTTCGTTAATCCAAATGGCATCACCATAAATTCGTAATGACCATATCGAGTACGAAAAGCCGTCTTTGGTATATCTTCCTCTTGAATACGGAGCTGATGATAGCCTGATCTCAGGTCTATCTTGGAAAAGTACTGTGCTCCCTGTAACTGATCAAACAAATCATCAATCCTCGGCAATGGGTACCGATTCTTGATGGTAAGCTTGTTGAGTTCTCGATAGTCAATGCACATTCTGAAAATTCCATCCTTCTTTTTGACGAAAAGAACCGGAGCTCCCCACGGGGAAAAGCTCGGTCGGATGAATCCTTTATCGAGAAGTTCTTGCAATTGGTTAGACAACTCTTGCATCTCCGATGGTGCGAGTCTGTAGGGAGATTTGGCTACAGGAGTTGCTCCCGGAATCAAATCGATGCGGAACTGCACCGCTCTCTCGGGTGGCAGTCCCGGTAAGTCATCCGGAAACACTTCTGTAAAATCTCTCACAATCGGTACATCTTGAATCTTGATTTCTTTCTTGTCTTTCTGAATCACGTGAGCTAGGAATGCAACACATTGTTTCCGTAAGCACTTGCGAGCTTTCATGCACGAGATTATCTTGACACTGTGTTTCGCTTGGTCTCCACGAATCTCCAAGACCTCATTGTTTTCCATAGGAATACGTAGTAGTTTATCGGAACAGATGAACTCAACTCGGTTACGAGTGAGCCAATCCATTCCAATGATGATGTCGAAACTGCCCAGCTCCATCGGTATCAAGTCGATGGAAAATGTATGATCACCAAGTGTTAGTGGGCAATTCCTATATACTGTGTCAACTGAAATCTGTTTGCCATTAGCTATCTCAATAGTATAAGGGGAGTCTAATGATTCCTCAACATGATTAAGATGGCTAGCAAAATCGGATGAGATAAAACTCTTATCCGCACCAGTGTCAAATAATATAGAGGCATAGAAATCAGATAGGAGAAATGTACCCGTAATGACGTTCGGGTCTTGTCTAGCTGCAGCAGCTCCTATTTGAAAGGCTCGTCCCCTTGGTGCTTGAGCCCTTTGTTGATTTCTCTTGGGGCAATCCCTAGAGAAGTGACCAGGTTCGCCATAGTTGTAGCAAGACCTGCGATCAGTAGCAGCAGCAGTAGTGGCTGCATTGTTGTTTCTGTTTGGAGCTCCCGTGCTCCTGCAGCGGTTTGCCCAATGGCCAAACTTTCCACAGTTTGTGCATTGCATGCACTGAGAGTTTGGCGCGTGATGATACTGACAAGTGTTGCACAAAGGTGCAGTGCCAGTGTAGGGCTTCCTAACTTGCAGTGGTGGTGGCTGATTAAGCATTGGGGCCTGAGTAGTGGCAGCAAAGTTCCTTGCCACTTTTTGTTTCTTAGCCGGACGTTTATCCGACTTCTTGGAAGTTCCAGCCTTGGCTGTTTCAACCTCATCCTTCAAAACTCCAGACTTTACCATCACCTTGGTAAGTTTAGCTGAGAGGGAGATAGCAGCCTCCAAAGTAGCAGGATATGCAGCCAACACGATGCTTTGGATGCAAGAAGGCAATCCCGCCACATAACGGTCAATCAGCTTTTCCAATGTTGGTACCATTTCTGGCACCAAAGCCACCAACTCATGATACCGAGTGGTGAAGGTCATATGATCAGCCCCCTTCATCACATGGTTCGAGAGTTCCGTTTCCAGCAGTTGCAGTTCGTGTCTCGGACAGAACTCGTTCCTCAGAAGAAGCTTAAATTCTGCCCATGGCATCGCCATTGCTTCATCTCTTCCCTTTGCTCGAATCTGAGCATTCCACCATGTAAGTGCTCGCTTGCTGAATGAACCAGCGGCATAGCGAACTTTATGATGTTCTGGACAGTTGCTAATGTCCAGAGTATTCTCCATCTTTTCTAGCCATTGGATCAGTCCAACAGCTCCTTCAACTCCGGTGAAACTTGGAGGTTTGCATCCTACAAAAGACTTGTAGGAGTAGTCCGAAGTATGACTAGTGTTTCCACTAGCCTCTCCTGTAGTATGGCCAGAATTGTTGCCGTGGCCTTGAATTCGGTTTATCATCTCTGGGATGACATCTTTCAGCTGACTTGTCAGTTGAGTACTCAGCAGGGTTGCCAAAGCGATAGTAGCAGGATCTATCATCTGAACATTGCTTGAGCCTGGTGGTGGAGAGTGTGGAGGAGGAGGAGGTGGAGGTGCTTGTGTAGGAGAGTCTGGCGGTGTAGGTGTCGAAGAGTGCGGAGCTGAATCTTGAGTCAGCGGTAATAGAGGTGGTTGTCTTCGTGGCAGCATTCTGATCATAACCGAAAGAAAATCGGTTAGTGCAGTGATCAGAAGCAGAAGACATATGCAAATAAAATTCTATATCACATAATCTCTACATGAGGGTCCCTAGGTTATAGTCTAGGCCAAACCGTTTAAGTAATATGACCTATATTTCTCTATAACCATGGCTCTGATACCAATCTGTCACACCCCGGGCCGGCGGGAACGGATCGGGTTTTCCCGTCGGGCGGAAGGTTCCCGGGGCGCGATATCTTTGAGTGATAATCAAATGATCAGATTGTTTACATAGCACATGAGATATAAATGAGAAATGCTAATCATGACATGAAATAGAATTACAAAGTTAAATTACATTGTACATCATAATTTAACTAAGTAAATCTAATCAAAAAGAATCAATGAGTTTATATCTTGAACTGTACAAGATATACAAAAGTGATTCACTGTTTTGTCATATCAAAAGTATGCAGTCAAAAGTAAGCTAGGTCTTCTAAAAGTCCGCTAGCTTAACACTTGCACAATTGTATCTACACCTGTCCGTCACCTGAGAAAACATGCATTTAAACAAAGTCAACACTAGGTTGGTGAGTTCATAAGTAAGTAAATTGAAAACCATTGAATTGATCATGCACACATCTACAATGTCATAGTTGTTGCTTGTAATACCTGTTTCATCTGTTCCACCCAATGGCCTCTCTTTAGTTATATGTACAAGTAGTGCATCACCTGATCAAGTATGCTTATATATAGGGAATCACGTAAGGGTCAAGCCCAAACGCTATCCCACCACATACTCAGTCAAGTTCTACCCCACTTGCGATACAACTAAAGATATCCATTACCCGTTTGTTCATCGTATTTGATATGTATTCAGTTATTGTGTTGATGATAGAATAATAAATTATATGAGGTTTAATTATCAAACCGAAGTATTGATGACCCTCAATGTGTTAAGGAATTTTAGATTAATATAATCTTGTCCTTGTATTATTCTATACTTGAGGTGGGTTAACTGATGATACTCTATTAAATATTAAGAGTGTGAGTTAACCCCTTGCAGCTTGTCCTTGAACCATAGTGCATAGAGCCTAAAAGGAATCCATTGAAATCCTCACGTAATCAGATTTCAATGCATCCGATTTATCTCTACCACTTTGTACGTCTATTGTCCTCAACAAAATCTATTACTAGTAGTGTAACATGAGAGCAGATCAACTTCTCAACCTACTAATCAATAGGGTTTTCGCTGGATTAATTACTTATCACTGTAGATTAATATCACCATGTGTCGCTTACCAGAACCTGACTTGAGGTCGCCCTGTCACCGGTCATACGTTACCGGCCATTGAATTGTTACGATCAACATACTAGCCCTACAAGCTAGAGGTTTGTCAAACCTATGGTACCACTATGCTATCATCGGTTTAGTCACGTCAAACTAACTGGTCAGCGAATTAAAGGGGCTTACATGATCACTTGAACAACTTGGCACATGATTGAAGTGATATAATGCAAACAGGTCAAATGTAACTAATTGTAATTGTATTCTCTTGTACTCTTGTTCTCATTGTCATATGTTCTCCGTGGTATTAACAAAATTAAATAAGAACTAGTCTTATTAGGTTATGTTAATTAATTGAGTGAATGATGTTGTTATCATGAAATTATGTTATCATGATTATCATTCCATGTTCCTTGTTCTTCTAGTAATATGTGTTGAGTTGTAAGGTTAAGTATTATAAGATCTAGTCTTATTACACTTATTTAACTCTTGTATTGAATGATGTAGTAAAGATATATTGTCTTTATATCATTCTTGTGTTTTGCTCTTGTAATCATGTCATCATGTTTCCTTGTAATTGTTACAATGTCATTTCCTGTAAGAATAACTAAGTGTTGTAAGAGTTAACTTACTATTAAGTTATTCTATTGTATCGATGAGTTATGATATTAAAAATATCATCATCATCTTATCTTTCCTGTATTCTTGAATTCAAACAAGCATGCATACAATGATTTATGATAATAACAATTTAATATCAAATAATCAAAGTAGTAACAATATGTAAGCAAAACTTTTAAATAAATAAAAGTAAAGCAAGTTTCTCAGCCCCGAGAGTTTAAAATCAATAAAGATTAAAGAAAAGGGGCATATGAACTCACCTTGTAGTGGTTGTAGTTGACTGAGCCTAAAACGAGAATGCACGCGCTCTTGTTTTGTACTCGTTGTTGTGTTCACTATCCTGTATCGATTTCATGTTGTTTGTAACTTGTTAGTATGAGTTGCAGTGATTTGTGTTTATGTAAGAGTATGTGTTAGCCATAAAATTGGCTAACACTCGTGAGTCTCTGTTATCATTCGGCCTCGTTTGGTTGTTAAGGGTCTTGGTAGTGCTTTTCTATTAAGTTTAGTTTATCACTCTTTGTTATTGACTTTGTGTTCCAATTAAATCATTATCGTGAACAAAGTGTTCTAAGTGTAAAACTTAAGTTTATGGTTTAAAACTCCACGTGTGGCTTAAGTTAAGCTTGGCATATTTGCCACATAATTAATAATTACTTTGGCTAAACTATTGTAAAGATTCGCGGCTTTGAGTTTATGAAATCAAATAAGCCAAAGTTCACCACTTTTGTAGTAACCCTTAATCAAAACCCATGTAAGTTATACTAGATCTAGTTGGTTCAAGTGTTTGTTTTAATTTAACCTTTGTGGGTCAAACAACCATAGTGGGCTTAAGCAGTTATTGGGCCAACTAACAAACTGTGGGCTTAACCTATTGGAATGTTGTTGGGCCATAACAGTAAAGTGGAGTTGTATAAATGGGCCGGCTGGTGGGCTACTAGTTTTATCATCATCAGATTGGGTCATGATGGGCCAAAGCTACAGCCTTGGGCCAGATCAGTTCGTTTAATCAATTGAGTTAGGGTGACCTAGCCTCTTGGCTGCCGAAAAGGCCTTGGTCGGATGGGTGTGGTCCACAACAGGTGATGGTCGAATGATGAGGGTGATGATAACCGCCTAGGTATAGGGTGGTTCAGCCAACCCTCGTCAGTCGGTCGAATAAGGAGGTGGCTCGAATGAAGCTGAGTGGCGACTGAGGGCTGTCGAATGAGTGGGGTGGCGAAGGGAGGCTTTGGCCGCATGACACCATGCGAATGAGGGTGCTCAGATGAGAGACCAGCGAATGTGACCAGACATTCGGCGAATGAGAGAGAGTCATTCTCAATCGGCGAATGTGTAGGCCCTACTGAAGGTGGCTCCGGCGAAAGAAGCATGGTCGAATGAGGATGCTGATGTTGGCGAATGGAGGGTTCTTTCGTCCCTTGAGCCTTTCGACCCAAGACATTCGCCGGCCTGTGTGAGAGCCATTCGGCCGGCCTACCAAGTCGAGCACCACTACAGGATCGTGGTCATCTGGAAGGGGTTGTCATGGGTCATGTGGAGGAGTTGTAGGTGAGTTGTTTTTCGAAGTTTTGTGGTGAAGAAGGAAGCTTAAAACCGGTTAAGTTCTTGGGCGACCAAAGGGTGAGAAAACCCTCTTTTTTCGCAACTTTAGGTTCGATTTTACCTCGGATTTGGTTGATTTTGCCTCCGATCCGTTGTACTTTCGTGTAGTAGAGATCAAGAGCTTCGTGTAGGTTCGAAAATGGAGAGAATTGATGAAGAAATGAGAGAGATATGGGAGGTTGAAGGTGGGAAATGGGTGTGTATCTCAAAACCGGAAATTTAGGGTTTGTAGGAAGAAGAGAGAGGAGAAATGAGGGGAAAGCCTCATTTTTTGGCTTTAAATACCCGGTGGGTATTCAGGTTTGTTTTCGTTGCTCGGTTCGTAAATTCGTTACGTTTCCGGAAATTACACGTAATTAAACTAAATAATTAAAAATACTATTTTAATTAATTTGATGAGTTTCAAAATTGTAAAATGTTATTTATTTTATTTTATTAAATTATTTTCGTATCGTATCGTGTTTCGTTTTCGTTTCGTCAGATCGCGTCGCCTTCGCGCGTAATTCGTTCGAATCGTCACCCGAACGAATACGGCAATGGTTTTGCTTTCTGACTTTTGTTTTCTACTTTTCAGTCATTATTTCAGAACTCTAAACTCACAGATATGTTTGTGTGAATCGTCACCCACACAAACACACTGTCAGTTCGTTATTCTGAAATAACACTGTAATTGTGTTTGAATTGTGTTTCCTCACTGTCGGACTCAACTAAACATCCTGTTTTCGCATTGATCTTGTACTGATTCGTCGGCCATCTGATTCCTGTCATCTGTGGACATCAGATCGCAACCGATATGTTTTCGTTGTTCACTTGAAAACTGTTGTTTCTCTTGATTCGTTGTGTTAACTGTAATTAAATTTTCACTTAATAAACACAACTGATGTTTCAAATGTACGTTGTACTTACTGTATTTAAGTTTGCACTAAAATACGTACAACTGTGTATTGTATTCTGAAATCTGTTATCATAAACACTGTTCACATATACGTATTTGCACATAGTGTAAAGTGAAAGCACACATACCGTACGGACTTGCCGGACGATCTGGCACTTGATGTTACACATTTTTTCTTAACCCAGGTATAAAACATCCTTACACCCACATTGCGTATGTTTTGTTTCATCTACATTTTCTTTCATCTACCAAACCCTAATTTGATTTCTCCATCTGCAACCATCGGATCCACAAGCCGTGTGATAAGAAATCTTAGGTTTCATCATATTCTAATCATCTTTCTTATAATTTATGGTTTGAATATTAATGTGTTCCTAAGAATTTGTTTCGGTTTTGTGTGTAGAAGAAACACTACTACAAAACAAGGGATTTCCTGCTAGAATTATGGTTGCAAAATGGTGGCAATTGCCTTTTTGAGACCAATTTGCAACCATAAAGGCGGTGGGAAAAACACCGGTGGCAAATGACGTATTGCCACGATTTTGTCACCGTTATATTTTTTGCCACCATATTAGTTGCTACCATTTTGCCACCATATTAGTTGCTACCATTTTACCACCATATTAGTTGCTACCATTTTGCCACCATATTAGTTGCTACCATTTTGCTATTTTTTGCCACCAACCTCAAATATAGCTGCCACCAAAACCCTGTATAATCATTTTTCTACCATAAAACCATGTGTGATCATTTCATTCCACATGCCACAACTCAAAACTTAGATTTACATAAATTTCTAAACATCATTTCATTCCACATGCCAAACATAATAAAATTCTAAACATAATTTCTCAAGTATGAGTAACTAAAATTAAACATCAAACAAAATACAAACTATCCAAACATAATAAAAGTCTAAACAATCAGATTAAAAGTGTTTTATAGTCTAATTCTGACCAAAGTTTCAACATATCTTCAATATTTGACATCCGATTGCTCATAGCATCTTTTTCTGCTTTGTGTTTTTCTTTTTCTGCCTCTAACTTCGCAATAATTCTATTTAATATTTCTTTTTCTTCTTCTTTTTCCTTCAAAATCTCTTTGATAATCTCATTCAAGTTTTCATTCTACCAAACAATCAACAAAAATTTGTTATGAGTCAAATTGAGTTTCAGTTACAAATAAAATTCATAATGGGTCATGTTCATATAGAGAGGATGATGTTGGTAATGGCATCAGTTCATATCTCATTAGACTACTTCAATTATAAAACGAACTATATAATATAACCCAATCATAGTCTCATATGGAATGAAACTCAAACTTATTATTCATAAAAATTATAAAATTAGCATACCTCGGGATCATGTTTGCCATGTGCGGTCGAGTCATTAACGTCACTTAGAGATGGACTTGTTCATAAAAGGGTGCTATAGCACCCACCAATAATTAACTAGTATGGGTACTTTGAGCCTGTATGTGTATATCCTGTGATTTTTCCACTAATATACCAAAAATTAGAAGGAAAAAAAATCATAAATCATAAGAAAAGATATTACACACAGAGTGCTTGAACATCAAATATCACACTAATATCACCGAAACTCAAATGGATATCTGCAAACAACATACACATTTGATGAAATAATCAAAACTCGAACACCGTTACTTGTAACAACAAAATTTCATCAATATTTCCCCTACCACCACTTCAAAATCAATTCAATGTAAAAGCATTGACAGAAAATTTAATAGAATACATGTTAAAAATCTCTTTGTCAAACGATATATAGAGATTTATGTTGATAGGTCCCTACACCTTATTTTTGTTTTGTAGGGTAAGAAGCCATCATGTAAAGGCCACACATCCCTTCGGACTTCCCTGTGTTTCTATTCATCCTTATGTATCCCTTCTCTCCCCATTTTGTAACTATGATGTAATCTAGACCCATGCTAATCCAACGACCCAATTTTGTAACAAACAATAGGAGGATGTATACATGTTATCTTTAGTCACACATTCGGTTCTCCATATTCTAGTCAGGGCCACAAGTGATAGTGTGTATTTCAAAGCCTCAACCTGATTTCAAAACAAGAAAAATAGAGGTCAGCAATAAGACCATTCAACAAGAAGTCCCCTATAATAGAACACAAGTTCCTCACCAAAAAGTTTGCTATCGTGACACTGTACTTGTATCTTCAAGCTCTTTTGGACCAAACGATAAGTATAGCTTGGAAGCTTGTAAGAAATGTCAATGCTGGTGTAACAATAGACCTATAACACAACATCATAAAATATGAGCTCAATAAAATTGGCAACAACTTGAGCTCAATTGATAACCAGATTGCCCAAGTCTATTAAAAAACATGGTTAAAAGCGTCTATTAATGTTCTTGTGTTCTTGCAACTCAATAACCTTATATGATTAACATAATCATTGCAAACTCATGTAATCTTTTGTGGCACTAAAAACAAAAAAAAAAAAAAGCATTCATAGTAAAAGCTTCTGCTTTTGGTTTCATTTGAGTTGGTTACCAAAGAAAACATATTTTGTTTCAAAATCAAACCAACATCCGTTAGTGTTAAAATTAAAGAAAAAAATCAAGCGAGTCTTTTATATCTAGTTACAAAATTGTTCATACAAAAACAGTTTCAGAATCTCTTGTTCCTCTTCTCCAGCTTTCAAAATCCCCAAGAATTATGAGCTTTACCTCTCTATACAAAGACCTATATATAAGCGATCAACTCATTTATGCATATAAAGAAACAAATAAAATCCACATAAAATTAACAAAATTCACTTTTTCATTTTTGTTAGAAGCTAAAATCTTACAAAATCTGACCTGCACGTCATTCATGGCAACAATCTGACTGTTGCTCTATTATCACCCTAGAAAAGAAAAGAAAAAAAAGTTGTCTTAAACTTCACTGATGTTAACTGTAAAATTCAAAGGCACACATAGGTTTCATGTTTGTTAGTGTCATTAAACTAATTTTTGTTTCGGTGGAAATACTTCTACTTGGAGTAGTACTTTTTGAAAGGATTTTAATTATTAATTAACTTTAAATGCAGGATGCTGAGCCAAATGTTCTTTGAATCTTAGTTATTAGATCGGTTATTCTTATTATTTTTAAGATGGACAGTCTCACAGCTGCCGTGTCTTGTGCACATATACATACAACAAAATAACTTAATATAAAACTATTTAACAATTTCACAAACATAATATAAACAGAACCTTTTCTGAACTTGACTATCCTGCAAACGAGCAGCAAGCATCAACCATATAGCATGAGCAAAAGAAAGTTGCTGGAGCTATTGCTTCTTTTCTTCTGCTTTCCTTGGCTGAGAAAAATTTAAAAAACATAGGAAAACAAAAATTAATTCCAAAATTGTAAAAAAGATATTTCCAGAACTGTAAAAACATAAATATGTGCAATTTTGTAGTTCTTTTTGTGTGATAGCATAAAAAAATGGCTGACACATGACCCTCACAGCAACTAATATTGATTTGTCCTATTGAAGCTCACGCCTTCAATTTTATTTTCTATCAAAACGGTTCACTGCAACTTTTATTAACATGTATTGGGGTTTATATTGGATTGTAAGTTATTCTAAATCTTGATGTTTCTTCTAAAGCTAATGTTTCTATAGAGCTTCAAGTGAATTTTTTCATTGTGTTCTACTGTTCTTGAGTGTTCCTTATTTACACATAACATATTCGCAGTAATGTAGCTAGTAAGATTGTTTCTAACATGTTTTACTAGTTAAAGTCTTACTTGTGGCTTGTAACATTGAATGAAATAAACAAAGAGATTAGAGCATTCCATTGTGCTGTTATTATTGTTCTTGTGAGTTGTGAGTGTGTGTTTGAATCACAGTGATTAACTGCGATTTGGCATTTGTAAATCAAACATATAAATCTTTGTGTGTGTGTGTGTGTTTACTCCAATCAATGATCCTTCTTTACACACCATAATCATGACGGAGATGAAAAAGAAAAAAAAACAAGACTAATAGCAGGGGACGGATCCACACATGATCACATATTTTATATATGTAATCATCACACAGACAAGTTTTTTAATGTGTTATATAATATACATTGCTTATTTATTCTTGTTTATATGCATATACAACACTCGAGTGACATCAATTTACTTGACATATTCATAGAATCAATATGGCTTCAAATCTAAAATATTTACCTCTATCAAGTTTTTAAGACAGATTGAACTGAACAAGCCAATCTTATTTGGCAACCTGTGTGTTCCATATCCTCTTGAGCTGTTACTCATTCAATCAGACATATATAATTAGGATGATCTATTGATGAATTACCTAGATAGAAGATAGTAGCATGATTACATCCACCATGTCCTCAAAATGAGTTTCCGGCACAAATCAGGCGATATTAATCAGCATGAGGCTCAAAATCAAATATGTCATAATTTCAATTTGATTTATAAAAACAAATCATTATAATTCTCAAATGCTACATGTAAATTATTCTACTAGCATAAAACCATTACACACATAAGTCAACCATTACACAAAAGACGATAGTAGTATTATAAAAGAGGGTCTTTTTGCTTCAGTCACTCTCTTTCTGGTACATCAATTAATCCCTATTTGCTAGCACTTTTATTATAAAAACTACTGATTTCTTACGATCCTTTTTTTTTTAAATTTATTTCAGCTGGCTTGGACACTTGTCTATAGCTTGGCACACTTTTGATACTTCTGGTTCACTTGCATCAGGCACAAAGCAAAGCTGAAGTTATTGTTTTACAAGTATTGAACTTTAACATTTGATTTTCATAATTGTGCTATAGTAGGTGGATTAAATATTTAAACGAATCATTGTATTTCGATAATTGTCGGTAGGACTTTGTTGTTTTTTTATAGTTTTGTTATTGATATGAAAAAGGCATGTCTCATGAGCATCTTTGTCAAAATTGGTAAAATTAAGGTTTGTAGAAAGCTTATATGTAAACCGTCTCAAAGAGATAAAAATATAAAATATATTTGCTTGATAAAAAGGTTGACATGTTTTAACATGAGAGATGAGTAAATTCAATTTTGGGACTCAAAGTCTCAAAGGCCTTAGAGCACCTCATGTTTTTCAAGCCATGGCGTTGTCACGTATGTGGTTAAATTCACCAATAATCACCACACGAGCAACATCCTTTCTTGAAATGATGAAACCGGCTTCTGTCTCTTATTACAATTTCCCTTTCAAAAGTATTGGAAATTAGCTTCATCACATTATGGCAATCACCACAAATTCTTAAATTATTCACTACTCGTATGACTGTCCCTTTAGCTGTGGAGATAAGACCAAAAGCAACAGCCATTTTCTCACTATGATACGACAACACCTTATCTTTCTCTTCGTCTTCAACATCGAAAAACACCTCGTTCCTACTGGCAACATGTCCTGCTATCCTTAAACGACTCAAAATCTCATCAATCATCTCATGAATCTCCTCAACTCTAGGATGAACCTTGTCCTCAGCTCCAAACTCATGGATCTCACCATTAACCTCGATTGAACTACACCCACGCAACTTATCAACCCCTTTTTGTCTCATCACTTCTCGTGTTCTTGCCACATCATCCCATCTTCCTGCATTTGCGTATATGTTGGACATCATAGTAAGATAACCCCCATCTTCATGCTCAAGCTCATTCAAGTGTTTGATAGCTGTTTCAGCTAACTCAACTTTCTTATGTAGCTTGCATGCACCAAGAAGTGCACCCCAGACCCCTGTGTGCGGCTCCATTGGCATACCTTGGATTAACTCGTAAGCCTCATCAAGTAAACCAGCCCGTCCGAGAAGATCAACCATACAACCATAATGCTCTACCCTAGGGGCTAAACCAAGATCTTTAACCATACTATCAAACACCTCCCGACCTTCATTGACAAACCCTGCATGAACACAAGCACATAAAACACCAAGAATGGTGATCTCATTTGGCTTGACGGATTCGATTTTCATACGTGTGAACAACTCTAAAGTCATCTTACTTTGCCCATTCATCGAGAAGCCCATAAGCATAGCATTCCAAGCAATAACATCATGATCTTGCAACTTATTAAAGACATATTCGGCACTCTCCAAGTCTCCACATTTTGAATACATATCCACCAAAACTGTCCCAACAACAACATCTAACCTATGATTGTTCCTATCAATATATGAATGCAACCATCTGCCTGTATCTAAAGCTCCAACTTGTGCACAAGCCGCCAGAAGGCTTACGAATGTTATCTCGTTTGGGTATATGTTTTCACTCAACATTTGGCGGAAATGGTTCATAGCTTCTTTGACCCGTTTGACCCTGACTAACCCACCAATTACTGTGTTCCATGATACCAAATCTTTCATGGGCATATCATTGAAAAACTTAACCATTACGTCTACTTCACCATGCCTAGCATGGCCACCTAAAACTGTATTGTACATTAACAGATCCTTAACAGGAGCTAAAGTGAAAAGTTCGTATGCATTTTGAACTTCTCCGGCTTTGATATACTGAAAGATCATGATGTTCCAAGACACAATATCTTTCCCAGGCATTCTATCAAACAATTTGCGTGCAGCCTGCAAGTCACTACATTCGTTCACACATGAAGACAACATAACAGTCCAAGCAACCTTATCTTTCATTGGTAACTCATCAAAAACACTACGGGCCGCCTTCGTATCGCCAAAATTACCATAGAATTCAATCAAACTCGTACCAATGAAGGTATCCAACTCGAGCCCAACTTTAAACAACAACCCATGAATGTATTTCCCTCTAACATCCTCCATCAGATCGGTACAAGCCCTAATCACAAACGGGAACGTGAAACAATCCGGATAAACGGGTTCAACTCGCATTTGTTCGAAAAGATTCAGTGCGTATCTGGGTTGATGATTCTGTTGGAATCCTCTGATCATGGTGTTCCAGACGAATGAATTTGGTTGAGGCATTTGATCGAACAGTTGGGCTGCGTAGTTCATGATACCCAGATTTGCGCAACATGTGACGAAGTTTCCAACGGCGAAACTGCTCCGGTGAAGACCTGATCGGAGAAGGATGACATGGATAGACCGGAGGTGTTTGTGGGATTTGATTGATTGAGGTGCTTTTAAGAGAGACAAAACTAGCTGCTTTTGTGGGGTTTGTATCTCCGTAATTTCTCCGATGAAACCCATTTATTTTATAACATTCAAACTAAAGCCGGTACTCCTTTTGTATTTTTCAGGGTCTGTATTCTGGTCAGCATGATTGATTAGGGTTTTGTTTGCTTCATCACACAGTCGGCTTTCACCTACGTCTCTGCCTTCACCTTCTTTTTTGTGCCTACACACACACACAGAGGAATGAGAAGTAAAAATAACCCACCAAATGTTAAATAACCTGAAATAACTTGTCAAGATCGAGCCAAAATCTTTGATTTTTTTAACATCATTTGTAACACCTTCTTATTTTATGAGTTTGCGTAAATTCATCACAATTTAAGAGCTAACATCGTTGTGAGTTTGTGTCAAAAACACTTACAATGCTGTAAGTTAAAAACTATTTAAGTTTTTTATTAAATCCGTCAAATACACGTGCCGCTCAATTAGTATATACGTGCAGTGATAAGTATGTGATCACTACATATGACCTTATATGTGTGTGGTACTTCAATTTCTCCTTGCAACGCTCTCAAGTCACAGGTCAATCATAATTATTGGAAGTTTATTCGTACCATTTTCTGGGTTCCAACAGAATTTGAAACAGAGGAAATATGTTAGAACCCTTAAAACATAAATGGCCTACTCATTTATTTAACTTTCACAATTTGACACTTTTAGTCCCTATACTTTCTATTAGAATATTTGATGGAAATATAGTAAAGTATATAAAGGGGGATTTCCCTTTAGTTGTTGTACACAATCTCATTTTTTCACAAAATCAGAGACAAACAAGACACCCATCAAATTAGCATAAGTCTCTGTAGAGAAAAACAATTCCATCAACAAGAACAACAACATAAAGGAAATCATGGCATCATCTTCTTCATCCAAGATAGCAATTCCATCAAGTAAGTATCACTCATCGATATGTATTCCATCGATCAACTATTCAGATTCATCAAGCATGTGGTATCAGAACATATGTTGATAAATTGAATCTGAATATCAATTTCCGATTGATACGTTTACTGTGAAATTAAGTTTTGAGAATTGAAATCTAAAACAACCGGTTACTATAAATTATGTTTTCTAAAACAACAATAAATAAATTAAGTTTGTACTTAAATGATTTTGAGTAATCTTAAAATAAGAAAAACTAGTATGTGTGCCCGCGCGTTGCGTCGTGTTCCTTGCTTCGTATGATAATATATAAAATCCCACCATATATAACTACATCTAACAACAACCATTGACTACACCTTAAGTAGTTAGCACATACATTTAATATGCTTACCGTCAAATATTCAATAATATGATTATGGTAAGATCTATTATATACACTGTCAATTGTTGGAGGGTGAATACACTGGCCTTTAATATTAATAATAATGAAATAAACTATTTGTGCTCTTATTACTAATGCTTGATCTTCTTATTATATGGTTTTTGGATGTGTGCACCTAAGTATAAAAAAGTTTTATTAAATTATCATCTTAATATTATAGTTTAATAAAAAAAGCAAAAGGTACCTTTTGAATGTTGGACTTGGAGTTTCGATAGCTTCGTTATTGTTATTGCAGCTTTTGGTGCATCCTTTTCGATTTGTTGTCGTAGCAATTGCATTTGCGTCATCATTTGTTGTTGGGTCATGGATTTATCATATGGTGCTATATAAACACAACACATGTTTAGAATTTGATGCTTTTGGAAACATAACATGAAATGCATACCATCTTTAAACTCTTTATTGTTTGCTTTTATATTTTATATTATATCCACATACGTATGTCACATGTGGTAAGTTAAATAAACAACAATGTGTCCTTTTAATTTTCAAATATGCGTTTACCTAAACAACCTAATAGCTAAACTTGTGAGATGTTCTCTTTATAATCCATGTAAAGAACATGTAAGGGTATATATAGAAATTGTTCTTTCAGCATAATCCATAGAAGAGGACAACCTCCTTTGTTTTTTTCTTGTAAACCAGATAATTGTATATGGATTTCAACTTTAAGACAACAATTTCTCGTTGGATGGAGTGGTCCATACAGAGCTTTTATTAAGGACTATTGAATTTTATTATTGAAAGAACATGCTGCACTGCTACTCTAAAGGAAGCCAGTAGAATTTAAATTTTATGTAAAATGCAAATGTTATTTTATATGTTATTATAATGAATGCACATACATCCAAATCAACGTGTAAGTCTATTGTGTAAAGATTTTGCAATATGATGTTAATAATCAAGTTTATGTGATTCATGTATACTTGATTTAGCTGTCATATTCAAAATATACATGGTGATTTTCAATTATGGAAATTGAGCCCTGGACTGGAATAAAAACCATAAAAGAAACTAATTTTGTATGAATAAGAGTCCTTACAATTCTAACATATTCATGAGTGTTAAATAATCAAAAAAAAAATTATTTAAAATCAAGCTCACATGTATTAATGTTATAAAATGAAATCATTTTATGAATGAAGTCATGAACTGTGTACAAGTTTCTTTTAAGTTGATTTAAAAAGTTCTTTCTAAACTGTAACAAAATTTAAGAACTTATTGAACAAAACCATTTTTTTTTTTAAAAAAAGTGACCAATTCAGATTGTGTACACTTAAGATAAGTTTTTATTTTGTTTTGACGCCTTTGACAAAAGTTTAAAAAAAAAAAACAGTTTATCTTGATTGTTAACATTGTTCAATGCTAAATATTGTCAATTTTGCAAAAAACAGTAATGAAATATGCTTCCAATTTGCAAGCAAATACAAAATCTAAGTTCCTGTATACAAAACAACAAAGCATAATTTCTACTTATAATTATTGAGCAATGTAATTTGTTTTATATCATTGGAGTGCCTAATTTCTTCATTGGAATGTCTA
Organism: Mikania micrantha; assembly: GCA_009363875.1. NCBI lineage: Eukaryota > Viridiplantae > Streptophyta > Magnoliopsida > Asterales > Asteraceae > Mikania > Mikania micrantha. Next base: position 63,817,270 of record CM018684.1, read on the forward strand.
AAATCTTCTCATCGATTTGTTTGAGTATATATATTACCATTAAACACTTGCCCTAATTCTATAGAGTAATCATCAACTAATCACCATTAGAAATAAAAAATTGATCTTCTACAATTTTAAGTTTATAAGGCCATGAGTTGAAGAAATTAGAGGGAATTTACCTTAGAAGTCAAGTAGTCAACAAGAGAGGTTAAATTGGAAATAGGAATTTCATTCATTCCGCTTGAGGTAAACATTATGTTCATGTCGTGAAAGGCTCCAGTCTCGACTTCCATTTCTGGCTCATGCTGCGAATCACATTCCTAGTCTCCTGTAATCGAATTTTGTTGCAGTTTATGTTGAAATTTGTTGCAGTGAGTGCGTTCACAGAGAAAGCAGAGCAAAATGGAAGTGACGACTTTTTAGTATTTTAGGGTTTGCCTTCTTTTGTAGTTTTTTTTTATTTTCTTTTAACTAATTTTCATTCATAATGTTATATTTTTTTTTTTATCAAATATGACCCAAACTTTTTCTAATTTGTTCATTTTTTCTTAACTTGATTTTATAAGTTTAATGTATTGTATCTATAGCTTGGATAGTTGTACATTAAGTATATTATAGATATTTTATGCTTCTTTAGGTTGTACGTACAGATTATTCATGTTGTATATCATTAGAGATTTTTGTGCTTCTTTAGGTTGTACATATAGATTATTATGTAATTTATAAATTAAATCATATATAAACCTTATTTATAGCTATATTTTGGGGAGAGGATGCTAAAAACCTATGGGATGTATAAAAAAACTATATAAACACCTTGCGCCTCGCGTGCGAAAAGCCCGCCGCTTTTGCGCTTTGCGCCTTGCGCTTCGGTTTTAGACCCTGTCGCTTTTGTGCGCTTAGCGCTTTTTAAAACCAAGAATTTGGTCATTAGGTATATGTAATCATTAAATAATTGCCTAAATTCTATATGAAAGGTATATATTATGATTAAATAGTTGCCCTAATCTATACAGAGTAATTACAGTAGCACCAAACGATCATAAGGAAATGGTACCAAGTTAACACCAAAATCATAACCAAAAAGAAACAAAACACACAACCTGCATAATTGGGAAAACAATTGTAGAAAATTAAACAAACCTGCATAATTGCGAATGATGATGGGTGGAAGACAACGATGTAGGAGTTACGCGGCCAAATTTCCAATAATAAAAGAAGCGATGGTGTAATCTAGATACCAGTAAGAAAATTGTAACATTACGATAATTTATAATAAACAATTACATTTAATATAGTTATTTATGACGTCATTTAAAATTTTCATCTATGAGTATATATACATGTATGTGTGTATTAATATATATATGGGGAAAGCCACTTTAAACATCTTTTAATATACATATATATGTATGATGCTTATGATTAAATATGTAATTAATCAAAAAAAAAATTTAACAAGTGTAAAATATGAAGTAAAAAAAAACATATTTTTTAAAGAATTATAGTAAGTTTTATAATATTTAGAACTTATTTGTAAATACATAAATTTAACAAATAAATAAATTTTACATATAAAAGTCTAGTAAACATCACAAAACACTTTATTAGATAAATAAAACATTTATAAAATTTTATATACTTTAATAATAATTAAATTTTGTAAACTTTAAATAATTAACTTTGGATAATTATTTAAAATAACATGAATATATATATATATATATAACTAATTTAGTTATATTAGCTTTATAGAGTTTAAATAAATTAAACCAAATTACAACAAATTAAAAATCATGGTTTTAATAAAGTTGAAGGGTAAAATCTGTCAAAAACGAAACTACTATTAAAAAGGAAAAAGGGAGAGATTGTTCTTGCCAAAACCCCAAAGTCATCCTCCCCTCCACCCGGTTCAAGACCCAGCTGACCCATTTCCTTCTTTTTCGACCCGGTTAACTAATCCAGTCGATTCCAGCCTAATTACAGCTAATCAACTCAATTTAGGTAAGGATACGAAGCGCGTAATTGATTTCCATCGATATATGTCTCGATTAACAGCTCATGAATACAGAAATCGTTTCCAAATATAAGAGATCCGACCGAAAATTTAAACTTGAGCCAAACATGTATAAAAACCCAATTCATTCGACTGAAACAACCCTTTGAACGCCACGAAACACTATGTATACACAAACACAAGTTCCGACTCCAAACCATTGCGATTCAAGCAATCCAAGGCTTCGGTCGTCGACATCTGTGCTGCCATTGGAACATCATCAAACGGGCATTAAGGTAGGTGATTCGTACCTCATCCCATTCTTTTTTAATCACTGATCTATAGCCCCATAATTTTTCAAACAATCCGAGCCTTGATTGATCGGATTTGAAGGAAAAATGAATTAGGGCTCAAATGGTTATGAATTGAATTGGGGATCAGAAACCAGAAGATGTTAAAATATTTTAAACCGATTTTTTGTTTGCAAAATACGCTCTAGATCAACCGGTTAATACTTGTTATGTGTGTGTGATGTGGTCGCGGGTTCAAACCTCACTGCCGGGTTAAAAACCAGTTTTTGCTCCATTTTTTTTTTGTTTTAAACCTATTTTTAAAACTCCAATTTCATAGAAAACATTTTTTTATAAAATATTAATATGTAAAAATTATATTCTGTATAAAAAAAAATGAAATGAAATGATGAGTTATGAAATTTATTTTTTATTAATAAACATAACTCTTTAATTCATTTATTTATTTATTTAATTATTTATTTATTCTTACTTATGTATTCATTACATAATAGTAATAATAAAATAACTTAATAAGTTTTTGTATAAATTTACATAAATAAATAAATAAGTTTTATAAATTTATTTATCTATTTACAACTCTTTATCTCATTTATTTATTTATTTATTCTTACTTACTTATTTATTATTACTGATTTAAAAATGTTATAAACATAATATTTACATGTGATTAAATTTTTATAAACTTATCATAAATTTTATAAAATATAAATTGGCATCCAAATAAATTTTGAAGACATTTTATATTAAGTTTTATTAGAACTTATATTCATGAGAAAATTATTGATTAAATATTTTAAGTACTTATTTCATATTAAATATGTAAAACAAGAACTTTAATAACTTTTGGTTAAATATATAATAATTAAATTCTAGGCTTTTAAATACTTTAAAGTCAACATTTGTGATTAAAACATTATATAATATCATTATTGTTTTCATTTAAATAAATCATAACAAATTGTATGTTCAAAACATATCGAACCCGTTGACCATTTTGAATTTAGAAACTCCATAGAAAGACATAGATATGTTAACATATGCCTAATAAATTACTTAGATGGACTTTGAAATTGTTGGACATATTTGAACTATACGTGACAAGCCATTGCAAAGACTATCTCACACTAAGTTAAGTCTTCATAGCCCCTCTTTTACTATTTTTGTTTTAGGGGTGAAACATGCAACTTATTTATTTCATTTACTTGTGAACTTAGCTAATGGCCTTATAGTTAGTGAACTTTAGCTAAGCATAGGCATTGATCACATTCATTTTAGTGACTATGATAGATCTATTGGACCGACCATCTCACCGTTGTTTGATTTACCCTTCGGGGGAAGCCCGCAGTGATAGTTTGCTAGCTTTGAGCATTGTTTGTAGTGCTAAACATTGGTCAAACATCATTTGTTAACATTGATGATCTGCTTTACTTGCTAGTTCATTTTAACTATGTTCATTATGCTTTGTGTTCACATATGACTTCATTTATAACATTTTGTAAACATATTTTGGTGTGAGTATTTCAAACCCATGAAACTCACCAACTATTCGTAGTTGACACTTGATTTTAAACATGTTTCAGGTGGAAATGACAAGTTAGCTATATTAACGAGCTTGGATTAGTTTACATTTAATTTGTATTTAATGTATTAGAATTGAAACGATGTAACAGTTAGGGTTTGAGAATTTGAAGTAATGTAATAAATGTTTGAGTTTAATGTTTGAACAATTTACAACTTTATACCTTGTGCTATGAACAATCTACACTTCGTGCCGCCCCGATGTTTCCGCCATCGATCGGGGTGTTACAAAAATAAAACCCAAAAATCATACAGAAACATCAAGAAAACACATAACCTCAACAATGGTAGGAAACGAAACAGACCTGCATAAAAACAAAGGAGAACTGTAGGAAGAAGACGATGTAACGGTATATGGTTGTAATCAAGAATCCAAAATGATATTTAAGGTTACGAGCGAAAAATGAAGTTTGGGTTTACGAATGGAAGATGAAGATGTATGGGAACGAAGGAAAACTGTAGGAAGAAGACGATGTAAAGTATACAGTTGTATCAAGAATCCAAAATGAACATTTAGTGTAACACCCCAACTCGGCGAGAGCTGACGTGTTACTATTACAGATATCAAATCAAAAACATCATTCTTTTAAATTAAAAATAATCCAAAGATAACATTCGAAATAACTTAAAAGAAACATAGTCTTAAACATATTAAATAATCCTAAAAATGTCTTTTATTAACTTCAGCATCTTCTAATTCTCTCATCACACATTCCCATGATTTTCCCGATTCCCTTGTGTACCTGTTATATAAACAACAGAAAAACACAAGAAAAGAAAACGGCTGAGCAAACTCAGTAACGGAAGAACAATAGTTGTAATGAGATACAGATAAACAGAAACATATATAAACATACTATTACAATTTATACAGAATTGAACATATAACTGATCGTGTGAACTGAACAAAACATATGAACACGACATACATTTCAATAAACAATCGTGTATTTATACAGAAGCACCCTGAGCCAAACAGATAAAGTGAGAGATATCCGGGTAGCTACTCCCATCCATCAATCACAGAGATGGTGTGTGGGACGTACACACATTATTCCATCCCCCAGAACAGATAACATATAACAGAACTAGGATCGACCCATACGCCTCTCATATAAAGTGGCCCGTGTACTCCCTGAGTACTTAATAGAGACGCCGTGACTATTTATTACACACTGTCACGATAAGTGTCACATCACTGACGCCACAATGATGTGCCAGATAGCTCGGGTAACAGAGTACTAAAACTGAAAAATAGCATAACTATCTAATATATAATCGAACGCATTGATCAAGTCTGAAATCTTATTTCCTATGGAAACATGCAATAATGAGTACAAAACTAGAAGATCTATTGCATGCTATAACAATCAGTAATCAGAACCGATATTCAAAACAGTTAAGAACACAAGAAACTGAGTAATAAACTGGTCGTAGCAATGGAAGCAAATTAAAGATGCTAGACCACCCAACTAGTAAAAGAAACAAAATACTATGGTGTGAAGGAGATAGGATCCGTACCTTAGACTAGTTAAGCAGAGCAAAAGCAAGACAATTGGTTGTCTCCAACAAGTATGTTAACCTATATTATAGTAATATAATTAGATTCATGGATTTACAACACTCTACAAATGTTAAATTTTGTGTTCTCACTTTTCTGGTTTATCAAGTTTCAGCAACGAGTTCGTTTAGCTTAATGGATACCTGTTTCTTTTACATAATCACCTATGCGAATTCTTTTGTGTGTAATATCTGTTAACATTTTAAGATAGAACCAATCAAATTTAATATTCTAAATAAAATTCATTTTAGGTATTAAAATGTTGCTAGTTTTTAATTACGAACCACGTTACACACCTTTAACTCATTTGTTTAACTTCTATTTTCCAACTAACTCATCCATGCACATGATACTTTGGACGCAGGAGTGTATGTGTGTATATATATGCACTCTCACATATTTAACTTTCTGGAGCACTAAGTTTCTAGATTAAGGTTCCAATATTTTTAACTGATATAATTATGTTTAGGTGGAAGTCACGAGCCACATTCTATTGGATTTCCAGTACATGAATTTTCTAGATTTAAAGTGTAAATTTCCACCTTCAAATAGTGATTAAAGGATAAATACAAGTATTATCTCAACCTGACCCTACATGCCAACAATAGCTAAATCATTCACTAATCTAGTTCCAATTAGCAATGCTAATTAACGATTATACCCCTCACTTATTCTTTTACTGTTACGTTTTGTCAAATTTGTGAACAATAGCTCCTAAATATTGTAATACTATCTCTAATTAGACATTAATTCGTGATTAGAGTTTTAGTTGCTGGAACCATATCTGTTGTTAAATTCCTAGTTTCTACAAAATAGATGCAATCAACAATGGTTCATAGTTGTTACCTGAATCAACTATGGATTTGAAGAGCAGAACAGAAAACCGTTGTCTACTACGCGATACAGCGGAAGGTTTTTCGTAGCCAATCGACTCAATTTTATGGTGGTGTATTGGTGGCAGATCGAGCTCTAACCGGGCTAGATTTCTTTCTCGATTGAATGTTTTCGTGAGCAGGGACGACGGTTCAAGAGATTTATATCGATCCATGAGGCGAGATTGAAGCAATTTCCCCGAGTTCTTCTGTGATTTGTTGCCGACTCTAAGGTTTTAGGAACTAGGTTTTATTCGGCCAAAATAGTTGAGGAAGAATAGGTCAAGACCATGTTTATTAGTTTGAATATTTGAGTCATTTTGGGTTTCCACGTACTCATATATATTTAATTATTCATTTTTTTATTTTTTTTATTTTTTTTATTTTTTTCCAGTTTTGTAGTATTATAATTTTACTCCCCTTAAAAGAAAATTTCGCCCTCGAAATTTGACTTATGTACTACAGCAAGAAAGTTTATAACAGAAACGAAATGGTTAGAAATCATAACATCAAGCCTCATAAGAGGGGGTTGGAAACTCATAAACGAAAACTGCTCACCAATATATTTTTCTTTTTCTTGTTTGTTAACTTACGATTTCTTAAATAATTAACTAGTAACAATCAACTAATCTAACACTAATGCCTTATCACTAATAGCTATAAACATATAACTCATCAGTATTCAAGTATTAAATGAATAATAACTGACTATATAACTGAGAACTTAAGTCAGATAACAGATAGCTATACTGAATAAACAAAAACATGTAACAGATATCTACTCAGATTAACATGAATATAACATGTAACAGAATCATATAAACTTATGAAAATCGTGTAACTAATAGCTAATTTAATAAACAGAAACATGTAACTGAAACAAAAATGAGTACAAACCTCTAAGATTCGAACAATCTCGGATATTGAGAACGGATTGTGTCTTCCATCTCCCACGTGGACTCCCGCTCAGAATGATTCTTCCACAAAATCTTAACAAAAGGAATGGTTTTCTTACGCATAATGCGTTCTTGTCGATCAAGAATAGCTTCTGGTTCTTCTTCAAATGATAAATCTTCACGAATTTGATGTAGAGGATAGTTCACAACGTGAAGCGGATGATAGTTGTACCCTCTTAACAGTGATACATGAAAGACATTATGCACATGCGATAATTGAGGCGGAAGTGCTAAACGATATGAAACATCACCAACTCTTTCTAAGATTTCGAACGGTCCGATAAATCTAGGACTGAGCTTTCCTTTAAGACCAAAACGACGTATGCCTTTGCAAGGCGAAACCTTTAGAAATACCCAGTCACTAACATTAAACTCCAATGCTCGGCGATGTCGGTCTGCATAACTTTTCTGTCTGCTCTGAGCTTCCTTTAACCTTTCACGAGCAATTGCGACTTTTTCTGTGGTGATCTGAACCATCTCAGGTCCTTCAATAATCTTCTCACCAACCTCTTCCCAACAGATAGGTGCTCTACATTTACGACCGTACAATAGTTCAAACGGTGCCATACCAATGCTAGCTTGCCAACTATTATTATAAGCGAACTCAACCAAGCACAAATAATCATCCCAATTCCCGGTCCATTCTAAGGCACATGCTCTAAGCATGTCCTCAAGTGTTTGAATCGTACGCTCTGATTGACCGTCGGTCTGTGGATGAAATGCAGTACTGAATTTTAATTTGGTGCCCCAAGCAGCCAGTAAACCTTTCCAGAAATAAGAAGTAAACCGCGGGTCTCGATCAGACACAATAGAAACCGGAGTACCATGAAGTCTTACAATCTCTTTAGTAAATACATCAGACAATTTACTAATAGAGAATTCTTGTTGAATAGGAAGAAAATGAGCCGATTTTGACAATCTGTCGACTATAACCCATATGGCGTTGTTCTTTTTGAAAGTTTTTGGTAACCCTATCACAAAATCCATAGATATATCCTCCCATTTCCATAATGGGATATCTAGTGGTTGCAACAATCCACTAGCTCTTTGATGTTCAATCTTAACCTGCTGACAAGTAAGACATCTGCTGACAAACCTAGCCACATCTTCTTTCCTACCATTCCACCAAAAATGCTGACGAAGATCCCGATACATCTTTGTAGATCCCGGGTGGATAAAGAATGACAAACTGTGTGCTTCAGCTAGCAATGATTCCCGAAGAGCAGAATCATCAGGCACACATAAACGTTTACCACACCAAACAACTCCATGTTCATCAATCTTGAACTCTGATTGTTTGCCAACCTCCAAGTTTTCTACTACTGCCCAAAGCTCACCGTCATCATGTTGTGCATCTTTAATCCGAGAAATTAAGTCTGGTTCTATCTGAATTCTGGCAAGGTACCCGTCAGACTTGCCAATATGTAGACCAATACCCAACTTGTCAAGATCGGTTATTATCTGAGGTTGTAAGCACAAAGAAGCTATCGTTCCAGAGTTCTTTCGACTCAACGCGTCGGCCACTACATTAGCTTTTCCCGGGTGATACTGAATGTTGGCATCATAATCTTTTAACAGTTCCAACCATCGTCTTTGTCTCATGTTTAATTCTTTCTGTGTGAATATATACTTCAAGCTCTTGTGATCAGTAAAAATATCACAAGTCTCTCCGTAAAGATAATGTCGCCAAATCTTGAGTGCAAAGATGACAGCAGCAAGTTCAAGGTCATGCGTCGGATAATTAACCTCGTAAGGTTTCAACTGTCTAGAAGCATAGGCAATAACCTTTCCATGTTGCATCAACACACATCCGAGTCCCTTCTTAGAAGCATCACTGTAAATCTGGTATCCGCCTGTACCCGACGGAAGAGTGAGAATCGAGGCAGACACCAATCTTTTCTTCAGCTCTTCAAAGCTTTTCTCTCGGTCAGCATTCCAAGAAAATTTAACTCCCTTTCTCAATAATTGAGTGAGAGGTAAGGCGATCACAGAGAATCCTTCAACGAATCTACGATAATAACCGGCAAGGCCAAGAAAACTTCGAACCTCAGTTGCCGAGGTAGGTCTAGGCCATTTAGTAATCGCCTCTATCTTGGTTGGGTCCATCATAATTCCATCAGCTGAAACAATATGGCCCAAAAACGCTACTTGACTTAGCCAGAAATCACACTTTGAAAATTTAGCATAAAGTTTCTTTCTCCGTAACGTCTCAAGTACGATACGAAGATGGCCTTCATGTTCCTCCTTGCTTTTAGAATAGATAAGAATATCATCGATGAACACGATAACAAATTTATCAAGAAACTTGCAGAAGACTCGGTTCATTAGGTCCATGAAAACAGCCGGAGCATTAGTTAACCCAAACGGCATCACCAAAAATTCATAGTGACCATATCGAGTACGAAAAGCTGACTTAGACACATCTGAATCTTTAATCTTCAACTGATGATATCCCGATCTCAAATCGATTTTAGAGAAACACTTTGCGCCTTGAAGTTGATCAAATAGGTCGTCAATACGAGGCAAAGGATAATGATTACGAATAGTGATCTTGTTCAACTCTCGATAGTCGATGCAGAGTCTCATGGAACCGTCTTTCTTCTTCACGAATAATACTGGTGCGCCCCACGGTGACACACTTGGTCTAATAAATCCAAGCTCTAATAACTCCTGTAATTGCTTCTTAAGCTCCTTAAGCTCTAGAGGTGCCATACGGTAGGGTGCTTTAGAAATTGGTTCAGCGCCAGGGATAAGATCAATAGTAAACTCCACTTCACGATCTGGTGGTAGTCCAGGTAACTCCTTTGGAAAGACATCCGGAAATTCACGAACTATCGGGTAATCAGAGATACTAGGCTCGTTAGAAGTTGTAGCTTTCACTGAAGCTAAATATCCCGCACAACCATGCGATAAGCACTTCTGAGCCTTAAGAGCAGAGATGATTTTCAAAGATTTTCGAGGTCGAATCCCTTGATAGATGAACTCAGGACTGTGAGGATCTCCAAATAAAACACGTCGAGTTTGGCATTCAATTGTAACATGATGTCGAGATAGCCAATCCATGCCAAGAATAACATCAAAATCACCCATTTGCATGGGAAATAGGTCCGCTTTGCGAACAATAGAATCAATTTGGATCGGACAATCTTTATAAACATATGATATAATAGTGGAATCTCCTAACGGTGTAGTAATGGTCAAAGTTGGCTCTAAGGCAGTAGATGCAGTCATTAAGTACTTGACAAACATACTAGAAACAACTGAATGAGTAGCACCAGTATCAAACAAGACATAGATATCACGTTCACATAATCGGAGTGTGCCAGAAACAGTACCTGGGCATCAGCTGCCTCATTAGTCGTCAATGCAAAAACACGTCCTCCTCTAGCAGGTTTAGTAGCATTCTTTCCCGTGTCAGCTCGAGGGTCACGTTGAGGGCAATCCTTAATCATGTGTCCTGCATTTCCACATCTAAAACATAATCCTCCTGCCAAACGACATACTCCCTTGTGTAGTTTTCCACAAGAAGTACATGGAGGTATAGCATCCCGATTTTGTTGAGTCTGTTGCTGATTCAATGGCTGGGCTCGTATAGGTGCAGTTACCATTTGTTTAGAGGCATGTTTCTGGTTCTGGTTACGATTTTTCCATGGTCGAGATTGATTATTGGTGTTACGATCGAATCGTTGTCGGCGATCTTGTGGGGGTGAGGATTGATTCCTTCCCGATTGTGAAGAAGACTGATCTCGATCGTTTTCCCTAGGCCGTTTCCGATTTTCATCAGATCTCTTACTCCCATCCTTATGATCATTATGTAGATTTTTAACCGCATCAACAACTTCATTAATGTCTCGAAACTGAAGATTCAGAATAAACTTTCTGTCTCGGTCACAAACTCCCCATTTAAAATCTTCCACTTGCTTCTCATTCGAGCCTACAGCTGTACCCAAAAAACTTACTAGTCGTGTGAATCTGGTCTTGTATTCTGTTATATGCTCCTCATTACTTTGCATGATAGCAGCATACTCCCTGAGATACTCATTGCGATCCGCAGTAGTGAAATGTTGCCTATAAAACAACTCTTTAAACTCCTCCCAGGGAAGTGTAACCGCATACTGATCTCCTCCTCTGGCCAGCTTCAATGTTTTCCACCATCCCAGTGCATCATCTTCTAACTTGTAGGTTGCTAGTCTAACTTTGAAGGCATTATCCACACCTAGCACCTCAAAAAGCATTTCAATGTGAGCTATCCAATTTTGAGCCTCAAATGGAGTAGCAGCAGTACTAAATGACTTTGGCTTTTGCTTCTGGAAGCGCTCAAGCCAAACATGAATCCCAGCCGGTGCTGCTCCTACACCAGCTCCACCTTGATTAGGAACTGCTCCCCCACCAGCTCCACCTTGATTAGGTCCATTACCACCATTAGCATGTTGTTGCATTTGTTGAATAACAGTTTGCGCGGTCTGATTCATCAAGTTAGGCAGTATTCCAGAAATAGCAGTATTAACAGCATTGGTAACAAGAGTTTGCAACTGTGCATTGTCTGAGGTGTTGGTCTCGTTGCGTCTGTTCACACGTCTCTTAGGAGGCATCTAAAATGAATATATATACGTGTGAGTAAACAATGACGATTTAATGGAAAACATGAGATCCTAACCCAACGTCTACCCATTACCTCACAAGTTCTGTTAATAAAGTTTAAGTTTTCTACAAGAAAGAGCCTTTGCTCTGATACCATAATTGTAACACCCCAACTCGGCGAGAGCTGACGTGTTACTATTACAGATATCAAATCAAAAACATCATTCTTTAAAATTAAAAATAATCCAAAGATAACATTCGAAATAAGTTAAAAGAAACATAGTCTTAAACATATTAAATAATCCTAAAAATGTCTTTTATTAACTTCAGCATCTTCTAATTCTCTCATCACACATTCCCATGATTTTCCCGATTCCCTTATGTACCTGTTATATAAACAACAGAAAAACACAAGAAAAGAAAACGGCTGAGCAAACTCAGTAACGGAAGAACAATAGTTGTAATGAGATACAGATAAACAGAAACATATATAAACATACTATTACAATTTATACAGAATTGAACATATAACTGATCGTGTGAACTGAACAAAACATATGAACACGACATACATTTCAATAAACAATCGTGTATTTATACAGAAGCACCCTGAGCCAAACAGATAAAGTGAGAGATATCCGGGTAGCTACTCCCATCCATCAATCACAGAGATGGTGTGTGGGACGTACACACATTATTCCATCCCCCAGAACAGATAACATATAACAGAACTAGGATCGACCCATACGCCTCTCATATAAAGTGGCCCGTGTACTCCCTGAGTACTTAATAGAGACGCCGTGACTATTTATTACACACTGTCACGATAAGTGTCACATCACTGACGCCACAATGATGTGCCAGATAGCTCGGGTAACAGAGTACTAAAACTGAAAAATAGCATAACTATCTAATATATAATCGAACGCATTGATCAAGTCTGAAATCTTATTTCCTATGGAAACATGCAATAATGAGTACAAAACTAGAAGATCTATTGCATGCTATAACAATCAGTAATCAGAACCGATATTCAAAACAGTTAAGAACACAAGAAACTGAGTAATAAACTGGTCGTAGCAATGGAAGCAAATTAAAGATGCTAGACCACCCAACTAGTAAAAGAAACAAAATACTATGGTGTGAAGGAGATAGGATCCGTACCTTAGACTAGTTAAGCAGAGCAAAAGCAAGACAATTGGTTGTCTCCAACAAGTATGTTAACCTATATTATAGTAATATAATTAGATTCATGGATTTACAACACTCTACAAATGTTAAATTTTGTGTTCTCACTTTTCTGGTTTATCAAGTTTCAGCAACGAGTTCGTTTAGCTTAATGGATACCTGTTTCTTTTACATAATCACCTATGCGAATTCTTTTGTGTGTAATATCTGTTAACATTTTAAGATAGAACCAATCAAATTTAATATTCTAAATAAAATTCATTTTAGGTATTAAAATGTTGCTAGTTTTTAATTACGAACCACGTTACACACCTTTAACTCATTTGTTTAACTTCTATTTTCCAACTAACTCATCCATGCACATGATACTTTGGACGCAGGAGTGTATGTGTGTATATATATGCACTCTCACATATTTAACTTTCTGGAGCACTAAGTTTCTAGATTAAGGTTCCAATATTTTTAACTGATATAATTATGTTTAGGTGGAAGTCACGAGCCACATTCTATTGGATTTCCAGTACATGAATTTTCTAGATTTAAAGTGTAAATTTCCACCTTCAAATAGTGATTAAAGGATAAATACAAGTATTATCTCAACCTGACCCTACATGCCAACAATAGCTAAATCATTCACTAATCTAGTTCCAATTAGCAATGCTAATTAACGATTATACCCCTCACTTATTCTTTTACTGTTACGTTTTGTCAAATTTGTGAACAATAGCTCCTAAATATTGTAATACTATCTCTAATTAGACATTAATTCGTGATTAGAGTTTTAGTTGCTGGAACCATATCTGTTGTTAAATTCCTAGTTTCTACAAAATAGATGCAATCAACAATGGTTCATAGTTGTTACCTGAATCAACTATGGATTTGAAGAGCAGAACAGAAAACCGTTGTCTACTACGCGATACAGCGGAAGGTTTTTCGTAGCCAATCGACTCAATTTTATGGTGGTGTATTGGTGGCAGATCGAGCTCTAACCGGGCTAGATTTCTTTCTCGATTGAATGTTTTCGTGAGCAGGGACGACGGTTCAAGAGATTTATATCGATCCATGAGGCGAGATTGAAGCAATTTCCCCGAGTTCTTCTGTGATTTGTTGCCGACTCTAAGGTTTTAGGAACTAGGTTTTATTCGGCCAAAATAGTTGAGGAAGAATAGGTCAAGGCCATGTTTATTAGTTTGAATATTTGAGTCATTTTGGGTTTCCACGTACTCATATATATTTAATTATTCATTTTTTTATTTTTTTATTTTTTTTCCAGTTTTGCAGTATTATATTTAGGGTTACGAATGGAAGATGAAGATGTATGAGAAAATGCTGATGATTGATACAAAGAATTGTTAAAGTGATGATATAGTCGTAAATAACGGGAAAAGTAACATAAGTTTAATTTGACGGAAAGTGTACGGTAAATAAGGTTTAGATAATTTGCTTGAGAATATGAAGGATTTGATTGATAATGTGTTTGTCACATAGTCACATAGATCACAGATGCTCTGGTTTGAGATACGAAAACAGGTACATGATTTTGAATTTTTAAATTTGGCATGAAGAGGTACGTGGGTTCATTTGGAATACCAATTCGGTATGCGGCACAATGTACCATATAATCCGGTACACCGTATCTTGTACAAACATGTTATCCCATTGCATACCTTCATAAGAGAAATTCATTTCATAATCAAAAATTCACAAGTGTGAAATCGGCTTTTGATTTGTCTAGTACACAAATTTGATAATTCTGATTGAAACTCATGAATCGGCTATGTGAATCATATAATTACAATTTGAAATTGAAGGCAATTGGGAACAAACAAAATTCCTGATTCGGATCACATACCACCGGCAATCGGTATGATTTTATCCCACGATCCAATACAAATGATCCTTTTTAACTCATAATGCAAAAGTTTTAAGCATTGAGAGTGTCACACAAGAAAAAAATTGATTCTCCAACTAAGTATTCGTAAAAATATCAGTAACCTACAAGAACGATATAATATATAAAAAGCGAGATGGTACCTCGTTGTAAATGATGACAAGCGATGTGGCAATTTACTATTGTTATCACAATCTAAGGAGTTATGATGATAGATGTACAACCAACTTCTTGTTTCTTGTTTTTGTTCTTTTTCATAAGATTACTTTTAACAATCCAAGTAAACTATAAAAAAAAAAAAAAAAAAAAACCTTTTTGGTTTACCTTTGATAGTTGCACATCCAAAAACTTGTAATTTTACTTTCACTCTGAGTTACTTGCTCAAAAAAAAAAACATTTCTATATACACTTCATAAAAGAATAGCTTCGTTCTCTTCCTTGATCAATGTGAGAATGTTATATATACACACTTGAATCATAGTCAAAGAAAGTTTACTGATTAGCATGCTCAAATTTGCATGTTCCTATTGATACTCATGCATACACCTAGAAAAAGCCCTATTTTAGTATTTTATTTTCTCTCCTTTATATGTGCAACTATAAATTACAAAAACCAAAATTATATGTTAGTTTATGCTGAACTTATATTAGAAAACTATTAAAAAAACAATTTATTTGCCATAAAATCTAATATAATTATAATTTTTTTAAATTGAATATTTGGTGCTAGATCTTCCAAAAAGTGCCTGGGTCCTTATTTTCACAACTAAAACTCCAAACTCTAAGCAATATAACATCCATTCATGTGTACCAAACCAAACAAGTTTTGAATGATGATAGAAGTGTTCATGGCCAAAATGAAACTCGTCAAATAAGTCCTCTCTATGGTTTCCGAGAGACTTAACCTCTCTAACCGATTTAACGACGAACACCCTGGATTTTAATTATGAGACTATTAACTTTCGAGTTAAATATTAAGCCAACCGCTTTAAGTTGTTAATTATAGTTACAATAACTAGGCGTTTATATTGTATTTAGCAAGTCAACTCTAATATTAATACTGATTTCTTTCATTTGTTTAGCAGTAAGTTTAAGCCTTTACATGAATGATATTAGAAGTTAGAACCCTATAGCCATTATCTCTATGGCTCGCACTTTATCACTGGAACTAGTTGTTTCTCCCTTCTTTTCTGCTGCTTCCTTTTTCCTGCATGCAGATTCAAACCCCTTTACAAAAATAGATTCTATAGAGAAAAATTCCAACCTGTTTACTCATGAATTGGTTGGTTATAGGTTGGTTTGTGCTGTCTGTTTTAGTAGGGTGTAAACAAGTTGAGCCGAATATGTGAGCCTAGGCGATCTTAGCTTATTTATAGCTTCATTTTTTTCAAGCTCGAGCTGGGTTATAGTTGGATTTTTTTTTCAAATTTGAGCTAGGCTCTGGCTCAGCTCGCATATGATTTAGTTAATTTATTTATATTTTTATATATAAGTTTATAACAACAACAACAACAACCTTACCCAGTATATTCTCACTTTTCAGTAGGGTCTGGGGAAGAAAGATAGATACAAACCTTATCCCTATCCCAATTGGGATAGAGAGGCTACTCTGAAATAGTCCCCGGCTCAAAGTTATCGTTTGAAGTTGATCATACCAATGATTTTAAAGTTATTTTCACAAAATAATTAAAATAACGTTAAAATTAGTACAATTTTACTTTTGCCCCTTAAGGGCCCACACATATACATTATATGCGTGCACCGCAAATGGGGCGTTTATATATAAGTTTATAAATATATAGCATTGATTTATCATTATCATAATCTATATAAGAAAAATTATTTATATATATATATATTTGACAGATTAAATAATTTATATAAAAAACTCGTTTAGGCTCAGCAGGCCTGCTTGAGTTGATATGTGAAGCTCAGACTTGGCTCATTTATTAAGTGAGCCATAATATGAGCTTGGGCTTGAGCTTGTTTAAGCTAGGCTTGATTCAAGCTTACAAGCAAGCTAATCCACGTAGCTTAGGAGTTATGAGCCAGCTTAACTCATTTGAACACTTCGTTTTGTGACTTTTATCACAAATGGGTCAAGACAAAAAACAGTGACAGAGTATGAGTCAAGAATCAGCCAAGGTCCTATTTAAACGCATTATATATTCATGAAACAAATGCCCAAACCGACCATGACATGGCTTTGTTTCGACATGTACTAAAAGGTTACTCATTTTAACAGATCACCCGACAGACTCGTCTTGTCACCTTTAAAATAATCTAATCAAGAATGTTGTTATAGAGAGGAGGATGAATAAATGCAGTGCAAAGGGGGAGATGTCACATACCTTCAATAAGCTTGATTCCTAGTGCTTGTGCCAGCTCAGCTTTGCGAAACTTATAATAACCTTTCAGTTTCTGTTGTTTGGCAATCACCCGTAAATCATTTACAGTGTAACAATCCTCCATATATGGGTTACTATATATTTCAGCTCTATCAAGTGGCTTAGCCACAACAAGTGTGAGGCATGGTGAGTTTGAATTCGTAGGCAATGGTGAATCGGGCTTTTTCCGCCTTGTGTATGTTCTGGTAGAATATGGGCTCCGGGCCCGGGAGATGCTTTTTCTTGGAGAGTGTTGTGGATTAGGGTAGCCAGGAGGAAAATCAAGTTCTTTGATAATAATTTGCTTTGAATTTGCTTCTTCAGATGATTCTATATAAGGAATGGTTGCCAAACTCATTGAATTTGTTTCTTCTGATGATTGTACATAAGGACCGGTTGACAAACTCATGCTTTCATCATAATTCTGGCAGGGATCATGTGATTAAATTTTTTTTACACTTTCATAGGAGTTCACAGAAATGCTCTTTTAAATAAAGGAATGAAAAGCGTAATTGGTTTACTGACAATATTGTATGCAAGCACATGTAACTTGAAAGAGTTAGCCTACAACAACTTTTGGTCCATTTGTCAAGAAAATTATTAATTAGCATGTCAGTGACAATTAGAGAAGAAAAAAAAAGTGTTAAAACAACAATCTAAGAATTTGAATAAAATTGATTTTGGAGGTTGTAAGTATAGGCGACTTTCAACCATTTGGCCCATTTGACTAGTTCCCCTTTTAGTTTTAGGTACATGTGTTTTTTAGTTTGTCCTGCTTTAGATAAAACACAACCTAAATTGACCCTATTCATACGTAAACGAGTTGAATTTGCCACCACTACCAAAAATAAAGATTCTTATTTTTTACTTGGTTCAAAGAAAATTCAACCATAAAGTTGACAATATTAATAGCCACAGAAACTTAAGAGGGCATCCAAAGTCTAATAATTTAGGAGGAATGAACTTGGAGATATACTACTATATGGTTAATAACGTAATCTTATTAGTTAACAGCCATATTCAAGATCCACGGATAGCTTTGCTATGTGTGAATTTTTACTAGGTATGTTTGTTACACATTCAAGATCAATAGTTTGAAGTTTCTAGCAGGGAACCTCAACCTGATCAGACTTGCCAATTTCAACCCATTTGCTTATGGTTGATTTGGGTTTGCACTGTATAATTTTTAATTTTAATCCCACAACTGATCAAACAGGACATACAAAAAAAGTGTAACTAAAAGGAAAACAGGTGCAACAGGTTGATCAGCTGAAAATTGTCCAAAGTCTATTATTATTGTATACAACCTCATAAATCATTTTATTCAAGAATTTAGATTAATGTTGTAACTATATTGCTTCAAAAACTGCTTATCAAATATTATATTATTTTCAATCACAATTAAAAGGATACAAAAAATGTTTGCGGATTAACTTGACCTGACCCATTTGATCTATTACTAAAAGGGTGACCTATTTCAATTGATCATCTTCTTACTTGCAACCCCCAACCCTGCCCATATTGCCACCTCTAGTAGGACACAAAGAATACTTGGCTTAAACTTTAAAGTAAACAGTTATGAGCCAAAATTTTCATATTCCATAGCATGTATATGTAGAACTTTTTTAAGAACACACTACCTGAGGCTTGATTATGTTTAAAGGATGTTTCTGCTTTCCATGTGTTTTCAAAGATGGTTTTGAGAAGACAGAGTTGCATATGGGAGTCCTATCCTGTACAATATCCTTTTTCATTCTTATAGGGCCCTTTAACTGAAATTTGCTCACTTGTCTGTCTGTCTTCTTTGTGGAGCCCCAGAAAAGGCATTGAGGAGGGTATTTGGGCACATGACTCACGTACTGCACAACAGAATCATATATACATTTAAATCAACCCATTCATAGGTATATGGTTGGATGTGGCAGATATTTTTTATTCAAAACCGGTAAATTTTTAGTGATCGGCTAAAAGAAAACTATTCAAGTGGGATGAAGGGCACCAAAGTATAACTAAAATCAAAAAACTTCTAAACCCATTAGTTCGAGCATTAGATTAATGTTGTACTAATATAACTTTTCTAATTATATTATACACTATTTATTTATGAAACGCAAAACTAGAAGACAAAAATGTGTTTCTAGGTCAACCCGACCCAACATGTTTTGACCCGTTGCCCCATCTACCGACTTTTCCAACTCATGTTCCAGCACATGCTTAAGTTCTGCATAACCAAAAGGATGGGAAAAAACAGATGAACAAAAGCATTATTGAAGATCGATACTCACAGGATGATTTGTAGCTTTATCTTCAACCTTAACTATGGTCGGTGAAATTGTCTGTTTCTCCACCGGGATGATATCAACTGTTTTAATTTTCTTCACTTGGTTAGCATTTGAAGAACTTTCAATTTGTTTCTTCTGAGTTTCTGCTGGCACCTGACAGAAAGAGCTCGAAGCAGTGCCGGTATTATCTGCAAACTTTTGATTTTGAAGGGAAATAATAAAAAGGCTTCCCTTCAAGAGAAATAAATCTGTATGGTGATACAGGGAAAATATAAAAATGTTTTGTATAAGATGGAAACTTCTGCACGAGAAAGAAAAACTGAGATCTAATTGGACATCAGAATGTACATATTAGTAAAAGATTACTTGAGTGAATTATCAGATATGCAAACCAAAGAAAAGAAACATCTGCAAAACTGTGTTCATTCAAATAGGCAACTCTACATTACCCTAAGGACAAAATCCAGCAAAGAACTACAAAGATGCGGTTCATGCAAGTAAAACTTTCCGCAAATAAAAAGTGAACGTTGATGTTAATGATAAAGACAGAGAGATATATGTATCTATCAGTTTCTAATACTAGACCTGTAAATCTTTCTTTTGTAAATAACGACAGAAAAGAGACTTGAGTATGTCATGTATGCTTTCAGCTGGTTCCCTGCTTGTTGACATAAAGTTTTCAGCATCGTCCTTAAATTTCCTTATTGATGAATCAAGGAAATCAATCTTTGCTCTCAAGGACATTGAGAACATATCTGAAAATACTTCATCAGTGCAGGCGAGTTGACTCAGTAAACCCATTAACTCTTCTTCATGTTCAACAATATCAGTATCTGCTTTGTTTATCAAAATCTCAAGAACTTGTATGCAACATTTCTCATTTATATATGTATCTTCAATCACATCTACAGGTTCAGTAAGCTTGTTAGGTACAGAACTATTTACCTCGTATAATCAACACCAAGAAATTAAAATATAAAAATAATAAAAAGTCATAAAGCAATGGGAAAGTAGATCACCATAAGGAAGACAGAATGACATTGCGTCTTCAGTTGCTGAAAATAAAATAATAAATATGAAATATCAAACAAGCATGTCTTGAAAAAGAAAGAGAAGAATGAACATTGATATAGGCAAAAATGTTGAAACCTTGATAATAAGGTGGGTCCCATATGCCATCCATGGATTCTAGCTACAAGCACCTGAAGTATTGTTAACAAAATAGTGCTCTTTAAACCAAAGTTCAGAAACAGAAAAGCAAAAAAGGAATCAGGGTTTTCA
Organism: Mikania micrantha; assembly: GCA_009363875.1. Classification (NCBI taxonomy): domain Eukaryota; kingdom Viridiplantae; phylum Streptophyta; class Magnoliopsida; order Asterales; family Asteraceae; genus Mikania; species Mikania micrantha. The sequence goes on from CM018684.1 coordinate 63,838,139, forward strand.
AAAATAATTAAAGGCTATAAATCAGAAGTATATAAGATCTTTTCCATTCTTAACACCAAACAGAAAACACAATTCAGATTTCAGATCAAACACAAAACTTTTGATACATTAAACAACTGCAATACTTTAACCTATTCACAAACTTCAAAATCATCCATACTTTAGGTTATAGCATTAACAACAGGAAATCGATTTTGCTAATAACGTTAATTCAACATCAGCAATAGCTTAAACAACAAACAGCAAACAACGGAGACATTGTTATAAAGATTGAGTATCAAATACAGTGGATTCCATGAATGAACTGATCAACTGAAGACGATTATTTAAACCTAATATTAGATAAACATCTGATCTATCGATTTTACAATCTTGATAAATCCACTAGCATGATGATCAATCATTCAATCGCACATTAATGCTACATAAACTGAAAAATTCATACCAAATACCGAACAAAAAGTGAAAAATCAACAAAATGTCAAAAAGAAGTGAAAAATGAGATGATCATACCTGTGATTTTAATAAAAAAAGGTGCCAAGATCGGAAGATTTTTTGATCGGAGACGATGAAATGTAGCCCATTTAGGTTTTTGGGGAACATGAAATCGTACGGATGAAAAGGTTGGGAAGGGAATGATACGGTGCTCTACTACTGCTCCAAGTACGGGTGTGTAGGCGGAACAACGTATATGCAGAGCAGAGTGGCAGAGTCGTAAATAAATTAAAAAAAAAAAGGAAGGTTGATGTTTTTTGTCGTCACGTGGCATGCTAGCAAATGTTGTTGCCAAGTCATCAGCGGAAACTTTGTGGTAATTATGACGAGAGTAAATCACGGTTTTGATACATGTGTTTTAAATGTTTTGGTCAAAAATATAATCTTCTATCAATTCAGCGCATGTGTTTTAGACAACTATCGGTTCTGGCCCCTCAAACTTAACTATTATTATGGTTGGGGACCAAAAACGTTAGTTTTTATAAACCATATGGACTGAATTGATAGAAGATTCTATTTTGGGCCGAAATGATTAAAACACTTAAACCACAGGGGGCCAAAATCGTAATTTACTCTTATGACGGTGGTTCACGTGTGATTCTTCGAAATTTGATTTAAGGGCCGAATTAGGATTGTGAGGAGTGATCGAACACTGTATGATTTTTTAACTTGTGACTCATTCCGATCATGAGCTAGAAAAAAAAGAGAGAATAATGTTTAAATATCAATGATCAAATCTTTGAACTTCAAATCAACAACGTTAGGTCATGAGCTGCCTCTGATTATTCAGAGTTGTTCACTTATGCTATGATTATAGTTGTTAACTGAGAAGGGAGTGGAATTTGTCTCGAAATTTTAAATTTTTATATGTTTTATATCTAATGTTATTTTCAAACAAAATATTTGTAATAAGAATATATAGTTGGTAAAAAGGTCGAAGTCAATGTGGTTGATTTTTACTGGTTTATATATATTAAAATAAAAAGACAAAGAGAAAAACATAATTGGTGATGGTGTGCAAGTAAAATAATTGTGATTATGTTCATTTGTATTCTTTCACTTCATTGTCAAGCCTGGATGGCAATAGGAAAGAGTTCAATGTTAGTGTGATCAAGTGTCACCTTAAATGATCACTTGATAGTAGGATTTTGTTACAAGAAAAAAAAATAAAAAATAAAAAAAGATTCTACAGAGCATTCACATATTGTGGCCCATATACATCAAAAATAATTTAATTTTATTCACAAACCAGGTGCTCAATCCTTATATTAAAAAAAATAGAACTACAATCATCTCTCATATATAAGGTTAACCTCATTTTATATTTTATATTTTTTTTGAGTGATTTATAACTAAGGGCTGTTTGGTTGGATCTTAATAGGTCTGAGTGGGTCCGAATCTGAACCATTCAGATTCAGATCATTTGTTTTACAAAAAAACACATCTGAATGGAGGTCTAACCAATGTTTTCATAACCGGACCGGACGTCGAACCGGTCTCGTTACTGGTCAGAGGTCGGACCGGTTGGACCGGTCGAACCGGATTTAAGAACCGGATGATTTTATAAACATTTTATAAATATATATATATAAAAAAATCAAAAAAAATCAAAAAACCGGTTCAACCACCGGTCCGACCGCCGGTTCACCGGTCTGACCGGCCGGTTAACCCAAAAATGGTTCAAGACCCTTAACCGGACCGGTCCACCCACCGGTTCCCGGTCCGACCGGCCGGTCCGGTTTTCAAAACACTGGGTCTAACCATTTAGATCTCACAACAAGTCTGAATGGGCACCAAAGGTTTGAATGGGGAAAGAAAAGGAAGCCATCTCGTCAACCACCGAAAGTCTGAACCACCGAAGGTCTCCATGTCCGGCGATCTACCAACCATGAATCACCGTCAATCAAATACATCTCGTCGGAATCACCACCATCGTCGGATCTGCACACCATCGTCGGATCTGCAAACCCTAAACTGTGTGATGGCGACTGGCAAACCACCGTCGAAGGGGCTGCGAAGCGACTCGCGCTCCGACCAAGTTGCGATGGTGACCGACCGAGGGGACGATGTCGTTGGGACGGCAATGGGGCGGCGATGGGGGGCCGGAAATGAGGGCGGCCGACAGAAAACTCAACGGGAGAGGATGGGCTCGATGCTCTATAGACGACGGGGCTGAGGCTCGATGCTCGATGGGTCTCCGCGGACAAGGCAGTGGAGACGCGGCTGATATGGATGCGGAGGCTGATGCTAGGCTGCGATGGGAGGCGGAGGTGGTGAGGTCGACGGGTGGTTTGATTTTCTAGGGTTTTGAAATAAAAAGGAGTAATTTTTTATTTTCCATTTAGACGTGAAACCAAACAGTCTTAACCAATTCATCATTTAAATGTTCAGACTTTCTTAATTATTAATACATTTTAACCATTCAGCACTTAATAATTCAGACGTTACCAAACGGTTCCTAAGTAGTGCTTATTGAAATATGGATATACAAAGAATAAGATGAACGAGATTTTTAGACATAAGGAAACAAAAGTTATTTTCTTTTTCTTTTTTATTTTCTCCATAATTAGTGTCCACTAAAATACATTAATGTAAATTTTTTAGATTTAAGTAATTTGCGATAGAAGCTCTTGTTAGGTTGATCATTCAGTTGCTCAGGATCGGCTCACTAAAAAACCAAATCTAATCAAGGTCAAAACAACCTAGCCATAAGACCACTCTCATTCACAACCAACCAACCAAAAGTATTTCATAAAATATTAATTTCTCTCTCTTTTATATATACAATCAACCAAACTTTATTTTTTCACTCTCATTTACAACCAACCCAACCTAATAAAATTAACCAATCACAAAAATACATGTGGCTCACTAAATTAGAAAAAGTTTAAAAAAAGTGGCGACCAGGGTTGGTTTACCAACCTGATCGTGAAATTGGTTGCCAAATTTTAATTTTTCTTTTCTTTTTATTTGTAAAATGCCGAATGACCAATGTAAATGATCATGGATGGAGATAGTCTAATGTAGAACTAAATGATATTATAATTTATTACATGTGTAAATTTGTGTCACACCCCCAAATTCCCACTCGTGGCGTATGTCCACGTGGATGTGACGTGTCCAGAATCACAGCTCAAGGTCATATAGAACACCTCTATATGCGTTTACAAATCCAAGTTTGACACATACACATAACAAAATAGTTTGCAGCGGAAAAGTATTTCATAGCAGCGGAAACAATATGTTTGAATACATGCAGCGGAAATGTAAATTGTCAGATCAAAACAACATTGTTTAACATAATGAAAGTAAAATTGTTTTCAAAATGACAAGACAAGATGCATGCGAGTTCCTAATGCTCGTTCCTTAGTTTGTGCATTCCTGTCCACTTGCTAGCCACGCTAGTTTCCTGAGAATACAAGTTAGAAAAGTGTCAACACAATGGTTGGTGAGTTCACAGGTTTTGATATACATATAGTAATAAAAGTGTGTCATGCTGTTTATCAATGTTAGTACCGAGCCCTAGGCCCAAAGTGTCAGTGCGTCACTACCGAACTAGACTTGTTTGTCCTTGCCTCCGCTATGCCTCGTATGCATAGCAAGTTAGGTCAGAATTTGCACGGGTTATGACATCCAGTCAACATAGTGCCCCATGGGGTTAGTCATTCCCTAATGGATCCATCCAAATCTACCACGTTGTTTGTACATTAACGGTAAGACTTTGTGAGGTCTTGTTACGAGTTCAACACTTAATGTTTGTCCAATAAACCAGCATACACAAAAATGTTTGTAATAGCAATAGTGTTTGACTCGATGCAACTAGTATTCTCCCCCTATTTAAAAGCGTTTGAAAAAGAGTAAAGAGGGGCCGTAAACTCACCTTAGTGATGAAGTAGTGTGTAAGCGTAAGCTCCTGAACGTCAAGTAGCACGTCGGTCACTGGCGACCTATATCGTATACCGCATGTGAGTTCGCATAAGTGACCGTGCTAGTGTTAGTGCTCGTGTTTGTGCTCAACACCCCTTGGTTGTTCATGTTTGCCCGTGTCGGTCCACAATGACCGTGTTTGCTCGTGTTGGTCCATATTGACCGTGTTTGATCGTGTTTGACCGTGTTTGACCAAAGTTGACCGTGTTTGACCAAGGTTGACCGTGTTTGACCAAAGTTGACCGTGTCAAGTCAACGACCCGTTGGTGAACCGTGTGACGGTTTGTGAATCGTGTAGCAATCGTGTAGGTGTTTGTCGTGTGCACAACGCGTAGGTCGCGTTTATGGACAACTTACTATTCATAGTAAGTTTCCATTTTTAGAAAGTTCACAAAGCATAACGGTTTTAGAGTTCTAGCATGTTCAATAGTCCTACGGGGTCATGTTAACACATAGCACATTATCATACAAGTTCATATACGCCGTTTATAACATGTTAGTGCACAAAAGTTTCCTAAAATGGAAAGTTTCCATTTTTAGCATGCGTGACATCGGAAACCATCTAACTTAGCATCTAATATGCATATTATAACATGATAAGTCATTTAGCATGCTCAAATAACACAACATGTTGACAAATCGGTTTTTCTAAAAATAAAGTTACTATAAATAGTAACTTTGTGGTTTTTGCATAAAAATGACCATTTAACATTTCTAAGCAATTTTTCATACCATCATTCATCATAATATGCTATTTACTATCACCTAATCATGTCAACATAGTCCAAATCATCATCCATCAATATTTTTATCTAGAAAGTTACTAAATATAGTAACAATGTTGAAAATGGCCATAATATCATCAAGATCACATTCTTAGGTTTCTAATCATCATAATATCATCCAAATAGCAATTTCCCATACATGCATGTTCATCAAATACACCAAATCATCTATTTGTGACTAAAAAGTTTCTAAATATAGAAAGATTCATAAAAATCATTGTTTTAACCATTTCAACATCATCTAAACATGTAATCACCATCCAATATCATCAATCATCATGCTCAAGTACTGAAAATCACTCTATCTATCATAGATCGTTCATGCATGGCATCATCTCATCTAGTCAAGACCAAATAACACATTTTAATGACTCACATCACCATGGATCGTCACGAAATGTATTCTAATCACTCTAGATCATCTTTAAACACTTTAAAATCAACAAACCCAGATCATAATCTCGTGCATGTGCACTATAGGTGCTTGCATGTGGGTTTTGTGCATTGCATGTGTGTGTAGGAGTGAAAAGAGTGAGTTTTAAGAATAGAACTACCTTCTAGAGCTCTTTGAACACCAAAATAATGGATGAGCAGCCCCTGAACCTTCTGAGATGGCTGGATTCGACAGAAAGGAGAGGGTGATGGTAGTTTCAAGCTTCAAGTGTGGTCTTCAAGCCTCAAACCTTCAAACCTTCAAGCCTTGGAGCTCCAAGAGGTCTTCAATGGCTTCCAACAAGTCAAATCAGTGAGTTTCAGAGGTTTGAGAGAGTAAATGGCCGAGCTAAGACGTGTGGGTGTAGGCAAAATGAGTGTGTAGTGTGATAATGAGTTTTGGGAGTTTAAAAAGTGATTTTTGCGAATCTGGCGCCCCAGGCGTATCGCCTGGCGTGGGCGAACCTCTTTGTGCGTTACGCGCGGATCCGGACGGACGAGGCGCTCAATTTCCTCCCGCGCGCATCGCCTGACGTGGGCATCCCGGGTCAGGCGTACCGCCTGGCCTGAATTTCAAGCCCAATAAGCTTGTTTTTGTTGTTCTGGCCCAATCTTGCCCGTTTCTCGACTGTAGAACATCGTTCGAGCGTCGTTTGGACTCTATTGGTCAATTATTAGCCATAATTGACTTGTGACAGTGTTTCGTGAAGTTTCGAGTGTTGTGCTACACAATGTGTTAGGCGTTCACCAACGTTCGTGTGTTTTGACACGTGTGTGTTGTTCGTCGATAATTCCACGAATTATCTTGTCGTATGCCAGTGTTCGTACTGTCGTGCCACGTGTCACACTAAATTAATCTAATTCTAGTGCCACGTGTACATAATGCATTTAAATAAACATTTAAATAAATAAGATGCTGACCTGGAAATTACGGGGTGTCACAATTTGTAACCATAATTATTTGATCTAACTATACGCATAAATAAAATTATGATAATATCTAAAGGTAACCGTTTTACCTAGAAAGCTTGTGGTTGAAAAAATATTAATTACTTAAACTCTTATAGACCAAAGGGGTTTTGTTCTATCAGTATCTCTTGGCTTTTCAAATAAAAAGGTCATGAGTTCAAATCTATTCCAAGGCGAAATAGGGGTTCTTGAGAGGTCAGAGAAGTTTCCGGTACGGTTTCCTCCTGTGGTGGTGGTGGGTCTCAACGGAGGTCATGGTAACTAGACCTTGGTGACGTGGCCTGAAAATCAGTGGTGTACACGTTAAGACCAAATGCCGTTCAAAAAAAAAAACTTAAACTCTTATAGGGACTAGACGTGCACAAAAAAACCGGTTACCCGAACCAGACCGATTATGGCTACCGGTTTGAGTATGTCGATTAAGCCGCCGGTTAGGGACCGGTTTTTAGTTTTTCGGTCAAAACCGGTTAGGAACCGGTTAAAGTGAAACCGGTTTTTTTAATCGGGTAGAAACTGGTTAACCAGTTATAGAATTCAAAAAATATAGCCGTTTGTAGCCGTTGGGAGGAAAATAGTCGTTGGGGACCGGTTTAACCGGGGTTTTCTCTTAGTGGCAGGGTTTTATTGATACGAAGGACAGGGCTTACTCCAGCATCATTGGAAATGTGCAATTGCTTGAAAGACCATTTGGACGCAATGAAACGCGTACAAGACCACACAACACTTGAAAACAATACACGGGGTGGAAGTTGAGGAATGAATGACTTTACCACTTTCGATGAAAAACAAGCAATTGATGAATGGATGCAGAACAATAGCTCGGAACTACAATCTGAAGCACATTCCGAAGGCTAATTTTGTAATATCACTGTATTTCAGGCACTTCATTACATAAATACTTGTACTGCTAAAGCCTGATATGATAATTGATGATTTATATGAATTATTGGATGTTATTATTGTTATTGGTATGCATATTGAGAACAGATAATTATGAGCATAAACCGTGGGGAGTTTAGTTGAAAAACAACTAGACAGAACCAGAGAGTTTATCGCAGTTGTATTAACTTGATATGGATTGTTGAATTGGGATATGGTAGTGGAATAGGATTCTATAGCCAAAGATAGTCAAGGATATAATCATGGTCTATCGAAGAGGTGGTGGGATGGCGGCTGAGGCAGTTGCGACTGACCTCTACGTCTACATATGCCCTATACATAAACCATCTTCGGTTTATCATGATTATATCAGTGTTGAGGCTTGGTGAGGAGAATCCGAGGTTTTGGTTTGGTATGGTGAAAGATATGAGTTGGTTATTGTTTGGTTACTAAACATAGTCAAGGACACATGGTCATGGTTTATCGAAATGGTGGTGGGACGGTGGCTGGATAGGTTGCGACCTACTCCTACATATGTCCTATACATAAGCTTATTTCGGTCTATTATGGATGTGTCAGTGATAAGGTTTAGTGGGATTTGGATTGGGAAATTATAATATTCAAGATAATAAAATAATGAAAGCTGTATTGAAAATAATTACGCGTTGGTGAGGTTACGATTACAAACTAAATGCGAATGTCATTTCGGAAATATTAACTTAATAATGTATTCGCGTGGGTGACGATTCATACGAATATAATTATTAGGAATAATATCCTGAACCGATATTCCATAAATCGTAAATCGAATCGAAATACGATACGAGCGTTGGATTCGGAAAGGTGACGATCTTTACGAATTCGTACGTGAGTAACGCGTTTCGACGAGATAACGAAATAATATTTAACGATATTGAAATTAAGAAAAGGATTTAATAACGTTTATTAGGAATCACAACCTAAGACGGACTCGAACAAATCGTTTTAGTAAATAAATGATTTAACGAAAAATAAACGGAAGCATTTTTATAAACCGACTTTAATTAAAAACATTTTATCAAAACAAAACATAACTATTTGAATGTTTTATGTTTTAAGTATAATTTACGAGAATAACTGAGCATCTTATAATTTTTAACGCGATATAAACGAGACCGAGCACGAGGAAACGGAATGAAGTTTAAGAAAGATGAACTACCCTTTTCTTCTTCATTTTTCACAAACTCTCTCTATCTCTAAACACAAATTCGTCACCCCTTTCTCTCTCTACCTTCTCTCTAAATTTTCTCCTTCAAAACACAACCATTTCAAGAGATCTTGGTGCCTAAACGACCATGTAATCGAGGAGAACAAGAAACCACGAAGAAATCTAACTCTTGGTCGACATTTTGAGGTAAATCTGAAGTTTTCTTTTCGGATTTTTGCTAAAAATCTAATGTGTGTATGATTACCAACTTTGGACCGAGATTAGGGTTCTAATCTTGTTAAACGAGTTAGTATTAACCTATAGAAGCCATGGACGACTTGCAAAAGCTTGGAACTAGGTAGGGATGAAGATGATGAACAGTGGAGGATTGCTGGTTCGTGGGAGAGCTGCTGGCCGAACCATTAAGGGCCGAACCTTTATGTGCCACGAACCGGGGTATTGGACGAACCCTGAACATGATATGGCAGGTGAGCCACGAACCTCTCACAGCCGAACCTTCCCTTCTTGGTCGAACCTTCATGCTTCCACAAATCTACTGAACCACGAACCATGCATGAAGCGAACCAGCAAGCCGAACCTAGTAAGCCACGAACCCGGATCACCGAACCTGGATGCTTTGCCATGGCCGAACCCTATGTCCTCTGGAATGCTACGAACCTGCGGTCACGAGCCTCACCATGCGAACCAGGGGAACGAACCTAGGGCAGCGAACCCTAGTCTACTGAATCCCTCCATGTGCAGCGAACCTCCCTTATCTGTGCACATCCTTATTTGGCCGAACCCTATAAATTCCATTACCATGGCAGCGAACCTAGGTCCATTATGGAAGCTATGGGGGGGGTGTTGAACCTAAAGCTTTTGGAACTAAGAACAAGGTTAGACAAAAGAATATGAGGATGGGATGAATACATGCATGCAAGAAGGGTTTAGTAATTGCCACTTTTTCTTAATGAATACAAGTTAAATTATAAGATTATAAAAGTTGAATATTTTATATAAAGTTGAACATTTTATAAGGTTAACTTAAGTATGATTTCTTAGGTTTGAATTAAAACTTTAATAATTTAAATTGTGGTGGACAAATTTGATAAACATGATTGCATGCATATGTATGAAAGTGTACATAGCTGTGAGAGATTATTAGTTTCATAACTTGTATACTTTTGTTATGTTTTTAAAAAGCTATCATATAGTAGATAATTAGAACAAGCAAGTTTAGATTATTTTCATTATGATGATCATTTATAAAGCCTTGGGTGTACGACCTAACTTAGGATAATAAACTAAGTTAACGAAACATGTAATGATTGAAAGTAAACACTTACGGACACTCGACTCAAAATGAAACACAAATACTTATGAACACGGTCATACGATAATTACAGGTTGTTGAAGTATCTTTGAGTTCATATACGTGAGCGTGTATTTTACAAAGAACATTGATTCTAAAGCATTCAGGTGAGTTCTCATAACCTCCTTTTAAAAGCATTTTGTTTTCAAACTCGGAGGTGGAACATGTATACCAGATTTAAAATATTATTTTGATAACACATGGGTGACACCTGGATTATCAATATGATATTCATACTATTGAGTTATTATTGATTATGGATTGATATGGTTGATTGCATATTCCGTGAGTCATTGTTGGTTGAGTTGACTTCGGTCCTCCGTGATGATTGAGTCACTGTTGGTGAGTTGACTAACGTCCTCCTTAGTGATTCCACTGTTGGTTGAGTTGACTGCGGTCCTCCGCAGTGCATGAAGACACTTATAGGAATATCGTTGGTTGAGTTGACTGAGGTCCTCCGCGATGATTCCGTCGTTGATTGAGTTGACTGAGGTCCTCTGCGGTAACTTATATTGAGATAATTATGGTGATTATTGTTTGACTGAAATGATTTGTGATTGGTTGAGATTGGTTGAACATACGTGGTTAATTATTTGAATTATGTGCTTGTTGTGTTTGTGTGTTGAAAGTGTTGGATTATCATGCAGGTGCACATGTGGATTTCTCGGGAAATTATAAATTCTCATAAACCAATTATAAACTTTTATAAACATTTTTGAGACATAAAAACTTATGATTTCTCACCAACTACTTCGTAGTTGACACTTGATTTTCTACATGTTTCAGGGAACGAAGAGAAGTAGGTAGAGCAGGATAGCTCTACATCTTTTGGACATCATCACGTAGGGTCTTGGACTTAGCTAAAATAACTGAAATTCTGGAGACTAGAGTTTAGTTAGTTTAGCTAAATCTTTTGTGTAATTGTTGTGACTATCTCATGATGAACATGATTTTTGATGTAATTAATTTGGTTGATTAATTGATATGTGATGATTTAATTAGATGCTCATGAGCTTATGAACAATCTACACATCCCTCGTGGCATCCCGACGTTTCCGTCATCGGTCGGGGTGTTACAAATTTCGATCTAGATTTTATATTTCTTTTTTTATTTATAATCTTGTGTAATTAAATGTTACAATTTTTTTATTTAGTTTTGTTTTTAATTTATCTTTATGAAATATTGTTATTTTAAATTCTTACTTAATAAAGGTCATTTAATTTTATATACATTAAGTTGTAAGACTGACCAAACCTACCCTGTCCGCCTACAAAATTGGCTTGTTCCTGGCCCACTAAGCACTCATAAGTGGCATGGCCACCTCTACAGATCTCACATATGTCCACTCACATATTCAGATCCTTCACATCCCTCGACAAGGCCTTGAGAGCAGCTGCCACACTAGTATTCACATTAACGTGGTGAACTCCTCTCGTGAAAGAGGAGGAACTAGAAATAGGATTGGAATTCCTATTAGCAGACCTCTGCTCATACTCAACCTGAGCAAAACTCTCAAACATATCGGTGCACTCAGCAACATCCCTTTTTCCCATAAGATGACCACCCGCAGAAGTGTCGAAACGAGCCCGAGTCTCATAAGTGAGACCGTGCTGGGAGCATCTGCTAAGCAGATTCTGGAATCTCTCCCAAGCAAGGTAGTATGGCTCATCGGGTGCCATACGAAAAGAGTGGATCTTATCACGAAGGCGAGCTGCCTTGGCAGGTGGAAAGTACTTCTTAAGGAAAGCATCCCTAAGACTGCCCCATGTGGTGAAGGATCCAGGTGCATGCGAATCGAGCCAAGTGGCTGCTCTACCCGCAAGTGAAAACGGAAATAGCTGCAAAAAGATAGCATCTTCAGTGGCACCTTGAAGATTGAAGGTACCACAGATGCAAGTGAGGCGAGCTATGTGTGCTGGAGCATCCTCATCATCCCGGCCATTAAACTGAGAGTTATTAATGGCTGTCATGATATACGAGGGAATCTGCCACGGATTTTCATTCGTGATATTTGGCACAGTGATGGGACTGTTAAGTCCCGTGAATCCCGCAGTGGCCTGCTGGTGAACAGTGTGACGCTCAGCCATGGGTGGAATAAAATGAAAATGTGAGCTAGAGTGAGTAGATGAAGTAGAAGAAGAAGATGGTGTGTGCTCAGAAAAATCTGCAGAAATGGGAGTAGAAGCACTTACCTCGCTCGTAGAACCTTCAGAGAAGTCCCGCGAATCGCTCCTTGAATGCAAAGAAAGCTCAGGTGGCGGTCCGTGTGAACGTAGGTGTGGCATGCACTACCAAACCTACAAATAAACAAAAATCAATCAAAAAGAAATAAAACAAAATAAAACAAAATAAATTTGAAAACAAAATAAACACAAATATGCACAGATAAGAACAAGAACTAATAAGCACAATCGAATAAGAAGTCCCCGGCAACGGCGCCAAAAACTTAATGTCGATCGGAGTAGTTTAATTAAAACTAATAAAATCAAAACTAACCTAGACACTAAGTAATACTCTAGATTCTCTAAAACTAAACTACTGACAGGCAAGTGTACCTATCGGAGATAGTATAGCCTAAGCAAGTCCGGATATCGAACCCACAGACTTCTACAGAATGTACTAACTAGACTCTATGACTTATCTATACAAAATTTGTACTTAAATAAAATAATATCAAGGAAGGGGGTTTTGCTAACAAAACTAAGAATAACTTAAATAAAAACTAAAGAGAAAACACTAAACTGAAACGAAGATCAGACGAAGAAAGAACAATACCTAGGCATGAATCCTACACATGGTCAACAAAAGATCTATCGGTAATGGAAATGACGTGATACCAGGATCTTAAAATACTAAACTCAAAGGAAACCTAGAGCACCCTCGACCCTTCTCAAGGATTGTCAACTAAGAGTCCTAAAAGCCGTTAAACCACTGGTTGAAATGGATTCCCCTCACAGGTCATCCAATTATACTCAAAATGTATCCGCTAGACAATCTACCTCACAGCGCGAAAGTCTCAGACACCTAAGTGAAAGGGATAACTCGGATTTTCCTATTGGATTCGGTAAACACGGATGTAAAACGAACTAGAAAGATCTTCTCACAAAGTCTCTGAACTAGCAATTCTAACACCCTAGACTAACCGACAATCTCTCACCTCACGCTATCAAGATAATCACTCATATGGTAAACTTGTACGTAGTAAACCATCCAATAATCAAAAACACACAGTAATTGATCTAGCATGCACCTATTACATGAAAGACATTCAACTAGGCACACGAGGAATAAATCACCAATCCATAAACAATCATAGACACACATAAACATTCAATAATCCAAACCAAGTTTGTTACATCATGAGTTCATCACATAAACATAATCCAAAACCGATAGAAACGAATGTCAAACATGTGCAATCATCAAAACCTAGGTAGTTCTACAAGTTTAGCCAAGAAACATCATATGAAAACAACCCATAATCTGTTTAAAGTAAAGGAAAAACATGAAAATCAAAGAGAAACAAAGAAACCAAGTAAACCGAATGATGAACACCCGATATCGTTGATCCTAGGCCTTGATTCTTCGATCCTATGTTTTCCCAACCTTTGATTCACCTTAGAATAGCATTTCTTCGTCCTCCTAGTCGCCTCTAGCCGTCCAAAAACGTATATTTCCTTAGGATTTTCGACTTTTTGGCTTAAAACTGATTTTCTGCGATTTTAAGTCTGTCGCGTAGCGCGACAGATACCTCCAAATCTGTCGCGTAGCTCGAGGGGTTTAAGTGAGGACATTTTGGTCTTTCCCACCTCTAGCGTAGCGCGACAGGGTTTTCTAGGGTTGTCGCGTAGCGCGACGGGTTTCAGATTTCAGTTTTCTTCTTTTCTTGTTTCCGGGTCCGTCCTTACCCAACCGTGAGCTCGTTTCTTTGTACTTTAGCACCAAATATACGTGTTTATTACCTGCAAGCATCAAATTACAGAAATGTGAAGCACCAGCTTAAATCGACTCTAAAACTGAATAAAAGTGTACCGAAACTTAACAAAAACAAATGGAAAAATAGATGTGTTTTACAACACATCAATTGCCTTTTTGAAAAAGCCAATAAGTTAATATGTTGTTTGTCAAACTTAAAAGGACTTATAAAATGATTTTTTGTAAAGGGTAATAAGTTGTTTTTTAAAAGTTAAAAATTTTAGCTTTTCTAAATGACTTATGACTTATTGATATAAAATTACAAATACACACAACTCTTTACCTTTTACCCAATAACCTTAAAATAATATCAATAAAAATGTGATTTTTGGTAATTTTGAAAATTCATTTTGGAAAATCTAATCCAAACACATTTTTAAAAACTTCATTTCAAAAAGTCATAAGTTAATAAACACTTTTGACAAAAAGTCCTTTTTAAGTTAAATAAGCAATCTCAAACATGGCCTTAAAAGTTAAAACCAAAAATTAAGCAACTCGTGCTTACTCATTCAAAACTACAAAGTTTTGTATTTACACCTTGTATTAGTATTACGTTGTATACCCAAGACCCAAATAAAAAAAACCCTGTCACATTTGTTTTTTTTATTCATATAATACACCAAGAAATTAAAGAGAATGAGATTAGCAAATCTAGTTTGTGACAACAACGAACAGGGCACGAGGCCGGTTGTTTTGATTGTCGGTCTCATTTCTGGTCGTAAAACATGTGCACATGCCCAGCCCATTGAATAAAATTGTATTAAATGAATAAAAATTACTCGTTAAAATTTACAGCACCAGGAAATTATCGAACATTTAAAACTTTGTGTTAAACTTTGTGAGCATAAGATAATAGGTTCAAGCCATGGAAACAATTTCTTTCATAAACAGTTGTGCATGTCTTCTCTCCAACCTCATTTCTTTGGTTTTTCGTCTTGATTTACCAAAGAAACATTGAAGCTAGACCTGGCAATCTTGATTTATAGCAAGATAAATGGGTAAATATGGACAAACAATTAGTGTACTTTGGGTTGAAATGGGTATCAATATGACATTGAATGAGTTGAAGTTGTTAACACCTTAACATAACGTGGGTCAAGATGAGTAACTTAAAATCTATGTGAATATAATTGATTCAAACGGATAAAAATGAATAATAATATATTTGTTGAGAAAATTATGAAAAATTACTAAAATAAATTATCTGTTTCATTACAACTCATTTTAACTTGAAATAAGTTGATTTTTTAAAAACAACTCATTTAGACCCAAACTAATTTTACTTAAAATCTATCCTGACTCGCACACATCTTGACTCGTTACCCAACCCGTCCATTTTGCATGACATAATTGAAACCCTTATAAAGTTACAAATAATATTATATATTAAATGATTTAACAAATTGAATTATTATAATTTAGGATAAATATGAGGTTGAATATGCATAAACTATATGTCCAATTGAGGGATCATCAATGTGTCATGTCCCATGTTAAATGTTTGATTATTTACCAATGGTGTAAAAATCGTCTGTCACTAGTCGGTCAGTGGGGTGGGGACTAGGGATTAATCGGCCAACTAATCGGCCTAATCAGATAGTCGGGCCTAGTCGTCCTTAGGGGACTAACGATTAATCGGCCTAGTCGGGGATTTTTACAACCATGTTATTTACCAAAATGTAGTTTTTTTGTGGATCTTAGTGTTTAACTTTAGCTTATATTTTTGTATTCCATTTACACTTGGTTTATATTCTTGTTCACAATTGACGTTTGATAATCTTTTTCCTTATTATAGATAAGAGTTACCTCATCACGATCACAATCTACATTTTACTAAAAAGAAATTAAACAAGAAACACAAGAGTTTTTTACTAAACTAGTGTTTATGGTAAAAATATTTACCAAAATAGTGTTACTTGAAAAATATATACCATAATGGTGTTTTTAGGGAGTTTTATTTACCAAATTAGTGTTGGTGGTAAAAATATTTACCAAAATGGTGTGGTTTAAAAAGTAATGACCAAAATAATGTTTTTAAATATTTAAGATTTCTTTTTGCCTTTAACTTTGATTATTTACATTATCATTAGATTTGATGTCTTTTTCTTTGTATATATTATTAACTATTTAATTAATAAAATCATGATTTATAAATCACGTTATACGTTTTTAATATACACACATATAATGTAAATATATATTTTAATATAAATCACATGTACTTTAGAATTAATATTTGAAAAAAGTTTTAGCAAGAAAAAAATAAGACTTTTTAAGAAACTATATATTATTATTTTGGTTTAGTTAAGCTTTAATTTGGCTAAATATGTTTTTTGTTAATAGATATAAAAAAATATTATATTTTGCTTCTTGAAAAGATTTTTTAAAAGGTATTATTTCATATAAATATTTAATACATGTAGTGATATGTTTTTAAACGGTTTTACCATATATAAATATTAAAAAGAACACTCTTGTATAAATAAAATATATATTTTTTTAATTTAATTACAGTAAAACATATTTAGAAAGATTAAATTTTAAACTAAAAAACATTTGTTACAAAAAGATTATTTTTTCCTACAATTGTTTATTCAATATTAATTGTAAAACACATACGTATTTTTTAATAAAAGGCTTTTTTACTTTTTTATATATATATTATATGTATATATACTGTGAATTCTAAATCTTGATTAGTTTTTATTAGAATATTTTAAGAATAATTATATAAAAAACATACTAATTGTAAAGAGAATGTAATTAATTAAAGTTAAACTCAAAAAGTAACATTAGTTGGATAGAGGCCTAAAAACACCATTTTAGTAATTATTTTTCAAGTAACACTATTTTGGTAAATATTTTTACCATAAACACTAGTTTAGTAAAAAACTCAGAAACACAACCACCCATTTAATGTCGTAACATAAGTTGATGTTGACAATCAACCTATTTAAAACCACTTTTTCGGCTCTTTAAACACCCTTAATTTTTAATTTAGATATCATTTGACCCGCCCTATTTGAGATAGTGACGTAATTTAACACCGCTTATTTTATGTCTTATTTTTCAAATATCAATATGTGAAAAATGGTATGAGAGACTAAGGATACTCTCATGGTATGGTTTTAATGGTTGTTAGGTTAAAGTGTTAAACCATAAGTTGAACCAATTGTAGCAATTATCAAAAATTGAACTGTCGGAATTTAAAATTATATTGTTACTAGTGGTTTGGTTTCTAAACTAATTGAACTTCTATACAGTTTGTCCAAAATAAGACATGAACATATAAAATATGGTTTGGTACTTTGGTATACTTCCTTTCTCTCAAAACATAAATTTGAAAATATAAAAAAGAATATAATGTATTTCAAGAATAATTATAAGAACCATAAACAAGAGCATTAAATGTAGGGAATGAGGTTGATGAGAGAAAAGTAACAAGTGCATCTATTAGTTAGATTTTTTTTGAACAACAAACACCCGGTCACTTGCGATCGCCCTGGCAAATATATCACACTTCCGCCTAAATAACAGAGTGTGGTAACCTGACCCACCCGCCTAAGAGAGAAACCTACAAATAGGAAAACCTCCTGGCTCAACCCAAAGCAAAATTTGCTCTAGATGAGACTCCAACACAAGACCTCTCATAAAAGAAGTCAAGAAGCTACCACTAGGCTAGAAGCCCTTTGGTTTATTAGTTATTAGATGAAATATAAATTTTGTTTTCTTGACAAGGCTTTGACCAGCTCTTATCGGTTTTAAACCGGTTCCAGTTTTATCCAGGTAAAGATGTAACCGGTATCATTAATTCAGGTTTCGGTTTAGGTTATGATATCTCTGAGAAACTGGAACCGACTATACTCACCGGTTCAGGTATAACCGATTTCGGTTCCACATCCGTTTTTTTCCGCCTCTAATTAAGGGAAGGCAAGAAATTTATAAACTAGTTTTTTGATTGGGTTTTGATAGTTTATATCGGTTTTGGGCCGCTTTCGTTTTTGTCCGGGTAAAGGTGAAACCGGTTCTAATAATTCTAGTTTTGGTTATGATGTATCCGAGAAATCGTAACCGACAATTGGATAAACCATAACATTACCGCAACATATATGTCTTGTCCTGAATTCAAACCCAAGAATTCTCATTAGCAAGTCAAGTGATAACCACTAGACTAAAAATCCTTTGGTTTAAAATATATAAATGGTTCAAAATGAATACAGGTATGGATTTAGAATCATTTCTACTCAAAATTGAGAAGTTGATTTTTAGTTTTCTTACCAATTTTAGGTGTTTTTTTAAATGGCCAACTAATCAACTACCGGGTACTTTATACGCAACCCCAATAGCTAAAGGATGTCCAAGCTGGCCACTAGTCCAGACGGACGAAGCCCCTAGCCCACCAGCCACCAATTCCCGAAGAAAACCCGACCCCAGCACCCGCCCAAAGGCACGACGGTGGAAGACCGGTAAAACCGGGTGAGATCAAGAATCGAACTCATGACCTGAGTCTCCTATCACTTGCCCCATACCTCCATCTTACCACTAGGACAAGACATCATTGGTCCAATTTTAGGTGTTTGGGTGTCATTCCTAGCCAAAATACTACTTGAAAGCAAAAAACACAAACATCCATTACAAGATTTAGGGGTGATTATTGGTTTGGAGTCGTGAACATATGAATTAAAGAACCAAGAACCAGACCATGAATCATTGGGTCGGGTACTACAAAACATCATCAAACTAGATCAAAGTGATTGATTAACCAAACTGTATCAAAATGAAAAGACCTAATCAAAAAGAGAGAACCCCATGTCATCATCACTCTCCTCTTTCTCTTCCTTTTTCTCCTCAGCTGCAGGTGCCTCTGCAGCTGCTGCTGCACCACCACCCGGTGCAGACGCCGCTGCAGCACCTCCACCTCCAAATGAAGCTCCACCACCACCTCCACCAATAATCACCTACACACAAAAAAGCACCATACATAAACTTTACATGTATTAACATTTTCTTGTTTTTTAAACATAATTCAGCATTATAAAAGCAATGCAGCTAATACATTTTTTAGCAGCAAAAGAGACAAAGCCTCTGGCAATTGTTACAATAATATCTAATGATGATCCAAATCTGATTGCTTAATCAAAGACATAAACATTTTATTCAAACATAAAAACTGATTATTGTTGCAACTGCAAGTCGATACAATCAAACAATCTGGTAGGTTAAATTGATCAAATTAACTGAATCCAGCAATCAAAACAGATAAACAACGATGAATAACCGCTATTCAACAACTAACTTTCTACAAATCAACATAAGATCGATCTGAAAACATAAAGATAGATCAAAAAACAAACAGATAGAATATGAAATTTATACCTGAAAAACAGCGGAATCAGGGAGCACATAACTGAACGACGATTGAACACCGCCGGAAGAGTCGCAGGAAAGAGCGGCATTAACAAGCTTCCTTTGAAGAGTGTAGGTACAGTCGCCGGAGCCTTCAAGATCTCCGTTCAGCTGCTTAGCGGTCCACTCGCCGCCGGTCGATTTGCATACGAATGTGAAAACTCCCATCTCCGGTGACGCTTTGTTACGTGGCGGCGTTTCTTCCGTTGAATTTTGATTTATATACACGGAAGCGTTACCCTAAGTTGTCGAAATGACAAACCTGCCCTTAAGGCCCTTAAGACTCATTGTTAGCGCAGCTGATGCCCGAAAATTTGGAATGATCCAACTACAACAGGGTAATTCCATTTTTTTAAGGGTCGAACACCATTACCCGTATGCCTGGTAAAATGGGCGGGTTGGGTCCGGTTGTGTTATGAGTTAGAACGGGTCCGGGTCAGAGCGGGTTTTAAACAAAATCAGTTCGGATCTATATGGATTGTTTTTAAAAAACATCAATTTAGTTTAACTTAAGATGTGTTATAAGTAAACAAATAATCCATTTGGATAATTTTTAGTGATTTTCTTATCAAATATGTTATTAATCATTCTTAAATGTTTGAATCCATAACATTTACATACTTTTTTGGTTACCCGTCTTGACCCGCATTGTATTTAAGTGCTACTCATCTCAACCCATTCCATATTATGATGTTACCCATTTCAACCAATTATACTACAATTTTTTACCCAAACCAACCCATTTCCTTTAACATGGGTAAAAATTGTCACTTCTAATTACCCGTATCCCAAAAAAGGTAGAGAGGTTACTTCGTAAGAGACCCCTGAATGATCTAACCTTAATTACATATTTATCTAACTTTTAAAATTAGTTATACGTTTTCTTTCTTGGTGTTTTTATTTGTAAGTATAAATATCTTTTAAACAAGTAAAAAAATAGAGGCTCCTACATACTAGATGGTGCTACTGCACGTTGTTGTATGTTGCTTTGTGTATAGAGCTGTGATATTTAGACATCTTGTAATTTTAACACATCTTTCCAATTATATGAGCAGTATAAGTTTATACAAGTCATATAAGAGGGGGTTATATGACCGGTATTGTTTCTCTGAAATTTTCTCATAGTCTGATCTCACCTACCATGTACGGTCGTATGGGCCTATACGTCCGATGTATTGGTCGAATTAAATGTGTTATATGGCCAGTATAGGCCTCTTATGCAGGCCGTATGGTGACCATATAGAGGTGTAAAATAAAAACACGTCAACACCCTTGTGTATATGATCATTTAACGTCACTTCTTGTCTAACTTTATATAAACGTAAAAAGCTTTTTTATTTTGTTCCAATCAAGTCACTGAAACTTTTTTTTTGTCCAAATTAAGTCATTCAAGCTATTTTTATGTTCTAATTCTATGTTTTTAACCTAAATAGTAGGTAATATATGTTGATATAAGTTTGAGTGAATAATTTTTTTAGAAAAATAACCGAATGACTGAATTGAATAAATAGTTATTAATTATTAATTTTTGTTCTTTGTCAGATATTAATTAAAATTAATAATTAATTAAATATTGATTCCAGTCAGTCATTTTTTAAAAAAAGTATTCACTTAAAATTGTATCAACATGTATTACCTGTTATTTAGGTTAAAAACATATGATTACAATACTAGAATAATTTGAATGACTTAGTTGGGACAAAAAAAAAGTTGGATTGACTTGATTGGAATAAAATGAAAAATTTGTTACATTTTTATGAAGTTTTCCCTTTTTATAAAACTCGAATTATTTTAAAAAACATAAACAATACCTCAAATTTAAAAAATCTTGAACGTAACATGTTAGCGAACACAAAACAAAATTATTGCGTGTAAAAAAACAAAAAGAAAAGCAAAAATAAAACCTGAAAATATATAGTTAGGAGCAAAACTCAATAACACAAAGGCCTTTTTTATTCATATACTAGGTTAAATCCCGTGTGTTACACGAGTTTAATATACAAAATGTTATATACTTTTTAATAAAAAAGTTATGTCTATAAAAAAATAAGGATTACACTTGAATTTTTTTTTATAATTATACATATTGTATTTTAACATTCAAATCATCCTATCAAGCTAAATATTTTAAAATATTTAAAAATAATTCATGAAAAATAATAACAACTGTTATTATTATTATTGAATATTTTAATGAACATAATTTGAAATTAAATATAGTAAGAGACCTAAATAGAAGTTTAGATAAGAAAAGAAGTTTAAATAAAAACTTTATTACTAATTGCAATTAACTTCATTTGCTTAATAATATATTAATTACTAGGTTATAGACCCGTGTATTACACGGGTTTCAGAACACATTTGTTATTTGTATATATAATATATTTATTATGCAGGTAACGTAACGTATTTTTTTTATATAATACGAAGTAAGAAAATATTACAATTACAATTCACAAATCTCTAAACACTTTCTTGTAACATCATTTGTTGTTTTGTTGGATATTTGACCATCGATGCCAAGTATTAATATCTTCAAGCCATAGATAATGCGAAGAAGATCTAAACTTAATTAAAAACGAAGAAGATGAATAGCCATTTGAATCAAGGAGAAACATCATTTATGTCATAGATTAGTGTATGAGCAAAATAGGTAAATAAATAATGAATTTAATCAACCAGGGGGACATTATTTGTAGCATAGACACAAAAAGTAAACTAAATTGGAACATTTTATTAGCAAATCGTAAAGTAATTTCACCTTTTAGGAGATATAATGACCCTCCATCAGAGTTTTCTCATGCAGCTGGCTATAGAAAAAAATAAAATAAAAATTTGATAAGAAATTTTTTATAGAAATAGAGGATCTGTGACAGTTGCGTACGAAGAATTCGGCATTTATGACGTGAGCACATTTGGTCGTGCTTGAAATCCACGAGGATTTAGTAACTTTTGTTATTGGGAATTGATAGTATGTGAAAAATGATGAACGTGGGCGAAAACCGCGCGCAAAACGGAGTTCGTATGCTCCCGGAATCGCGAAAAGAAGTTTAAAATCAAAATGGTGACGGAAGGTGACGTGGGGCGCAACGCCTGCCCCAGCCCTCCAACCCAGGCGTTACGCCTGGCGGGCTATGTCGGTCAAAATTTGTTTAAGTCGATCAGAATCGTCCAGAACGTAATTTTTCACTTCTTTCGACCCCAAGCGACTTCCAGGCGATACTTTGGCTTCCTAACACCTTCATACATCAAATCAAAGCCCCTTAAACATCCGGATCATCCCAGGAATCATATATACAAGTCCTGATCGTTGTTATACGCGCAGAAATTCGTCAGAACAGGTAACGGTTCGTTTTAACCTTCTAGTTTGATTTTGATTGATTAGATCTTGATTTTGAACGTAATGAGATAGTTAGGATTGTTGATTATTGCCTAGATGATGGCTAGGATTGATTATAAACGAAGAACACGAAGTTCTAACGGTTAAATCCTTGTTTTGATCCGTTGTGATGCCCGGTTTGCATGAAATCATACCTATTATTATAATGGTTTAAACCATTTGATTATGACAATGTAGGTGATTAGTTTGATTAATCTTTGAAATGCAAAGGTTAAATCCAAGTGTTTCAAACTAATCATAATCATTAACATACTCATTGGAATGATTATCTGATGTTTGTGATAACAGTCAGATTAGTATGTTAAATCTGGTTATTTCACCTATTCTGATGCTACATTGTGATATTTCATGATATTTGGGTAATCAATAATAAGGATTAATCACTTCTAAGCCATTAAATCATCTAGAAACTGTTTTAGCATTATAATCAACAACATTAACTATTTGGTTAATCTGAGATTATTCTGATTAATCTAGAGTGTCATCAACTTTGTGTTAGGAATCTAATGCAATGTAGGTTCCTACATTATCATACATTGTATGATATAACCTTAAATTAATTAATTATATAATTAATATCGAGTTGATGATTTACTAAGCAATGTCTTTGACATTGAACGTTCAGAAGGATCTAATCAGTAAACTAGAACATAAATAACTTATTAAAGATAACTAAATGCAGAATCATCTATATACTATCAGTTTGGTGATACCCTGCTACACTTATACTATCAGGTGAGTTTCGTACAACCCCTTTTATTTTTAATCTTTTATAAACATCGGGGTCTTATTGTTGAACTTTTAATGAACATATGATATGTATCACTGATATCTGTGTGATTTCATGTGATTGTTGTGACTTTTGTGGGATTTCATGGGATTTTGGCCTGTAGACTGAACCCTATCATGACACTGAAAGTCCTCATTTTTGAACTGTATCTAGTGAACCCATGTGTGGCCGAGCAGAAAACATTGATAGTACTATTGGTTGACACCCCATTCGCTGGGAGGATTGCATCTCTCCTTGTGTGAATGTTTGTTATCTGTTTCCTGAACTTCTTAATGGTGTGATAGACATTAAGATAATGAGGCACTAAGATATGTACCGACGGGTAATATCTTGAGACAGACTAGACGTCCGAAAGGAACTAGATACAGGTCCCATGGTTATCCAGAACTGAACTTTTGAGAACGTGCTTATCATATCATATTGTTTTAAATTGAACTGTCGATCTCACCAGCTTTGTGCTGACGTTTCAAACTCAAACCTTTTTGCAGGTAAGCAGGAATAGCCGGTGAGGATGCACTTTTGAGTTATTTGCACTTTAATAATTAGTATTGTAATTAAATAAATATAGTTGTAATGTGGTTGTGATTGCGACACCCTGGTAATGTATTTACTTTAAGTGAATCTGTGTGCTTATGATATTGGTTCAAGTAAGTCACCCCTCACCTCAGAGACATCACCACTATGCTTCCGCAACCGGTTCAGTGACGTCAGACCAGACACGAGGTGACGAGGGGTGGGGGTGTGACAGGGTGGTATCAGAGCCACAGGTTATAGAGAATTAGGTTGACTTAGAAACCTAGACTATAACCATAGGCTCGTATAGTAACACAGAGAGCACCGAACATTAATATTGAACAAAACTTGTTTTGAATTAAGCCAGGATAATCAGGTGGTACAAATTCCAGTTATGAGTGGCCAGCATAACTGAAATTTGCAACACGTGTGCATTCTAGTTTGATTTAATTCAAGCAAAACACTAACAATAGTAATGACGAATAGTTGCGTTAAGATAGGAGGACGTCTCATATCATGTGTATGTTGAATTTTATTATTCAATATATTTCTTTCATGATACTGATCAGAGATTTTTATTGTACAGCAATGGCAGATCGAGGCGAACAGTATCAGCTAGCTCCTCATGATATGAGGGATGGTACTCCGAGCTCTAGCTCAGCACCGGATTCAGATTCTCCGGAGGCATCGACTGCAGCCTCACGAGCTCCATCTGTAGTGCCACAGGCACAACCAGCATTACCACATTCACCATTAGAGCCTAGACCAGTTACACCACCACCAGCAACACTCCCTATCATACATAGTCCTCCTCACTCACCTCCGGTTGATCCCGTTGCGGATCGGATGCAGAGTATATCACCTCCTAGAGTACCCGCTTGGGACGGGTTGCGGCGTATGCGGGGTCAAGCCCGCAAGACCACAGGACTACCTCCCCGGAAGCAGCTGGCTCCCAGGGACGAGTTTCATGCCATACACGAGATGGGAGAATCCTCCCATCAGGCAGAACTGAGAGCGCAGTTGCAGCAAGTTACTCAGAACTTGCAGGGGACACAGCAGAGCCTACAGCAGTGTCAGGCTACGGTTGAGGATACACGTATGACCATATTAGATATCCTCACTTCTCACTTGACCCTGATGGATCAAGTGAAGGCGTTGGACACCGATACTCGAGCCTGGAGAACCGCGATGGATGATAGACTGAGGATGACATGGGGACAGATTATGCTTGCTGCATTTTGGCGGCAAGTGGCATGGATGACTGAGGGATGGAGTTGGGTGAGAGAGAGAGCGACAGAGTTTTTGGCATGGTTTGGAGTGGCGAGTACCGAGACCAGGATGATGATCCTGGTAGTAGTCATGGCAATAGTGGCCATGATACTTTCCTTCTTATCATACTTTATGCGATGAGTATGTACAGAAGATCAAGTTTGGGATTTTCAGAGCATCAGGGTGTAGATAGGGGAGTTCTTTTCTGTTCTTTTCTTTATCTGATGGTAGTGTCTTGTGTTGTTTGGTGGTCTGTATAAAATCAATAATGATAATGATGAAATAAAATGGGTGTTTTGTGTATCGATCTGTGTAATGTACTATTTGGGTGTTGTGTGAATTATGTTTTTCTAATAACCTTGTGTGGACTATAAACAATTCTGTGTGAGAACAATTCTATGTGAGAACATGTCAAACTAATATATATATTTCGCTGAAATACAGTACGGGAGCAGTACTGTATGCGAATATATCGAACAAAAAATATATTTTGCTGAAATACAGTACGGGAGCAATACTGTATGCAAATATATTTGTAACTAAAGTACAGTACGAGAGCCATACTGTACGAGAACATGTCTGAATTGTGAACGTATCTAATTGTGAATGTGTCTGTAACTAAAGTACAGTACGAGAGCCATACTGTACGAGAACATATCTATAGTCTGTATGAGAACTTAATGTATGAACTGAGAACATATTAGAGAACTTGTGTGAGAACATATCCTAGTCCTGTATGAACATATCTTTAAAAACATGTGTTGCAATGCAATGAGCTGGGTAAGACTCTAACATGTTTTTGAAATAACAGGACTAAGTATAACTACGAATAATTGTGTGATCTGTGTGTATCGAGTATATGTCTGGACTAAATTCATGTAGTTATACTGTATTCTTATATCACATGTCAATGCAATTTTTCAGTGTAACTGAATATGATTGTAAATTATGTGATAAAGCGGGTTATATCTTTAATGTTCTTAAACTGACCTGAGTTTTGTCTGCTTGTGAGCAGAATAATGGCTCCTAAACGAGGTCGACCAGCTAAGAGAGCTACTCAGAACATTACAAACCCTGAACAGAATCAAATTCCACCTCTGAATGTTGACTCAAATCCGGATCCGCATGTTAATCCGGAAGCGAACGTAGTCCCACCTGGGAACTTGGAAACGAATACTACTCCACCAGTGAACCCTGGAGCAGGCATTGTTCCACCTGCTGGTACAAGCGGATCTGAAACAAATGAGGCTATGATAGCTCGTATTGTGCGTGAACAACTATCTGCTTGTGGTGTTCTGACACAACACCAACCACATATCACCACAGGTTCTGGTGGGGAACACGATCATGTTGAACATAATGCTACTGGTGGTCACGTTGAAACTCATACCACTACCGGTACAACTACTATTGTTCCTGATCCACCCCGACAGGGATGTACTTACAAGTATTTTGCTTCCTGTAACCCTCCTACTTTTACTGGCAAAGAAGGAGCGGCTGGTCTAATAAGGTGGATTGAGGAGATGGAAACTAAGCTCAAAATCAGTCAGTGTTTGGAGGAGCATAAGGTGTCTTATGCTGCCTGTTCTTTGAAAGACTCGGCTTTGACCTGGTGGAATACCCAGGCCAAGACTTTGGGTTCAGCCACAGTTGACTCGATGGGCTGGAACGATTTCAAAACTCTGATTAGATCAGAGTACTGTGCCATCACTGAAATTCAAAAACTCCAGGAAGAATTCTGGAATCACTCGATGATCGGTGCTGACTGTCTTGGTTACACCGATCGTTTTCATGAACTTACTTGTTTACTTCCCGACATGTTTCCTACGGAAGCCGCTTTAATCGAGAAGTACATTAAAGGTCTGATTCCTCAAATACGAGGAATGGTGACTGCTGCTGAACCTACAACCCTGAAACATACGATTCTTTTGACCACTAAGCTTACCAATGAGGCGGTAAGGAGTGGTACTCTGTCTTTGAAACCTCAGACGGTTCATAGTCGTAGTGATGTCGGTACCTCGAATGTGTCAAAAGGTACCAAACGAAAGTGGTTTGGCAAAACCAAGGCGAAGGCTCCGGCTGAGATCACCCAGAGCAAGCCAACTGTGAAAAACTATGGTGCAAATGTTCCTGAGAGGAAAACTTATACTGGGCAGGCGCCCAAATGCAATAAGTGTCCACTACATCACACGGGACCATGTCCTGTTTGTCTGAACTGTAGCCGAGTTGGACATTATGCTAAATATTGCAACTTTCCTGCTCAGACACCAAACCAAGCACCACGACAAACCACTCAAACCAACCGGTCATGTTACAAATGTGGAAGCCCTGATCATCTCATACAAAACTGTCCAAACAATAACACCAATCCGGGAACTGAAGCTAGGGGAAGAGCTTTTCAGATTGGTGCGACCGAGGCGAGACATGATGCGAATATTGTTACTGGTACGTTTCTTCTTAATAATCTATACGCATCAGTTTTGTTTGACACAGGGGCGGATAAGAGCTTTATCTCTCCTGAATTTGCATCATTAATTTCATTGCCTACGGTAGATCTAGAAACTCCTTATGTTATTGAACTTGCTAACGGCAAGTTGATCAAAACAAACAATGTTATTCAAGGATGTTCCTTGAATTTGAATGATCATCTTTTCAAAATTGATTTACTTCCTATTGAGCTTGGGAGCTTTGATGTCGTTGTTGGTATGGACTGGCTTTCTAATAACCAAGCGGAAGTTGTGTGTCAAAACAAGGTGATCCGTATTCCATTACCAAACGGTAATACACTAATAGTTCAAGGAGAACGAGCAGGTAGAAAACTTGGTCTCATATCTTGTATGCGAGCTCAGAAATTCTTAAGGAAAGGCTGTTATGCTTTCCTGGCACATGTGACTGAGCACAATTCTTCACTCAAACAAATCACAGATATCCCAATAGTCAAGGATTTTCCTGAAGTTTTTCCTGAGGACATATCAGGATTACCCCCAGTGAGACAAGTTGAATTTCGAATCGACTTGATTCCAGGTGCAGCACCTGTTGCTAAAGCCCCGTATCGGCTTGCACCATCCGAAATGCAAGAACTTTCAGGTCAATTGCAAGAACTGTTAGACAAAGGTTTTATCAGACCTAGTTTTTCACCCTGGGGAGCACCTATTCTTTTTGTGAAAAAGAAGGATGGTTCATTCAGAATGTTTATTGACTACAGGGAACTCAATAAACTGACAATCAAGAACCGTTATCCACTACCTCGTATCGATGATCTGTTTGATCAACTACAAGGTGCTACTTATTTTTCAAAAATCGATTTAAGATCTGGATATCATCAGTTACGTATTCATGATGATGACATTCCTAAAACTGCTTTCAGAACTCGATACGGACATTACGAATTTTTAGTAATGCCATTTGGTTTAACAAATGCACCAGCAGTATTCATGGATCTGATGAATCGAGTATGTAGACCTTATCTGGATAAATTTGTGATTGTGTTTATTGATGATATTCTTATTTATTCTCGAAATCAACAAGAACATGCTCAACACTTGAAATTAATTCTAGAACTTTTGGCACGTGAAAAATTATATGCCAAATTCTCCAAGTGTGAGTTCTGGTTACGAGAAGTTCAATTTCTTGGTCATGTAGTAAATCAAAACGGTATTCAAGTGGATCCCAGTAAGATTCAGGCGGTGAAACAATGGGAGACACCACGAACCCCGACTGAAATACGTCAATTCTTGGGGTTGGCAGGTTATTATCGTCGGTTTATCAAGAACTTTTCAAAGATAGCCTTGCCACTGACTACATTGACACAGAAAAATCAACCGTTTATATGGAGTTCTCAACAGGAGGAGGCGTTCCAACTGTTGAAACATAAACTCTGTAATGCACCTATCTTGGCACTACCGGAAGGTACTAATAACGTCACAGTGTATTGTGATGGTTCACGTCAAGGCCTTGGGTGTGTTCTAATGCAGAAGGATAAGGTAATTGCTTACGCTTCTCGACAACTGAAAGTACATGAGAAGAACTATACCACACATGATCTAGAACTTGGTGCAGTGGTGTTTGCACTCAAGATTTGGAGACATTATCTATACGGAACTAAGTGTATTATATACACTGATCACCAAAGCCTCCAACACATTCTAGATCAGAAAATGTTGAACATGCGACAGAGGCGATGGGTTGAACTGTTGAACGATTATGACTGTGAAATTCGTTATCACCCAGGCAAAGCAAATGTTGTAGCTGATGCTTTAAGTCGCAAGGAACGAGTCAAGCCTTTACGTGTGAAAGCGTTAGGTATGACTATTCAAACCAGTCTAATTCCTCAAATCAAAGACGCTCAGCAACAAGCTTTACAAGCAACGAACTATTCTGCTGAGGGACTAAGAGGATTAGATAAGAAACTCGATACCAAAGACGATGGACTGTTATATTTCAAAGATCGAATGTGGGTTCCCCTATTCGGTAACTCTCGAACTATTATCTTGGATGAGGCGCATAAATCCAGGTATTCTATTCATCCAGGTGCTGATAAAAATGTATAAAGATCTTAAGAACTTTTACTGGTGGCCTGGAATGAAGAAACACATAGCTGAATATGTGGATCGATGTCTAACATGTCTCAAAGTCAAGGCTGAACATCAACGACCTTCTGGGTTACTACAACAACCTGAGATTCCCATGTGGAAATGGGATCAGATCTCTATGGATTTCATTACTAAATTACCCAGAACATCACGTAATCATGACTCTATATGGGTTATCGTTGATCGCCTTACGAAATCTGCGCATTTCTTACCCATCCGAGAAGACTATTCTATGGATCGACTCGCTAAACTCTATGTTAATGAGATTGTATCTCGACATGGGGTACCGATCTCTATCATTTCTGACAGAGATAGTCGATTTATGTCACGATTTTGGCAAACTCTTCAGAATGCTCTGGGCACGCAAATCAATATGAGCACAGCTTATCATCCACAAACTGACGGGCAGACTGAACGAACAAATCAAACTCTTGAAGACATGCTCAGAAGCTGTGTGATTGATTTTGGAGGTAGCTGGGATATTCATTTTCCACTTGTTGAATTTTCATACAATAACAGCTACCATACCAGTATTCAATGCGCTCCATTTGAAGCACTTTATGGACGCAAATGTAGATCACCTATCTGTTGGTCAGAAGTAGGTGAAAACCAAATCATTGGCCCAGAACTTATTCAAGAAACAACCGATAAGATCGCATTGATTCAAGAACGAATTAAAGCTGCTCGCGATCGACAAAAGAGTTATGCTGACAATCGTCGTAGACCGTTGGAATTTCAAATCGGTGATCTAGTAATGTTGAAAGTTTCACCGTGGAAGGGTATATTCAGATTTGGGAGGAAAGGTAAACTTTCGCCAAGATTTGTAGGGCCATTTAAAATTCTTGAACGAATTGGACCAGTGGCTTACAGACTTGAATTACCTCCTGAACTCGGTAACGTTCATGATGTCTTCCATGTATCAAATTTGAAGAAATGCCTAGCCGATGAATCCTTGATCGTACCTCTGAAAGAAATCCAAATTGATGAGAAACTTCAATTCAGGGAAGAACCAGTTGAAGTAATGGATCGAGAGGTGAAGGTAC
Source organism: Mikania micrantha (assembly GCA_009363875.1). Taxonomy (NCBI): domain Eukaryota; kingdom Viridiplantae; phylum Streptophyta; class Magnoliopsida; order Asterales; family Asteraceae; genus Mikania; species Mikania micrantha. Next base: position 63,869,173 of record CM018684.1, read on the forward strand.
TAAAAAGCAGTCGCATACCTATTGTAAAAATTCGGTGGAATTCACAGCGTGGACCCGAATATACGTGGGAACGTGAAGATCAGATGAAACAGAAATACCCACATTTATTTTCATGATCAATTGTTATCCTGTAAGTCTTTCACTAAATTTCGGGACGAAATTCCTCTAACAGGAGGAGACTGTGACAGTTGCGTACGAAGAATTCGGCATTTATGACGTGAGCACATTTGGTCGTGCTTGAAATCCACGAGGATTTAGTAACTTTTGTTATTGGGAATTGATAGTATGTGAAAAATGATGAACGTGGGCGAAAACCGCGCGCAAAACGGAGTTCGTATGCTCCCGGAATCGCGAAAAGAAGTTTAAAATCAAAATGGTGACGGAAGGTGACGTGGGGCGCAACGCCTGCCCCAGCCCTCCAACCCAGGCGTTACGCCTGGCGGGCTATGTCGGTCAAAATTTGTTTAAGTCGATCAGAATCGTCCAGAACGTAATTTTTCACTTCTTTCGACCCCAAGCGACTTCCAGGCGATACTTTGGCTTCCTAACACCTTCATACATCAAATCAAAGCCCCTTAATGTCACACCCCGGGCCGGCGGGGTTGGATCGGAGTCCCCGTCGGGCGGAAGATTCCCGGGGCGCGATATCGAGTGTGATAATCGTGATGATCAGATTGTTTACATAGCATCGACATTGAGAATAACTAAATCATAATGTAGCATAAATCTAAAGTTTACAAAGTTAAGATACAAATGTCATAAAATATGTGTTCCTCAAAATACTAGGTCTTCTATCTGGCATCCTAGTATGAAATCCTGAACTTTAGCTTAATCCTGTGCATCACCTGAGATAGCATGTAAGAAAACTAAGTCAACACAATGGTTGGTGAGTTCATGTAGTTTTTGTATGTGAAAATAGCTTTTGTTTATTGATTCACAGTTTCCAAGTCTATATTGTTTGTATACATTAGCTTCAATATGAGTTTAACAAGTCTCGTGTTTAGAAGTTTATGATAATCCCCCAAAAGCATCCTTGTATCCCCTAGGTAACAACTCTAATCTCATTAACACCACATGTATCATCCAACTCGGTATGCTTATATATAGGGCATACCCCTGGGTCAAGCCTACGACCCGCCCAGACGACGTCCCACCACATACTAAGTCGCATAGGACATTGCTGTTAATGATAATTAAACGTCTTACCTACCCTCTCTTTCGTTTCCCGAGTATAGTTTAAGCATTTTGTTTGTAAGTTTACCCATAGCATCCGTGAGTTTGTTTGAATGTTACCGGAATAGACAACTGAATGCTCGCAAGAATTCAGTAACAATCCATACCGGCCCCAGGATTTATTTGCAACTTAGGGGGAGATAAGGGATCCCCATGATGACACAAAGTCAACGAAGGTTCACCAAAATCGTCCTAGTCACTGATCACCTGAGTAAATAGTTTGTGGGAAACACTGCATGGCAAGCACTGAGAGGCCATCAGTCCATTTCCTCGATTGAGACCATGAAAGACACCCTATGGCAAGCACTGAGAGGCCATAGTCGATGCCTTCTAGTCCCGACTGTGAAGAACACATGAAGGCAAGCACTGAGAGACCAACTATTGTTCTTACAGTCCCGACTAGGAAGAACACCTGAAGACAAGCACTGAGAGACCAACTATTGTTCTTCCATAGCCAATAGTTTTAGCATACAAAGAGTCCAGCATTTACGTAACTTGTGCACAAGAACTAGCTTTACAACCGGTAAGGCAAGCACTGAGAGGCCAAACCGTTGTTTGAGCATGGCAATCATATAGCATTCAAAAGTTTATAGTATCCATAGATTCAAGTATCCCAAGTATGTGTATGTATGTATACATTTAGTATCCCCATAGCCTTATCGTATCCTTAGCATTTAGAGTTTATATTAGTCTTTAACACTAAAACCCATAGCATTAACAAGTAGTATAATCTCATAGCATTAGAATTAAGCATAACCCGTATTGTTAGTTCATAGCATAAACCCGTAGTATTAGCATTTAGTTTAACCCGTAGCCTTAGTATTAGCATAACTCATAGTATTAGCTTGAAACATGATTTCATAGAATTAGCATCCACAATAGCATCATCAAATAGTGAATACCCTTAGCACTTGGTATTAACACATAGCTTTAGTATTAGCAATAGCTTATGCCTTTAGCACTTGGCATAATCAAATAGCATTTAGTTTAAATAGAGTCTTATGCCTTTAGCACTTGGCATAATCAAATAGCCTTTAGTTTAAATAGAGTCTTATGCCTTTAGCACTTGGCATAATCCGTAGTATAAAAGCATTTTGTTAAATTTAAAACATTTGTTTTAAAAATGAATAACATGCTTCTCAGTCCCGAGTTAAAAACCAAAAATAGTTTGAAAAGGGACAATGAACTCACCTTCTTGTTGTTGTAGTTGACTTAGCCTAACAAGTATGCACGCGCTCTTTGTTGTGAGTATTTGTAGTGTTCACGTTCCTGTATTGATTTCACGTTGTTTACATCTTGTTAGTATAAGTTTGTAAAGTTTTGTATGTTTATGTGTAGGTGTTAGCCCTAAAGTTGGCTAACACACATAAGACATGGTCATGATTCCCGTTCGGTCCCGCGTATTTGTTTTAAGCAAATGTCATTTTGAGTTATTATCTTATAGTTTTGAACATTATTCATATGGTAATGAATTAGTTTAACAACAATCTCTTGACACATAATGTTTTGAGCTTATGCAATATGTTAAACTCATGTGGCCTAAAATGGGCGTGGACCGAACCATGTGACCAAATCATGTATTGGGCCTCCGTGTAACAAGTTGGGCCTAGGGCCGAAACCCATGGGCCTTGAGCTATTCTTGATTGATTACGAGTTGTTAGGCCCATTTGGACTGTGTGGGCCAATGAAATAGGATATGGAAAGACAAGGACCCGGCCAAGTGTTACAAGGCCTAAGTCAACCAATGGCCTTGTGGGCCTCCCTTGGGCCGCGAAGGAATTGTTTGGGCTAGATGTAGGCCCCGGCAATAATTGATGGGCCTGAAGTTTAAATGGCTATAGGAATCCTAATTGGGCCAGAAATAAGTTATTGGCCAAGTCTTTTGTACCTTGGCCCCAAAAGTTAGGAATTGTGCCTTAAAAGTAAGCCTTGGATTATGTTTTGTGGGCCTCGGGCTGAATCTGCTGGGCCCCTTGGATTTCATCAAGGCCCGAAGTGAAATAGGTTGTGGGCCAACATGGGCCTGATTTATTTGGGCCGGAATTAATCGTGGCCCAAAGTCAAGAAAATATGGGCCACTTAAGTGTGTGTGAGCTAAGTCTAAGGCCAATTTAGTCCAATTAGGCTAAATGATCAAATGAACTCAAGTTGGCCATGTTGGATCGAATTAGAGGTTGGGCCCGTAATGGGCCAAGGCAGTAGGGTGTTGGGCCCTTCAAGTCAAGATATCCAGATAAAAGGCTGATGGGTCAATTCAGTTGCTGGGCCCTTCCATTGGGCCTGAAATGCAGTGGGCCTAATAGACTGATGCTGGGCTAAGGGAGTGTTTACTGGGCCACGGTGTTCTGGGCAGCATGATGTTACCAACTCAACTCAATGACCGAATGAAGTTGATAATGCATGTGGTGGTCGAATGTCTTTGTCAGCCGAAGGAGACAGTGTTGGCCGAATGGGTCATGTCGAATGAGAGATGGTTCTGTCGGCAAATGGGTTGGCGAATGGGTCTTCAGTCGGCGAATGAGGCAGGGCGAAAGGGAGCGGCCGAAGGTGGAAGTTGGCCGGCGAAAAGGTTCTTTCGGCCATAGGCCATTCGACCCACTGGATGTCTCATTCGGCCTGTCATGGCTACACTCAGGAGTTTCCTCATTTCACGGTGCCATGGTGGTTTTGAAGGTGGCGCATGCTAACATGGTTACCAGCGGTCATGAGTGCAAGGGGTGAGCGACTTTCACCCGATTAGGGTTGAGTTTGAACCAAGGGTTCGAAAACCCTACTTTTCAGCACTTTGGGTTCTATTTTACCTCGAATCTGGTTGGTTTCCCTTCAGATCTGTTGTACTTTCGTGTAGAGGGGGTTAAGATCTTCGTTTAGGTTCAAGAATGGCTAAATTTCATGGAGTTTTGAGTGAGATATGGTGTTTTGAAGCTTCAAAAATGGTGGTTGGGGATGAAAACCGGGATTTAGGTTTAAGAGAGAGAAAGGAGAGATGTTAAATGAGGAGGAAGAACTCATTTAGGGTATTTATACCCCGAGTGAGTTCGGGTTCGTTTTTTGTTGCTCGGTTCGCGTTTTCGTTACGTTTCCGGAACGTAACGCGTAGTTTTCGCGTTTAAAATAAAAGAATTATTTTAGGCCATTTAAAATACAATTATTGTTAGAATTTATTTTAAATATCGTTGTATCAATTCATTTCTCAGATTTTATTATTTTTACGCGTTTAATTAATTTGTTCGTGATTTCTTAAAACAGTATTATTTAATTTATTAAATGATGAGTTTCAAAATTGTAAAATAGGAAATATTTTATTTCCTTGAATTTATGATCGTTCGTATCTTTTATGGTTTTCGTTTCGTCAGAACGCGTCACCATCACGCGTATTCGTTCGAATCGTCATTCGAACGAACACGTCGATGGTTTGGCTTTCTGATTCTTGTTCTCTACTGTTCAGTCATTATTTCAGAACGTTAAACTCTCAGAATCATTCGTTCAGATCGTCACCTATACGAATAACTCATCGGTTTAGCATTCCGCAACAATAACTGTTATTCCTTTGTTTTGTTTAACCTCACATACGTTTACACATAATGGCACATCAATAAGCATTAGTATCACTGTTCCATGTTGTCTGATGTGTTTCTGACTGTTAAACTGTTACGTTTAATCAGATTTCAGAAACAATAGCATAATAGTTTACTGTTTAGCATTACGTAGTTGACAGTACATCAACAGTTTGCATAGTTTGTACCTGAGTTACTGTGCCGTTACTGTTCCGTTCGCTGTTCCGGCGACGTTTCCGGCACAGTTGTTACACTTAAACATCCGGATCATCCCAGGAATCATATATACAAGTCCTGATCGTTGTTATACGCGCAGAAATTCGTCAGAACAGGTAACGGTTCGTTTTAACCTTCTAGTTTGATTTTGATTGATTAGATCTTGATTTTGAACGTAATGAGATAGTTAGGATTGTTGATTATTGCCTAGATGATGGCTAGGATTGATTATAAACGAAGAACACGAAGTTCTAACGGTTAAATCCTTGTTTTGATCCGTTGTGATGCCCGGTTTGCATGAAATCATACCTATGATTATAATGGTTTAAACCATTTGATTATGACAATGTAGGTGATTAGTTTGATTAATCTTTGAAATGCAAAGGTTAAATCCAAGTGTTTCAAACTAATCATAATCATTAACATACTCATTGGAATGATTATCTGATGTTTGTGATAACAGTCAGATTAGTATGTTAAATCTGGTTATTTCACCTATTCTGATGCTACATTGTGATATTTCATGATATTTGGGTAATCAATAATAAGGATTAATCACTTCTAAGCCATTAAATCATCTAGAAACTGTTTTAGCATTATAATCAACAACATTAACTATTTGGTTAATCTGAGATTATTCTGATTAATCTAGAGTGTCATCAACTTTGTGTTAGGAATCTAATGCAATGTAGGTTCCTACATTATCATACATTGTATGATATAACCTTAAATTAATTAATTATATAATTAATATCGAGTTGATGATTTACTAAGCAATGTCTTTGACATTGAACGTTCAGAAGGATCTAATCAGTAAACTAGAACATAAATAACTTATTAAAGATAACTAAATGCAGAATCATCTATATACTATCAGTTTGGTGATACCCTGCTACACTTATACTATCAGGTGAGTTTCGTACAACCCCTTTTATTTTTAATCTTTTATAAACATCGGGGTCTTATTGTTGAACTTTTAATGAACATATGATATGTATCACTGATATCTGTGTGATTTCATGTGATTGTTGTGACTTTTGTGGGATTTCATGGGATTTTGGCCTGTAGACTGAACCCTATCATGACACTGAAAGTCCTCATTTTTGAACTGTATCTAGTGAACCCATGTGTGGCCGAGCAGAAAACATTGATAGTACTATTGGTTGACACCCCATTCGCTGGGAGGATTGCATCTCCCCTTGTGTGAATGTTTGTTATCTGTTTCCTGAACTTCTTAATGGTGTGATAGACATTAAGATAATGAGGCACTAAGATATGTACCGACGGGTAATATCTTGAGACAGACTAGACGTCCGAAAGGAACTAGATACAGGTCCCATGGTTATCCAGAACTGAACTTTTGAGAACGTGCTTATCATATCATATTGTTTTAAATTGAACTGTCGATCTCACCAGCTTTGTGCTGACGTTTCAAACTCAAACCTTTTTGCAGGTAAGCAGGAATAGCCGGTGAGGATGCACTTTTGAGTTATTTGCACTTTAATAATTAGTATTGTAATTAAATAAATATAGTTGTAATGTGGTTGTGATTGCGACACCCTGGTAATGTATTTACTTTAAGTGAATCTGTGTGCTTATGATATTGGTTCAAGTAAGTCACCCCTCACCTCAGAGACATCACCACTATGCTTCCGCAACCGGTTCAGTGACGTTAGACCAGACACGAGGTGACGAGGGGTGGGGGTGTGACAGGATCATTCGTTGGAAAGGAAATGGATAACCTGTAAGTTGGTCGCTCGGCTTCTAACACGTTTGAGATGAATTTTTTAGCGTCGGTTGTAGCCTTGTAGGAGCTGTCATTGATGCCACATTATGAAAAACTTCTATCTGTGAAACCCATAATTATAATCAATTGGGCACAATATATAAACCAAGTATGAAGGGTAGAAAATAAAGCTGATGATATACATGTGGTTATCACATGGTTATGACATACCAAGTAGCAATGAGTGTTTGGATTTTCAGCATCTAATTGAACCATGTGCTTCAAAGACTTAACAAAAGAGAAGAGCAGCAAGTGTTAGCATTTAAGCCAACCATGTGTATCAAATTTGACCCGTTTACGGATAAATACAAACTTGGGGTTATTTCTTTGCCTTTAAAAAGTCAAATGGGTAAACTTAAAAGGATTAGACAAAATGAGATCATAGTTGTCACAAGCGCAAGGTTAATTCAAGTTGCAAAAGGCAATCCTTGGACCCAAACACAAGACGCTTAAAAAGTGAGGGCTCGACATAAACAAATCAAATAGCCTAAACATATTATTTTTAGGGATTTTAGCGTTTTAAGCAACAACCATTCTTGATACTTTATACATCCAATCCTATGCTAACGATCAAACAAAGCACTAAATTCTATTACAGAGCAAAACCAAGAAGCATCAATTGAAGGAATTAATAACAATCTCATGATAACCCATTGAATATTTCAAAACCAACATTAACGATGATCAAAACATAGGTGATGCATGTGCATAGTTCATATATACGAAATAACAGGAAGAACACTATTGCAATTAGAAAAGCTAATCAAATCGATGAAGACGCTATTCAATCACATCGATTTATGAAATGGTACTTTAAAGAGGGGAAACCATAACGTAACCATGAGTATGATCCAACGAAGTTATAGAACATCAATCAAACGACGTTACAGAGGATCAGGATATACTGATTCAAATAACTGACAGAATACTTCAAAATCGAAAAAAAAAACGTTCATAAAACGAATATTGGCAAGGTACCTTTGTATCAAATTGGTGAATGGATTATGATATCTTGTCCATCAACTATAGAAGCAATTGAAACTTTGCACGAGTGAATCGAAGGGAGGAGGATGAGAGATGGGTCAGGGTTTAGAAAGGATAGGGGAGCAAAATAGTGACCTGTGAGGATGAGACAAAAATGGAGAGGGTTAGAGGAAGACGTGAGAGGAAGAGATCTGCTAGACGAATTAGGGTTTACAGGCTAGCGAATGACGGGTGTCTATAAGATCTGCGTGTAATGAAAAACGGGTTGTGGGTTAGATCCGTGTGTTAGATAGGTTTACTTTGTTTATAGAGATGCCACGTGGCATTAAGTTGGAATTGTTTATTAGAAGGTAGATTTTTCATATTTATAATTCACAATGAATGATTAAATAATGGATATCAATAATTAAATAATAGATACACATTGAAAAACAAAAATTGAATGACTACAATGATAATAAACGTTACCAATTATTTATATTTTTTAAATTAAGAGTTATCAATAAATAATAATAATTTAAAATAAGTTGTTGTAAAAAAAAGAAATAAAATATATGAATATTAAAGTTAATTTTCATATTTTATTATATAATTAGCTGAATAAGTAAAAATATTTATATACTAACATTTAATAATATTACTATACATAAAAAGAATTAACTTTTATGAATTATAATTATACCATAATTTGTAAAATATATAATAAGTCCTTAATTTTTGTAACTTACCTAAAAAATGAACAGATTCAAAAGTTTTATATTATTTAATTAAAATAGTAAGTTAAAATATAAAAATATACGAATATACATGAAATAATTTAGGATTTTAATATTCTTGTTATTAATAAAATCATTATTTGTATAGTTTATGATTTTTTGATAATAAATCTATTTTATTTTGTTATAAAAATATATGAATATACATGAAATAATTCGGATTTTTAATATTCTCATTTTTGATAAAATCATTATTTGTATAGTTTACAATTTGTTTTATAATGTATCTATTTTATTTATTTGTTTAGTTATTTGTTTTTTTCAATATACGTTATAAGCATATTATTAAATTTCTAAATTTAAAGTGTAAGATATTCATGACTTTATTATTTATTTATATACATAATTTATTAAATATAAGAAAATAAGTTAAAGTAATAATTTGTCAAATTTATTAATTATCACTAATAAAGAAGTGTTAATAAATGATTTAATGTTCCAAGTTTTAGGAGGAAAAAAACGAAACATGCTCCATTGCATGATATGTGGCAAACACAAACATTAATTTATTATATAAGATAGATTTGTTAAAAACACATATATTAAATTATTAATAACCTAATATGTCATAAATCAAAATAATGTAAAGCCCAGGACTCAAACATGAGAAGTTGAGAACTTTGGCTATGTAAGTAAATTCCAAAGTTAGATACTTTTATAGCTGATTTTAAAAATATGTTACAATATATTTTTAAAAAAGGTAGACAAATATTTATGGGCTATAGAAAAGTATGTAAAGATACGACTTTTATTTGTTTAGGTCCGAATGTAGACGTACTTGCTCAACAAAATTAGACGTTTTAAAATGTTTAAAAACAAACTGTATTAATTTTTCAGAACCATCTTTCTTTCTACAGGTTAAGCTATATTGAGAATATATTCTTCATGTAACTTGATTTCTCGAGTATTTTAAAAACTCAATTACAAAGTTATTTAATATCCGAAATTTCAGATATTTGAAATGAGGGTTTTTATTTTCATTCGGATTCAACGATATCATAACAATTTGTTTAAATGGAGGGTTTAATTCTAATCAAACAATTCCAATCCACCAAACCATATGACATTTTATTTAATCCATTAACTTGTATATATTTACATATTTGTCATTATTAGACATCAACTAATGATCAAACTTCAACAATAGTTGTAATCAATGTTTTCATAACCAGACCGGACATCAAACCGGTCTCCTTACTGGTTAGAGGTCCGACCGGATTTAATAACCGGATGATTTTATATACATTTTATAAATATATTTATATAAAAAATCAAAAAAAAATAAAAAATATAAAAAAAACGGTTCAACCACTGGTTTTCCGGTCCGACCACCGGTTCCCGGTTCGACCGGCTGGTCCGGTTTTCAAAACATTGGTTGTAATTGATTTTCATAAAATTCAAGTTTTTAAGAAACCCTTTCATGTATACACACAATCAGAGTAGTCAACAAACGCAACTAAAAAGTAGTACAAATTGTTATATCTTTGAAATAATTAGCTTAAGAAAAAAATGAAATAAAAATAAAAATAAAGGCCAAGAAAAAACGCACTGGCCGCCTAAATTGCTTCATAGGCATAAAAATATAAAATACTTTTTACTATACCGTTATGGCGTTATGGTTATTAAAATCTTATTTAATAGAGGAAATTAATACATCAATTACATATAAAATTAAAAAAAAAAAAGTGTTGACACGTTAACCAATATAATGTGCCATAGAAGTTACATGTTTTAACAAGTTTTTTCCCACATAGGTGTTGGTGGAAAACTTATTACCAAATTGGGTGATTTGAAAAATATTTACCAAAATAGGTGTTTTTTTCATTTATTTCATTTATTTTAAACTATTTTTTAATTCAATCAGCATATTATAATATTTTTCTATTTTTTTTTTCAACCAATTAACTATGAAATATGTTGATTAAATTAAAAAAAATCATAATAAATTAGTTCAAAATAAAGAAATACATGAAAAACACCCATTTATGTAAATATTTTTCAAATCAACCATTTCGGTAAATAAGTTTTCCACCAACACTTATTTGGAAAAAAACTCTTAACTTAACAAGTTATATGCATTTTGTTAAGTACAAGGTAGTTATCAAAAAAACTTTTTCACCACCTATAGACAATAATTCAAAACTTCACAAAATTGAAGTGAGGCCGTGTTCTCTTTGACATTTCATCAAACACCTTCAAGACCATTTGGAATAATGTCATAACCGTCATGGTGTTGCTTGAATACTGACATTTCAACCGGAATGCACTTCAAAACAACTGCAATTGGCATGCTAACGAACCCAATTCCAATGCTGAGTAACCACAGGTCCCAATCTAGGGGCATAGTGCTCGCAAAAGTACCAAGAAACTCGACGATGATGATTTGAAAAACGACAGTTGAAAACATGACCACAATGAATATCCAGCTACTTAACATGCCACGAAAAATGTTTATCTTATCTATATCACGACTGTTTATTTCATTAAATACCTGTAAAAGAAAGTTGTCAAAAGGCTACTACTCAAGTATTTTTTTTTTTTACTATTTTTATCATTTTTGAGTTTTTAAAAATTAAATTAGTAATGTTCAAGATGATTATAAACTATTTTTTTGTAATAAAAATAATATAAGTTTTTGATAAAGTAATATATAACGTTTTTATTTATTTAAAATTGTATATACTTCATATTAACTACTTAGATCTATTATTTATGAATACTACAGAAATTTTAATTACTCAAACACTAACATAACATTTTGAAATACTAACTTAGTTTAAGATTTAAGCATTTTTCCTTCTATTTTTTTTTTGTTGATCGTGCCAGGTTGTTGAATTGTTGAACCAAACACCACCCATATATTTATATGTGGTGTCTAAAACTCAACTCTAACATACACACCTAAAATTGTGTAACCCGAACATAACTCATTTAGCCCGTTTATCTTTATAAGCCAAGCGGGTAGACGCATTGTAATAAAGTTATAAACAAGTTATTCGTGTTGTTTTAAATGGGCTAAATGGGTTGATCAGTGGAAATGTATAGTCAAACACCTTGAACCTGCCAGCCAACCCAAACACGACCCATTTGATTAAACGGGATAGGTTTTAAAAACCCAAAACTAAAACTTGATTATTTGTAGGGTTTGTTAGGAATGACCATCTTTAGCTTTTTAAAGTTTGATTTTTAAATTTTCATTCGTTTGATTAAGAAATAAAACACAAACCACACAGCCTAGCCAGTTAGATTTAAAAGTATACCTGACAGAAGACGAATGTGTTGAAAATGAAAGTATTGAGAATAGCAGTTGCATTGTCTCCTTCCAGATTCAAAATAGGTTTCCCGGCAAAAGTCAAGATAAAGAGGACAGCCATTTGGTACACACTTTGGCCAATGATATTCCGCCACATGGTCTTAGTTATGAAACTATCGGTTCGCTTTACAGGCAGTCTATTCATCAGGCCGTCATTCGGTGGTTCAGTGGCCAGTGCTAATGCACCCAAAGTGTCCATGATCAGGTTCACCCATAGCAACTGCACAGCGGTAAGTGGAGCAGACCCTGAACACCAGAAAAGAAAGTATAGCATTTGAAACAGTCGCATTGGTGGTTTGTAAGTGATCAACCTTAACAAGATTATATATTTATTTGTGTAAAAGATCCAACCCAAAACTAGGGGTGTTCATCAGGTCGGATAACGAGTTATTCGGGTTTGAATTTCTTTTGGTCTATCCGAAACCCGACCCGAAATTCAAAATATATTATCCGACCCGAAAAACTCGAATTCGTGCATCCAAATAACCCGAACAAACCTGTTTTTTTCGGGTTATTCAGATATCCGACCCGAAAAACTAGTTTTTGCATATCCGAAACCCGACCCGAATCTAAAATCATATTATCCACCCGAAAACCCGATATAGATTTAGGATACGATTTTTTCGGGTTTCGAATACGATTCGGATTTCGAATTTTTTCGAGTTTCGGATATTTTGAACACCCCTACCCAAAACCTATACATTTAAAATCATATAACTTAACAAGGCTTGTTTAACCTATTTATCTAAACAATATACATCATCATCATCGTACTCAGTATATCTCACCATTAGCAAAGCTAAGGTAGGGTCTGAGGAGGGTAAGATGTAAACAGCCTTACATCAACCCCGTAGGAATAGAGAGACTGCTTCCAATGAGACCTCGGCTCATGATGCTTGATTAACCAACCAACCCAATGGTTTTAACGTTATTTTCACAAAACAAAGTAAAATAACGTTAAAACTAGTGCAACTTTACTTTTGCCCCTTAAGGGCCGACACATATATACATTATATGCGCGCACCGCAAACGGGGCCTATTTATCTAAACAAGATAAATGAGTTAATTGACATTTTTCGCGGGCTATAAATGGTCATAAACAAGTAGTAATAAACAGGTTAAACATCAAGTAAACGTGACAATAGGCAAACCTTAGAAATCAATTTTTATTTATTTTATTATAGTTTTAAACAGACTAGTCGGCAAACAGTTTATTCAAATGCGTTGCGTATAGAACAGGTAACCTAAAACTTATTAACTTTCATGTTGTATCAATAATTGCCAACACAATTAAAACCTCATAACCATTTTGTAAAAAATAAGTAAATAAATAACTATCAACGGCATTGTATTGTTTTAGTTGTGATATATGACAAAAAAAAATATCGCCCCATTTGGGGTGCACGCATATAATGTATATATGTTGTGGGCCCTTAAGGGGGCAAAAGTAAAAGTGCACTAATTTTAACGTTATTTTAGTTATTTGTGAAAATAACGTTAAAATCATTGGAATGATCAACTTCAAACGATAACTTTGAGCCGGGGACTCTTTCGGAGCAGCCTCTCTATCCCAATTGGGATAGGGGTAAGGTTTGTATCTATCCTTCCCCCCCAGACCCTACTAAAAAGTGGGAATATACTGGGTAAGGTTGTTGTTGTTGTATATGACAAAAAAATATCTTTAAAAAACATTAAAATTTGGACACAAAATGTTTTTGACCCTTTTAATCAATAATCCATTGACGTGGGTTATCATTAGAAACTATTAACAAATTGGACTGTATAAAATATATGAACAAGGCACCTGTGATGCATGCAGAAACAAAGTTGATCATCAGAGCAACTATATTAACCGTTAACTGAAACTGGACAAACTTCTGAATGTTTATGTAAACTGCACGTCCCCATTTGGCTACTTTAACAATTGTTGCAAAATCATCATCCATCACAATGACATCAGCTTGTTCTTTAGCAACCTATGACATGTGGTGTCCTAGATTTAGAGTTTGATCAATATCTGATTTGATGAAGCAGAAAAATAAGAGATACCAACCTCTGTTCCTGCTATTCCCATGGCAAATCCGATATCTGATTCGTGCAAAGCTGGAGCATCATTCGTCCCATCACCCGTAACAGCAACAACTTCTGATAAAGCCTTTAAATTCTTAACAAGCTCTAACTTGTCTGTTGGTGATGACCGAGCCATAACCTGTAACATGTTGATTTCAGTTGGGGCAGCTAGACGGGCCGAATAGGGGCGGCCCTGAGAATTGACGTGCTCAGGACGAGCCGGAAAAAAAAGGCCCCTAGCGAATTCAAATATTAAATTGGAGGTGTTCAAAAAACCAAAAAACCGTTTAATACCGTAAAACGAAACGTATTCGTAACTGAAAAAATCGAACCGAATTCTGAATTTGGTTTTCGTTTTGGTTCTAGCTGTATCCAAATTCCGAATTCGGTTTTCGGTTCGGTACCTAACCATATCTGAATTTCGGTTTTTAATTCCATTTTTTTTTATAAATTTAGTTTGTTTGGTTAACCGATTAAACCGAATTCAAATTCAAATTTATTATCTTATTAATAATATATAAGATTGAATTCGGTTTACTCGGTTGAATTCGTTTTATTCGGCTTTTAATCTGTTTATTTGGTTTTAATCGGTTTATTCGATTGAATTGGTTTATTTGGATCGGTTTATTCGACGTTTAAACGGTTTATTTGGCTTTCAATCAGTTTATTTGGTTTTAACCGAAATTAGAACCGAACCATTTCTCGAATTTGGATCGATTTTTGATAGGGAAAAAATTGAAAACCGATTAAACCAGACCGAATAAACCGTTAACCGAATCAATTGAAACATTTAATTTAAAGGGCATGAAAGTAACTTTTTATACTTTAAAAAAATAAGTTTTTTCACTCATTAAATAATTTGTTTATAAATGCTTCTTTTTAGTTCGATTCGCCTTATTAATTATCATTTGAATAAATTTCTACATATACGTATATTCAAAAATTTTTGTGCCCTCCTAAAAAATGGGCCCTGGACGGGGGTCGGGTTTGCCCCTCCCCGGGCCGCCCATGGGGCTGAACTTTTTTTTTTTTTTTTTTTTTTTGTCAAAATGGATTTATGGGTGTACACACTTTCAACTACAGGTTCAAGTGGGCTGGTTAGGTCGGGTTGTCCTAACAGTTTGTCCTCATTTTATTTAAAAGATTACAAAAACCTATTTTAGGAGGCTGGATGCTTCAAAAGAAACTTTGGGCTACTTATACCTTGTCTGACCCGTTTGAACCATTCCTCTTGCAGCTAATTTTTTATTTTACCGGTTTGAGAAAAAAAGACAGCCCAAATGGACTCATTTATAATTTTTTATTTGTGATACAAAATGCCGTACCTGAATCAGTGGTGCAAGCTCTCTTTTTTCTGCATCAGATTTGTTTCTGAAAACAGGCCCTTCAATGGCAACACCATTTTCAGTGAGTATACCACATTCTTTTGCAATGGCTCTAGCCGTGTTGATATTATCACCCGTAACCATACGGACACTTATACCAGCTGCTAAACATGTTTCAACTGCCACTTTTACCCCTGGTCGAAGCGGATCCTTAATACCCACAACCGCGATCAAAGTATACCCAAGGGCAGGTATGTCTTTTTTCACATCAAACTCACCTTCCACATCAAGATAAGCCAAACAAAGAGTTCTAAGAGCCATATCTGCAAAATCCTTAATTACATTTGTAATAACTTTTGCTTTCTCCTCAGACATATGAACAGGTTCTCCGCTGTCATCTATGATCTTGTCACACATTCCTAACACTATTTCTGATGCACCTTTGCAAAATGCACGAATTTGACCATCAGATAGCCTGGTAATAACAGACATTATCTTTTTTTTAGAGTTAAAAGGTTCCATTTTTAGTAGCTTGATGTCACCGCGTATGGTACCAAAATCACCACCCAAAAGTAGACCATATTCTAGTATTGCTGATTCTGTTGGAGTGCCCAAAATAGAAGTCTGACCATTTGTGTCCTTGACCACCTCAGAGCCTGTACATTCAAATATACACTGCAAGAAGACGGTTGACACGTTTTCAGGTAACTCTGAAGGTTGTTTAGCATCTTTTATTTGACCGGATACCCATGTTTTATCAACCACCATATGGTTGGTTGTTAAAGTCCCGGTTTTATCTGTGCATATGCAAGTAGAAGAACCCATAGTTTCACAAGCAGATAAATGTCTCACGAGTGCTTTATCATCCATTAATTTCTTCATTGCAAATGCAAGGCTTAATGTGACAGCTAAAGGTAGTCCTTCTGGCACTGCAACAACAATAATTGTAACTGCAGTGGCAAAATAGTCTAGCATACTCAATGCATCACTTGAAGTCCAACTTAAGAACTCATTTCGGATTGCTTTTTCCACAAGAAACCTCACAGTCAACACGAGAAAAGTCAACACAGCGAATACTAACCCGATTTTACCAATAACTGTAGCCACACCGTTTAATTTCACCTGCAAAGGGGTCTCGTTTTCTCCATCATCACTTAAAGTTTCCATTAGTTTTCCCCATTCAGTTCTCATACCAACTGCTGCAACAAGCATTTTGGCTGAGCCATCTTGCACTTTGGTCCCACCAAGAACGAACGGTTTTTTTTCATCTATGTGTACAGCTTCACTTTCACCGGTTAAACAAGATTCATCAATCAACAAACTATATCCAGATATGTATATCCCATCAGCAGGAACTTGATCACCAATGGATAAATGGACAATATCTCCAACAACTAGATCATAAATCGAAACCTTTTTTCGACACCCATCTCTTGTTACTTGACATGAAATCTTTTTCTTTTCTTTGTCTAGTTCCTTAAACTGTAAAGACTGTTTGTAGTCACTCACAGCAGTAACACTAACTACTAATAAAATGCTCAATAAAATTCCTAACCCGTCATATATTCCATCTGGAAAACCTTCAGTAGCAAGCCCAACACCTATTGATACCACAGCACAAACGATAAGGATGATTAGGGTTAAATCATGAAGAGCTTCCCATACAAACATGAAAAAGCTTCTAGAAGGTTTTTCTGTGTATTTGTTGACACCATAAGTTTCTTGTCTAATAGTCAAATCCGTTGACTTGACTCCTTCATCTAGGTTGACTTTTAGTGCCTCTGCAACTCCATTAACTCCACCAATGGATCTTAAGGTTTTCACATGATAGCCTTGAACCATGGATGCAAGTTTATCTGGATTGTTGTAAAAGTTGGAAACTTTTGCATCTTCTGGATGGTGATTTCCAAAATGAACAGCTGGTGATGCGATTTTCAGGTATTAGTTATACATCATATATGAATGTTAAGTACAACAAAAAGCATACCCAGTTAAAATCGTACTTTGAGTGGAGTCTGGGGATAGATAAAGACACACCTTACCCTTTTCTAAAAATAGAATAGAGAGGCTGCTTTGTAGAAGTCCCCGGCTCAATTTATTTGTTTATTTTTTACATATACATACAACAATATTAATCATAACATATAACCAAACCATAAATGCATAATCAAGTAGGACAAACATTTTATCAAAACAAATAAAAAAGTAGTCATATATGGTATTATTTCAATCAATCAATCAAACCAACAGGGAAACAAATAAACACATAACCATTTATGACATTATATCAAGCAATCAAACCAACAGGGAAGTATCCTTAAACAATCAAACAATCAAACCAATAGTTTTCAAGTAACCTTACAATCCCCCCATCCCACAACCAAGCATAGAATCATATATTCTCATATCATATATCCCAAACTAGCAAACATACAGCATCATGCACATGAACTATACGCAAAAGGGATCTAAGCCACTAGAGCTAGAACCCACCTAATAAATCGGGACTCTAAACCTAAATCCTAGGAAAAGATCTATCTATCCCGCACCTTTATTCTACGTCTCCACGAACTCCTATCCTTAGAGAGGCGTAACTCTGTCAAATCCTGGAGAATCTACTCATCCCATGTTAATCTCGGTCGACTCCTTCCCTTTTTCCCTCCACCGTGAGAAGCTTTACACTTCGTACATGTGCCGACTGTTTCTTCTCCTCACATGCTCGAACCATCTCAATCTTCATTTCCTTACTTTGTCCGAGATGTTCGCTACCCCTAATCTTTCCCTGAAGACTTTGTTCCTTATCCAATCAAGCCTTGTGTGCCCGCACATCCGTCTCAGCATCCTCATCTCTGTTGTCTTTAGCTTTCTACAGACTCTTATTGATATCAAACAAATAAACTGAAAACATAACATAGTAAAATAGTAGCATGTAATTCAAGAAACATGACATCTCTAGTAAGTCAATGACTCTAAATTTGCATAAAAGAAAACATCCTAATGTAAGTCATTATCTTGTAGAGCAAGAAACTTACCTTCAAGTTACTTTCATAATACTATGAATTATATACTAATATGACTACTAACTAACTACTTGCTTCTCTCCCCCTATAACTAATTAAAATTACTTCTTTGCTACCTTGGATCAGCGCCTTTAGACCTGCGCAAACCAATCTCTATCAAATGTCCAAATGGTGACTGGTGAGACAAAAACAGAAATCTTGTAGTTTTAACAGTTCAGATAGAAAGATTGATTTCATTTATCATTTTTATATATTTATTAATCATTTTCATTTAAATACAAGCACATATGTAGCATACCATCCATAAATCGCATGGCTGCTCTGAAAGCCAGGAAGCCAATCCGAAGTTTCTCCTGAAAAAGGTTAGACATGGGAAAAATGAGAGAAAACACAGCTAATTTGAATATGTAATGCAATCACAGTTTCTTTGGGCAGCTAGAATTAGTAAATAGCAAATAAATTAGAGTGCGTAAGGAAGTGCAATTTTACATTAATTTAGGTGTTCAAAATGAAATGATTTTTGTGAAAAAAAGTTGATCATCTAGAAAATCTTAATGATGTAATTTCTATAACTATTTATTAAACATTAATATTAATAAAAACAAAAAAAAAGAATCTTAAAGAATAAAATTTTAACATGCTCTTGACCACTTTTTTGGATAGCATGGAACACAAACATCCAAGGCCCGATTTCAACGGTCCCTTACATCCAAGCCCACCTCAGGTGGAGTAAATTCCTAACCCTCCCTCAAGAATATGCATTGGTCTGGAGTTAAACCCAAGATCACTTATAAGGAGCTAGAGGTAGAACTAGGCTAGAAACTTGTAGTTGCTCCTAACCGCTTATTTTTCCATCCCACGTTCCACATTTTCTATAACTCAGGCCATTTTTAGTTGAATGTGACAAGACCGTGTTAGTGGTGCTCAATTATGTTTGAGAAGGCGACAGTGTCCTAAAAATCTACAGTTTGGTATGAAGGAATGGAATGGACAGAGGAATGGAATGGACGAGGAAAAGGAATGTACGTGGGAAAGAAATAAATCATTACCATTCCAATGTTATATTTGGTTACCTCTGGTAATGAAATGATTCTTTAGTTTTTGTTGTTTGATAGACACGAGAAGATGAAGGAATGGAATACAAATTATGGGTCGAGTTATGTTTTAATCATTTTTGAATCATGGGTCGGGTTGTGGGTCATGGGTCGAGTCATGGTTCGGACCATCGGTTGATTCATTGGTCAGCTAATGGTTTGATCATGAAGCATTTCATGGATCAGGTCATGGTTTGGTTTGTGGATCGGGTCATGGGTCGGGTCATGGTTTGGTTCATGGTTTAGATCATGATTACATCATGGTTCAGGTCATGGGTCGGGTCATAGTTCGAATCATGGTTTCCGTCATGATTCAGGTCATGAGTCAAGTCATGGTTCGTGTCATGGTTAAAGTCATGGTTGGGTCATTGGTCAGGTCAAGCTTCGGGTCATAGTTTTGGTCACGGGTCGGGTAATGGTTTTGGACATGGTGCAAGTCATGGTTCGGGTCATGGGCCAGTTCAAGGTTCGGGTCATGGTTTTGGTCATGGATCAGGTAATGGTTTTGGCCATGGGCTAGGTGAGTGGTCGGATCATTCCTTCAAGAGAAGAAATGAAAAAAAAAACACCCATAATATACGGAATGAAAATCATCAAAAGTGAAGGAATCACTTTTCTTATGGAATGGTGCATTCCTTTCCTACGTGGTAACCAAACATGTTTCTTTTCATTCCAACGTAATGACTCATTCCATTCCATCATTCATTCATGCATACCAAACGTTATGTAAGAGAACGGTGAGGTATCAACATCAATTAATCGGGAATAATTAGATTGAAATTTTTATATTTACTTTTTCAAACTTATATATATAAACACAATTTTTTCTGATTTTAACCAATTTTTGTATAGTTTTCTTCTTCTAGAGGGATCATCTAGAAAGCAAGTCGTTTGTCCGGAACGAGTTAAAAAAGCTATACGTTTAAGTTTTTTTTGTTCGAAGCTGGTGATCCATGTATTGAATCGATTCTTTTTAATGAATAGATCCAATCGCAACTTCGAAAATGGAATATTATAAAATTTTGACCAATTTTGAACAATAGACTTTTGCCGGCTGCTGATTTTATGACCAATTAGATGAAAACGCAACGGCTGACCACCCATTATCAATAAACTCTTCTTTTTAAACCCTACAACGTGGAATGAAAGTTCTAGGAAACTTCTTATATCCCAACCATATAGGTTTTTATTTTTTCTAACGTCAATCTGAACCATGAGCTCTAATCTACAAATAAAATAATAAAACTATAATTAAATATCAATTTTTTAATCCATACCATACATGCTAAAAGAAAAGAGAAATTGACTCGTAATTTACAGATGGACCATTGGAGAGATGGTTGTCGATGTCAAGGCGTGGAGAGTCAATAAATTTTATGGGCCACAATCCATTCTATCTATAGAATTGAAGAAAAAAGGTGTAAAATTTTTCAAAATTTTGAAGAAAAGAAAAAACCAGTCATTGCCCCATGCCCCCATATCACGCGTCAAGTATGCAGGGCATTTGACTTTGATTCCAGATATTTAAATTTAATAAGAAAACTAAAACATATCACACAAATAAATAAAAAAAAGAAAAGAAAAAAGAATAAA
Organism: Mikania micrantha; assembly: GCA_009363875.1. NCBI lineage: Eukaryota > Viridiplantae > Streptophyta > Magnoliopsida > Asterales > Asteraceae > Mikania > Mikania micrantha. The sequence continues at coordinate 63,890,140 of CM018684.1, forward strand.
AAAAAGGTTAAACTCCCACAAAATTTGACAAGATCTCTAAATACAATGAGCAAAGTTTATAGCAAAGATACAGAAGTAGTTTTGGAGATGGACTTGTTATTGAGGTTGAAGTACCCAGAGATTTAGAGTTTGCATTTTATATTTGTTACGTTATTAGGCCAAATGCAAGAAAAATAGAAACACATAACATAAATTTAAGTGGAGTCCGCAAGATTTGGTACATTGGTAAGAGGCTCACACTTTCTATTGGATGTTATGGGTCCAATTCCCATTGTTTTCAAAATTTTGTAGACGTGGCAATGATGCACGACCCGGGCTATCACCCGGTTTTGTGTCTGAGCCAAAAGGGTTTTACGCGGCAAGGTTAAAGCTTCATGCCCGGTTTTTCCCTGGAACGGTTGGTTGACGAGTATTCGACTCCAACCAACTTGGCCCGTCAGGAGGGTTGGGTGGAGCATCCACTGCAATCGCAGCATAGGAGAGCCTCTCTAACGCCACTGAAAAATGCACCGCTGCAATTGTAGCATGAATGTAAGGCTGGGGTTTTTATACTTAGTCACTGCACTCTGAGAGTTTGAGGCAATGATCTTGCCGTTGCATCAACCGTTGTTCTAAAAAAAGTGATGTTCTTTTTACCGGTTAACACACTTTAACTTTAAGCAGACACTACTATACCTTGCGGAATTAATGGGCAAGGAATCTTCAAGTACACATAAAGTTGAGGGAAGTTATCTGCATCTTAGACCATGTTTAATGGTCATCATCGTACTCAATATGTCTCACTATTAGCAAAGCTAAGGTAGGGTATGAGAAGAGTAAGATGTAGACAGCCTTACCTCTATCCCATAGGAATATAGAGGTTGCTTCCAATGATACCCACAGCTCATGATGCCTGATTAAACGACCGACCCAATGGTTTTAACGTTATTTTCACAAAAATAAAGTAAAATAACGTTAAAATTAGTGCAACTTTACTTTTGTCTATTAAGGGCCGATACGTATATACATTTAATGATCATAATTGTGAGAGTAGATTGTCTAAGTTTCATATATTAATCACATGATCTCAAACTTTAAACATTTATATCACATACAATACATTAGTCACCAAATCACCCTCACATTTCTTACCAAACTACCCTAATGACTATATGTGTTATAAATGTTTAAAATTTATGATCATATGAGTAATATATAAATTCTATGGATCAATAGTGCAATATTTGCAAACTATAAGAGATTAAGATTCCTTTTGATAACCTTTTAAACATATGCAAAAAGAAACCAAGATTTGATGCTAAATTAATGGGCAAGGAATCTATAAGTACACATAAAGTTAAGGGAAGTTATCTGCATCTTAGACCATGTTTAATGTTCGCCCCACTTGCCCAGTAGTGTTTCATCTTTCAGCGGGGACCGGCAAGACCCCCCTCTCCTGGCAAGAACAAATTCTTGCCCTCCACGGCTCCCGCTCACCGTTTTTGCCTCTCTCACACCCCATTATTCTTCTCTTACATTGGTTCAGCTGGGTGACCACTGTGGGATTTTAAGGTTTTCATTGGGTGATAACGTAGCAGAAAATTTTCGGTGGTAAAAGATTTCAGTGGGGTAACCATTACACATATTCTTATTCCACTGTTTGTTCATGCTGAGGGGGTTGACGACAATCTAATAAAGCGAGTGATGAAAGATAGATGCAATTGCATGAAGGTGATAAGCTAACGCTCTGTCTGACTCATTTTTGCTAGCATAAGCAGCAAGGGAATTTTCAAAAATACATTCTTTTTGTCTATGCTTTTTTTGAGTTTAAATTTAATAATTTTAAATGGCTAATAAGTAATTAAGCAAATAGCAAATGGGTTTAATTAAAAAACACTTTAAATGTTAGATGGTCGTAAAGTAAATAAAATATTAATAAGAGAGGGCCTAAAATAAAGATTTTGTTTTTAAAATTAGTTATATGGTTTTACTTAAAACATTATATATATGTAAGTGTGTGAACGTATAATTTATCAATTTCAGGTATAGACCCGCCCTGGTAAAGCAGAGTAACTAGGGATGCTCTATGTATATTTGAACTTTGTATTATAATTTTATAAGATTACTTATCTTTTATTTCAAGCCCCATTTGCGGTGCACATATACTGTATATATGTGTGGGCCCTCAAGGGACCAAAGTAAAATGCACTAATTTTAACGTAATTTTACTTATTTTGTAAAAATAATGTTAAAAGTGTTTGAATGATCAACTTCAAACAATAACTTTGAGCCGGGGACTCTTTGGGAGCAGCCTATATATCTCAACTGGGATTGAGGTAAGATTTGTGTCCATCCTAGCCCCCCAAACCCTACTGAAAAATGAGGATATGTTGAAGAAGTTTGCTTATCTTTTATTTGGTTATATATTTGACTATTTGTTTGGTCTTTTGATAAAAAGTAAAAAAAGTAAAGTATAAAACGTGTTGTCTTTCGTTTCTTATTATATACTTTATACTAATAAAGTTATCCTATTCATGCTATTAAACCTTTTCAAACTAAAATACTTTCTCTCTGAATATAAACCTATGATTTTCCTTTTAAGATGCCCTTAGGTTACCAAACTACCCTCATATAATTGACCAAATTACCCTCACATAAGGACCATATGGATAATTTATGAAACTTAGGGACCAAAAGTGAAATACTAACAAACCACAAACTATCTCAGTAATTTACTCTTTATTATTACATTTAACTTGTTTTATATATTTTTGTCTTTTATTAACCGTGTTTAGATAAATAATTTAATAATTCGTTTAAAAATATTAAACTTTTGATTTTTACAAACGCTGACTTTTATCTTTCTTTTTTTTTTTTTTTATTTTTAGCTTTTATGGTTTTCATCTTTTGGTAAAACGTTTGATAGCTTTTAGCCTTTTATAGATTTCATCTTTTGTGATTGATTAAAGAGTAAAGGTGAATTAGAAAAATAAAACAAAATAAAAGATTCAATGAAAAGCATATATAATGGACTAAAAAGCTAAAAGCAAATCGTTTTCTTTGTTGTGGTCTTTATTATAAAACGATAGAATTATTATTTTTTCCCAAAATTGTCTACCACTTAGATGAATAAAACATAGATTAATCATGAAATCTCCTTTGTTAATGTATGTTAAATAAATCCAGAGCATGATCATATTCATTTAACATCTATCAAATATAAACACATTTTTGTCTAAAAACAATAAGAAAAACAACATTTAGAAACTCCAACCAACTCCGATTGAATTAATTTCCGATACGTTGTACACAATAGGATCAAAATTTCCCTTTGTTTCATCGAACTTTACGATCTTAACTTTTATGATTTAACTTTAAAGGTTTCGAAATTAGGTTTTATAATTTAGCTTGACGTTTAGCTTTAAAGTTTAGCTTTTAGAGTTTAGATTTGTTTTTTGAGTTTAACTTTCAGGTTTAAAGTTTCATTTTAGTGTCTATAGTTTATTTTTAAGGTTTAAGGTTTGGCTTAAGATCTATTACTACGGTTTAACTTTTAGCATTAATGTTTTGGTTTAGCTTCAAACTTTAGTTTTATTTTTTAGATTTAATATGGGTCCTACTAAACATACACCATCCCCAATTGCGAGACATAATCCGGTTGTCCTCTATACGGCAGTATAGGGCTTATATGTCCCGTATAAAGTCAGTCAACCTGACAAAAGCTGCTACCTTATAGGCCTATATAATTTATTTTTATTTTTTATTGTTTATAAGAAAAATCTTACTTTTAGTGACCTCATTATATAAAATATGGTATTTGATTAGTTTTAGAATTTTCATAAATATGGATCTACTTTTTTTATATATTTATTTTTTTAATGTATAATCTATATAAAACAGAAAATAGAAAATTCTATCGTATGGTATTTTTAAGGTCAAACTCTGCTAATTTATTTCACACACAGAAAAAACACATCAAATCACAGATGAGAAATCAAGCAGAGATCTAACTAGACACAATACACTAGTTTCTGTAGTGTGCATTCGAAGGTCAATGAAGAGGAACATAACCTTGATTTTGAGCAGTCTGTCGTTGTGAATAGATCTCTGATTGAGGTCGGCGACATGCCGGAATCGCCGGCTCCGGTTTCTGACGAGCGAGACGGCTTTCCGCCAGTTCCGGAGGGCTTCCTCCGACGGATGCTTGGAAGGAACATGAAACTCTTCAGATAGATAGCTTTCCACCATTGCACCGGACAAAAGTTGATCGGTGATTCAAAATGATGACCGGAAAGATGAATCGGAAACCGCGAGGAGTTTGAAACTTTGGGGAGGTGATGGAGAAAGAAGATGTGGGTGTACATTAACCAATTAAAGGAGTGGCCCCGTGTATCATAATAAATGTCCCAAAATAACATTGACTCTCTTATTCACCACTAGAAGTCATGCCAATTGAAGGAGACATCATAAAAAATACACTAAAATTAATATTATATTATATTATATTATATTATATTATTATTTTTTTAACTACCGACAAATATATTTTTTTTAGGTAGATGTATCCGGATAAAGCTACAAAATACAAAAAACAATGGTTGAATCTAAGTGCCAATTCAGTTGTTGGTTGAACTTTAAAGTTTTTATTAATCGGTATTTCTGGTATGATTACATTTTTACCACATTAAACTAGGTCTTACGTCATATTACATTAGTTATATAATTATCTAGAAGCTGTTTTAGTGAAACCCAATTGTTATATGACCCAAGTGTAAAAATATTGTATCTTAAAACATAATTCATGTTAAATAAAAACAACGAACTTTATTACTTAGAGATTTATGGTATACGAATCTAAACCCTGGTTATAAGCGCTCACAACAGTTATTAGAAACATATTCACCGTGACGGAACTTGAATGGTTTTATAGGAGGGGCGAGGGCTGGAATTTTCAAGCGGGACAAAAAGAATAGTGAAATCAATGCTTATAAATTTTTTTAACCTATTGACCAAAAAATTAACATTACCGACAGAAAAAAGAGGCCATCGCTAAGCTTTGTCGTTGCATATACACTACTCACAATAGTCTCCAAAAACATAGTTATGACTACATGCCCTACTTAAAAACATAGTTATGATCACATACCTAACTAGGATTTGGTTACATAACAACCTACTCTCAAAAACCTAACCGGGGGGGCTTATATTAACCGCTCAATTGCCGTTGGAAGGCCTACGAGAAACATACATGCTCTTATCATTGTTTAGTACCATAAAAAACATGTTCTTTAAAACGCCAGTTACCTCAATTGTTTCAGCAAAGAGTATGAGGTGTAATTTATTGGTATATATATATATATATTTGAATTTGTTTTTTTATTATTATTGATCTATATCGAATAGTTAATCAAAAATCGAGTATAAAACCCATATCTTAGTTATCTTTAATTATTAAGGTATGTAGATGGCGTATCCATATGAAATAAACGGAATGCTAATCTTTAATAGTTACTCAACTAAATTAAGAAAATGTAAACTTGGATTTGATTTGAATTAAATTAATAAAATAATTTAAAACAAGGACTTTGATTTATGATTTAAAAAAATACTTGACAAAATATGGTTACCTATGCGTTTATGTTATAGATCCACGATAATTTATGTCAAACTTAGGTTGAATCATATAAACAGGATTCTATTAATTGGTTTAATCGAAGTGACAAGATGAAACAAACATTTAAATACTTGCTTATTTACACAATTGTCAATCTAAATATGTCAAGTAACCACAAATACCAATGAGTTAACAATGCAAGGAAATAGAAAATTAATGGCAACACAAATATACTCAATCATAAATAGATTGTGTAAATAGAACAAACCACAATTGAATTCTTGTCATCACGACAAGAACAATCCAAAAAACAAGAAAAATTAAGCTTTACTAACTAACCCAAAGTGTCCAGAAGCAATCACGAAAAACTAGCCGCTAATGGATGAAATCGGATTCATCATGGTATGTGTTGATTCAAACGATCTGATCTTCAATTGGTGTTAATCAGGATCTCTAGGATGATTAAAGTTGTTCAAAATTGCTTCTTTGAAAGAATCATCCCTAAAATTAAAAAAAGTCAGAACCCTAAATTTTGGGACGAAAAGCCCCTTTTATAGTTCCAGTCGCAGCGGGCGTGCAACCCAAATCTCCCAGACAGTACGTAACCTACAATCCATAGGCCATAGACTCTGACCTCCTTACGACATCCAAACCATAGCTATGGCCATCTTATAGCCCTGTACAAAAAAGTCTCTATTTTACGACCTTTTAAATATAAACGACAGTCTATCTTAAGACCTCTCCCAAATGGCACCAAAATCTCCGATCTTTATCATTTTCGCTCTCAACATCTAAAACACATCACAAACTCAAAGTAACATAGTTCTCATCCATCGAACTCCTAAAACACTAAATTTCTCATTTAAACCCATGGTCAATTACACTCTCATCATATTTGATAAATGTATTTTAATTATTTTATAACAAGTTAACAAAAGTGTCTTGACGATACAAAAATACAAGAAACAAAACAAACAATGTGATTTAAAGAAAGAGAAAAAAATAAAAAAATATTCGAAATAAATCATTGAAGAAAAAAAAAATATTTTTAAAATTTAAATTGATTGGATTATCATGGTGTCTGTTCAAGACTTAAAAACATACCAAAATCTAGGGGTGTAAACGAACCAAGGCAGCTCGTGATATACTCGGAATCGGATAGGTAAAAAGCTCGAACGAGCCGAGCCTTAACGAGCCCAAGCCCGAGCCCAAAAATATGGCTCGTTTAGTTATTGACCTTGAGCTTTACATATCGAGCTCGAGCCAGCTCGCAAGCCTTAACGAGCTTTTTGAATATATAATTTTTATTTATTATATTAAGTGTTTATTTATAAAATTAATTATTTGTATATATAAAATTATGATAAATATATTTAAATAAAATATTTTTTGTTAAATTTAGAAAATATAATTATAAATATAATTAAATTAGTAATTAAAGTAAATAAATTAAATAAATAAAATCTAAACGAGCCGAGCTCGAGCCTGAAAAATTTCTAACGAACCGAGCTCGAGCCTAGTAAATAAAGCTTTTAACAAGCCGAGCTCGAGCCTTAACGAGCTGGGGATCGACTCGGCTCGTTTACATCCCTACCAAAATCTTGATGGTCCACCGATACGAATAATAATTCCACGGCTATTGTAATTTTATAAAATGCTCTATTTTAAAAGCCTCATAAACTCTGACTTTTTATCAATTTAATTACATTTACTAATTTAACTACACTTTTGTTTGGATTTCATTCTTATGTTTTTTGTTATTCTTTTGTATGACGTCAAAAGTTCAATGCAGATTCATATGAGAGAGGCAAAGGGGCAAATCTAACCTTCGTTTATGTCTATTTTTTTTACAGGCACAACAAATTTAAAATCTTTTATATATTATATATATTTATTGATATTTAAAAATATAAATTAAAAGCCTAAATTTACAATTTGTTAGGGCTTTTTTTTTATTTGTTGCATTTAAGTCTCATGACCAAAATATTGATGCATTATGTTTTAAACTAGTATTTATTCCCACGCTCTTGGATTATTCTTTTAAATATCTAGCACATTCACATTATGATAGCAATTCCAGAATAATTAAATAACAAAAATGACAAAATTCAATATTGTAATTTCTAAAAATTACTACCTAGTGTAATAAGTAAAATTGTCAGGTAACTTGCAAATTTTACACGCTAAGGTATTTAATACAATGAAAACAATTAATGCATTCAAAACTAAAAAAATCTTTACACAATAGATTTGATTTGTTATACCTTATGGCGTCACATCTGCACGCGACATGTAAAATTACCAGTTTTAACAAAAATGCACTGATGTTTACATTTTGTAATAGGTTTAGTTACTCATACGAACTATATGTTAAGTGATAATTATGTTATTCCACACATAAGGAATCAATTATGTAAATTTTAAGTTCACGTAATAGTTGAGGACCCAGTAGTAAACGAAAAGAATGAACATGAACGAGTCTTTATTCATGTTTATTCATTTAACTTTTAATTTGTTCAAAAACACTAACCAAACAAAAATTCATATTCGTGTTCGTGAGTTGGCATAATGGACCAAAACCGAAAATTGCAAAACCTTGTGATATGATTTGTTAAATGATTTCTTTTCAAAATGAAAAGGTCATAAAATTCATACCACATCAGCCAAAATAGTAATTTACTCAAAGTGTTGGTTATGCAAATAGTTCTTCTGGTTAAACTCAAAATGTGTGGTTCTTGAACCAAGGGCTTCTAGCCTAATTGTTACCTTCTTGACTTTTCAATGGGAGGTCATGGGTTCGAATCCGGGCTGAGGCATATTTGCTGAAGCAAGGTCAGAGGGTTTACCCAGTTGTGGGGTTCCTCCTGGAGTGGGCTCGGGCATACGCCCTAGAGCAACAAATCCGAGAGGACGGTTGAAATCCCTTCTTAGGTGTCGTTGTACCAAGCCGTTCAAAAAAAAAGCTATCATGGGACACACCACCCACCGCCATTTAGAAAAATTCAAAGTCAAATTAAAATAACTCCTGAAAAAAATAAAAGCAATCACTATCATCATTATACACCAAGAAAATATTAAAAATGTTTTTACGGGATTTATTTTATTTCAAGTTAGCTAAAAAAAACTTCAAACGGTTGTCATTTATTTTTAGAAGCATGGACATCAGAAAACTAAAGATTTTAATAATGACCTCATGCTCATAATTATCCTACGTTAGATAGGAGAATTTTTATAAAAAAACTTTCATTTTGAAAAAAAGAAAAACTTTAAAACTTGATCACAATCATTACAAATCTTTTTTTTATTATTTTTTAATTTTAAGGTTAAAATGTAAAAGGAAGAAAAAAATAAAAAATATAGCTCATGATATATATGTATGATACCCCTTAAAATCCAGGTCAGATTTTACTTTAATTAAATGTTTATTTAATTGGCATTTGCTTACGTGGCACTATAATTAGTTTAATTTAGTGTGACACGTGACATTACAGTACAAACACTGACACAAACATGATAATTCAGTGAATTATCGCAACACGCACACACGTGTCTAAGAAAATAAGAACGTTGGTGAACATTTAGCACATCGTGTAAACATGCACTAAAAACCTCACGAAACGTTCAAACATTGAACTTGAAAGTTCCAACGAAGCCGAACAATAGTCCCTAAGCGAGAAAACGTCGGAGAACGAGCTAAACCATTGGGCCTATTGGGCTCTTCCGGGACTCGCCGCGGTACGCTGAGGACCCTGGAGAGGCCCATGGCGATACGCGACGAGTGGGCGGGGAGTTTGAAATCCCGAAATTCGTTGCGGTACGCAGAGAAAATTTTTGACAGTCTCGACGGTACGCGAAGCTGCCCAGACGCCAAATCTTTATAAAACGAAGACAATTATGGCTACTCTATCCCTTACCATCGTTTTGTTCGGCCTTGCACGCCATCTTTCGGCCATAACCACTCCAGAACACCCTGCAACTCTCCTCTAATAGCCATTGAAGGTCTAGGAAGGAGCTTGAAGCTTGGAGGAGTCCCAAGGAGCTTGAAAGAGAAGAGAAGGAACTTGAACATCACCACCACATTGTCTCTGTCGAACCCTGCAATCCAGGAGGCTTAGGAACTGGTTGAGCCATCATCTTGGTGTTCTTGAAGCTTTGGAAGGTAGTCATATGAATCTTGTAGCATAAAAACACCACTACACCCACATGCATGCATTAGATCACACATGCAAGCACATATATTGCACATACACGAGTTTTGAACCTGGGTTTGATGTATTTGCAACTAATTTTAATAATCTATGATGATATTTGGATGATTCATGACGATTCATGATGACGTGTGTGTATATAATACATGATTTGTTCTTTGATGATCAAAATAACAACATGCATGTAAGATCTATGGCTTGATGAATGATTTTGAATGTCCAAACATGTTGATTGTTACATAGTTTTGGTTTTGTCAAAATGGCTAGAATATGGATTTTTTGTAATCTTACTATTTTTAGTAACTTTTAAGTTACAACTTGATGATATGTATAGAAACATGAAGATGTGTGTGTATGGATTTGTTCTTAGAATAATTATATGATATTAAAATGCTAAGGAAAATGATTTGGGAATTGATTGTGGTCATATTTGGCCTAGTTACTAATTATAGTAACTTTTGTGACTTAAATGTTGATAGATGACGATTTGGTCTAGGTTGACATGTTTAGATGTTGTTAAATGATATTATTTTAAGATATTTGGCATAAAGATGATTTAGGAATACTTAGAATAATCGATTGAATGATATTTGCCATAGTTACTATTTTTAGTAACTTTATTTTGTGAAATGTCTATTTAGAAATGCTGTATATGTTTTGATCATGCTAAATGACTTAATATGATCTGATATGATTATTGCATGATAAGTTAGATGGTTTCTGATGATATTCATGCTAGATTTAGAAACTTTCCTTTTTAGGAAACTTTAATGTGTAAAAATAGCTTATGTGCTTATTTGACCACTTATGATGATGTGCTATGTGTTAACATGATCACGTAGGATTAACAAGCATGGTAAAACTTTAAAAACGTTACGTGTTATGGAACTTGCTATAAATGGAAACTTACTATAAATAGTAAGTTGCCCATGAACGCGATCGACACGACGAACACAATCACGAATGTTACACGAATCACAACCGACACACGGTTCACCAACGGGTCGTTGACTTAACACGGTCAAACACGGTCAAACACGGTCAAACACGAGCAAACACGGTCAATGTGGACCGACACGGACAAACATAACAACCAAGGGTTGTTGAGCACAAACACGAGCACGAACACGAACACGGTCACTTACACGAACTAACGTATGGTATACGATATAGGTAACCCGTATCCGATTCGCCGGAAAGTTTAGGAGCTTACGCATATATACTCAGGTGAGTTCACAACCCCCTTTTCTCTTAATAGTTTACAAACTCAAACCGGGGGGAGAATTACATTCAACTGCTTTTGACAAACATTTTAGACAAACACTTTTGACAGACAATTTGTAACGAACGATTTGACGAACACTTAAGATAAACAATTTTGACAAACACTGCTGACAAACGCTTCTATCAAACCTTTTAGACAAACGCTTTAGACAAACGCTTGGGACAAACACATTTGATAAATGCTTTTGACAAACATTGGGTAGAAACATTTAACAAACATTGTCGACCAACATCTGGGTCGATAGGCTGGGCAAACATTACTGACCAACTTCTGAGTCAGACAAATTGGGCAAACTATTTGTACGAACATATTATGATTGCTGGTTTATTGGGAACAAACATTTAAGTGTTGTATATCGTAATAAAGTCCTCACAAAGTCATGCCTTTAATGTGTATACAACGATCGAGTTGAGTTTTAAATGGATCCGTTTGAGTGTGACGAACCCCACGTGACACAATGATGACTGGAGGTCGGGACACGTGAAATCTCAGCCATTGCCATTGTTTGTACGATAGACATGGCGGAGGCAAGAGCTAACAAGTATAATTCGGTAGTGACGCAACTGACACTTGGAGCCTAGGGCTCGGAACTAACATATAATAAATAGCAAGTCATACTAGAAAACTGGTTTTCTTTACTTTACTTGGATATAAACCTGTGAACTCATCAACTTTATGTTGACCCGTTTTAGTATGTAATTCTCAGGTACTCAGCACGCTCAAGAGCATAGAATTGCACTTAAGGAACTTCAAGAAGAGTCCAGCATGCATTAAGTACATTTTTGTTAGTTATGAAATGTGTAACAAATTACAATTCTTGTACTAGCTTCCGCAACATACATTAATTGTTTCCGCTGTCAAACATGTTTTATCTATTTGGGATATTTTAAGTAATATCCACGTGTTTTTGAAATCATATAGAGTCGTTCTATTATGACTAGAGCTTTGATCCTGGCCACGTCACACCCATGTGGACTGACACCACACGTGGGAATTTGGGGGTGTGACAACATGTAACTTGTATGTCACATATATAAATACATCGTATAAATTACATCTACGTAACTTAATGAGTTACATACAATACTTTGGGAGTTACCTATATGTAACGTTTTGACTATATACCTCTATCAAAAAAAAATTATAACATTTTTAACCTTATAATAAAAATCATGATTTTTTTTAACAATTAATTAAATTAGTACGATTTTTCTTAGTTTTTCTTATAAATGATGAGTTCATTTTGAATCATCTCCATCCTAGATAATCAAGTAGATGATAAAAAAGTGAAACAACATCACATAATTTCGAAGAAAACATTAAGGCACGACCATCACGTTGGTTGTTGGGTCATTATTCTCAACATTAAATTAAGACACACTTCATGATAACAAATATGTTCCCAAGTATTAAAAAGGTCCCAAATCCCATTCTAAAACTCAATACCTACTTCTAGGACTGTAAACGAACTGAACGAACACGAACGAGCCCTTCTTCGTGTTCGTTCGTTTAACTTTTAACTTGTTCACGAACGGTTCACGAACGCTAACCGAACGGAAAGTCTTGTCCGTGTTCGTTTGTTAAGAAATTTAAGTTGTTCACGAACGGTTCACGAACGCTAACGAACACATATTATTTAAACAATAAAAACCATCATTCTTAATCTCAAACATTGGAGATAATCATTTAGGTTTGTTTTTTGAAAAAAACGTCTGCGAAGGTCTGCGAAACCTCTTTTGTCTGCACCTCGCAGACCAAGGAAAGATGTAGGGTGTTTGTTTTTTCGCAGACATTTCATTAAAAAACGTCTGCGAAACCTCTTTTCTTGCAGACATGGTTCAACATCTTCTTGAATCTTCAAACCTCTTCTAGGTTTCTCCCATCCATTCCAGCACCCCATCTCCGTCTCTCCATCACCAGCGTGTTGCTCCACCACCGCTCCTCCTCCGCGTGCTGCTCCACCGCCGCTCCACCACCGCCGTCGCCCTCCACAGCCTAGCCTCCCACCGCCAATCGCGATGCCCCCTCAATCGAGGGTTCGCCCCTTTTCCGGTCATCCTTGATCGAAGGTTCACCCTTCTCCGTCGTCCTCAATCGAAGGTTCGCCCTTCTCCCTGCGCTCCCGTCGCACCTCCTGCGCACCTCCCGTCGAGGCTGACGTTTGGGCTGAGACCGAGGCTGACGGTGGGGAAGAGGCTGACGGTGGGAAAGAGTGGTGGTACTCAGCTCGTGATGGTGACGATGATCGAGCCATGGGGACGGTCGTGGGTTAGGGTTGGGGAAGAGATTGTGAAGATATTGAAAATGTGAAGAGGTTGTGAAGATATTGAAAAAGAAACACCTCCAAAAGCTTTTCTTGCAGATGTTTGGTCCACCTCTTCTGCAAAAGAGGTCTGCAGACGTGGTTCGCAGATTGCAGATGTTTTACCTCTTAAAAAACAAACACCACCTTATATAAATATATAAATTTAATATTATGGGATTAAACTAAAAATAACTTAAATACTATGGTAGTAAACTAAATATAAAAAAATTAAGAATATACATCACATTTAATGAATAAATATAATAAATGAACTTAACCGAACGTAAACGAACGTGTTACCGAACGTTCACAAACACAAATGAACGAACACGGCCTTTGTTCATGTTCGTTCATTTAACTAAACGAACGCAATTTCTTGTTTGTGTTCGTTCATTTATTAAACGAACGAACATAAACGAACTTTCAGCCGAACGGTTCACGAACGGTTCGCTGAACGTTGGTTCATTTACAGCCCTACCTACTTCCCTACCTAATACAACTAAAAGTCCACATTTATAATTTTTTTAAAAAAAACAGGTTTTAGATATAAAAAAATCAACAAATTTTGGTGGTTGTTCAATGACCCTCATGTGGTTCTGCCTGTTTTCGTTTTAATCACGAGAGGCTCTTGGGAATATAGATAGTGATGATGCAGGAGAGTAAGGTACCAAAATCTAGGTTAAGCATACCAAGTCAGCTCTGCTAATAATGTCAATGACAAGAATGGGAAGAACCTTCTTGTTTTACTCTTGATCTCATACTAATATCCAAAACGTATGCTTATTCTCATAATAGAGTAGGACCACACAAGACATTCTCATGTGCTGAGATTAACAATGGTTTCAGTTTTGACAAGTTATTGGCTAGAATTTGTCCCGAAGACCAGAGGAAACCTTTGAAGCAACATATAGCTACCTTCCAACTAAACAAGTTGAGTCAAGGATTCATGGAGATTGTAAGACTTCAATACGCCCATCACGTTGGTAATCTATACGATTCATCGAGAATCATCAAAGGGAAGTTTCTCCAATCGCTCGAGAGAAATAGCCCGTTTATTTACTCTAAAATTATACTAAAGTGCTATCTAGTATATCATATATTCTATATTGGAAGTCTAGATTTCTTTTAAAGCAACAATAAATTATATTTTCATTAGAAAACAAATAGGCTATCAAAACTCCATTTGTCCCATTCAAGAGATAGTTTATGTCTCCTAATAGACATCCATAAAAACGATCGAGTATTGAATTCTTTCATAAAAGGATTGTTCAAATGTGACATCCACCGGCCTCTAGTCGAAACCAGCAACATTGTCGCACGTTTTATGAACTGTTTGGATGATTAATGTACGTAACATGCTTGTCAACTTCAAGAGAGAACCAATAGTTTTGGAAATAGGTTAGCTTTTAAAGAGATTAAGCCAACCAATTATGATGCCACATTAGAGTTTACATCAACATAGACTCTCATCATGTATAGATGGAATCAATTTTTCCAAGTTTCCGAAGGAATTTGAAAGATACATCAGCCACTAACCGCTACTATACTAGACGTTTTAAAAGCATCTGAAAAATCTTTTCTAGTCTAGTTCAACCTAGAACGTGAAAAAAATTAGTTAGATTAGATTTGATTCGTAACTATATTGTAGATTGAAAAAAAAAGAAGAAAATTATACTAAGTTAACTATGTTATTAATTTCAACAAAATTTTGAAGCATAAGATGCATCATGGGTGACAATAAATTAGAAATATCGTTTTATTTAATGTAAAATTAAACCAAAGGGTTTATACTATAACGGTAAACGTTTGAGCTCACAAATGTAAGGTCTTAGGATCAAGTCTTATCCGTAGCCAGATTACTTTAGGTTAAGCCCTGGCAAGGCCAACTCATTCATTATGGGGCCCAAGGCAACAATAAAATCCTGAGTTATTATCAAACTTGAGGTCGAATGGTTAAGTTTTAAATGGAGCCAATGATCTCGGTTACCAAGCTGGTTGTATGGATCTCATACACGCTTTTATGTATTATAGGCACCAACAAATTAATAGTCACTTGTTATCAAAACAATAATCTTTTGCCATCTTGTCAATTTGAAGCTCATTCGTCAACGTATACCAACCTAGTTGATATGTCATTTCAAGTTTTCAACAACCTAATGATGATTTGCATAAGTTTGATAAAAGTTGTTTTCATAACTCGGATGATCAATTGACCATGATGATAAAATTATAAAGTACAGTTAATATTGTTGCCGCAACGCAATAGACTGGACCGGATGAAAACGCTCGTCATTGATACCGTGGGCCTGTTAAGAAAGAATCAAAGTTAGTCTACCACGAGAGGGAACCTTTTGCGATTAACCTACAATGTGAGAATAAGTATAAAGTTTTGATAAGCGATATTTATAGTTGTGGAAGATCGGGTGAGATGGTTTTTTTAATTACCACGGAACTTATTTCTTTGTATGATTCCAAGCTAGTTTTAAAAGCCAAACATTCTTCTTTTCCATTACCGTTGAATGTGACATATATCATACATATACTAGCCATGAACGCTTTGAGAAATGGGAGAGCCTACCCCGATATCAAATATAATATTGGGACTGTTCATTGGAATTCAAGAGAAGATGAGGTGCCTGATTATAATTATAAATAATAAATAGAAAGAATTACATATTTTTTCTTCCCAAGGTACGCATTTTTAATGCATAATATACAATGTTTTTAAAGCATTATTTGAAGAAACATGTAAATTTGCAAGTTACGACTACACAATGATTTAATGGAATGTAACAAAAAATGAAATTTCATATATATATGTTTTTTAATGCAAAAGAGGAATTCAATAGAAGATGTAATCTATCTTATATAATAAATCAAAGTTTTTATGTGTCACTTGTCATGCAATGGAGCATGTTTTATTTTTGTTTCCCCCAAAATTTAAAGCATTAAATCATTTATTACCAATAATTTATTAATAGTGATAATTAATTAATATGACAATTTATTATTTTAACTTATTTTCCTAAATTTTAAAAATTATATATACAAATAAATAATTAAGTCATGAATATTTTACACTTTCAACGCAAAAATTTAATAATATGTTTAGACTATATTAAAAAAGGCAAACAACTAAACAATATAAAATATATATATTATAAATACATACATTTACAAGTGAGTGCTACAGTTGTAATTAGGTTTCTTTTTTTTTTTCCCAAAGTCAAAAAATGCGGCCTACTTGATTTTTTTTTTTTACGTGAGTCAAAAATAACGGCCCAATTAATCCCATTTTTTTCCGTTAGTATTTTTTTTGTAAGGCCCGATTAACGTCGCGAAGCGTGGGTGTAAATTTTTGTAAGGCCCGATTAACGTCGCGAAGCGTGGGTATAAATTCTTTTTTTTAGTCTGGTTCGAGTCTTGCCTTTATTATCAATAATTAATTAACAAACCCTCAAAACTTTTGCAGACGATTTGATTTACTGTTTTAGGATGTATGACGATAAGTGGTATTTCTTTCTTTTATTGTAATCCCATTTTTTTAACGATATCTGAACAGTGGTTATTTTTTTTTGTAAGGATCCGACGCTGCTACAGTTGTAATTCTTTTTTTTAATCTGTTTCGAGTCTTGTATTTCTTATCAATTGCAACGATTAACGCTGCGAAGCGTGGGTATATATATATATATATTTAATCTGCTTGGAGTCTTGCTTTTATTATCAATTGGCCCTATTAACGCCGCGAATCGTGGGTATAAATTCTTTTTTTAATCTGATTCGAGTCTTGCATTTATTATCAATTGGCCCGATTAACGCCGCGAAACGCGGATATAATTTTTTTTAAATCTGGTTCAGGTTTTGCATTTATTATCAATTGGCCCGATTAAAGCCACGAAGCGCGGGTATAAATGTTTTTTAAATATCTTCGGACTTTTTTATTTGACTTTTATAGATTCGTTTTCATGTTTTCAATGCTCATTTTTACAACGGTAAACATTTATGTTAGAACTTTATTATCAATTGGCCCGATTACCGCCGCGAAGCGCGGGTATCACCCTAGTTATAAGACAAATCGTAAACTATACAAATATATAATCATTTTATTAATAATAAGGATCTTAAAAACTTAAATTATTTCATGTATATTCATATATTTTTATATTTTAACTTACTATTATCATTAAACATTACAAAACTTTTAAATCTTGTCATTTTTCATATAAGTTACATAAACTAAGGACTTATTTATATATTTTACATGTATAATTATAATTCATTAAATTTACTTCCTTTTATGTGTAGTAACATTATTAAATGTTAGTAGATAAATATTTTTACTTATTTTTTTATCTAAACCTTTATTTAGGTCTCTAACTGTCATTAACTTCAAATTATGTTTATTAATTACTCAACAACAACAACAGTAGTAGTAGTAATAATAATAACAACAACGAAAGCAATTGTTTTCAATGAGTTATTTTTAGATATCTTAAAATATTTAACTTGATATAATGATTTGAATGTTAAAATACAATATGTATAATTATGAAAAACTTAAGTGTAATTCTTTTTTTTTTATAAACATAACCATTTTATTAAAAAGTATATTACATTTTATATATTCAACCCGTGTAACACACGGGATTTAACCTAGTATTCCCTTAAATCACAAGATATGCTCTCTTTCGAACATAGCTCGATGTCAGTGGTTTGACATGCCTCTAAAAGAATAAACCAACACAAACGGTAATTTTAAAATGGGTTAAATCACAACTGTCAAGTATCATGAAAATTTTAAAATGCGTCGACAAACACAACGTGCTACTCATTGGCAAAAAAATAAAATTCTAAAATACAAATATATTGCAGCATACATCATGTGACACGTTATCATTTGGTTTGTGAATATCATGCTTATTCATATAACAAATTCAAGCATATTTAAAGGCTAATATATAGCATGTCCTAACCATATGTAAAGTCAAAATTATATCAAACTTATAAAATAAGCAAACTTGTAAAATAACAAATAACAAATAACTTGTTTAGGAAATAATTGGCCTGACTTGGTGTGTGTTCATATTTGATTGTCAAACAATTAGGAATTGAAAATAAATGTGATTATGTTTATGCAATCTTCTAACTTAATAAATCAGTTTAGGATATACTTATAGCTTCTAAATCTAAATCTAAACCTAAGGGATGATTATCTTTTAATGATTGTCTTTTATCAAACAATTTCTCACTGTGTTTTGCTCAATGTTATCATAATTGGAATAGAAGTCTTATGCTCATTGGTCAGACCCGATTCAAAAACTAAATGATATAATAAATAGTTAAAAAATATCCAAAAAGATTATAGATTTATAAAAACATATAAACAAACATAATCATGTTAAAAATACATGATTTGGTTTTAATATTTAATCAAGCAAAGTGTCGTTTTCCGTCCAAAATGAAAAGTTACTACCGTTTTTGTCCCTATGGTTGTAAACAAGTTTCATTTCAATACCTTTGCTAAGAAGGCCGTTAATGTAGCCGTTTTATCCGGAGTAAGCTAGACTTTTCTCCATCACCTTTAGTTAAAATAGTCTTTTGTCACATAAGATTTTGTGTTGCTTCAAATTCGTCCCGGTAAGATTCTTGAATTGCAAAAGCTTCACTGATTAAAATAAGAGCATGGGGTATCACCACCATTTCTGACTTCACTCCCGGTCGACTCCCGGCACCGCCTCCGGTCATCTTTCTTCCCCCTTTCCTTTAAGTCAGACGAAGACAAAACTCACGTATGTGTGTGCTCTTATGACCTGCAAAGACAAAAGGAGTGCTCTGACTCTTTATGGCGAGCTCTGGAATGATGAAAACCATGGGTGAACGTATGAAGGGAACCGGGGTGGGGGTGGGGGGACCGGCCCCACTTTTTGTTCGTCAGTAGTGTTAAGTTTCGGGCTGAGAGATTAGTTTTAAAAAAAAAATTGATTTCACCCCCTAATTTAAAAAATATTATATTACCTTCTTTTTTAAATATTTTTTGGTAATTTATAAATAAAAATTTAATTCAAAAGCTACTCACATATTAAAATCACTATTTTTTTTTGTTTCTCTTTATTTCCCCTAAATAGAGTAAATTACGGTTTCAGCCCTTGTTGTGTTTTAACTATTTTAACAAAAAATAAAATCTTTTATCATTACAGCCACTGTGATTTAAACAACTAATGATTTTGGCCCTCAAACTTGACTATTATAACGGTTTTGACCCTCAAACCTAACTATGGTAAGGGGTCAAAACTGTTTGTTTTTTAAACCACAAGGGCTTCATTTATATAAGATTTTTTTTTAAGCTGAAATAGTTAAAACATTTAAATTACATGAGTTAAAACCGTAATTTACTCTCCTAAATATTTAACTCACCTTTTCTCCGACTTCTTCTCACCCTAATTTCTTTATTTTTTTCCTTCCCGATCACAGAGCATTTTCTTTCCCGAATTTCGTCCACACAACCCCACCAGTCCACCGTCACATGTTCCAGGCCACCACCCATCTCAGTTACTAGTTTCATAAAGAAATTGTTGATGCAAATAAAAATAAACGTAAAAAATTCTCAACTAATCTCAAAGTTGTCAAGCTGAATTGCAATTTTTCTTTCAGATATTTACTCTTTTTTCACGTATATGATAATTATTAGATACTTGTATTTTTTTGTTTGACCTAACTTGACCCGAACATTTAACCCGAATAACTGAGACATACCGATTGAAAAAAAATCAGGTCATAAATTTTCGCCCCCACCCCTAAAAATCGTTGGAAACTCCGCCACTTATGAAAACCACAATTCTAACAACCAATGATAACAAGAGATAGCGAATCTACGAGACGGTAATTGAGTATGATGTAAATCATATGAGCGACATTGGATACAATTTTCAAGAGCAAAAAAGAATCAACCACTCTGTTAATTATAACTAATGGAAGGAGTGAAATGGAGCTTTTTTACAATCAATGGGACCACTCTGTTCATTATAACTAATGGAAGAAGTGAAATGGAGTTTTTTTTACAATCAATGGGACGAAAATGGTAACAACTTTTCATTTTGGACTGAATTGGAGTTTTGGGTAAACTATATAGACTAGAGGTGACAATTTTTACCCATGTCAAAGGAAATTGGTTAGTTTGGGTAAACAATTGTAGTATAATGGATTGAAATGAGTAACATCATAATATTGAATGGGTTGAGATGTGTTGCACTTAAACGCAATGCGGGTCAAGATGGGTAACAAAAAAAGTATGCAAATGCAATAGATTCTACATTTAATAATAATTAATATAACATATTTGATGAGAAAATAACTAAAAATTATCCAAATAGACTATTTGCTTACTTATAACCACTGTTGCAAAGGTCGGCCTCCAACGCCGAGTACTCGTCGAGTACTCAGTACTCGCTCTAAGGGGTTGTCCCGAGGCCCAGTACTTACTGAGTTTTACCCGAGTACTCCCGACTAGGGCCGAGTACTCCCCGATTACTCGCTCCAAGGAGCTATTCCGACCTGGGAGCGTCTAGCGATTTTTGCAACATTGCTTATAACACATCTTAAGTTAAACTAAATTGATTTTTTTAAGAACAATTCATTTAGACCCGAATTTATTTTTCTTAAAACCCGTTATGATCCGCACTCATCCTGACTTAAACCCGTTATGACCCGTTACCCAACCCGTCCATTTTACCAGACATAATATAGACAAAAATGTCATTTTAATCCATTTCATTTTTGGATTTTAGAGGAAAAAACAAATCTGGTTTGACCTCAACTCCGGTTTCAGATCCTACCAATAAACCGTCTCAACCAGCCTTGTTTGAGGACAGTTTACTGTTTACGTAACTAACTATTTTGGGCTGAGCCCACTCGAGTTTCTGATCTGTCCGATCTAGTTTTTAAATCATTTGTTTTGCTTAATTATGACCATTTCTCAAATCAACTCAACAATCAAATTGACTTTACACATATAGTTGATATATTTAATTGTGACAAAACATCATCCTCAAATTAATCGTTGATTCGACACTCTAGTAGCCCAAATTAATTAAGTTATTTTGGTCCCCTATTGTAAACTGGGTTGTGATATTGTTAGACCGGTGTACGAATAGTAATACCTTTTGAGTTTTTTAATATTAAAAAATATATAAAAAATACGTATAAGTAAAAGCTATATGAGTATGATGTGATTGATATGACTTAAATATGGTGTATAGATGATGGAGGGTGGTGTATAAAAGATTGTGCTCTTGCTTTTTCATTTTAGTTGATTTGTGTTAAATTTATAATTTTTTTAAAAATTTATGCTTTATTGTTTTTTTCTTTTTGTTACACAGGTTGTGTTAAAGTGTGCAGGTGATATAATTATTGAATGCATATTTAATTTTTTAAGAAGAAGTAACAATATTATTAATGTTTGCTCCAAATTGTGAAAGAGCATAGCCTAAGAAAGTTTTTTCATCTATCAAAGTCAATATTTTCATAACCGGACCGGACGTCGAGCCGGTCTCGTTACCGGTCAGAGGTCGGACCGGATTTAAGAACCGGATGATTTTATAAACATTTTATAAATATATATATATATAAAATCAAAAAAAAAATCAAAAAAAATCAAAAAATCAAAAAACCGGTTCAACCACCGGTCCAACCACCGGTTTTCCGGTCCGACCGCCGGTTCACCGGTCCGACCGGCCGGTCTGGTTTTCAAAACAGTGATCAGAGGTATCAATATTGGGATGACAGTTTGAAATCGCTAACATCACTACAAGCACAAATTTGACATCCATTTCCTCATCTTCTTAAATACCGAATTCCTACAATATTAACTTCTTCAACACTATCGTTAAAGTCTAGAACTTGATTATTTGTAGCCTTAAAATTCGACTCAAAACTCTTCCAGAGGTGTTACTAACATCTATTTTCATGTGTTTAGCATGGGCGGTTCTTAAGAAAGGCCCGTGGGCCCCCCTTCCGCCGGTTTAGTAGTATTTTTTAGGCCAGAATGGTCGTTTTAGTAGTATTTTGCTGGAAAATCTTTTGGTCTCCCTCGTTTTCGTCCTAAAAATCTTTTGACCTCCTCTGTTTCTTTCTAGAAATCATTTGCCCTTTTCGTTTTCTTTCTAAAAGTTTTTCAGTCTCTTAGTTTTTTTTTCAAACTACGTCAATGAAGTGAAGAGTGATCTTGTTGATAAAAATATAATTTAAGCCGTTAAAAGAAACAAATTTTATTGGTACGTTGCAAAAACTTATGAAAATAAATAATAAGTTGAATCGAAAGAAGAAAAAAGCATCACGTCTCGTGAATAGGAAGAAGACGAAAAGAAATTAGGTCCCTAGTGACAAAAAATAATTAGATTCAATAACAATTTTGTCAAGTGCACTTTTTGATCGTCACTCGTTCAAATCCTCACGCTACAAGAATATTTGTAATACTCATCTCACTGAAATCATATTCCACTGAAATTTTCTGCCACGTTATTACCCAACTGAAAATCTTAAAACCTTTCCTACTGAGCCACATCATCACTAATTTATAATTTTTTATTTGTTATTAAACCCCTTATGGGTCCCATTTTTTAAAATGCACCAATGAAATCCATACAAGCTCAACAGGGAGGGGAGCCGCTAGAAACAAGAATTTGACCGCACTAGGAGGGCGTGGTGATCCCACTAGAAACCACTACCCCACTAGATCCCACTGAACGCCCGGTTTGACCATTTCATATGGTCTAACAACATAATACCACCATAAAAAACACACAATTTGAAGATGACACACAATTTGAAGATGGCATCCGATGTGGTGGTGGTGATGGTGCCTTTCGTTGCACAAGGCCATCTCAACCAACTCCTCCACCTCTCCCGCCTCATCTCCGACTACAACATCCCCGTCCACTTCGTCTGCACCGCCACCCACATCCGACAAGCCCGCCACCGTCTCCACACCCGGAACCCACACAACACTCTCATTCGGTTCCATGAGCTCCCGGACCTTGACTTCATTTCCCCGCACCCTAACCCAAACGACACCACTCAGTTCCCCTCCCACCTCCAGCCTTCCTTCAACTCGTCCCTACGTCTCCGTGGGCCCGTTACAGAGATCGTCCGGGCCCTTGCCAAAACCGCGGTCCGAGTAGCCGTGGTGCATGACTCGGCCATGTCGTATGTGGTTCAAGACGTGCAAGCCATACCCAATGCTGAGACATACATCTTTCGAGCCCTCTCCGTGTTCTATACTTATTGTTTTAGCTTAGACCGGCTCGGGAGAAAGTTACCGTTTGAACCTGAGATGTTACCGTTATTACCAGCTTCAACCGAAACCATGAGCCATGAATTCATGGAGTTTATCAACTTTCAATATTCATATCAAACATTTCACGTTGGAAACATATACGATTCATCGAGACTCATTGAAGGTGAGTTTCTTGAATCGCTCGAGAAAGACGAGATATGGGGGAAGAACCATTGGGCGGTCGGACCGTTTAATCCGGTGGAGATCCAAACTGACGCCTCAAACTCGGCTCACCGCCACGCCTGCTTGAAATGGCTAGACAACCAACCCGAAAAATCAGTGATTTACGTCTCGTTCGGCACCACGACCACGTTCACCGATGATCAAATCACCGAGCTCGCGGTTGGATTGGAGAAAAGCGAGCAAAGATTTTTGTGGGTGTTGCGGGATGCCGATAAAGGGGATGCTTTTGAAAACGACGTCGGTCGGAGGCTGGTGTTGCCGGATGGGTTTGCGGGTCGGGTCAACGGGCGAGGGTTGGTTGTGAGAGAGTGGGCTCCGCAGCTGGAAATTTTGCGTCATTTGGCGGTTGGTGGGTTTGTGAGTCACTGTGGGTGGAACTCATGCATGGAGGCAATGACCAGCGGCGTTGCCATTGCTGCGTGGCCGATCCATTCGGACCAACCACGCAATGCTTTTTTATTGGTGAATGTTTTAGGGGTGGCGTTGATGATGAGGGAATGGACGTGTAATGATGAGTTGGTAACGTGGATAACGGTGGAAAAGGTTGTTAGGAAGTTGATGGTCAGAGAGGAAGGGGCGGTGATAAGACGGAGAGCTGTGGATTTGGGTGGTGGGTTGCGGAGGTCGATGGCGGAAGGTGGTGCTAGTCGTAAAGAATTGGATTCTCTCATTTCTTATCTCCGTAGATAAACAAAATAGGGTCGGCCTACTAGGACTCTTATTTGTTCATTATTATTTGATACTTGATGGCTTGTCAACTCATGTTAAAAAATCTCTGTTATTTGCTCGAATCTCACTTGAAAAATGTTTGAAAAAGGCTTGATTTGTAAAAAGTTCATTTGCAAATGAGCCAAGCTGGCTTAACTTGTTTTGTAATTTAGCCAAATCTGATTGTAAACCAACTAATAACATCGCCTACATAACTAAAATGGCCAAAATTAGAAAACACAAAAATTTGGGTGGAGCATAACTTCGATTCCAAACCAATAGACGGTGACACAAATCTAATTATCAAAACACTATATAATAAAATGTGTCTAAGTATTATTCCGACATGAAATCTTAAAATTTAATTTTTTTTAAAAACATAAAAACAAAAGAAAAAAATTATAAGAGGACCAAACTTAAATCAATACTAGAAGGTCTTAAATATATACAAAAATTCCTATGAAAATAACAAGGTATTATAAATATTAGAAAAATGGAAAATTTTAATTGTATCTCTATGTTTTGAATGATAAAGTAATAATGCCTCGAACTTCAAGATGGTCACAATGTCACATTGCCATGCTAAAGGTTACAACAATGATATCCTTGAATTAAGCATTAAATCGGCAAACGATCACTTAACTTCAAGTTTTAAAGTAGTTTAATAATAAAATTATAATTAAAGTACAAATCGAATAATGGAATTTAGTTTTAAAGTACTTTAATAGTAAAACTGTAACTAAAGTACAAATAAAACAATACAAGTATAATTAAAATATATTTATATTTTAAATAAATGAAATATATTATCTTTATTCTCTAAATTATCTTATCGATCATTTAAATGTATTTTTTTTTATTTTTAATGCAAACTATTAAGATAAACACGTGTTCTTGATCGAGCTATCTTAATTATTCCTACGATTTTAATCTCAAATTTTTTCTTGCAACTGTTTATTGTGATATATTTCAACTTCAATTTTCATTGGATCCTACACATTCGTCGTAACCATGTTTAAATCCCATTCGAAATTTCATGCAGTTTTTCTTCTCGTAATAAAATTTTAAATTTTAATTATTACTGGCTAATTAATCGACATTGGTAGAGCTTCTAGCCTGGTGGTATAGTCTTTTGATTTATCTTATTAGAGGCATTGAGTTATAATCTCATTTATAACAAATATTGATCTGAGCTAAGAGGTTTTTCTATTTGTAAGTTTTCTTCCGGGCAAATGGGTCAGGCTACAATGTTCTGTTCTTCGAGCGGAAGGATGACATCGAATCACCGCGCGTTTGCCGTATATTACTGTCTTCTTTTGATTCACTTGATGCTCTTCGCCTCTTTTCACATAACCATATACTTCTTCTCTTTGTCGATGGCAGGGCAGTAGGAAATTTACCGATGAAACTCAAATCGAATCTAGCTCGTAATTATTTTTAATATTTTTTTAATTTGGTGGAACCCATCGGTGAGCCATCGGAGACTTGTAACAAACTAGGGGTTTACCCGCGCGTTGCCACGGTAACCCCATATTAATACAAAAAACTGTATCTAATCAATTAAAATTATGTCAAAAAATATATTAAGTGATACTAATCTATCAATATATCTATTGCTATCTAATTATGATAGCGGTAAAACATCACAAATATTTATTGTCCTTTGATATAGGTATTTAATCAAGATAGTAGGCACAATGTGAAAATTTATATAATCAAAACAACAAACAAATGTGGTTACATTCATAAAATCGCAATTTTTTTAATTGGCATCAATATTTAATTTAAGAATTGTTAATGTTATTTTTTAATTATTATTGTTATATAATAGTATTGTTAGTATTAGTTATTTAATATATGCATGCGTCAAAAATTTCATTCTCTCATTACACTGGAACCATGACAGATTAATTGTTTCTCTAAAATTATATTATGTATGCACAACTGCTACACTTTCCATCCACTTAAAAAAACTATTATAAGAAATCGCCTCTAAAAACATAAAAATAAACATAACCGCGTCAAAAACTCTATAATAGAAAAACCATGAGACAGGAAATTATGTCACCATTTCTAATATAAGAACACAATTACCATCAGAACACATATACGATCACGTGTATCCAAAACACAGATATAAAAACACGTTACAACAGTTGTCACACTACGACTCAAAATCCTAAAGTGTAGCCGTTATAAACATGTCTGTCACACCATAAAAAAAAATTTGTGCCTAGTTGTAAAATATATCATTAATAAACACGAACATAAGACGACTAAACAAAACGGTAACAAATTAATTATTATTTAACAATTACGGTTATTAATTAATTTTGAGACTATTATACTGTTGTGCTAACAACATCACGAATATTAGAACGTAAACAAAAAATTGGTTACAACTGCTGCCAATCCATCATAAAACATTAAATCAAAATGTGTATAAAAGTTTTCACTGTCAGTTAATTACTTATGATTATTATGATTATTTAATTGTTATATAATAATTAGTTTTAGTATAATATAATAATGATCAATATTATTAATTGTTAATTATAATTACGGCTTGTAGCCGCCTTTTAGACTCATTCTGCCGTGGTGACAGAATCACGAATATTAAAACGTAAACAAAAATTAATTACAACGGCTGCCAATCCATCCTAAAACAATAAATCAAAACGCATGCAAAAGTTTTGACTATTAGTTAATTAATTATTATTATTTAATTATTATAAAGCAATTAGTATATTAGTTTTTTTTTCTTTGAACGGCCTGGTACGACCACAGCCAAGACGGAATTTCAACCGTCCACTCGCATTTGACGCCCTGGGGCGTACGTACGAGCCTACCCCAGGAGGAACCTCATAACTGGGTAAATATCCTGAACTTGCCTCAGCAAACATGCTTCGGTCAGGATTCGAACCCAACACCTCTTATATAGAAGTAAAGAAGGTACCATTAGGCTAGAAGCATTTTGTTAGCATATTACTATTATAATAAATATTAGTAATATTATATAAGAAATATTTTTTATTGATTATTGTTATTGCGGCATAGGTGCCGTTTTCTTTGACCAAAACTATGTATATTATATAATTATTAATTTTTAATTAGTATTAATAATATATAATAATCATTATTTAATTATTATTACTATTCACTCGCAATGATGTCGTTTCATAAATGTATATATAGCAATTTATATTTTTATTTTTACTATATAATAAATATATATTTTATTTAATTTGCATGTATGAGTTTTATAACATATCTAAAAATTTGTTTTATCGTCTATTTATCTTATTAAACATTTGTAAGATACTTCTTTTAAATTTTATTTTTTTCTCTTTTGATTATATTAAATAATAATGATTTTATTTAATCTAGTAAACGATATGATTACAAAATTATTCATATTCTATAAAATATTGTGAAACTTCTTTTGAAAATATATTATTTAAAATAAAATAATTTAAAATTTATTTGTTTAACTCGTGTAATATACACAAGTTTTAACATAATCTTTCAATAACTAACGCCAATAATTCTCATCCATTCACTTTATCAGAAAATATCCTCTTCTCTCCAGGTATGAACCCATATTTCCCGTCAAAGAATGTCTCAATAACCAGTTAAATATGGTTTTTAATAAGATTTTAGGTTTTTTTTTCTAGTTGTTTGTTAATGTGAGCCTCTTTGTTGAAAACATATGTTAGTAACACCATCTATAAACAACACAGTCGGGTCTTTCATAAAATGGCAACAAAACCCATCATGTTTTTCTCAAGCTTAAAAATTGTAACAAGTCCTCAAGCCTAGAATGGTAACCGGGTCTCTGGAGCCTATAAATGGTAACTGTACGGGGGTCGACCAACCCTCACGGACATTTTATTTTTACTCCTATATATATATGACATGATCTTGGCCGATCGTAAGAAATTTTGTCACCGATCCCTGATAACATGCGATAAGAACCATTTGTGGAATGTAAACAACTAACATGTTACAACAACAATTAGAAAGAACTTATTAACATTATACAAATTAAGTCAACCAGTGTCCAATTAAAAAGATTGTCATATTTAATTATTCATAGGTATGTTCTCATCATTAGTGGGTAAGTTATCACAAGCACGTGTCTTAACCAATCCATTAACATAGTACAAGTCTCGTTGAGGCATTCCAAAATAAGATATGAGAGTATTCGATTGGTAATTACCACTGACTTGTTCTCGTACCGTTTTAAGACGAGATAGAGGTGGTCAACGTACCCGGAGCCGGAACTGAGGAACCGGAACCGGTGGGTACGGGCGGTTCCGGGTTTTCAGAGAAATTGGAACTGGAACCGGTTCCACCTTTAAACCGATCAAACCCGAACCGAAACCAGAACCGGCAAAAAACCGGTTGAAACCGGTTTGGCAACCTCTAAGACGAGATTCACTTGGTTTAGGAACACTATCTTATGGTCACACAACATCATGAAGATGAATGGGTCGACCTTCTCAACCTTGTTCAAATTCGCATCTTGCAACTTTTATGTTTTCGAACAAGATGTAAGGAAGTAAAGTGACCATATTGGTCGCACCTGAAACACAGAATACTAAAACAATCCTTGTTATCTCCATCACCCGGCCTATGTTGGCTCCTTTGAATCTTAGGCGTTGTTTAGTCTAGATGCATGTGCATTTGAAAGTAAAAACTTACACTAGCTACTGGCTTGAAACTCCTCCTCCTAAATGTGTTCCTCGTAGGCTTTAAGTCGACCCATGAATCTTCAACCCGTATTGTATTTATATCTAAAATATGTTCAATTGAGGCAACTTGAGATACTTTTTACAAGTTTTGACTATCAAATAACTCACTAAAGCAGTTGATTTAGTGGCTAAACTTGACAATTTCTCGGTGAAGTCATTGATGAAATTTTGACTCTTTTATCTTCAAGTTGTCATAGTTTAGAGTCATTTCTCGGTGGTGTAGCATTTAGTAGTCATTTGAAACAAGATCAACGATCAAACTATACCAGTTCATTGGAATCATGACGATTTAATCGTAATCGCTAATTCTTTTTGCGAACAAAACTTAATCACGACCTCTTAAGCAACAGAACATTGTTGATTATTGTATTTTTATCATTAATTCTTAATCAAGACCTCTTAAGCAACAAAACTTTCTTGATTATCGATTTTTTAAACGGGTTGAATACCATTTCAAGTCCAATCACACACTACATCCTTAATGTATGCATCATATTTAGGAAAAATCAATCGTATCATATATATATATGACTTTTACTCGTATATATTTTTGAATAATATAAAATATGAAAAGATAATGATATGGATAGATAATAAATTAATAAACCAATACTATTTTTAAATGACATTTTCTTTGTTCATTCTTGAGTGTCACATCCTCAGGTTCTTAAGAGTCTGAAAATACCCTCCCATTCCTGGTCGTTGCACACCTAACTTTCTGTTGTCGTCTTCCTAATCAAGTGTTGGTTTTCGCTTCTCTTAAATAAAAGTCATTTTTTTCTCACTAAAAATAATTTAATTTCTTAAAATATGTAACAAGTAAGTTTATGATTCCATTTTTTTTATGTCGAATCTAATAAAAATAGACATTACGATGAAAAGATCAATTAATACAAGACATGATTATTTATTTATTTAATATTTATTATACGAAAGTTTATATAACTTGTAAACTAATTCAATAGTTAACCTTAAAAGACATACATAAATAACAATCATATTTAATTATCATTTTAAACCAATGTTTTTACGATCATGTCGATTGTTATCAGTGTCTGTTGATACAAGAGATAAATGAATCAGTCTCCATACGACATGCACCACCCTCAACCATCGATCTCCTGACACCGTCGGCCAATTCCGATGCCCTCCGCCGCATCTCCGCCCCTTGGCTCGAATCAATAAGCCTCCTAACAACACCTTCCACTGCCACGGACGATACTAACTCGTCTCTATGTTCCCAATCATACACCATCAATCCAATTCCAAGAACATCACATATCAAAAACGCGTTTTTTGGTTGATCAGAATGCATTGGCCAAGCGGCTATCGGCACGCCCATTGATATACTCTCAGTGGTCGAGTTCCAACCACAGTGACTCATAAACCCACCAGTCGCACAATGTCCCAAAATCTCCATTTGTGGTGCCCATCCCCGCACCACCAATCCCCGCCCTTCCACCCGTTGTTCAAACCCCATCGGCAAATCCAATGCTTTCGCATCGTCACCGAAAACATCCCCGAAGTCCGCGGTTCGTACCACCCAAATGAACCGCTGTTGGCTTCTTTCAAGCCCGATAGCCAGCTCTTTAATTTGGTAGTCCCTGAAGGTTGTCGTGGTCCCAAAGGACACATAAATGACTGAATTCAGTGGCTGCAAGTCCAGCCACTGCAAACAGTCATGACGGTTTTTTGAAACCGTCGTGACTTCTTTGTCAGCATAGCTTAACGGTCCAATCGCCCAAATCTTCTTTTTGTCTTTGATTTCCTCTCTGTCTAAATAATCAAGATACTCACTTTCAATTACTCTTGATGAATCATAAAGATCGCCAACGTGAAAACCAATATGTGAAAGTTGCAGGTTGACGAATTTGATAAACTCCGGCGAGAAAGTTCCGTCATCTGACGGCAGCCGGTCTAGCACATCCGGGTCGACCGAAAACGGCCGGCCCAATCTCTCCCATGCCCTCCAGAAGCCATCGCAGGCTGAGATAGGATTAAAGATGTAAGTTTCAGCGTTTGGTATCGTTTTCACGTCTTGGACGACGTACGACATCAGGAAGTCATGAACAACGGCGACTCGTCTGGCGGAGGCGGAGAGAGAAGCCACGAGGCCGGCGAACGGGCGGCGGAGATGGAGGGTTGATTCGAATGCGGGTTGTAGGTGAGATGGGAAACGGGCGGAAGCGTTTGGGGGTGGGGAAGTGAACGGAGGAGTTGGGAGTTGGTGGTACTGGACGGTGGAGTGTTGGCCGGAATCGTGGTGGCGGGAACGGAGTTGGCGGATGTGGGTGGTGGTGCTGACGAAGTGGACGGGGATGTTGTAGGTGGATATACGGCGGGAGAGGCGGTGGAGCTGGTTGAGATGGCCTTGAGCCACAAACGGCAAAATCACGACCACCACTTCCGCCGCCGGCGAGTGTTTCTGGTTATCTCCGTC
Organism: Mikania micrantha; assembly: GCA_009363875.1. Lineage (NCBI taxonomy): Eukaryota > Viridiplantae > Streptophyta > Magnoliopsida > Asterales > Asteraceae > Mikania > Mikania micrantha. Next base: position 63,921,946 of record CM018684.1, read on the forward strand.
GTGGCTGACCATTTTGTGATTTATAACTGACTGGAGTTTAATACTTTTGAATGTTGAGGTTTAGTCGTATGGTGATGAAAATGTAATTATTGTGATTTGTAAAGCATCAATTTATATCGTATAAGTTGTTTTTGACTTTTATTTTAATTAACATTTCACATATATATATAACGTATACATTTTTAACTAGTTCTAGAAGAAGCCCATGTGATATCTTTTTATTTAATTACTATTATAATCACGTGAATCAATTATTTTTTCTGAAGACTAATTTGAATCATTGTCGTCGAATCGAGTATCATCAAGTCATCAGTGATCATGGGTAAACCCAAGACAAGCTCAGAGGGGGGACATGCCTCCATTCAACCTCGATCCAAAGTGTAAAAGTTAGTGAAAATTGTACCAAGAAAGAATTAGGCCCCCTCTTGTTTTATTACTAGGCCCCTTCTTCAAACCCAATTCTTAATCAGATTTCATATAGTTACATTAAACTAATACCATTTGAGTCTTACTAAATCCAAAATAAAACCGCAATTCAAAATTTTGAAATGGGGGTTTTTAATACTTTTTCCACTTGATATGACTCTGTTCTAAAAAAATACAGTCATTATTTATTGTTTACTTCCTATTCATTTTACACTTTTTCAAATTTAATTTTCTTCTGATAAATTCGCTTAAATCCGTTCTCCAAAATACTAGTTCGTTTTTGAATGATTAAAATTTTTTTTTGATATATGATTGTTCAACTCATATTTACCGGTTCATTTTGGCCCCCACTCGCCAAGAATTCTGGATCCGCCACTGTCAGTGATACCACTTGATTATATCTGTCACCAATTCACTAGTTCAGAAAAAAATTAATGCTTAAGGAAAACTCATTGTAAGATTCACACCCAGTACATTATGGTTCTTAAGCATTATCTTACCACTAAGATTAAGAGGTTTGCGGTAGGACATGAAACATATAAGGTTAACTAATTCTGGTTTTTAAACAAGATTATATAAAAAATAAATAATCAAAAGACAAAACTCAAAATTAGTATACCAAACTTAACTTTATCAACGTACAAAGTCATGTTGGTTATGTATTAAATATCAAAATGTAAACTTCAAATTCTGTTTGTGAAAATAATAAAGTATTAGTTAGTAAAAACTTATATATATATATATATATATATATATATATATATATACACGCTAATAAACATTTGTCGTAATTTGGAAAAAGGTGATTCAAAAAATAAAAACAATAGAAGAAATTAGATGGAGGAAATTAGCAAAAGAAGAGTAAAAAAACCCAAGAAGACGAGGTAGAACCCACTGCATTTGTTTGTAAAAGAAGCATGGCCATGGATGATGGAACTATGACTCGCAAAATGAACGGATTGAGGCGGGTTGGGTAACGGGTCAAAACGGATTCAGGTCAGGATGGGTGCGGGTTAGAACGAGTTTTAAGCAAAATCAATTCGGGTTTAAATGGATTGTTCTTTAAAAAAATCAATTTAGTTTAATTTAAGATGTGTTATAAGTAAAGAAACAATCAATTTGGATAATTTTTAGTGATTTTCTTATCAAATATGTTATTAATCATTCTTAAATGTTTGAATATATTGCATTTACATACTTTTTTGGTTACCCATCTTGACCCGTATTGTGTTTAAGTGCTACCAATCTCAATCCATTCAATATTATGATGTTACCCATTTCAACAATTATACTACAATTGTTTACCCAAATCAAACCATTTTCTTTTATATGGGTAAAAATTGTCATCTGTAGATGGAACCATTGAGCTTGTTTGTTTTAATCTTTCTATAGGTCGTTTACCTTTTTATTTTTTATATTTTATATTTTATATTTTATATTTTTTTTGATTAGGTAAGAAAAACTAGTTGGTGTTCTTCTATCTGGCAGCACACCACTCGACGAAAGTTTTGAAAAGTAAGTTGACTTTTTACCGATTTCTCAAAATGTGAGATATATGTATTATGTATATATAAAGTATTAAGTGCTTAGCGTCTTACGTGAAGGATCCTATGTTGTCGATATACAAAACGAGTATTTTGTCGTAGGGGTTAAACATAAAATGACTTAAAAGTATCACACCTACGTGTAGTGACCTTGAGTTGACGTGAGGGGCATGGGTCATGCCCCCATGACGCCCTCGAGGCACTACATGCTGGATGATCGGGGCACGGTGAGGGTAAGCATGAGGGTGGTCACGGCGTGAGAGAATAAGAAAGAGAAAAAATAGAAGGGGTAATGGAGTAATGAGTAGGTGATGATTACACAAGTGTCATCTACTTAAAGTAAATGAGCGATTAGTTATAACTAATTATGAATTGAACTAAATTGAAGTTTTAAAAATAAGACTCATTCAGACTTAAACTAATTTTGCTTAAAACTCATCTTAACTTCACTCATCTCAACCCACCTTACAGTTCCAAGTCCCTTCCAAACCATTTCATGCTAAACCGGTTTCAAAATCAAGTTTGGTTCCGTTTAGGGATGCACAAACCGGTTTTTTTCTCCAAACCGGTTCGGTTTGAAAACCGAATCGGTTTGCTCAACGGATGGTCAAAACCGGTTTGACGAGATGAGGATGTCAAACCTATAGAACCGGTTTGGATAGGTTTGAAACCGGTTTGGAGGGGTTGAAACCGGTTTGGAAACCAGTTTGGGTGATGAGGATGTCAAACCTATGCCAAACCAGCGGTTCGGACCGATTTGGGAAGCGGTTCGGATGGAACCGGTTTGAGAATGTTATAATACCGGTTTGGAAAACGGTTTTTTTGCCCACCTCTAGTTCCGTTCTTCTACCAGTTTTCTTTTATGAGCTCTATGTAGAGGTGGCCATCCAACCTGGTTCCAGGACCCGACCCGGTTCCTACCCAGTAATCTCAAGAACCGGTTGGTACCCGAAAGTTAGGACCCGGTTCCATACTTTTCCCATTCGACCGGTTAGTACCCGGACCCGAACCGGAACCGGTTCCTACCCGGACCCGGTTTGGAACCGGTTATAGCCGTTATAACCAATCTGAACGTTGGAGACCCATTTCTAGCCGTTTTTTGACCGTTTGGAACTCGAATCTGGCCGTTTTTAACACCCTAAACTAGTATAAATAGGTATTGGGTGGTATGGAGTGATCACACAACTCAAAACGCAATCCCGTACGCGAAAAAACGCTCTTTATACGTGCTTGTTTAGTCTCCATCTCTCGTTTTGGTTTTTCGTTTTCTTGTTTCCTACTCTCAAAGTCTCAATACTCTTTATACATTTCCCTTTGTTATCATGGATGCTTCACATTCTTCGGTCGGTCAAGGTTCCAACACCGAACCATCATTTGTTCGTGTTATTGAACACAATCGGAACCCGGAGATATGGTGCAATTGAGATTTCGTCGAGTTTAGTGATGGTTCTATAAAAGCTCGTTGCAAATTTTGTGGAATATTTTTAGGGAAAGAATCGAATTCGAATTTGAAGAAACACATCAACAAACCGTTTTGCAAGGCGTTGAAAAAGGATCCCGAGTCCCAACAAACGCAAATGGATTTTCAAGGTGGAATATTTAATTATGACCTTGATCGGGTTCGGGATCGAATGGCGAAGTTCGTGATTCAAGAGGCATTGCCGTTTAGCCATTTCGACAACCCTCGGTTAACAAACATGATTCGGGAGACGCTTCAACCACGCTACACCCACGTAAGTCGACAAACTCTTAGACGTTATTGTTTAAAGATGTGGAAAAATGCCAAACAAGAACTAGTTGCATATTTTGAAAATTTAAATACGGGGGTTAACTTAACTAGTGATGTTTGGTCGGCTCCACATAATCTACCCAAATCCTACCTTTGCGTCACTGCTCATTGGGTAGAACCGTCATCATGGATAATGATTAAATGCACAATTGCTTTTGAACTTTTTCCGTATCCACATACCGGTTGTCACACCCCCAATTTTCAACTAACGGAATCATACCGTTTGGGACGTGACAAACCAGGATCTCAGATCATTAGACATAACGAAGACCTCTATATGATATTCAAACATACTTTGGTCTAAAACTGTAATATCAAAATTTCAATGTTTGCGGAAGCGTTTTAAAAACCAATAACAAACGTAATGGTTTGAAATGTAAAATACAACTCCAATAGTATTCAATGTCTTAATTGATCAAAGCTAAAACACTTGAACTGAAATGCATGCATGAGACTCAATATCCTAGTCTCTGCTTGTCCTTGCTTGTGCCTTAGTGTCCTGAGAAAACATGTAAATCAAGTCAACACAAAGGTTGGTGCATACACAGGTTTAAGCATTCACAAATGTTGAAACCACAGTTTGAATATAAAGTTTACAGATAACATAATCACACGTGCATAGTCATGATAGCTAGTCATTTGTACTATTTACATAAATGGTCGACACCGAAGCTGACGTTGCCATGCTATAGCATGTTTTTGCCTTAACACTATTGTCTAGCACGAACAATAGTAATGTGTGTGTTTGGTCAGTCAAACACCTGCGTAGATCCCATCTACCAAGTGAGTTTGTCAAACCCAATAGATCTATCTTCAACTACCACGCTTTGCACTCCGGCAAATTAAACGGTTCGAAAGAGAAGGCTTTGTAATGCTATGTTTGCACTTAATGTAAACAGCTAACTCATGCAAGTGATATGTATCTAAAAGCGTTTGTTGCACATGTTTTCTCCCCCAAAACAGTTAAAATAAGAAAGGGGCCGTGTACGCACCTTTGATTGTTGCAGAATGATCAAATACGTGAATTAGCGTAGATAATCCTCTTACGAAGGATCTGTGTTTTAAACAATAATGTTGTGTTATTCGAGATGTCGTTTTGTACTTGGAATCACATACGTGTCAACACACGTATGTTAAAGTGTTAGAAATGTGCCTACGTAAATACGTGTGACTTTGAAATCATTTAATAAAATCATATCCTTGTTAACGATTTTATTTAAACAAGCGTAATTATACGCGATTTCGTTTTCGGATTAAAATATGAATTTTATTACTCTAAAACATTCGTATTCTCGTTACGTTTCCAACGCAACTCGAACGGGTTAAATCGGACTTGAAACGAATGAGATATGAACAAAATACAAAAAGGGTTTTTTTTTAATTATCAAAAACAGTTGGGGCCGGGATCGAACCCGCGACCCCCCATCCACCGCACACACCACCTACCATCTAATCTGATCAGTTTCTATTGAAAGACCATGTAATTTAATTGTTTTAAACCTCAACCGACCGGATCCCCTTTATTGAACTTTAACCGAACCATATGGTTCTCAATAGACCCGCGATTCGAATCCAATCAATCTCAGAAACATAGGGCTTTGTTTATACAGATTAAATCGAGTTCCCTTGTGTTTTTAATTGATTCAATTCGCTCAGAATTGTATAATTTTGTAACCCCAATCGGATTTAAACCTAAGTTCAAATCCTCAACTTGAATTCATCAAATTCGTTAATCTTATTCTGAAAAATCATAGGGTTTCCATTCAAACACATAATTCGAATCCTTCTGTAGTGATTAATTTGATTTACAAACTCGTTTAGATCGAAAATCCCAAAACGTTTTTGCCAAGAACCCTAGAAACTCGAAATCTAACAATTCGTTATTGATTCACGAAATTGATACATGGTTTTCAATCTAAGATGAATTTCGAACATGTCTGAAAGGTTTAATTGAATTTTATAACTCATTTAGATCAAATCCCCCAAATCATCTTTATTCAAGAACCCTAATAATCGAACATTGCCAATTCGTTACTGCCTCATGAAATTGGTATTCGTTTTAGCTTAATCGGAGGTGTCTGAAACTAATGGTAGGGTTTAATTTCATAATAACATTCATCCCAATCGAAACCCCCAAATCGTTTAAAGTAATGAACCCTAGAACTTGAACTTGGTCAATTCGATGTTAGAACCCAGAATTATCATGGGGATTTACTTAGTCGGCATGTTTAGGCTATAGGGAAATGAATTCCTACCTGGTTAGATGTCGAATCGATGTAGATCGTCTTGAAGATCAAGTTCGGCCTCACGTTTTTGACTCCAATGGTCTCCGATGCTCTTCCAATCAAATTGATTTAGATAGTATGTTCAGATAGTGCCGATTAATGTGTGTGGATGTGAATTTTGATCATTGGTGATCAATTATACCCAAATTGGAACGGTTTTGCTCTTAACCTCATCGGTTACACCTTTTAATTAACTTTCAGATTAAATTCGACCACTTAAGGGACTGATAACGTATACTAATGATTAATTATCATCAATGTGATGATTATGAGTTGTTAATTTCGGTTACAATTCCGAATTTATGTGTAATTCGAATTGTTGCTTGGATTGCCATACGAAATTTTGACTTGAAAAGTCAAAATCTACTCTTTTAAGTTTTTAACATGTTTACCTAGATTTATACTATAATTACTAAGACTTAATTCGACTGTAACCTCTTGAAATCATAAGATTTAAATTTAATGATCATAAAATCCGAATTTTGACTATCTAAAGTCAAAATTCAATGGCTTAGTATTATACACAATTTATCCTTGAAATCAAAACACTTAGGACTTGCTTTTTAATTAATCTTACCCTTATAGATTATTCTTGATCAATAACATATCATTTCGATTAATCCTAGAGTTAACGGAATTAATCGGAAAATGCCGGATTGTCACTAATTGGCTAATTGGAATATTATTGGGCTTGATTAATCCAATTGGGCCTCATAACTATAACTGGGCCTACCTTGGGCCTCATTGGCCTATCTAGACCTCATTGGGCCTACCCTGGACTTATTGGGCCTTCCTAGATCTCATTGGGCCTACACTGGCCTTATTGGGCCTACCTTGGCTCATTGGGCCTACATTTGTCCTGTTGGGCCTGTGATCTCACTATTTTCAGTTAGCGAAGTTAATTCAAAAAGTCAGATTGTCACATCATCCCCTTGTTGAAGGAATTTTCGTCCCGAAAATTAGTAAATGTTAGGAGTAGTTAGGAAACTACTTACGAGTTTAAATCGTACATGATAGTGTGATTTGATCCTTCTGTGTGCTTGTGTGTACTCACACACAGTCTAATGCTTACAACATCACAACTAAATGTGATCGTTCAATGTGACTGTTTGCGTGTACACTAGTTAGTTCACTTAACTGTGACTGTTTGTGTTTGATCATACTGTGCTGTGTAACCTCTCACATAGTGAGTGTCTGTAACCGTTTGTACTATGCAACCCTGCTCATAGCAAAATGTATGTAACTAATCATGCATGTACTACCATAACATGTAACATATGAAATGTAGCACATAAAATGTATAAAATGTAATGTAGCACAAATGTTTGTAACAAAACCAATTGAATAAAGTGTTTGTATACTGTACTATGTAATCTCACACAAAGTAAATGTTTGAATGTAGTCGACAAAATAGAAACTTCCAAAATTCATGCGTACCTGTAAATTCACGAGTACATGGGCCCCTGTATTCGTCAATTTACCTTACACAATTATTCTGGTTCCTTCTATATGTAACTCCACCATTGTTTAACCGATATCAAATGTAATGTTTGAAATATAGTACCTTGTTTGAAATTAATCATGTATGTACTACTATGAAATGTTTGTGTTTGCCTTCTGCAAGACTTCGTTTGTGTTTAGCACAATTGTTCCTACTAATTTCAATAGTATAATGTGTTTGTGCTTACAGTTTGAAATCTGAAAATGTTAGAGTGTGAAATATCACGTCATCCCCTTGTTGAAGGAAATTTCGTCCCGAAATTTAACGTGTCTTCACAGTGTTTGCAGTTGTTGTTTTGAACAAATGAGGATACTCTTCATCATTTGATATTCCCTTTCCCATGTGAATTCAAGATCACGTCTTGAATTCCACCGAACTTTGACTATCAGAATCTTGCTTTGTTTGAGTTGTTCGACCTCTCGGTCCATGATTTCAACTGATTCCTCAACGAATCGTAACTGTTCGTTCACTTGCATTTCTTCAAGTGGTACTACCAATGTCTCAGCAGGAAGACGTTTCTTTAAGTTCGAAACATGAAATACATCATGAACTCCATTGAGTTTATGCGGTAATTGAGTTGATACATTACCGGAACAATCCTTTTTAGGATCTCAAAACGTCCTATGGATGGTGTCATCTTCAAGATGACACTTTTAGGAGAATCATGTCTCCTACTTGAAATTCCAACGGTTTGTGGGGTTTGTCAGCGTAACTCTTTTGTCAATCCTGAGCCTCTGCCATACGGTTTCAGATTTGTAAGAAAATCCCACCAACGGTAAATGGTTTTCCCAACATATCTTCGAGTGTCCAAATCGTACGTTCACTTTGACCGTCGATCTGTGGATGATAGGCGGTACTCATATCCAAATTAGTCCCCAATGACTTATGAAGTGATTTCCAAAAGTTGGAAGTAAATCGGGCATCCCGATCTGATATGATAGAGATTGGCACGCCATGCCGTGCTACCACTTCTTTGATGTAAATGCGAGTCAGTTTCTCCATCTTATCAGTTTCCTTGATTGCTAAGAAGTGTGCAGATTTCGTTAATCGATCTACAATTACCCATATCGTATCACAACCACTCGGTGTACGGGGTAACTTAGTAATGAAATCCATCAAAATCTGTTCCCATTTCCACATTGGTATCTCTGGTTGTTGCAGTAAACCAGATGGCTTCTGATATTCAACTTTGACTTTCGAACAAGTCAAACATTTGCTAACGTACTTAGCAATATCAGCTTTCATGTGAGGCCACCAATACAGTGCCTTCAAGTCATGATACATCTTGTCTGATCCCAGATGGACTGAATATTTGGACTTGTGTGCTTCATCCATCATGAGTTCCCTTAAACCTCCATACAAAGTTATCCAAAGTCGATTAATGAAATAACGAATTCCATCAGACTTAGCATCCAACTGTTCTTCCATTCCCCGTAAAGATTCCTGTTCCAAGTTTTCCGTTTTCAAAGCTTCGATCTGAGCTCTGCGTACCTTGTCAGGTAAGTCAGTATGTATTGTCATCATAAGTGCATGAACCCGTCTTGTTGAAGTATCCTTTCTGCTTAAAGCATCAGCTACCACTTTAACTTTTCCCGGGTGATACTTTATCGCACACTCATAATCGCTCAACAACTCAACCCATCGTCGTTGTCTCATATTAAGCTCCTTCTGATCAAAGATATGTTGCAAACTCTTATGATCAGTATAAATAGTACGCTTAGTTCCATACAAGTAATGCTTCCAAATCTTCAAAGCAAAAACCACTGCTCCTAACTCCAAGTCATGAGTAGTGTAATTCTTTTCGTGTGTTCGTAATTGTCTGGAAGCATAAGCAATCACTTTATCACGTTGCATCAACACACATCCCAAACCTTGTGCAGATGCATCACAATACACCACAAAGTCTTCCGTCCCTTCCGGTAAAGACAGAATCGGTGCACTGCAGAGTTTCTGTTTCAATAACTGAAATGCAGCTTCCTGTTTATCCGTCCCTTCGTGATATCTTCTTCCTGTACTCTGAGTTGATGATAACCAAACCCAAGATCAATCTTCGAGTAATAACTCGAACCTTGCATGTAACATCAGTGCCGGAACCGACACCGGAACAGTGATCATATACAGTACATGAACAGTAATCAGGTACAAATTTCATGTAATTCAGTGTATTTCATATTAATATCAGGTTTCTGTATCATTTCATGTTATCAAAACAGCGAATTCATAATCATTTCAGAGAAAACAAGTTCAGAACAATGGTTCTTGAGTCGGATAATTATCTGGCAACACAGAACCATCATTTGATTTATTTGTTAGGATTTTATTATGTATAAACGTAAGTGAGGCTTTACAGAACAAAACAACACGAATGTCGTTACGTGAGTGCTAAACCGGCAGATTATTCGTATAGGTGACGATCTGTACGAATAAATCTGAAAGTTTAACGTTCTGAATGATATTCAATAATTAGAAAACAATATTGAAAAGTGTAGTTATCGTCGTGTTTGGTCGGGTGACGATTCGAACAAATACGCGCGATGACCGCGCGATTCGATTTAAACGTTAAATAAATATTTTGTAAAAATAATAATTAAAAGATATTTAGTTAATTTATTAGGAATCACAATCTAAAATAATTTTATGACTTCTATTTTAAAACCGAGTCGTTTCGTTACGAAAACGACGCGAAACCGGCGTTTCTACGCGAAACCACGCGAAACCGAACGAACCCGAACAAACCCGGGTATTTTTAGAACCATTATTATGGCATTTACTTGCCATAATCATCACCACCTACCAGCCACCAACACCCCATCTCGTCACTTTCTCTCTCTTATTTCTCTCTCTAAAAACCCTAGCCCTAACTTCTTCAATTCTTCATGAAATTTGGTGTTTTTGGTGTCTAAATCACCACCATCACTAGTAGAACTCGAAAGTACAACCGATCTAAGCTTTCAACCGACTGATTTGAGGTAAAATTCACATTTTAGTTCCGGTTTTTAGGGTTTTTGAAACCCTTTGTTCGAACACCATGTTGGCCGGTTCTACCCCATTTCGAACCTTAGGAAACACCCTACAACACCTTAGGATCATGTAGGAACAAGTGTTAGAATGAAACAAGGTCGAGTAGTTCGAAACCCCTTGTTTGCCTTGGATGTTCGAACGGCCGAATGGCCAAGAACAGCCCAACGAATGAGCCGAGCCATTCGGCGAATGGCTAAGGCCCTTCGGCCAGCCTTCATTCGATCGGCTCTCAATCGGCCCTGTCATTCGCCCCAAGGTCTCATTCGACCACCCCACTATTCGACAATGCTCCTTCGGCCAAGCACATTCGACATCATCCTCATTCGACCAGATCCCATTCGTCGGGCAGACTCAGTCGGAAACCACCATCATTCGGCCAACACCCATTCGACTGTTCAGCCTCACTCGGCCCTATTTCATTCAGTGTTGGTTCAGTCACATGGAGCTACTATTGGTCTTCATGGTTTCCTTGTATGGACAATCTTAATCGACCTAACCTTTGCATGGCTGGGAGTACATGATATTGTGCATGTGATTCACGTTGGCATGCACGAATCGCTTAAGAATGACATAGGGTTCTAAGAAGACATCATAGGGATGGGTATGGAGACACTAATAAAACCCTATGCATGCATGTGGGAGGTATAAACACACCCACACATCGTAGTGTGTAAGTGTGTGTGCATGCATGGAGTCAAATTCTTAACGTGTGTGCATGAAACTAATTAGAGATTCATGATCATGCAATAGATTAAATGTGGGTGTTAATATTCATTTTGTGATTCTAATACATCGGGAATCCTTTGTAAAATCATATGGATCAAAATGGTTAAATGAGATTTCGAGTGTTGATTTAATTATTACATTTAAACCTTATCAGCTTTCATAAGAACTTGTAACCAAATTAAGATGATTCACTTGAATTATCTATGAGGGATTAAACAAATCACAGGTTAACATTGGGCCCAAAGTTGGCCCAATGGGTTTCATCTAGGCCCATCACATGTTAACCGGTATTCATGTAAACTAAAGATGTTTTTGTAAAAGAAAATAAATTATAAACCTTGTTAAATTAATTAAGTGATTTCTAAATAAAAGATTAACTGAAAATGAGTTACTTAAAAATGTGTTAAATTAGGATGAGAATGTAACCGGATAAAAACCCTACTTATCTAGGGTTTATTTTGGGAATTGGGTAACTCAAAGGAATTAAGTTAGATCAATTAGAAAGAGCCATAGAAATATATTAGTACTTTAGGACACTTAGTTGCACACCGAGACCAAACCCTAGACCTAACGTCTACTATAGATACTCATCGTATGCGGATTCTCTTAAAACAAATTCAGGAACCGAAGATACTTAGACTACAACAACGAGCGTGCATTCTGTGGTAATTCAATACAAAGCAACACAGGTGAGTTCATTGCCCCTTTTCTAACATTTTTGTTTTAAAACGCGGGGCTGAGAAGCATGCGTAAACTGTTTTATTTAAACTGTTTATTTAAATGCTTTTATTTATTATATGTTTTACATATATATGTTTGTTGATACTCCTAGACTCCTGTCTAAGAAATTATTAAACAGATCAAATTATCAAATTAATTAAAGTACTCTTATGAGTAATACTTTAATTTAAACTTTAAATCAACCCTTAGTCCATAAATCTCCAATTCAAGAATCTAAACTCCAAGTGGAATCAAATGAACAAAATCAAAAGATCACATTCAAAGAAATCATAGCTCAGTGTGAGATCTGAGATCCAAGAATCAATATCAAATCAATTATCATTGTGAATAATGGGAAAGTCAAAAGATCAAGATCAAGAGACTCAAGAAATCAGATATCATAAATGTGTGTGAATCATGTTAATAATGAAATCATTATGATCTAATGAAATCATTAATGCTCAAGTTATGGTGGATGTCAGTTGTATATGGAATCAAGACCACGTGTAACACACATATAAAGTCCCTTTCAGGTATAGAAGACTCCTGTAGTCAGGCTATACGGGCAATAACATGAACGATCAAATGGAATCAATATCAAAGTCAAAATCATGAGAATCAAGAGATCAAGAATCATAGGATATCCTTAAAGTCCCACTCAGATGCAGAAGACCATTGAGTCAGGCTGTAACGGGCAAAACATTAAAGTCCCACTCAGATGCAGAAGACCATTGGGTCAGGCTGTAACGGGCAAAACATTAAAATCCCGCTCAGTTCAGGTGTACTCCTTGTGAGTTATGCCTGACATGGGTCACGTGTGAGAGGTTACTACTTGGACAACCACCCACAACTAAGTCTAATTGATTGAGTTAAATCAGGCCCAATCATCATGTCTTAGTTGCATTTAAATATTTTATTTAATTATTTAATTAAATAATTGGCATTTTACTATTATCACTGACTTTTATGAAAAACATACATCTATAAGGAATTCAAGAGGATCAAAGGCAAATCAGATTTCAATATCATGATCTAAATCAGAAGTGTTAGGTAAAAATGCTTAATTATCATTAACAACAGTGCCATATGCATATTAGTATGTGGTGGGATAGCGTCTGGGCTTGACCCTTTCGTGATTCCCTATATATAAGCATGCCGATGTGGATATTACATGTGGAGTTAATGAGGTTAGGGTCTTTACCAAAAGAGGTTTTCAAATCATTTTCAAATCATAAAACTATATGAACTCACCAACCATGTGTTGACTTGATTTTTGCATGACTTCTCAGGGGACGAACAGGTCAACTAAGGAGTTATTCCTCTTGGACTAGGACTTCAGATAGAAGACTTAGCATTTTGGACCTGCATACTTTTGAAGACATCATTATACAAATTATTTTGTATATCTTGTGTAAATACAAGATAGAAATATATGATGTTGATGGTAGATTTACATTGTTAAATTATAAACAATACTGATGTAATTTAACTTTGTAATTCTATTATATTTAGCATTTCTCAGTTATATCATGTGCAATGTAAACAATCTGATCATCACGATTATCACTCACGATATCGCGCCCCGGGAACCTTCCGCCCGACGGGACAACCGATCCTATCCCGCCGGCTCGGGGTGTGACATTGCAACTGATCGAGCAGATCGTCAATTCTAGGTAACGGATACCGGTTCTTGATAGTAACCTTGTTCAATTCCCGGTAATCTATACACATACGGAAAGTTCCGTCCTCCTTCTTTACAAACAACACTGGAGTTCCCCACGGTGAAAAACTAGGTCGTATGAAACCCTTATCCAACAACTCTTGCAATTGTGTAGATAATTCTTGCATCTCAGACGGTGCAAGTCGATAAGGCGCCCTAGCTATCGGTGCTGCATCTGGTGTAAGGTCGATTCGAAATTCCACCGGTCTGATAGGTGGTAATCCCGGTAGGTCTTCTGGAAATACTTCAGGAAATTCACAACCCACTGGGATGTCTCCAATCTTCTTCTCATCTACCGGCTTCTCAGTTATAAGTGTTATAACTGCTGCATGACCTTACGCAGTCGTTTGTGTGCTTTCGTACAAGATATGAGACGCAGTGGCGCACTGCTCTTCTCACTTTATACATACAGTGTCTCCCTATGTGAAAGCGGTATATGGACGAGCTTTTGATAGTATACTATTTCAGTCTGGCGTTTGGACAACCAATCCAAGCCAATGACTACATCAAAACTGCCTAGGGCGGTAGGCATAAAATCAATGTCATGTGTTTGACCCATCAAGTCAACAACTAACTTATTATCAGCTAGTTCTATATCGTATGGGTTTTCTAAAGCCATAGGACTAACACTTAGCAATTTACAAAATTTGCTAGATACAAAACCCTGATCTGCATCAGTGTCAAATATCAATAAGACAGAATGATTATTCAAGAGGAACGTACCTGTAACGACGTTGGGATCTTCCCGTGCCAGACGTCCTCCAATCACAAAAGCCCTGTTCGAACAACATTTGTGTTGTTGTTGCTGTTTCCTTTTGTAGTTATGTCATTAGCCCTTCTTTTCTTGAGTTGTGGGCATTCTTTCTTGAAATGTCCTGATAAGCCACACTCAAAACATCCTTTCTGTGTGTAGTTCCGGTTCAGTGAGCTTGACTGAAGTTCCCCTCGACAGTCTTTTGCTACATGACCTATCTTTCTGCATCGCTGACATCGGTACTTGTCACATTGATTCCCAAAGTGATGGAATCCACATCTGTTGCACTTTGGGTATTTACCATTATACCCTCCCGATGACTGTTGGTTATTGTTTGGATTGTGATGGGTTTTGTTTGATTCCTGCTTGCGGTTTTGCTGAAATGACTGCTGAGTGCAATTCTTGGAATCAATGCCATCCCATTTTCTTTTGTGGTCTCCCATTTTAGCTGTTACTGTTCGTTTGGGTAGTGTCCCTCGTTGCATCGCTTGATCAGTCAGTTGGTGTGCCAGTCGAATAGCTTGCTGTATGGTGGTAGGATTTACAGATATGATCAATTTTCGAATCTGAGATACCAGCCCTCTAATGTATCTCCTGATCCACTTGCTAGGTGGGGTTGCCCTGTGCGGTAAGAGTCTTGCTAATTGCTGGAATCGAGTAGTGTATTCCTCAATATTAGAACCTTTCATCTTGAGTTGTTCGTATTCATCCTCAAGTTTTTGCATTTCATCACGGGAACAATACTCTTCCTGCAACAGGATTTTAAATCCGTTCCAAGTAAGTGTATTGGCTGTATTCAAACCGAGTGTCTGTACGATAGAGTCCCACCATGTCAAGGCTGAACCCTCCAAAGTACCAATAGCATATCTGACCTTGTTTTCTTTCGGACAATTGCACCTCCCAAACACCGATTCTAACTGTTCAATCCATCGAAGAAGTCCAATGGCTCCTTCCGATCCTTTGAAATTACATGGTTTACAGTTCAAGAATGTCTTGAATGTGCACACTTGTGAGTTTACCAGTTCCCCCGTTGGATCTTGTGATCCTATTTGGTGTGTTTGCGTATAGTTTGCGATTGCCTCGGTGATTCGAGTGTTAATAAGTGCCTCAAGTTCCGTTGCGTTCATGTTAATGTTCTCTCCAACCATGATCTTCCTATTTACAAATATACATAATGAGACTACACCCATCGCATAATCATCACTCTTGCACAAAGTAACTGTAACACACCATCATTGTCATTAAGATAACAATTCTTAATTATTTGTGATAAATTAGTGTTTACAATTGTTTGTCAAAGAGATGCAAAACACGAAATCTACTTTTATGAGTACAACCCACCCATATAAGTTTGTTATTTAGAAAGTAAATGAAAATAACTAAATTCCATCGTTTGGTTGATCAACGGTTGATGATGAATCTTCCAATTCTGCTGGACCAGTCACTACTCCATGCTGATAACGCATATGCCCAGTGATGAGGGTCATGGCCTCCCCAGCCAAGTCTCTCACTATATTGGCTTCAATCGCCGCTGCACCAGCCCGTGCATTGGCTTCCTCGGCCCTTGCCTCGGCTACAACTACACGTAACTCAGTAGTTTCTAGTCGTGCAGTGAGTTCGAGGATCGTCCCTCGCATCATCAAGATCGTTTCCACCAAATTTTCCTGTTCTTCATTAGTCCTAACCAACTCCTCAGTGAGGTTATCCCACATTTGTGTCAGCCAGTTGTTATTCTCAAGCAATTCTGTGATCATCCTTGCTACTTCCCGCATGTTGCGGATTTCGCGCTCCATGCGTGCAACAAAAGCAGCAAATGCCTGTTCTAGTGGATATCCTAGAGCAGGTAACGTCCAAAGGCTATTAGCGGTGTTGACAGTTGGTGGTGGCACTCGTTCTTCCCACACCCAGCTGCGTATGAGATCAGGAAACCATTGCCAATATTGGTTGTTCCCCCTTTGTTGAACATGTGTTTCCTCCCCATAGTGGATCGTATCATCCACTGGTTCGATTCTCCTTGTCATGATGTCTGACAATGCTACTACTTGTTCCGCAGTGTGAGTAGGTGTAGGTGATGACGCCATGTCTGTTACAAAATGTCATATGTAAATGCATATAAACTATCGTGTAAGTAAGTGTCTAATGTCTACAGTTATAGTCTAAGTCTACAAATGCAAACCTAGTTCGCTATAACCAATGGCTCTGATACCAATCTGTCACACCCCCAATTTTCAACTAACGGAATCATACCGTTTGGGACGTGACAAACCAGGATCTCAGATCATTAGACATAACGAAGACCTCTATATGATATTCAAACATACTTTGGTCTAAAACTGTAATATCAAAATTTCAATGTTTGCGGAAGCGTTTTAAAAACCAATAACAAACGTAATGGTTTGAAATGTAAAATACAACTCCAATAGTATTCAATGTCTTAATTGATCAAAGCTAAAACACTTGAACTGAAATGCATGCATGAGACTCAATATCCTAGTCTCTGCTTGTCCTTGCTTGTGCCTTAGTGTCCTGAGAAAACATGTAAATCAAGTCAACACAAAGGTTGGTGCATACACAGGTTTAAGCATTCACAAATGTTGAAACCACAGTTTGAATATAAAGTTTACAGATAACATAATCACACGTGCATAGTCATGATAGCTAGTCATTTGTACTATTTACATAAATGGTCGACACCGAAGCTGACGTTGCCATGCTATAGCATGTTTTTGCCTTAACACTATTGTCTAGCACGAACAATAGTAATGTGTGTGTTTGGTCAGTCAAACACCTGCGTAGATCCCATCTACCAAGTGAGGTTTGTCAAACCCAATAGATCTATCTTCAACTACCACGCTTTGCCCTCCGGAAAATTAAACGGTTCGAAAGAGAAGGCTTTGTAATGCTATGTTTGCACTTAATGTAAACAGCTAACTCATGCAAGTGATATGTATCTAAAAGCGTTTGTTGCACATGTTTTCTCCCCCAAAACAGTTAAAATAAGAAAGGGGCCGTGTACGCACCTTTGATTGTTGCAGAATGATCAAATACGTGAATTAGCGTAGATAATCCTCTTACGAAGGATCTGTGTTTTAAACAATAATGTTGTGTTATTCGAGATGTCGTTTTGTACTTGGAATCACATACACACGTATGTTAAAGTGTTAGAAATGTGCCTACGTAAATACGTGTGACTTTGAAATCATTTAATAAAATCATATCCTTGTTAACGATTTTATTTAAACAAGCGTAATTATACGCGATTTCGTTTTCGGATTAAAATATGAATTTTATTACTCTAAAACATTCTTATTCTCGTTACGTTTCCAACGCAACTCGAACGGGTTAAATCGGACTTGAAACGAATGAGATATGAACAAAATACAAAAAGGGTTTTTTTTTAATTATCAAAAACAGTTGGGGCCGGGATCGAACCCGCGACCCCCCATCCACCGCACACACCACCTACCATCTAATCTGATCAGTTTCTATTGAAAGACCATGTAATTTAATTGTTTTAAACCTCAACCGACCGGATCCCCTTTATTGAACTTTAACCGAACCATATGGTTCTCAATAGACCCGCGATTCGAATCCAATCAATCTCAGAAACATAGGGCTTTGTTTATACAGATTAAATCGAGTTCCCTTGTGTTTTTAATTGATTCAATTCGCTCAGAATTGTATAATTTTGTAACCCCAATCGGATTTAAACCTAAGTTCAAATCCTCAACTTGAATTCATCAAATTCGTTAATCTTATTCTGAAAAATCATAGGGTTTCCATTCAAACACATAATTCGAATCCTTCTGTAGTGATTAATTTGATTTACAAACTCGTTTAGATCGAAAATCCCAAAACGTTTTTGCCAAGAACCCTAGAAACTCGAAATCTAACAATTCGTTATTGATTCACGAAATTGATACATGGTTTTCAATCTAAGATGAATTTCGAACATGTCTGAAAGGTTTAATTGAATTTTATAACTCATTTAGATCAAATCCCCCAAATCATCTTTATTCAAGAACCCTAATAATCGAACATTGCCAATTCGTTACTGCCTCATGAAATTGGTATTCGTTTTAGCTTAATCGGAGGTGTCTGAAACTAATGGTAGGGTTTAATTTCATAATAACATTCATCCCAATCGAAACCCCCAAATCGTTTAAAGTAATGAACCCTAGAACTTGAACTTGGTCAATTCGATGTTAGAACCCAGAATTATCATGGGGATTTACTTAGTCGGCATGTTTAGGCTATAGGGAAATGAATTCCTACCTGGTTAGATGTCGAATCGATGTAGATCGTCTTGAAGATCAAGTTCGGCCTCACGTTTTTGACTCCAATGGTCTCCGATGCTCTTCCAATCAAATTGATTTAGATAGTATGTTCAGATAGTGCCGATTAATGTGTGTGGATGTGAATTTTGATCATTGGTGATCAATTATACCCAAATTGGAACGGTTTTGCTCTTAACCTCATCGGTTACACCTTTTAATTAACTTTCAGATTAAATTCGACCACTTAAGGGACTGATAACGTATACTAATGATTAATTATCATCAATGTGATGATTATGAGTTGTTAATTTCGGTTACAATTCCGAATTTATGTGTAATTCGAATTGTTGCTTGGATTGCCATACGAAATTTTGACTTGAAAAGTCAAAATCTACTCTTTTAAGTTTTTAACATGTTTACCTAGATTTATACTATAATTACTAAGACTTAATTCGACTGTAACCTCTTGAAATCATAAGATTTAAATTTAATGATCATAAAATCCGAATTTTGACTATCTAAAGTCAAAATTCAATGGCTTAGTATTATACACAATTTATCCTTGAAATCAAAACACTTAGGACTTGATTTTTAATTAATCTTACCCTTATAGATTATTCTTGATCAATAACATATCATTTCGATTAATCCTAGAGTTAACGGAATTAATCGGAAAATGCCGGATTGTCACTAATTGGCTAATTGGAATATTATTGGGCTTGATTAATCCAATTGGGCCTCATAACTATAACTGGGCCTACCTTGGGCCTCATTGGCCTATCTAGACCTCATTGGGCCTACCCTGGACTTATTGGGCCTTCCTAGATCTCATTGGGCCTACACTGGCCTTATTGGGCCTACCTTGGCTCATTGGGCCTACATTTGTCCTGTTGGGCCTGTGATCTCACTATTTTCAGTTAGCGAAGTTAATTCAAAAAGTCAGATTGTCACACCGGTGACCTTTTATTTCAAATTTTAGATTATGTAATAACGTCGTTTAAGTTAAAAAAAAATATTTTCAATGGCATTTGATAACGCTTCAAACAATACGACGGCGGTTGATAAATTAAAACTAAAATATTTGCCGTTATGTAATGGTATATTTTTTCACTCAAGATGTGTTGCACATATAATAAATTTAATTGTGCAAGACGGTATTGGCACTGATGATGTTACAACGTTTATAAACGGTTGTAGACAAATGCTGCATGATATTTTTAAAAAGAGTAGGAAACGACATATGACATATAGGAAATTTTGTAAAGATACGGGGAGGGTTGCTTTGGGTGCAAATTCGAATGTACCTCATAGATGGAATTCCACTTGCCTAATGCTTGAAAGTGCTTTACGATAAAAAGATACTTTGCAAATGTTTAACCATAGTCTCTTCGACCGGGGAATGGTCGACGCGTTTTTGGATAGTTCTTGGGAAAATATCCAATTATTATCTGAATTTCTTGAAGTTTTTATATCATCAACTACTAAACTATCAGGGACTTATTACCCGACTAGTTCTTTGGTTCTTTGCAGAGTTATTTTTAATGGTTACAAACTTTAAAAATTTTGAAAATAAAAATGAAATATTTTCTAACATGATATTACCGATGCGAAATAAATTACTAAAGTATTTTCTTGACTTACCACCCGTTTTTACTTGCGCGGCCACTTTAAACCCAATTTTAAATGTTACGGGGGTGGAATGCTTGATAGACGAAATTTATGACGCTCTTGACATACACGAGATATACCCAAGCTTTTCAACCGAAACAAAAAAAGTTTTTACTAATAATTTACAATCTATGTATGACTGTTATTTGATTAAATATGGTTCCAACACACATATGCCCACCCCTGGCTCCTCATCAAGTTTGAGTGCTTTTCAAGCACGAGATCCGATGGTTAACCTATTGAACACGGTTCGAAACATCACGACAAAACGTCAAAGGGGTAATACCCCTTCAAGCGAACTCGGCCGGTATAGTGATACGGATTACTCATCTGATATGACGGCCGAGTCATATCGCAATTTTGATATTTTGGCTTGGTGGAAAGCAAAGGAATCCGATTTTCCGATTCTTTCCGCCATGGCCCGTGATTTACTAACTATCCAAGCTTCCACGGTAGCTTCGGAATCTGCATTTTCTCTTAGTGGCAGGGTCTTGTCGTTAAGAAGAACAAAACTCACTCCCGAGTCGGTAGAAATGTGCATATGTTTAAAGGATCATTTGGACTCGATCGATCATATTCAAGATCAAACAACCTCGAAGATGAAACATCCATTGAAGTAAAAGTACATGACGAAGAAGTTGAAGAAGGCTTATCACCCGGCCTATCCGACGAAGAACTCGCATTTGAAGCTAACTTCGGTCGTTCGCAACAAAACGACACAAATCTTTGATTTTAATGTTTTATTAGTTGTTTGTAACTTTTCTTTTGTTTTTAAACTACTTAAAATAATTAATGATTTTATGTTTGTTTTTAACATTTGTTATTATTAACCAATTCATAACTTTTAATACAAAAAACAATTTAATTAATAAAACCCTAATAAAACCTTAAACAAATCAAACCTAATAAAAAACTAATCAAACCTTTAACTAATAATTAATTAAACCCAAATAAAACCTTAAACAAATCAAACCTAAACCTTAAACAAATCAAACCTAATAAAACCTTAAACTTATCAAATATTTAATTAATAATTAATTAATAAACCCTAATTAAACCTTAAACAAATCAAACCTAAACCTTAAACTAATCAAACCTAACACTATTAATTAATAAAACCCTAATAAAAGCTTAAACTAATCAAATTAAATAATAGTTTAATGTTTTATTTGTTTAAGGTTTTATCTTTGATTTGTTTAAGGTTTATTAATAAGTTTAAGGTTTTATTAGGGTTTATTAATTATTAGTTTAAGGTTTTATTAGGGTTTATAAATTATTAGTTTAAGGTTTGATTAGAGTTTAGTAATTATTAGTTTAAGTTTTAATTAGTTTAATGTTTTATTAGGGATTTAGGGTTTTACTAATTATTATTTTAAGTTTTGATTACTTTAAGGTTTTATTAGAATTTTGTTCACGTCTAACGGTCAACGAGGTAAAAAAAAATCTTGAAAAAAAAACAAGTGGAACTGGTTTGGAACCGGTTCTTAAACAGGAACCGGAACTGGACCCTACCCTAACCGGGTACGCCGAATAGGGTTCTTTGTGAGTGGAACCGGTTCGTGTCTTGGGTGGAACCGGTTCGTGTCTTGGGTGGAACCGGTTTGGAGGAACCGATAGGTCTTAGGAACCGGTTCCTGAAAAAAAACCGGTTTGGCCACCTCTAGCTCTATGTGGCTTTGGGCCTTTGAGCTTACTGATAACGATTGTGGGCTAACTAGTTCGAATTTATAGGCACAAGTGGGTGGTAATGGTCCATTACGGATCCATATTAGGTCTAATCAAAGCAAGCTTCCAGTCGATGTTCTGAACAGTGAACTATCGAAAGAAGACGGGAATCTTGGGCCTGTTGTTGCTATGAAGGGCCTACTATTGTAAGTGGGTTGGTAGGGTTCATTGAGAAGAAGTGTCCCTTGCAAGCGGGCTTCAGCCCAATGGGTTTTAGTGAATGAAGATACATTGACGTGATCTGGAGACTTGAAGCCCATGAATACTGGGCCAAGTGAGCTTGATTTTTGCGACAGCACAAATTGCCGGTCAAAAAAATAATAAATAAATAAATAAATAAAATTAAAAGCACAAATTCCCAAAAAAAAATTATTGAATTTTTTGTAAGAGGAATTTTTTTATTTTTTTGAAATTATCATCAAAATAAACTATTTTTGTTTTTTTGTGTGAATTTTAGACACGATGTTATATTTAAAATGTAAGAACTCTGCTCAATCTCACATTGAACTTTGTTATATTTTTGTTACTGTTTGTCCTTCAATATATTCGATGATAATTGCTCACTTTTCAAATACAGATAAAATTATGATATTTTTATTAATTGAATTACTACTATTCAACTTGAAATTTTATTTAAAAAATTAAACCGTTACTCCACTAAATTAAATATAAAAATTATAATTATTTAAACAATATGTTTTTATATAATCATACATTTATTGTAGAATGAATAAAGTATATGTAGAAAGACAACACATTTCCTTTCTACTTGTGACATATGAGGCTATGATTGACTACACGTATGAATTTCTTAAACGACACATACCTAACATGAAATTTACACGTTCAGATAAAACATAACCATGTTTGATGTTTGGGTCAGTTTGAGCAAACCCGCGGTTAAGACTCGTTTATCATCCCTATGCATATTCGCATCTTCAATAATTATGTTTTACAAACTGACTATATATAGTTGCTATTTGATAACATAAAGAGATGAGAAACTCTATTGGTAGCGATCGAAAAACCGAAAGTGTTACGAGTGGCCGCCAAATCAGTTTAAACTCGATCCAACTTTAAAAGAAAAAAACCTTTTGACCTTTGTTGACTCAAACGTGTTTGGGCCAAAAATATGGCTTGTACACCTCTAGAGTTCGTGGCATAGTTGCATTATGTGAACTAGACATGGGCAAAAAAAACCGGTTTGGGTTTACGAACCGGTTCCATCCAAACCTATTCTCAAACCGGTACGAACCGCCGGTTTTGCATAGGTTTGACATCCTCAGTGGCGGACCCAGAAATTTTTTTCATGGGGTCGGAAATATTTTGTGGGCGATTTACGTCATTAAATATGTCATTTTTTTACAAGTTCAAAATGGGTCAGGTTGGGCCGGGTTAGATAGCCCGAAAAAATGATAAACCTAAATAAAATCATAAATATGTAATAAAAGTACGTTAAATCGTCATCTCGTTTATTATGATTAAATGATAAAAGTATTATCTTTCGAAAGGATTCGCAAAAATGATATTCAATTTAACAAATTTGAGATTCAAAAAAGGTGATAACTAGTCTAAATTTTCTTTTTATACACTGTTTCATATTTACCTAAATATACCTATTATATCCAAATCAACTAAGATTCTCATCATGATAACAACTTTCAACTTTTAATATTATACTTAAATGACTAAATCATATACAAATTTAACTATTTGACAAATAAGTGGCTTGATTGAGTCCAAATGACAAAACCGTTAAAGTTAAGGTGTTCCTCTTCTTTAGGTCAAAGATTTGTGCCCATTAAAGACTGATTGATATAGAAAATTACTGATAAAAAAATCTAACAAATAAGCATATTGGGATAAAAGTGATTGAATATTAAATTAAATTGTTAATTAATAATTGATTTTTATCACTAGTAATGCATAATGTGTTATTTTTATGTTAATTTTACTAGTGTTGGTTTTAAATTAAGCTTCATAATTGTTGTCAAAAATTCATGGGGATCGGTGATAAAATTTATTGGGGGTCAGTTGAAATTAAATCATATATATAACAAATAATTTTTTTTTTCATGGGTGTCGGTCGACCCCCATGGTCATTAATTAGGTCCGCCCCTGGACATCCTCATCTCCCAAATCGGTTTCAACCCCTTCAAACCGGTTACAAACCTATCCAAACCAGTTCTATAGGTTTGACATCCTCATCTCCCAAACCGATTTCCAAACCGAACCGGTTTTTACCCAAACCGAATGTGAACAATCTTGGTTGGGCTCAAAACTTATTAGGTAATGAATTTTATTTGGTAGGCCTTTTAGATATGTTTTAAACTTTTATACGAGTCGATAAACAAACACGAACATAGGCTTAAAAGTTTATATGAACTAACCGCGGCTTGAGTTCAAATTAGATTGCGCTGAAGTATTTTTTAAGTTTCTTTTCAGGCTAATTTTTATATTGGTTATACGAACCCTCAAGTATGTAAAGATGCACTGATCCTGGCCTTCGTCTATTATATATTAACCATGTTATGTGCAAAGCAAGAGTTGGATTATGTTATCAATCTAGTCAGCTTGAAATCACTGCTACAAAAATCACCATAATGCAACTTTTATAGTTAAAAAAAGGTTGCATTAGCTGCAGTTGCATTAGATCTAATGCAACTTGTTTGTTACATAATGCAACTTTCTTTTTCCTAATGCAACTTTTTTAAATGCAAATTTTAAAAAAAGTTGCATTATGTAATAAAAATGTTGCATTAGACTAATGCAACTTCACATAATGCAACCTATTTGCAACATTTTGTGTCAAAAAATGTTGCATTAGGCTTATTTTGTAGTAATGCATATTTCAGATTAACAGGTTGAAGTGAACATCCACACAACCCATATATTGTCCATGTCAAATCAAATACATCAACTATCAAATGGTCGCACTTAAAACTGGGGGTAGAATCATTTAGTTTGTTTGTGAATGTGAGGAGTATATTTTGCAATTTAAACATTCAATTACTACAACTCAAATGAACTTTTTTCTTATTATAATATTTCTAATTGCTTTTTTTTTTTCTTATTTACAATTCTCAATTAATATAGTTGACTTTATATATTTAGTTAGTTTTTCATTCCATTTCAGGTAAAACCTCCTTGAAGTATCAACTAGTGAAGAAAGAAAGAATCCTAACAGACAACCTATCCCTTCTCTTGTCTTTTTAAAAAAAAGTTTAAAACTAAAGTAATAAACTCTAAATATTAACATTTGCTAAATAAAACATTTTAAATTCTAACTAAAAATCTTTTAATTAAAGGCCTTAAAGATGATGCTTCTGCCTCAAGTTAAAGGTTAGCAAAAGCCCACATATGATGGTTTGAAACTTCAGAAAATGTTCAAAAGATTTGATCATTTGAAGGCCTTTCTTGGATGGTAGCACTTATTTTCATACATGTTTTGGGGTTACCATCTACTTTTTGAATTCATGGGCGCTCTATTTAGGAATTGTAATTAAAATTATAAAACAAAGTCATATATAGGTTAGTCAATTTATTAAATGAGTTAATCTCCAAGAAAGTGACATAGTGGTTAAAGTGGAGGAAGAACAACTTAGAGGTCTTAAGTTATATTCTCACTTAGGTAGATTTTCCTTGGAAGCCACCGAACCGGCTGCTTTCGATTGCGCTTTATCTGTTCCTCCAGGTTAGTCAAGTATTGGGAAACATGAGTGTTTACCATATAAGTAGGTTCCTAAGCCAAAAAAAATATATTATTAATGAGTTGTAATTGGGTGGTTGTGTTTTATAATTAAGTTATAATAGATATATCAAAAAGAAATTATTTTCCAAGCAAGGGTTAGAAAACAACAATCTTAATATGATTTGGAATGAAACTTTTCAAAGTCCAATTTAAACCCAATCTTTTTTCTTTCTATCTTGATCTGTTCTTGCTATTGTTACTATTGATGTATGACTCCTCAAACAATCTTAACAATATACTTATTTCAAAATTTTACAGACAAAAACTAAAATTTATATAAACAATTTACAGGAAAAAAATTAAATTCAAATAGAAACATACAATTATACAACAATAAAAATTATGTTTTGAATATACGAATCATTGATTTGAAAATCTTGAAAATAAACATATGATCCACATGAAATTGAATAAAAAATTGGGATTTGAATAAAAAAATATGGTTTAATGTGGACCCATGTTTATATTCAAAATTTCAAATCAATGGCTTATATAGGGTTAAAAAATTTTCTCTATAAAATCGAGTTTTCACATGATACAATTTCTTGTATATATATAAACATATTTGCTGATTCAACTAAATGTATTATCAGTGTGTGTGATACGTCTGAGATTTATTTAAGTCAAACCCAAGACTTTTCTTTTTAGGTTTGTGTTGTGTTAAAATTTCACGCGTGTAAATAGATAGGTCATTTGATGTGTAGATTAGACTTAAATTTGGAACACTTATTATGCATTTTACATTATTATTACTCAACAAAATAAATTTTAAGATTGAATTTTAGAGCACAATCTTGTGTAATACCGAACTACTTAACTTAAAAAGCGTATTCATTGTCGGATATTCGAAATTTCGGAGTTGGAAATCCAAACGGAAATCCAAACTGAGGAAAAAAAAGTAAAATGATTAAAAATATTCAGATATTCAAAAATTATCTGAAATATCTGAAAATTTTCCGAAATATCCGCATTTCCGGATATCCATACTTTTGGATATTTTTTTTCAGATCTTCGGATATTTTGGATTCGGTTCTAGTGATATTTTCTTTAAAAATAACCCTACTTAACTGAACATGTTTAGTTTCATCATAGTATGTTGATCTAAATCTTATTTTTTTATATTTCATTTCCCTATGTTTGTTAAATAAAATGTAAAATAACTTTTAAATATTTACTTCATTAAATCGATAACGCATCACAAGAATTTGAGATTGAATTTACATCTACTATTGTATCTGATTTTAAAAAAATCATGTAAAATATTCAAGCTAATTTTATATTACCATTTATAAGATCAAATAATTTGAGAAAATATGTTTTTAATTTTTATATCTATTAAAATAATTTAATCATATACATACACGGAGATAATTAAGAGCAACTAGCTTCTCATTCCTAGGAACACAAAATAAATTAACTTTGATTGACCAGGATAATGATTGATAATATGGATATAAACGAACCAAAAATAAACTTTCTTGTTTGTTTATTTAACTAGAATTCAAGTTTAAATATTATGGTATTTATCAAAAAATCTAAAAGTAAAAAAATAAAAACATAAAACACATTTCACGAATAAACATAATAAACGAACGTATACGAACATAAATGAAACATTACTGAATATTCGCGAATACAAATGAACAAACATGACATCAGTTCATGTTTGTTCATTTAATTAAACGAACATGATTTCTTATTCAAGTTCGTTTATTCCCATAAACGAATTTTCTTGGCTCATTACGACATATTCGTTGAATATTTGGCTCATTTACAACTAATTTTCGTTTTCTTGTGAAGCCTCTTATATGTATACGATAGTAGCAAATAAGTGCACGTCTCTCATAAGACACAAGCTAGGCATCTAAAGAGGCCAATAATCGATCGTTTCCTTAATAATTTAAAAATGTGATGTTTCATGTCTTCGTCACAAAAGTTAATAAAACATATTTTAGTATTACGAGGCAAGATTTTCAATTAATTAGTTATTAAAAGTTTTAAAATAATTTATTTATTCTTAAAACTATGATACACGCAAAGTTAATCATCTATCCTTCTTAAAATAATTTATTTAGAATATAACCTTTCTACCAACATAATGACTACATAAATTTTTGTTTTTATGTTTATTAGACTTTATTAGCCTAATATACTATCATACGTGTTGTATACTTATTCCAATTTAAAATATCATATTAAATGCTAATTTAAGTTTTATTATTAGTCGTGTAATCTACTTCTAATGTGTGTGTATTTGTATGTGCATGCGTTTGTCGAAATTAACAAATAATTTTTTTTTAAATGGCTTCAGGCTGAACGACTAATTTAAGCCATAACGGGCACACATCCAAAGGCAGGGCCAGTCGTCACCTCTTCAACCACAAGATAAGCGGGAACAGTATAAATCCGTAAACCCTCTCCCCTGCTTAGGTTTGAACCTATGATCTCAATAAGGTGCAGCTTCTCCCGTTCATTGCAATACCGCTAGGCTAGAAGCCCTTTGGTAAAGATCAATCCAAATAATTTTGATAACAAATAATAATTCACTCCAATTGTGGTAACCACAATAATTTTGATAAGATCAATCCAAATATTTGAGATATTTATCATCATTATTATACATGCACAAAGTTAACTTTCTGATTTTATTTGTTTGCGTAAATTTTAATGCGTTTAGGATCTTACACAAGTGTAAGTTTTTGTTACAATAAATGTACCTGTCAACTTAACACAAACTCACACTTATTTTAAATCTTAAACACATGTAAATTTGTACGCACATAAAAAATGAAAATGTTATACATGTGTAATAATGATTATAAAAACATAAATATTTGGATTGATGTTGACAGAGTTATCTCGATTATCACAATTAAAGTAGGTTATCAGTAGATCCATACCACACACAAACAAATATCATGCCATTTCTAATAGCTTCATGTTGGCAATTTTCATAAATGGGTTATTAAAACAAATATCATTTTAGTTTCCGAATACAAGTAGTAAAAAACATGTTACATAAGTTTAGAAAATAAAAAAGTTTATTACAATTAATATCTTTATGTTTTAAACCATAATGAAATTATCGGAACACAACATATACAAATAGTAAAAACATGCTACATAAGTTTCCTACCGTAAATATTTTTATGTTCTAACACAACAAATTTGACAAATAGATCAATTTAATTAACTTACAAAAGAGCACCCCAAAGATTTAAACATCCTAGCTAAATCATTTTAATATAATTACATGTATAATAACTATAAGATAACAACGTGTTTGACCCAACTCAACAGCTTCACTTTTTAAAATTATATATATATATATATATATATATATATATATATATTAATATTGTATTTAATTTTGAATGAATTAAAAAGAGGAGAATAAAGTTTAGTTCGGTAGGCAACGCGTAACTATTATTGGTGTAACGACATTGTCTTAGTTAGGAACGAGTGTAGGGGGCAAGTGTTAGATGATGGGCCATAAACATTCACGGAATTTTAAAAAAATATATATTCATAAACGGCTGAAAATCACGGGCCCAAATTTTTTTCACTATTACTATGATAACTTTTATGCTCTTTGAATTTATTGATCATTATACCCTGAACCAAACTTTTTTGTAATTTCTTTTTATATGTAAATCAACAAAGAATTCACAAGAAACTTATTTGACATCTTATTGTGAAGACTATTTTTGAATATTTTCATTATTATAAAAAATCCTGTCTTTTTTTAACAATAAACCGTTAAACGTATTGTTAAAAGAAAAGTTCAACTTTACTATTTTTTTTTAAACCAATGCGGCCAAAGGAATTTTAAGAAGAAAAATGAAGGAGGCAATCAATACCTATAAAAATTGTCAACAAAATAGTACTATAGTACTATATCGACTATTCTAAGCGGAAAAACGGCAGAGGCCGGGCACCCCGGGCCGAATAAAAGATCCGTCCTTGGCCATAAATATATATTATTTTGATTTTCAACTCTAGGATATAAATGAGTCAAGAATTATGTACACAAACATGATAACTCTAGGGGCTAATTTGGTCAATATGATGTCTTAATTAAACAAGTTGGATGGTATTTGAACCATATATCAAACGTTAATGTCAACATAAATTAATATCTTATAGCTAGCAGACTTCTTCCTTTGCTAGGATCCACAAGTTAGATATATCAAAGACAAGTATTCAGCCTATGTTTTGTCATAATGCAATCTGACTTCATCATATGCTCAAACCTTTAATTATATAACAAAGAATTTGCTGTCACTTGAGCAATCAAGAAGATGGAGACTGACTTAAGTAACCCCCATTATTTATTAAAAAATTAAGTAACCACTTATATTATTTTTCTTTGTAATTATTGTTTACAAAAAAAATATTAAAATTAAGAAACCACTTTTATTTAAAGAAAGATGAGAAAAAATGTATTAGACAAACACTCACAAACGTTTATATCCTTTCAACAATAAAACGTTTTCCTAAATGTTTAAAAAACACTTTTTCTAAAAAAATATAAAAAATCATTTTAAAATAATTTTAAAAAACGTTTTCAAAAACAGTAAATTATTATATAAAGGAGTTCCAAATTCAAAAAATAGAACAACTATTATTATGAAAAAAGCTAAAACAAAACATTTTTAATAAAATTTAAAAACATGATTTTGCTTTTTTAAACATTTTTTATTACTCAAAAGACATTTATAAAAAAGTTTAAACTAAAAATCGTTTTAAAGAAGTTTAAAAATATTTTGTTTCTTTTCTAAAAAAGAAAGCTAGATTTACTTATTAAACCCATTAATAGCAGTAAGAAAGTACAAACAATATAACAACTATTATTAATAATAGTTATATATTATTATTAATGCATTTGCATACAATACATTTATAGGATTGAAATAAAAAATACAAAATACAAAAACTATCCAAATTAGTTTTTTTTTTTTTTTTTTTTTTTTTTTTTTTTTTTTTTTTTTTGTGAAATCTCTGTAAACTCAATGAATTGAAGTCCACACCAAGCCAATTGATAAGCTATTTTATAACCACGGGATCTATTTTGGAGCCTTACAGAATTTTTTTGGAATGATACAATCGATTGGCAGTATTTATTTTGACAAGAAGTTAATACTTCATTCACATCAAATATATCTCATTAATTTAAAATAAAAACCAAAAGCTTTAGCCTAATGATAGCTCATTGACTTCTTTATGACAGGTTTTGGGTTTGAATCGGGCCGAAACATATTTGCTGAGGCAAGGTCATGGGATTTACCCAGTTGTGTGGTTCCTTCTGAGGTAGGGACGGTTGAAATCTCGTCTTGAGTGTCGTCGTATCAGGCCGTTCAAAATAAATTCAAAAATAAACTTGTTATTATAGTAAAACCGTAAAAGTCAGTATTAAAAACCTAAAATCTTTATTACGCCATTAAATTACAAGACTATTAGCTGGACCCTCATAGATAACAAGTCAATTCAGAATTTAACATCACCCGTCTTGTTATAGCTAAATGAATGTTTGCAGTGGCGGACCCAGAATTTTTTTTCATAGGGGGCGAAAATTTTTTAAAGTTGTTTAAGGATCGACATATAATATTTTTTTTCCTATTATGTTTATATCGGGTTAGGTCGAATTGGATCGGATCATGTTAAAAAAAACAATCAAACTAAATTTCATATATAATATTATTATAAAAATACAATACATCTAAAGTTGTTCTTATACTTGACAAAATGGATGGGGTACTGGATGAGACATTTTTTAAAACATCAATTTCGTTCAAGTTAAAATGAATTGTAATTAAACAAATAGTTTAATGGAATAATTTTTAATAATTTTCTCATCAAATATATTATTTATCATTGTTACCCGTTTGAATATGTTATATTCACATAATTTTTAAGTTATCTATCTTGTTATAGGTCAGGATTGTCAGCCTAGTTGTTCTCTAGGGGGTTTTATTTTTTAAAATCAATCAAAAACATCTACGAAGGCTTTTTTAAGTAACTCTTACTCCAGAAAATAAGTATAAGTGTCACTTAAATTTTCAACACAAGTCTAATTTTGCAAATTTAAGGGGACGATTGCAAAATATTAAGGGGGTCGATCAGGATTTTAACATATATATACTACTGGGAAAAAAAATTCAAGGGGGGCGGCTGCCCCCCCACCTCAACACATGGGTACGCCCCTGAATGTTTGTGTGGCAAACACTCACCATATGTAACGTTCGTCTCATAATATGTTTTCCTTTGGGGTAGGGCTGTCAATTTTAGACACGAACACGTTAACACGACAAGACACGAATTTAACATGTTTCGTGTTTATCCTTAACAGTGGGCTATATTTTAATGTGTGTTTAATATGTGTACATTATTTAAGTAATCACCTTAAATTCCGCTGCTATAGTAATGTAAATATGGTTTAAGGAGTATGGGTTTGATGTTTTGTCAACCGAGAGGACTCCCGGGACTCGGGTCCTCTCACATAAAATAGGCACAAAAGAGTTGAGGTGATGCATAATGCGAACTCCATGAAGATTTTTAAGTAAGTTTATTTTCTTTATGTAGAAAGTTATCTTTGAAATTAATAATTATCAAATACACTATGATTTAATATGGGAAAATATAAAAAATTAGAATATATTAAAATTTTATAGTCTGGTTCGGTCTTATATGATTTTAAAATTTTGAAACCATAAATCAAGCTAACTAATAAAAATTTTACATAAATATCGATCATGATGGGTTCACAATTTTGAATCGGATATAACACCCCTATTATATATTTTTTCTATTGTCTACGAAAAATAAGAAAAGGAGTATGTATGTATGTATTTGTTCAATGATAATAAAAATAATGTAAAATCTCACATTGGTTAGGAAGAACGAATGCGAAAACAAAACATTAAGTTTTTAATGGACAATCCATTAGAGCCAATGAAGATAATATATTGGTCTTTGTAAGTGGCATAGAGATTTCAGTCTCAATTCGATTGAGGGGGATAGCAATTAAAGCCATCTTTATAGGAGGGATGTATAACTTATCTACCAAGATATATTTTGCTTGGGTAAATAAGTCGTTTAATGAAAACAAAACCGAAATAAGTTTAATTAACAAACGGTTTCAAGTAAAATACTAATAATATATAGGTCTATGTAAGTTAAAAAAAAAAAAACAGTTTTAGACGTGTAAATATCTAAAATGTAGTTTAAATAAGATGGTAGTTTGTGGTATTTCAAATTAGATCTTCTAATATTCTTACCACAAAATTTGTCATAAATATAAATAGATGTTTTTTACAACATAAAACAAAGCCCACTCATCTAATGTGACTCCTAAATCTACATCATATGTCTTTAACAAGATTTAAACTTTATATTTTGCAAGAAAAAAAAAACGATAGTCTTTACCACCAAAATTTTCCATTGGAGACTTTTGAACAAAATTTTTTTTTGAACGGCGAATGTTTCAATCGTGTGAGCCCACCGTTTCCAAACCATGTCACCAAGGTCTAGTTACATGGACTTCCCATGAGTCACCACAACCACCCAAAGGAAAACCCCATAACCTCCCTCAAACCCCCTTTTTCGCTGCGAGAGTGATTTAAAACCCAAGACCTTCCATATACAAGAAACTCAGGGTACCATTGAGGCACTGCCACATTGGTTTTGAACTAGATTTGTTAACCTAGTTTTTCACACAACCATTACTTAAATGATTGTTGATCCTAAAGTTAAGGTATACCATGTGACAGTTAATGTTGAGCCTCACTAAATCATTAGCATTTAATTCTTATTATTAAAACTTCTATTTCTTTTACCAAACATGTTCATCATCCAATGTACACAAGATTCAAGATCTAATGGATATTACAAAATATCAGTTTTTATCCACATGGCATAATGTCGATGTGTGGATAACTGGATATCACAACGCACAATGCACGATATATGGCAGTGCTACCACTTGAGCTTAGTAATTTGGTCATGGTCAATTGTGATTCAAATTTTCAAATTAGAGGAAATTTAAAACATATTGCTTTATTTTTATAAAAAATAATATTTTAAATTAGGACAGTTATTATTTATTTTATGACAAATACATGTGACATGGCTCCACAATCTCTTGGGATTCCATACCTTCACATGTGACCTCTCTTTTTGTTTCCCACATTCACATTTTAGAAAAGTTTATTATCAGAGTTCTTGCTGGCAGTTTGGTTGAGTACTTATCTTCTAGCTTTTTTGAAAGAAAATATTAAAATAAAATAAAAGGTCAATTATATAAGATCCAATATGCAGGGAATATGACTTCAAAATGTCACTGATAATCAAACACTTGGACAAATACAGAATTATTTCTTGTATGTTATAAAAGTATATAAAATCACGTATTTAACATATTTAAATAATGGAAAATTAGATTTTAGTAATCTAAACAAGGTTATTGGTTGATAATGGTCATTTCTAAAAGTTTGGTTAATAATAATATCAATTTGTATTTTTATTACCAAGTGCAATTACCGTAGAGATTCACTCCCTATTTGGCTTATAGCTAGTGATGATAGTTAACAAAATAAGAAAACATACAATTTCTATTTTTATTACCAAGTGCAATTACCGTAGAAATTCACTCCCTATTTGGCTTGTAGTGATGATAGTTAACAAAATAAGAAAACATACAAGTGAAAGATTAAAAATCAAGTGTAAAACTTATGTAAACATTTTATGAGTATGCTACTAAGATAGTCATAATAACGAAAATAAAAGTTTAAAAATCAATTTTCAAACTCTTGATATGTATTATTATTGAGTCATACTTAATGAAAATTGATGGTCGATCAATTTGTCTAACATTGTCAAAATATGGTTTAGGGAAAAACATGCTTTAGATGGTCATCTAAAATAGTGGTGAATTTTGCAAGTTTTAGAGTATATATATACAGTTTAAACAAGGTATGTATATAAATTATGTGAGTTCCAAAATCAAACCTATAATCATTTATTACCCAATGCTAAATGCCTTTTCATAGAGCATTGATTAAAACTAATGAAAATAGACATTTATTAAAAGTCTCAAATAGTTGGCTCGACCAACCGAGAAGGAATGTAGGTTGTCTACGCTAATAATACTACTTATATGAATCCATCAGCTTAGCGTACAAGTTAAATAGTTATAGGGTTTTCAGAATTTAAGTATGATAATAGTGTCTCATGCAATATATATCAATATTAACATAAGCATATAGTATAATAAGTCATGAAGCATACATGCATAACATGAAGTTTAGTAACATGTCTCCAAGAATACATTCATAGTATAAAGTATAATATTATGCATATTTTCCAAAATATTTTAAAACGAAAAAGGAACTTCGATATACAACTCACTTGTTGATGGCAATTTTAAAAATAAGTGTTCTTTGAAGAGAAAGATGGACAAGTATTTTTCTACTTGAGTCCTATAATTAGTGTGATTTGTGGACTAACTCAAAGATTTTAGTACGAGTCTAACAGAGGCGGATCCACATATAGAAAATGGGTTCACAGGAACCCACCGAGCTTCGGCTCGTTAGTAGGAAAAAAATTTTTCGAAAGAGTTAAACAATAGGGTGAACCCATTACAATTTTAGAGGTGAATCCTAATGTGAACCCATTAAGATTTTTAAAAGTGAATTCCTGATTTAATTTTCACAACAATTTGTCAACTTGATTGAGGCAAGTAATCTTTGTTAGAAAAAGATAATAAAGAATTAGATTTCTATATTATTGTGTTAAAATCACTTTCCGGTCATATAAACTTAGCAAGCAAAATAGTAGTTATTAGTGGTTAAGCCCTTGAATCAAGTTAATTTTGGTCATACAAACTTAGCATATTTCGTTTAGGTTTCGAGGCGTTGCTTTAAATCCTACAACTGGCGTTGCCCCCTTGACCCATGCCTACTCAATGGCCAGCAGGACCGCCACCTTGGACATCGTAAGGGCGTGTTACCCCCTGACTCCCGCTTGGTGTGGAGCTCAGAAATCTTAAACGAAAATGCACTTTGTACCTTCGAACTCTTTAATGACGACGTTTTTTTAAATTTTAAACGTTGACTTATTATATCGCACTGTTAATACGTGAATGAAGAACATTACAAGACCCAAACCGTCAACCCGACCCTAAAATTTTTATGTCCGGTTCTATTTAATTAAAACGTTAGAAAAATGTGAACCCACTGAAAAAAATTCCTGAATCCGCCACTACTCTAACCGGTGCAGACATATTTTGACTTATACAAGTCTTTTCCAAATATTTTTAATGATTAAGTTCTAAATATGTTGATAAGATGTGACGATGTTTGTGTTTGTAAAAGTGTTAAAAAAAATATTGTAACATATCTTGTCAACGTAAGCATTTTTTTTTATTAGGCTATGTGTTATTATGAGTGAGCGGGGCATGAGAGGGGCCGTCACGCCCCGGTGGCGCCCTCCCCCTACTACACGTACATGGGCATGAGGGGCTCACTCGTGACAGCCCTCACGGTGTGAAAAGGGAAGAAAAATGAGAAGAAAAGGGGAAAAAGGGGTGATGGGAGCGTGATGAGATGGTTATGATAACACATATGATAATGACGTGGAATGATGATGGTGTGAAAGTGTTGATTGATTAGGTGGCACATACGTGACGCCTATGGTGGAGTGATGGTGGGTGATGGATTGACACATAGCCTTAGTGTACAAACTTAAACTTAGTTAAAGTTCATATGAAAAACCTAGTTTTAATAATAACACTATTAAACTTTACAGAAATATTTTTTATAAGTTTGAATCCTCAAGTTCATAAAATTAAATTCTTTAGCAACTTATAATGTCAGTTTTGTAAGAAACGATGTATTTAAATATCAAGAATTTATGAGAGTGATGCAATGATATGGTGACTTGACTAAATCTTTTATAAAACTTATTATAAGATTTTCAATTGCTGTAAAACTATTTACTGGAATATTTAACATAAATCTTAAAAAAAACTTTTTTTTGTTGATATATATAAATGTTATATTTTCAAGATAATAACTATACAACTCCCAAACTCCAAAAACCATGAGTGGTTATTTCTAAGCTTCTCTTAACAAGTGAGAGCTGCAATCAAAGTTTTAGAATTTTAGGAAAAGTCAAAATATTTTTCTTTTTTATATGTTGTTTTTAAGATCAAATTTAAAAGATAATAGTTATACAATTCTTAAAATTATGAAATTTTATTTATAAGTTTCTTTCAACATATAAGATTGGCCACTAACTTTTTAGAATTTTTCAAAAACCTTAAGTATTTTACATATTTTTTGTCTTAATTTCGACATTATAATGACTTGTTTTTATTTAAAAATCTTATTAAGTACTCAAACCTTAAATTTCTTACCCAGCACAATAATAACTTAATATAAAGTATTGAATGCAATATCTCTACTTGTGGTGAAATTTCACCATAATCAAGTTATGTTTTCACTACAAACTAGTAAGTATATATATTTTTGTATTATTTTATGAAATTCATATATTAGCACCATAAATCCATAATATCATACATGAGTGTATGAGATGATAATCTACAAACTCATGGTTCTTGGAGTGTTTTGAGTTAAAATGTAAAGATGTATATGTTCAGAGACGAAGCTTTATAGGGGCCGCGGGGAGACCCCCTCTTTTTCCGTCTGTAGTTTTAATTTTTCAGTCGAAATGTTATTTTTAGTTGAAAATAGTGGTTTCGTCCCCCTCGCTTCAAAAAATTAACATGTATTCCGGGTTTCAAATATTTCCGCCCCCCTCTTACTCCGCCCAAGCCTCGTCACTTTATATGTTTGTAAGTAGTGTAAGTGAAATTAGTTCTCACCATAGATCATCAAAACAAGTTGGTATGCTTGGTGTATATAAAAAATTCAATCATATAGGTCTTAAAAGCACCAATATACACCTTCAATGTGTGTGAAAAAAGAAGAAATACTAGACATAGGGAAGAGAAAGACATGAAATTTACTTGGAATTAAAAATGTCAAGTGTGGGTGATTGAGGGGAGGTGGTTTCAGTCATATAGTGAGCCGAGAGGGAGACAAAAAGTGGGGATGAGAGGTAAGATGAGGTGAGGTGTAATTGTGGAGAAATGTAGGTGTATTAGATGTTAGATATTTTAGTTTAATTGAACTCGTTTTGTTCATCAATATGAATCATGAAAATCATCAAACAAGTTTGGTGTAAGATGCACGCTTGTTTAAGGTTTTATGATTAAATAGGGGTTTTCCTAGGTTTGGAGACAGCACCCCTAGATAGAGCGGGTCCAAGGGCAAAGCCCGTGATTGGGGTCGAGTTGTCTGATTAGCTTGGAAAAAAATTTTCTAACCTAAGTTATTATATTGAAAAATTAATGTTAAGAATTTTGACATAAAGTTCGTTTTATTAATTTAGTGGCAAATTTAGGAAAAAAAACTTGAAAACCTCCAATAGGCATTTTTCCAAGCCCTGCATATCTCCAGAAACAATTCATTCGATCGAAAGTTGATTCGAAATCTATTATGAATTCATACTAGTTCTTCGATTTGAATTGAATATATCCAATCAAATATTTGGATGAACGACAAATAGTTTTATCTGAAGTGTTATATCAACAACTTTTAATTCATCCGATGTAACATTAGTGTTTGAGCATAAACTAGAAATCAATTTTGATATGGGATATGTAACAAAATAAAATGAATTGGAGACATTTGTGACAACCACTAATCTTAGGATCGAAACATCGTCAACTAAATGATACTTGAAACCATATATAAAACAAATCACATCATTATATGTAGAGTATATCGATAGTACCTAGAAACCATGACTATTATCTCAAACAACCTAGAGCCAGAAAAAATTCGAACCAAATATGTGCATCAATACTAAATCTAGTAGCATGTACCAAACTTATACATCGTTTCTAAATATGATGGTAGATACCAAACTTGTACATAGGTGCTAGATTTGATGGCAAATACCTAATGTGTACATCAGTACCAAATCTAGTAGTCAGGTACCGAACTTGTACATTTGTGCAAAACCTGATGGTTTTAAAATAAATGTGGGTTGCAACGATGCGAGCATGCAAAGAGGAAGTGACACATTACGCCTATTGCTCATACCACTTGTGTGAAAGCTTGAGTTACGGTGTTTCGTCTAGCACTATAAATATTGAACATTTGAAGTTGTATTCTAGAAATCTTCTTTGAAGTGGTTTTAATTATGACCACTCAAAAAACAGATTTAAAGTCACAAGTTATTTCCGAAAAAAGAAACAGCCTCAAAAGATGATCTTGGTAAATTAAAATAAGAGTTAAATGTCAAAATGTTTATATCAAAAATGTTATTTTAGTCCCTAAATAAAATTTGTTTCCATTTTAATCCTTGTTTTTTAATTTAGTTGCTGATATAGTCCTTCGTCTAAATTTTTGTTGCCATTTTAATCTTTGTGTTTGAAATTTAATTGCCAATATAGTCCCTAAAATGGCAACTAGAAGGACTATATTGACAACTAAATTAAAACATAAGGACTAAAATGGCAACAAATTTTATTTAGAGACCAAAATGGCATTTTCGATATAAACACATGGACCATTTTGGCATTTAACTCTTAAAATAAAAAATACAAAAAGATTTAAAGTTATGTACACTATATACACATAATTTTTAGTGATACATACTTTTAACATTAAAAATATAAAAAGAATATGCTACTAAAAATACAAAAAAATAATGTTATTGATAGATCAGTGTACCAATAACTAAACCCAACCTATATACTAAATTCGTTGAACTTGTTTTAAAAGTACATGCTACGTAATAATTTCTAAACTGTCATGCTACACTCATAATATAACAGTTCCGATGCATAAGAACACCGATATGGACAACTTGTTTCAACATACAAAATGAAATAAAATTAGACTAAATTACACTATTCATCCTTTAAGTTTATTATCAGTTTCAGGTTTTATTATTTATCTTCAGCTTGTTTTAATCTTCATCCTTTATTTTAACGTCTAGTTTCTTTCTTTATCCTTTATACTAACTTCTGTTAAGTTTAACTGTTAAATCCCCTCACATGCTAAACATGTGAGGGTAATTTTGTAATTTTCAAGTTAAAACATGTTGATTCTTTAACAAAACCCTAAAATGATCTTTTAAGTTTTCATTCAGTAGATATCAAACCTTCTGCCTTCTTGTGATCATCTAATCCTCATAACAGCAATGACATCTACCGGAGAAAAAATCTACGATCCATTGTATCAATTCAACATACGAAAAGCAGATGATGATTACCAAATCAATTTCATATACAGTAAGTGAATATTTTATGATCATTCATATAGAGACGAAGGAGCCATTTTTTCATCGTAGTTGGTTTTTTTAAAGTATATTTAATTGTTGTAAAGTATGATGATGATTACAAAATTGAAATTGGTGATGCACAAAACACACAAAAATGGATGCCTTCAAATCGATAGCCTAATATTGTTATCTATATATATAGGGAATACATAATTTGAAACCACTTCTTAGTGCGAAAACCGTGAAAACCATGTAAAAATCATGTAAAAAAAACGTTTTTTTTTTTGAAATTTTTTTACAGGTTTGTAACACTATTGGGCACATTTTTATAAAAAAAAATCAAAAAAGCGCCGACCAAATATTTTTTAAAAAAATATTTTATAAAACCATGTAAAACATACGTAACAAAACGTAAAAAAATTTCGTCAGATCTGATGAAGAGTTACGTATGTTTTACATGGTTTTATAAAATTTTTTTTTTAAAAATATTTGGTCGGCGCTTTTTTGATTTTTTTTTTATATAAAAATGTGCCCAATAGTGTTACAAACCTGTAAAAAAAATTTCAAAAAAAAACGTTTTTTTTACATGATTTTTACATGGTTTTCACGGTTTTCACACTAAGAAGTGGTTTTCAAATTATCTATTCTCTCTCTCTCTCTATATATATATATATATATATATATATATATATATTTTTTTTTTTAATTCATACCCAAATGGATACATTCAAAAGGGATGGCACTGAACAAACAAAATGGATCTATTTTACTCGATAGCCCAGTTTTCTCATTTTACTTATTTACTCGTATTATATGTTATAGGTTTCTAGTCAATAGACATTATTATAAAAGTCAAAAATGGATGCATTCAACTATTATAAAAGTCGACTATTAAAATAGCATAAAAGTAGAAAAAGATGTATAAAAGATGTTCTTTTTTATGGATTTAAAGTATAAGGTTCCAGAATTACCCTCACATGTTTAGCATGTGAGGGGATTTAACAATTAAACTTAACGGAAGTTAGTGTAAAGGATGAAGAATGAAACTAAACGTTGAAATAAAGGATGAAGACTGAAACAAAATGAAGATAAAGGATGAAACCTGAAACTGATAATAAACGTAAAGGATGAATAGTGTAATTTAGCCATAAAATTATAATAAAAAACTATTGAAATTTACGTGTTAGTATTTCACTTCACAAAAAAAAAAAAAAGAATACTTGAAATTCATGTTTCCCTTATAATTTCACTTTTATGTGTATTTAAATTTTTATAAATTACAACATTCATCCTTTATGTATACAAGTAACTATGAATTAAGTCATTTATCTATGCTAACTACAAATAACATCCTTTATGTAGTAGTTTATAACAATTTCATCCTTTCAATTTAACAATTGTTAGTTTGAAGGATTATATAAAAAGATAAAAAGTAAAATTCACTCCTTTAAGAATTTTACATGATCTTTTAATTAACCTACATGATCCAAAACTAATCAAACTCTGGGTTGATGAATCGGTTCTTTTTCAAAAAATTACCTCATTATAATGTTTAAAACATTTTCCTAATTTACAATAGATTAAGAAAAAATTATCTGTAAGTTCTCACTTTAAAAAATTATCTCCAAAACCATACATGTGCAATTTTTCCTTGGATGATAACATACATATGAATTTCCCACAATCTATTGTGAATTAGGTAAATGTTTTAAACATTGTAATGAGATAGTTTCGTGAAAAAGAACCGATTCATCAACCTAAGTTTGATTAATTTTATATCATGTAGTTTAATTTTTCGGTTATGTAAAATTATTAAATGGGTGAATATTACTTTTTGCCCTTTTATAGAACATATCATTCCATCAAATTAACAATGCTTAATTTAAAGGATGAACTTATTGTAAACTATTGAAATAAATGATGTTATTTGTAATTAACATAGATAAATGATCCAATTCATAATTAGTTTGATACATAAAGGATGAATCTTGTAATTTACTCTTAAATTTAAATAAACCACCAATTTAATATATTAAAATGAATATATATATATATATATATATATATATATATATATAGGACAAGAATCAAATAAAAAGTTTATTTTACCTAAAAAGGCTAAAAATGATTTTTAAAATCACTAAAACCGACCCAAACGAACTCCGATTGAACTCATTTCGATGGCATTGGAACCGTTTAATTGAACCCTACAATATTTGATTTTTTGTTTTAGTTTTAACAACTAGTTTTAAAGTTTGGATTTTAGTGCATATTTTTTTAGCTTTTAAGTTTTATCTTTAGGTTTATGATTTGTTTTTATAATTTTGGTTTCATTATTAATGTTTATTATTTATGATTTAAGGTTTAGGTTTTAGGGAATTACAAGCCGGTTCCAATGATTTAAAAATGAATTTAATCGGAGTTTGTTTGTGTCGGTTTTCGAGTTTTTAAAAATCCTTCTTACCTTCTTAGACAAAATAGATTTTTTAGGAGAATCTTCCCCTATATATATATATATATATATGAACGAAGACTTTCATTAGATACATCTAAAACGAGTCAGCAAGGCGCTAAAATCTCAGATAAACACCAAAATAATGTACATAGGGGTGTTCATATGTCGGTTCGGTTATTATCTTCCACCGAAACCGACGGTTTGGTTAATGGAATTTCGGGAACCGAAACCGAGATTATCTTCCACCGAAACCGACGGTTTGGTTAATGGAATTCCGGGAACCGAAACCGAGCACCGGTTTCGGTTATTTCGGTTATTTTCGTTGTGATTATTTTGAACTTATAAATTTGGTTATCGACTCGTTTTTTTTTTTTGTTTTGAAGTGTTTTAAATCTTTTTTCAAGCATTCGTATACATGAAACTTACATAAAATACA
Organism: Mikania micrantha; assembly: GCA_009363875.1. Taxonomy (NCBI): domain Eukaryota; kingdom Viridiplantae; phylum Streptophyta; class Magnoliopsida; order Asterales; family Asteraceae; genus Mikania; species Mikania micrantha. The sequence continues at coordinate 63,965,099 of CM018684.1, forward strand.
TGAAAATATGTTTATACTCATGAAAATATGGTTTAAATATATGAAAATTCGGTTTCGATTATTTCGGTCATTGGAGTTGGATAAACCGTAACCATAACCGAATGATTCGGTTATTGTCATATATTAACCGTAACCGATCGGTTAAGTCGGTTTCGTTTCGGTTCTCGGTTCGATTTCGATTTTTTTTGGGTTAACGTTTTGTATGCTGACCTCTAAATGCACATACACCAAGTAAAGAAATTTATATGCAAATAAAAAAATATATATTGGTTTTTAGTGAATCGAGATTATTTATTTGATAAATTTGAGATCCAAGTAAAGGTCACATTCCTTTCTAGAAAGAAGAAAACAAAGCATCGGAGTACGAATACACTCACCTCATCGGAGCGTGAGAAACGGACGGTTTGAGGCGTCCCATGTGTTAGTGACATGTCAGGATTTGGATAAACCTAGGACCATAATCTCATCTGTCAAAATGGGACTACGAGAGAGGCTCTCTCTTAATTTAACAATATGATTTTAATACAAGTAAATTACCGAAACGTTGTTTATGACTTGTTAGTATTTCATTTTTAATTTATATGTTTTATAAATTACTCATATGATTATAAACATTTGATATTTGTAATACATATATTCCTTATATGAGGGTAAGTTGATCAATTACATGAGAATAATTTGGTGACATAAGTACTATATGGGTTACTAATGTCAAAAGTTAGAGCCCATATGAGTAATTTATGAAACCTAGAGAATAAGATTAAAATACTAGCAAATCATAAGGACTATATCAGTAATTTACTCTTTTAGTCGTAATTACTTTGTTGTAGGTTACGAGAAAAGTAAATTATTTATTCGTTAAAAAAAGAATGTACATACATTTTATAAAACATATATTCTTATTTTTATTAATATTATTATTGTTGTTATTATCAAGTTTGTTTATTTACTAAACTTTTAAAACATATATTATAATTTTATTTTTTACAAATAAAGTGCATAAAATATTATGAAGACATTGATCATAAACTATAAGATATCTTATGTTAATACCATATATCTTTGTAGATGCATGCTTGTCTAATACAGATTTTTCCTGAAGATAGAACAAAATTCTAAAAAGGGTTTAACATTAATATAAACATGGGTTACAAATAAATAAAATTGGAAAAAACCCCATAGAAAATGGTAGAGGTGTCAATTTTTACCATATCAAAAGAAATGAGTTGTTTTGGGTAAACAATTGTAATATATTGGGTTGAAATGGGTAACATCATAATGTTGAATGGGTTGAGATGGGTAGCATTAAACACAATGCGGGTCAAGATGGGTAACCAAAAAACTATGTAAATGCAATTGATTCAAACATTTTAAAATGGTTAATAACATATTTGATGAGAAAATCAATAAAAATTATCTAAATGTACTATTTGTTTACTTATAACACATCTTAAGTTAAACTAAATTGATGTTTTTTTAAGAACAATCAATTTAGACCCGAACTAATTTCACTTAAAACCCGTTCTTACCTGGACCCATTCTGATCCGTTACCCAACTCGCCTATTTTGCCAGGTATAAAAAAATGGTAGCAACAAACAATAATTTGTTTATAAATGCGTTTGAAGCATATATACAATATCAAAAAACTAAAACAAACAAAATTCTTTAAACGAATGTACCAAGATGTTAATCTATTTATAAATGTGTTGTGTTGGAAACATATGTACAATATCAAAATCGGTGGAAAAAAAAACTTGCTTTAAAGGTATGTATCATGACGCCAATTGAGTGTTGTGGCGTAGATGTAACATTTTCAATTTGCTTGAGGCGAATCTATTTTTAAGAAACATAAACTAACACCCTAATTTTGCGTTCATGAAAAATCAAACTTCTAAAAAGTTGAACGGATACATAAGCGTGACAATAAAATAAACTTAATAGTTAAAATTTTATATGAAAATTAATTCACATGTTCATAAATCATGTCATATCAATATCATAATGATGTGATACTTTCGGCTTTTGAGCGATCGTGAATTTGATGTGTTTAACACGCCAATGTCATAATCCTATTATACACTTTTATTTAAAAAAATTATTTGAATTTGAGTACTTTTAAATTGTTTTGAATGAATTTGAGTACATTTAGAATTGTTTTGGGATGAATTTATATACTTATTAGAAACTTATTTGAGTATAAGTTGTATTTCTATAGAATTCTATGGTTAATTAGTGTGTCCGGTTCAACCGGTTGAACCATTTTTGAGCCAAATCCGGTGCACCTAAAACTTTTACGTATCTAAAAGGGATTGGTTATTTATACACCAAACTTTTTATATTAATACCCCACGGACCTTATACGTCTCGTAATACGAGACGTATAGTCTCTGCTGACATCCAAATATTCGACAATAGTCGGTCACGTATACGTAGTGTATATGACTTATACGACGCGTGTAGGCATATACGAGTCGTATATGCGTCCAATCATTGACACTGACAAATTCTGACAACCAAAGATTAAAGTATTTATATGCGTAATAATTATAATAAAGAAAATGAATCAAATATTTGGTTTCAACAGGCAAAGTCATACGAGTTAATGCAATAATGAAGAGTTATTATATGATCATGATCTTTTATATACACACAGAGACATATATATATATACATATAATGCCCTATTTGTACTCATATAATGTATATATGTGTGTGTCCTTAAGGGCCAAAAGGAAAATTGCAGTAAGTTTAACATTATTTTACTTATTTTGTGAAAATAATGTTAAAAACATTGGGATAGTTAACTTCAAACTTTAACTTTGAGCCGGAGACTTCTTTGGAGCAATATCTCTATCCTAACTAGAGTAGGGGTAAGTTTTGTCTTTATCCTTCCCCCAAACCCTACTGAAATATGTGAATATAATAGGTAAATTTGTTTGTTTATTATATATATATATATAGGTTTGGCTAGAAAGTTTAAAACCCATGAGAAGTGTGAGAAGCCATCTCAGCCATACACGTGTATTTTCATAAGTTTTCAAGATATGGGTATAGACGTAATTTCGTCTGATGATTGTTTGTGGTTATTTTGGGATAATAACCGTGATTGTCGCTAAACAAATTTTCAAAATCCAAATCAATTACTGATTACAAGAAGAAATCACATATTGCAATTGATTTGATGATTCCAATTTCATCTCGCGAATGCTCGTTTGGTGTTTTTTGAGGGTAACGTCGTGATGGAATCGAACACAGAAGATTATGGTGTTTTTTAGATTGTATGGTGTTTTTCAAGTTGTATGGTGTTATTTCGTATGTTTTATGCTCTGTTTTTTGATATTATGGTGTTTTTCAAATTGTATGGTGTTTTTTTCAGATTGAGGGTAACGTCGTGATGGAATCGAACACATAAGGTTATGGTGTTTTTTAGATTGTATGGTGTTTTTCAGGTTGTATGGTGTTATTTCGTATGTTTTATGCTCTGTTTTTTGATATTATGGTGTTTTTCAAATTGTATGATGTTTTTTTCAGATTGTATTGTGTTTTTTGGATTGTATGGTGTTTTTGAATCCAAATATTACAACTTATTTTGAATCCAAAAGTCATAATCACCATGATATTTTAAAATTTTATGGAGTTTTTCTTTTAAATAATGCTCTGTTTTTTGATTTTATAAACATGCATGGTGTTTTAATGGTGGTTAAATAATATGATGTTATTTGGCGTTTTCAGTTAGCTTCATATTTTCTGTTATGGTGTTTATATTAGCATTGACGTGATCAATTTCAAAAATAGCATAACAACTTAACAGAACACCAAGAAAAATAAAAAAGATATGTAACAACAAAAACACTATACAAAATAAACGCCAAAAACACCAAAATAACCAAAAACACCATAAAGCCATAATTTTAATCTCCATTTAAAATGAACAAAACAACATAGACGCCATAAACTAAATCAATTTCAAAAACACCATAACAACTTAAGAGAACACCAAGAACAACAAATAAGATATATAACAACAAAAACACATCCAAAATCAACGCCAAAAACATCAAAAACACCAAAAACACCAAAAACACCATATTGAGATAAATTGAGGACTTGGTGTTTCAGTGAGTAACGATCGACGGATGACATTAGGGAATTTGGTGTTTTCGCATCGATGACATTAGGGACTTTGGTGTTTTCGTCGATGTGTAAAATCTATGTTAAAGGTGATTTTTACGAAATTGAGATAAATTGGGGAGGTTTGTTTTAATTCAAAAAACACCAAATTACTATTATGCCCATCCCGCACTTTCAAACGCCATGTTATTTACAAAATTGCCACCGCGCGATCTTGACCGTAAAACACCACAGATCAAGGGACAAGATTGCTTCTCACGCTTCTCATGGTTTTTAGCCTTCTTAAAATATCCCTCCCCTATATATATAGGGTAAGGAGTGAATAATAACCCACCTTAATTGAGGTAACCCATTAACCCTGGCAAAAAACGCTCAAATCGCAAAAAAAAAATTTCATGGTTTTTTTTATGCAAAAATAGGGGGGCTCCTTTTTTAAGCGTTCGCTAATTCACAAGCGTTAAAAAGTTAAACGAAATGTAAGTTTGCGTTACACTGCGAACATTTATTTAAGTGTCGCAGTGTAACGCAAACTTACATTTCGTTTAACTTTTTAACGCTTGTGAATTAGCGAACGCTTAAAAAATGAGCCCCCCTATTTTTGCATAAAAAAAACCATGAAAAAAAAAATTTTGCGATTTGAACGTTTTTTGCCAGGGTTAATGGGTTACCTCAATTAATGAGGGTTATTATATGATCCCTTTCCTATATATATATTGTTGCCTCATATGATAATTATAATTCAGATTCCAACACTCGATTCGTTCAAAAGAATGCCATCTCAATCCACCATATTCATACTACTTAAACACATACCAAATTCAATCACTAAATGGAAGAGCAATAAGGCTATGTGTTATCATCAAGCCCCCCTCACTCCACGTAGGCGCCACATAATCAACCAACACCATCACCCCCTTATCACTCCACATCATCTTTTCCTATGTTATCCATCACGCCCCCATCACTCCACGTCATCACCACCTTTATTCAATATTCTATTAATTTGAATTTTATTTTTTTAATTATAAATTAAATTAAAAAAGACTTAATATTATTAAAAAAATTAATATTACAAAATAAAATAAAAAAATTACATGATAAAAAAATTAAACTACATAATTAAATAAAAAACAATAAAATAAATTTAAAAACTTTTTAAAAAAAACTACAAATTTTCTCCACGATTTTTCCAGACATGCTCAACCAAATCGCCTTTAAGTATGTTATGTATCTCCCTGCTTCGGATCTCGGCTCGTATTTCAACTCTTTCTTCCGGTGTAACCTCTTGGACCGGAGGGTTGACCTCTTCGTAATTTTGGCAAATGGCTTTTCCTTTGTCTTCCAAAATCATGTTATGCAAAATAATGCAAGCATACATAGCGTCCCGAATTTTACTTTTGTGTCAAATCCTACATGGATTATCTATCATATGCCATTTCTTTTTAAGTACACCGAACGCTCGTTCGACATCCTTTCTCGCCGCCTCTTGAGCCTTTTTAAAATATTTTCGTTTGTCATCGTCTTCACGAGGACATGTAAACGATTTGACAAACGTAGCATATTCAGGGTAGATACCATCGGCCAGATAATACCCATACTTGTAGTAGGTGTCATTAGCATAAAATGAAGACCCCGGCGCGACTCCGTCTATTATTGTAGGATGGTGGTGATCGCCTCGTTGATGAGATCCTCGCCAAGCGGTTGGGCAATTTTGCCACTCCCAGTGTGTGCAATCAATGCTTCCGAGCGTGCCGGGAAACCCGTGGACATATTCATGCACTGCATAGATTTGTTGAATGTCGCTCCATGTCGGTTTTCTCAAATATCGCGAGCCGTATAATGCGATAGCACCTTTACAAAAGTTGGAAAGACTATCTCGTGAAATTTTATCCGACATCCGTAAATATTCGTCCCAAGAATCGCTGCATGTGCCATAGGTTTACTGTCGAATAGCACTTGTGCACTTTTGCAATGGTGTGAAACCTGCTACACCCACTGCATCTAACTTCTGTTGAAAAAACGGAAAATTTTCTTCCATATTGCTAATGATTTGAAGAAATAAATTGCGGCTCATTCGAAAACGACGTTTGAAATGCTTTTCATCGTATGTTGGATTTTGACTAAAATAATCTTGAACGAGACGTTTGTTACCACCTTTACGATCACGGTTTATTTTTTTTCTTCGTAACACTTGTGCAGCGTTTTAAGAGGAATGGTTTATTTATAGTGGTTTATTTTTATTTTTTTTATTTTCCAACAGCTATAATTTTTATTTTGTTTTATTTATTTATTTATTTTTTTTTCCAACGGCTATAAGGTTTTTTTTTCCTTCCTTTCTCACGCCCGTGACCACCCTCACGTAGGGGCCCTTCACGCCACCCTCACGCCCCTGTGTAATGGGGGTAGGGCGCGACCAGGGCGTGGCCCAGAGGCATCACGCCTGGGTCACGTAGTTTAACACATAGCCTAACAATTTGGAGACTCAATAACAATGACTTGCTTGTATGTTTATCTCTTTATAGTCAATCACAGAAATTTCAGCAAATAAACAAAAATTTCATTTATATGTGGACGAAAAAATTGCTTTTCAAATATATAATTTCATAATCTTTTTTATTTTTTATTCATGTGTCGAATTTTGGATAAAGCTGGAAATGCGTCGTATAATGTTGAATGTGTCGTATTCAACAAGACATGTTTAACAAGGCACTTGAAATAAACATGTTATTTTTTAAAAGCCAACACAAAGATGCCTAATAAACAGATAACATGACACAACACATTGTATACGCTTATATGTAATCAATTTTATGGTACAAATGGCACTAGACAACATACTTAATATGATCAAATAAAAACTTTATTATAATACAAATAACAAGACAATTTACAATCATTGAAACGAATCACTAAACAAAATTAAGAATCAATAAGACATAACTAACATGATTTAAAAGAATTTAAAATCTCTAATTTCATCAAAATATTTTTGTTATTTAGAAAGTGCATTTGATGTTGATCTTATGCAGAAAGTGTCTTTAGTTTGCTTTCATACTTATGGCTTGTTCATAATTTGATTTATGGACCTTTAATCAAAAGTTGTGATTAAATCACTATTATTTGATTTAACCATTTACCTAAATATAGGGATCGGGAAAGTTCGGCCAAATCCCATTGATCATACTAAGCAAGACGAGAGGTGTGGGAGAGGAGCAGATGGGATGAGGCCATCAAGAGCATTCAATGCCCCTCTCTATTTAGAATGACTCGTCGATTTGGTGGAGGGAGGATGACTCCCTCTCACCTCCTTACATGTGACAAGACAATGAAAAATAGGTTACAATCATGTATTTTAGGAAATCAAATTATGAGAACACAGGTGTTATTTAGGTAGTAAACCCGCTTGTGTTATCTTCATCATAAAGTGACAATGATCAGAACCTTTACGCAAACCCACATATTGTTGCAAAGAGTTTTTAATATTCAAAACCTTGTATAAATAAATGGGACCGCAAATAAGTTAAGTGTAAATCATTTGAAACTTTATGTAGAAAAGAGAACAAAACCAAATTCATTAAAAGTTAACCATTTGAAAATTCAGTTCGAAATAAAGTTGATAAAATGTAGACAACTTTTTTTTAAACTGATTCAATATTAAATATTATAAATCAATTTCTTTAACAATAATTTAATTTAATTTTAATATTAAACCATTTGTTTACTGTAAAGCTATGGGTAATAGTCGATCACTTAACGAAATTGGTCACATTGTCAGGTAAACGATGTCACTATAAGTAAAATGGTGTGTGTTAAGTATTTATCATCAAGTGAGTGAAAAAATGAATAATCATGTGATTTATTAAGAATGTGTATATGACTATGATACTATTAAACTCTTTAGAATAGAAACTACCACTATACATATAGGTCTTTTTTTAATGGCCAACAAAACATATTTATAAAACCAGCTATTGTATAAAATACAAAGAAAATGATGAAAAAACCAATACATATAAAAAAATATTTATTTAAAGACACTAAAAGGAGATTATTATTCCAATATTAATAATAATTTTATTGTTCGAATCTTAGACCCAAAGAAAATCAAATGCTTTGATCAATCTTCAATCTTGGAAAGTAGGTTTCTTCCTTATCCACCAAAAGGCTTTTAGTCTAGTGGTAGTCTCTTGACTTCTCTTATAAAAGGTCGTGGGTTGGAGTCTCACCTAAAGCAAATATTGCTTTGGGTTGAGTCAGGGGGTTTTCCTAGGTGTAGGTTTCCTCCTGGACTGGTAGGTCAGGTTATCACGCTCTGTTATTTGGACAGAAGGATGCTCTAGTTGTCAGGATGATCCTGGATGACCGGACGTTTGCTGTTAAAGAAAAAAGTCTTTTCCTTATCCTAGAATGCATATATGTGTTGGTCATGGATTGCATATTTCAACACCTATTTAATAAGCCTAAGAATTCTGTCTAGGTTTCTTTTAATTCATGGGAAAAAGTTAACAAACTGCCCATAAAAATCGTTAATTTCTATGAAAATATTCCAAAAGCCTATAATACTACAAAATTTAATGTCCCCAATTGTAGGATACCCCCACAAAGAAATTGTCCCGTTAAAAACTTCTACTCTTAGCTGGCTCTGCCCCCGGTTAGGACACTACGCCGTTTCCCAGGCGCGTGAATCCACCATCGCCACATAGACAATGCAATATCTTAGCCTTTTATTTTTTATTTTTATTTTTTTTTTCAAACGCCTCGAGGGTTATTTTCATAATATTTCTTACACCATCCGCAGTATCCCTGAAAACTATCGCATATGCCAAAACTCACCCTCAACATTCAAAGCTCAAAACTGCTTCTTAAGTTTGGCTATGAAATGGTATGTTTTCAAGCACTATAATACTTAGGTTATATTATTAAGATGGAATAATCACATAGATTTACGTATTTACAACTATATACATACCCAAGTTAAAAATTAAAATACATAATTTTTCTTCTTTAGTTAAGGGAATATATGCAATTTAAAACTTTAGTTAAAAAGATGTATGTAATTTGAATGATTATGTAAAGTGATATATGTAATTTATTTTTTAAGTTGGGTATATATATAATTTATGAAATTTATATATAGATATATTACATATTACGTAGACATAATAAAATCAAGAAAACAGTTTATAAATGAAATTCAACAATAATATCCCTAAGGATCCCTAGGGATATTTCGGAATATGAGACAGAAAAATAGACAAACACATAAGATTTGTACGAGAAAAAACCCTTAATCCTTAGGATTGCCGGCATAAAAACCTCGGGAGGTGACAATCGTCACTCTGTCTTCTTCTTATTAATATAAAATAAAATTACAATACAAGAGCACAATTGATCGATCACTAAGTGTAGAAAGACTCTGAATATTGCGAGTGCGAACAAGAAATAAGCAGAAGTAAGCTAAGTGTAATCAGTGTGTGTTCCTAGATCGACCATTGCCTCAATTTATAATACAAAAATGACACAACGGTAATCCATTTCTGTTCCACATTATTCAATCCATCTCCAGATCATGCGCCAGTCACTTTAAGCAACCGTTGATGAGTTCCTCATGTAGTCCACGTTTATCTCCTTATTCCGGATAAATAGGAATAATAGTTTCTACCAACCTGTTGACTAAATTCATAATTTAGCAGCACATGTCGAATAAATAAATAACAATAATTAATATAAAATCATTATTTATTTATTTATTATGTCGTCAGTCAATAGAAATTTATATACTCAAATATTCCTACTTATTCTGAAATATTCTGTATCCTGAATTATTATTAATTATGAGACTAAATTTTTACAGGCACAACATTACATATCTTTTATTCTTAGTTTTTCACATAATTTATTTTATTTTATTTTTTATATAGTTAGTCTTTTGTGATGATATTTGGTTTTTTTAGTTAAGTTAATCATACAAAAGTAAGTTGATAATTAACAAATTTGGATATGAATGTTAAAGTTGCAAGTTTGAATACTTTAATTTTAAAACGTGTTTTGGACTTTTGGGTATTAAGCTTGACTTTTTTAAATTGTAAGTTAAGTTCATTTAAAATAATCAAACTAAAATATCTTCTAACAAAAAACGATATTAACAACGACAGGTCATGTAAATTTATAAAAAATGTTAAAAAAAAAACATACACAAATAAAATATCCTATTTTTACCTTCGTCTCCCCTCACTTGCAATTCCAAAGCTATTTTACAATTATGACACTCTTAATTCGGATTATGGCTTGACATGAGTAGAGTAAAATTTATCATAAATTAGAGCTAAGGCATCATCTAAAATAAATTCATCTAAAATATTATATGTTTTGTTGGTTCACATGAAATTTTTTTAAAAAAAAGAAATTTTATAAAGGAAATGAAATTCAAAGAAATCGTATTTGGAATTTGAAATTTTCTATAGGATATGGTGTACTTTAAATTTATAAAAGAAAATTGAAAACACTTGTATGAAAGAATTTTATGGAATTAATTATAATTGCAATTAAAATATTATTTGTAAAACAAACACATCAAAAATAAAATTCAAATTACAATTGCACCAAACTTTATAAACCAACCAAACGAAGAGATCGAATTCAGATTCTAATTCCATTGAATTACTTAGTTTTGTGAACCAAATTCAACTTAAGGTTAAGGATCCGATACAATGTAAAATAATGAAAAATCATTAGATAATAGATATTATGTATTATTGATTTATGTAAAGATAAGCAATTAGAATATTACAAAAAAGAAACTTAATCTAATCACAACTTGTAACTATGATTACATTAGTTGTATATGTGTAGCATCTATAACTACTATATATATATAGGATCCGCATCCTATAATAACCCTCCCTTATTGCATAACCCGAAATAACTCTGCAAGATGAACCCGAATCTTTGGTTTTTTTTTTTTTTTCAAAATCTTAGTTTTACATGTACAAGAGTATGTTCTTTTATGTGTTTGAGCAAATTCTTTTTCGTTTGAGATCCTACATCAATGTAATTTTCCTTATTTACAGTGCTGTAAGGCAAATTACATTGATGTAATTTCTCAAACGAAAAAGAATTTGCTCAAACACATAAAAGAACATACTCTTGTACATGTAAAACTAAGATTTTGAAAAAAAAAACCAAAGATTCGGGTTCATCTTGCAGGGTTATTTCGGGTTATGCAATAAGGGAGGGTTATTATAGGATCTTTACCCTATATATATATATATATAATGTATATTATTATTAATTAGGTTTACATTTGAAAATTAATTTATGAATTTTATTGAAGTATAGCTCCCCCCTCAACTTCTCGTTGGTATAGAAAATTTCCTAGAAATGGTATTGGCCGAATCCATGCTATAGGTCTTGGTCCAACATGGAAGATCGACCAACAATCTAGACCAAGGGCGGTTCAACTGATCTGGTGGCTCAGCACGAACTAAACTTAAAATACTTTTTTCGAAACTCATTTTAAAAACCATCTTCTTTGTCTGGTTAGGTTTCTATGATTAAGATTGATAATGATAAACTAAAAATCTATAGATAACATGGTGTAAAAATGTGTATTCGTATATAATATTTGTATGTTGATAAATATATTTAGGCTAAACTTATTTTCAAACTTTATTCTATTCAAATTGCTTAATAATATAGTGGTAACTATATAGCCAGCCTTTTTTTTAAGAGACCTGGAGTTTCGATTTTTTTTATGTATAAAAAAATATTTTTAAAACAAAACATAATTTTTCTATGTAAAACATCATTTTACAACGTAAATAATACCATTTTGTTACGATAATTTTGTTTTACATTGTTTTATTAACGTGTTTTTACCTTAATCATCAATTTATATATTATTCTAAGATATGTATAGACTTATTTTAATACTTACTCATGTTACCTAAAATCTTAAAGATGAGCTAGTAGTTACATGAAACCCTTTTCAAAGATAAGAAAGATCAATGATTTTTTTTTGACTGACCCATGTGTTGGCTCTGGTCCAGGGAAGAACCAAACGGTCTAACATTAATTTAGTCTTTGGGTTCACTATTATACACATAAACAGTGTCTGTTAGGTTTGGTCTTATAGAGTTTCATATCTGAATCTATGCATTAAATTACTTGCAACGTAACGTACACTATAATTTTCTCTGGTGTACTAAGCTAACTAATTGAAAATTGTGCCAATTGATACTTCATTATTCTTGTAAGGCTTAGCCTTTGTAAAGTCATCGGTTCAAATCCTGGCTAAAACATTAGTAGGAGGTATATCACATAGTGAGTTTCTATCTGAAAGGCATGTGGATTTATTTGATTCAACGCTCGCCAACACCTCGGTATTAGATATTGGAGAGTTGGTAATAGACTATGATCGTGAAATGTACCGATCTTATTTACCACTTTTCTTAATTTGGTTTATTATTTTCTCTATATAATACCTGTAAGTTATAACTGAGATTGTTGCGACAATTTTGATATTAACTCGAAACTTGATAATAAATTTTCCGAAAGGTATATTATCTAGGGGTGTTCAAAAAAATCCATATCCGAATCTGAATCCAAAATATCTGAAAATCCGAATCTGAAATATCCGAAAAAATCGGATATTCGGAAGTTCGGATATCCGAAAGTTTGGATATCTTCGGATTTGGATACCTATTTTGAAAATTTTCGGATAGTTCGGATATCCGAAATAGTTTTTTTTTTTATATTTTTTCGGATATTCGGATACTTTTTTTAGATAATTTTCCGCATATCCGAATCCGATCTTCAAATATCCGAAATTTCGGATTCGGATTCTGAAAATCACTAAAATGGTGTTGTTAATTACAAAACCAATTAAGTGAAGTATTCTGCTGCCTTCTTATTTTATGCAATATTTTTGGAGCTCAAAAAAAAAGAAAAGAATAATTCAAGAATAAAATTCAGTGTGAGTACGAGACAAGTTCTTGTAATTTAAGTATTCTATGCTTGATTATTAATTCATGTTTCATGTTCAATTTGATGCATGCATGTGAGTCTATGATCTTTTGTGGTAAAAAACAACCGACAGATTCATTCACCGAAAACACATACAAAACTATATTAAAAACCAACTAAAAATATCGAACATTAAATTACGGTTTTTACGTAACTATTTTAATTCAAAATATAATTTTCTATTAAAGCAAGTCATGTAATTTAAACAACTAACGGTTTTAGCCCTAACCATAAATATTTTAACAGATTATGTGCCATGTGCGAATGCTAAAAATGGGCCCATATGTGTGTGTGATAATTAATTTGTGATTAAATATGAAGTGAGTTAATTTGTTTTTTACCTAAATTCTAAATGTGCGAATGCTAAAAATGGGCTCATATGTGTGCGTGTGTGATAATTAATTTGTGATTAAATATGAAGTGAGTTAATTTGTTTTTTTACCTAAATTCTAAATGGTAATGAGTCACTGGGTCAAATGTTTAAGGAACAAATTTTCTTTTATTTTTTATAAAATTAGTGTTAGGCGCAAAATATTTCCACTCGTGATATTTCAGGATCCGGGATATTTCGGGATCAGGGATATTTTAAGGATATGAATATTACTAACAATTATCTCTGTTACTTAACTTTTATTGCGAGATTTCAGGGATTGACAGGTTGTCTCATAGCTGGTCCTGATATTAAGGAAACATGCAATAACTACTTCAACTTAAACGAGGAATCCAAGAGAAATCTATGCGGGTGATTTGAAAGAGTCGTCCACGATTGGAAAGTGCCAGAATATTCGAAACCACCTTACGAGCGTTGTCAAACGTCCTTTTTTAGATTCTTAGTATAAATACTGAGGTAATTGATCGATATAGGACATTGGTTGCTCAAATAATACACACAACACTCATTGAAGCTAATCTAGCATCATAGAATCGATCATATTGCGCTCTTTGTTTGTATTCATTCACTTTTGATTATTAATAAAATTAGGCAGAGTGACGATTGTCACCTCCCGAGGTTTTTATGCCGGCAATCCTAAGGGATTAAGGGCTTTTACTCGTATAAATCTCGTGTGTATTGCTATTTTTCTGTTTGATATACTCAAATATCCCTAGGGATATTTGGGGATATTCTGATTATATATTCAGTATACTCGACATATTTGCTTGTAAAACACAATATCCCACTTTTCTAATTCGATTTTGCTAAAAGTTAAGCTTGTAAATTTTTACCCGAAACAATTTGGCGCCCACCGTGGGGCAAACTTGTGTTTTTTATAATTAAAACCTTGTTTTAAAGGCGTTTTCTAGAAGAATATATCAAAAAATGGCTTCACAACCGAGATCAACTTCTTCATTACCTATTGTTTCTGCTACTACTAGTAATGTATCCTTGCAGATTCCTGTTTTCACCAAGAAGCCCGACAATGCCGGAAAAAAGACCACGTTTGTTGCTGCTAGTACTCCATCGACAAAGATGACCATTTATACTCCCATACTAATCTCTAATGACGATATTTTGAATATGTTTCAATAGGTTCAGCAACAAATGATGGATCAACAACGAATGAATCAAATACTTTTAAGGGAAATGGAGAACCTGAAGACTGAAAAGAACAAACTGCCAGAAACTACCACTCCAATAGTTACAAGGATCCTCGATTTTGGAACATCAGAGATATCCGGAAACCTTTTTGGAGACTTTATCCCTATGTAGACCAGTATCGGAACTTCTTCAGGATCCCAAAATCTGGGGATATCTCGGGATAATATCTTTATCCCTAGAACATCGCTTCCTACGCCATATACCGGCAACACTTATAATCAATCTTCGTTTGAAATTACTAACTTTGGTTCTTTGCAGGAATCAGGAATATCTCCTCAAGTAGCAAAGGAGATCCAGAAACTTCGGGATATGATCTCCAGCGTACCAGGAATAGTCAAGCCTATCCCGAAAGTAACAGGAATCACTCACAGGATATCCAGATTCGCCCCTCCAATATGTGATGCCGAAATCCCAAAGAGATTCCAAACTCCCAACATGAAGTTATATGATGGGACCACGAATCCTGAAGAGCATGTAGCCCAATATAGGGAAAGAATGGAGACAAATCCTATTCCACCACATCTAAAAGA
This sequence comes from Mikania micrantha, assembly GCA_009363875.1. Classification (NCBI taxonomy): domain Eukaryota; kingdom Viridiplantae; phylum Streptophyta; class Magnoliopsida; order Asterales; family Asteraceae; genus Mikania; species Mikania micrantha. The sequence continues at coordinate 63,980,382 of CM018684.1, forward strand.
AGCTTGCTTATGCAAAGGATTCGGCTCAACACTAACAGGAGCAGCCTTAAAATGGCTACTCAATGTTCCTCCTTACTCAATTACTTCTTTTGCTCATTTGATTAACTTATTTAATAATCAGTTTTCATGTAGCAGGATATTTGAAAGATTAACTAGTGATCTTTACAGGATAACACAGGGATCAGATATCCCTAATCTTGATATCACTACGGCTGTTCAAGCTTTCAAGATGAGATTACAGAAAAACTCACCTTTTTATGATGATTTGGTTATGAATCCTTGTAGGAACATGGACGAGGTCCGGAATCGAGCATTAAGGTTCATAAGGTTGGAAGATGATAAAAAGATCCAGAAGAGGATTGCTACAACTCCTCCTAGTGACCAAGGCAAAAGAAAGTTCGATTCACCCACCAACAAGACATTCAAACCTAAGCCATACTACAAGTCTGACAACCACAAGATCAATTATGTGGATGACGATGAAGATGATAGAGATTATCCCAGGATATCTGATTATTGTTTTTCTGTAGATATCCCTGAACTAATGTGTTCCATGCAGGATTTAGGCGAAAAGGCTAGATGGCCTGTAACATCAAGTACCAGATCGTTCGGCAAGTCCGTACGGTACGTGTACTTTCATTATTTACTATGTGTAAATACGTATACGTGAACAGTGTTTGCATTAATAGAATTCAAAATACAATACACAGTTGTACGTATTTTAGTGTAAACTTAAATACAGTAAGTACAACACACATTGAGACAATGGTTGTGTGTGTTTAAGTGAAAACTTAAATACAGTTAACACAACTAATCACGGAAAACAACAGTGCACAAGTAAACAACGAAAACATATCGGTTGCGATCTGATGTCCACAGATGACAGGAATCAGATGGCCGACAAGTCAGTACAAGAACAATGTGAAAACAGGAAGTTAGTTGAGTCCGTCAGTGAGGAATCACAATTCAAACACAAATGCAGTGTTATTTCAGAATAACGAACTGACAGTGTGTTTGCGTGGGTGACTATTTACACAAACATATCTGTGAGTTTAGAGTTCTGAAATAATGACTGAAAAGTAGAAAACAAAAGTCAGGAAGCAAAACCATCGTCGTGTTCGTTCGGGTGACGATTCGAACGAATTCGCGCGGAGGTGACGCGTTCTGACGAAACGAAAACGACGCGAACGACAATAACTTAAGAAAATAAAACATTTTAATGTTTTACAATTTTGAAACTCATCAGAATTGTATAAATAAACTCTTTTAATTTAAAACCGTAAAACACGCGCGTTACGTTCCGGAAACGTAACGAAAACGCGAACCGAGCAACAAAAACGAACCCGAACTCACTCGTGGTATAAATACCATGAATGAGTCCATTTTATTCATTTTTCACCTCATCTTCCCCACTCAAAACCCTAATCCCGGTTTTGAGCCCCCACCTCCATTTTTCACCTTCTCTCTTCCATATCTCTCTCATTTCTTCACCAAATCTCTCCATCTTTGGACCAAATCGAAGCTCTCATCACCCTCTACATGAAAGTACAACTAATCTAGAAAGAAACCCATCTGAATTCGAGGTATGAGGCTGTTTTTAACACGAAAATCAGGGTTTTCAACCCCTTGGTCGACCACCACCTTTTAAACCGGCTCTAAGCCTTCCTCCTCCCAACCCACGACCACCAGAACCTTTCCTTAGAACATTTCATCTTCGAAACCATCATGGTTCTTGGCTGTTAACTCGATGGGAGCCACATAGGGGCGGCTGACCTGCAGATGGCCGAATGGCCTTAAGCCGAAAGAGCCTTGGCCGGATGTCCCCATTCGCCGACTGTGGCTGTTTCGCCCGGTCTTTCTCATTCGCCGGTCACCCCCTTCTCTCATCTCATTTTCCAGCCAACTCCATTCGACACAGTCATCTCATTCGGCCGAAGTAGAGCTGTCTCATTCGCCACCATCTCACATTCGACTGGAACCACCCCATTCGATCCTCATTCGCCATAACCAAAGTTCAATCGGCCGAATGAGTCAAGGCCTATTCATTCGGCATGGACCATTCGCAGACAAGCCTCATTCTCCTTCATTCGTGAGTTGTGTCTTTCGGCCATGCATGCCAGCCCAACAGGCATGACATTCGGCCCAATAGCCGTTAGTCGGCCATCACGGCCCAATCGGCTCAACACTTTTGCTTGGCCATAGTTCATCAATTCAACCCAACAATCGGTCCATTTAGGCAGCCCCATTCACTGATATGGCTCAGAGAGGTTTGGGCCCAGATTGTTTATTCGGCCCAACTTGGCCCAGGTTTAGTACAAGTGACCCAAGGACTGAATTGGGCCATGTGCTAGGTCCAATAATGGCTCAGATCGGTCCAAGCCACTGGATTTAGCCCACAATACAACCGGCCCAGCAATCCATTCGGTTCGGCCCACATGATCATCCTCGGCCCACAATATCTTCTAGGCCCAACATTGAGCCCACGCTATCCATTTCACAGCCCATTATTTCGGCCCAACTGAATCTGCTCAAGATTTGTGGTCGGCCCACATCGAAAATCATAAGGCTCAAGGGCTCAAATATGATAGGCCCAATTAATAATCATCCCACTTAAAACAAGGGTTGTGAACTACATTTAAATCAAAAGAGATTTAATACCATACATGGGATGTTTTATTAATCATAATACAAAAAGTAGTGAATTCTAATTTAAAGAGTTCATAAACTTAAAACACTAATTATACAAGAGTTGTGAACTAATAAAGTGATTCTCATGAAACGACATCTTTGATCATGCCAAAACTAACACACTTGGATTGATGAGAACTCGAGAATGAATTAAACTAAATATTCAACATAAAGGCATGGTTTAGTAACAACCCGAGTGATTAAGTGGGAGCACGAGCTGTAATTTGTAAACAGGGCCGGATAAAGATTTTGACTCCCAGGTGTTAGCCAATTTTCAGGCTAACACTTACACTTGCACCAATCACCACAATTTATACTTAAAGATTACATACTACGTGAAATCAATACAGGATCGTGACAAACAAACACAAGAACAGTCGAGAGCGCTTGCATTCTTTCATTTAAGCTAAGTCAACCCAACGAATACAAGATGAGTTCATATGCCCCTTTTACTTTAATCTTTACTGATTTTAACTCTCGGGGCTGAGAAACATGTTTACTTTTATTTATTTAAAAGTTTTGCTTAACATATTATTTATACTTTGATTTAGATAACATTAAACTGTTATTATCGATTATCATTGTATGCATGCTTGTATGATCATGAGATAACAGGGAAACTCAGATGATTATGATAAAGTAATTTCATAATCAACAATACATTTGAATAACATAGTTGTAAGATTATATCTTATAATACTTAGTTATTCTACATGAGTAAACAGTGAGACAATTCATATACAAACAAAAAATGAGAACTACTACAGTGGAACATGGTGACACTTCACAACACATAAATGATTAGAAGACAAAATATCCTCTTAATATCATTTCACATTATAATTGATGAAGTGTGATAAGTAAATCACTTATAACACTTAATCTACACCTTAAAAACATACTATGTGATAGTATGATCGCATTGGGTATCCACCACCTGCGTCACTTAAGGGTACTAAGACATGTTCTTACTACGGCTTAAGGATTACATGGTGAACATATGGATTTCAAGTGAATGATGATCATGATAACGTAACTTCATGAGGATTCTTATCATTCACACATGATTAACATAATGTAATAAGACAAGTTCCTATTCGACTTTGTTAATCACACGAGAATAATCCCACATTGAGGCTTTGGGATCACATGGATTACAGTAAGTGATGATCATGATAACGTAACTTCATGAGGATTCTTATCATTTACACATAATTAACATGATGTAATAAGACAAGTTCTTATTCAACTTTGTTAATCACATGAGATCAATCCCACATGGAGACTTTGGGATCACACGGCGGAATAGAGGTGAATGGAATGCATTGAAATCTGATTACGTGAGGATTACAATGGATTTCATTTGGGCTCTATACGTTGCATTGAGATTACATTACAAGTGGTTAACTAACACTCTTAATATTTAAAGGTGTAATGACAGTTAACCCCACAATTTTAGAATAATACAAGGATCTGATTAAATAAATCAAATTTCCTTAATACAATGAGGGTGTATCAATACCTCGGTTTGATAATCAAACCCCTCTAACTCTATTATTCTACACATGATAAACAGATAAATACATAATGAACAAGTCAATCATTTGGGAGATGAAAATGGATATTCTTAGTTGTATTACAAGTAGTATGGAATTCAATTGAGTATGTGGTGGGGTGGCGTCTGGGCTTGACCCTTTCGTATGCCCCTATATATAAGCATACTTGATTGAGTGAAATACCACTTGTATATATATAACTAAGGAGAGGCCATTGGGTGGAACAAGTGAATTCAAGTAATGCAAGTAATCGAATATGACATTGTGATTGTGTGCATGAACAATTCAAGGTTTTCAATACTCAAACTTATGAACTCACCAACCTAGTGTTGACTTTGTTTAAATGCATGTTTTCTCAGGTGACGAACAGGTGTAGATACAGATATGCAAGTACTAAGCTAGTGGACTTTTAGAAGACCTAGCTTCATTTTGATTGCATACTTTTGAAATGACAAAACAGTGAATCACTTTTGTATATCTTGTACAGATCAAGATATGAACTCATTGATTCTTTTGATTAGATTTACTTGGTTAAATTATGATGTACAATGTAATTTAACTTTGTAATTCTATTTCATGTCATGTTAGCATTTCTCATTTATATCTCATGTGCTATGTAAACAATCTGATCATTTGATTATCACTCAAAGATATCGCGCCCTGGGAACCTTCTGTCCGACGGGAAAATACGATCCGTTCCCGCCAACCTGGGGTGTGACAGATTGGTATCAGAGCCATGGTTATAAAGAAATATATGTCATATTACTTAAACGGTTTGGCCTAGACTATAACCTAGGGACCCTCATATAGAGATCATGTCACATAGGATTCTATTTGCATATGTCTTCTGCTTCTGATCACTACACTAACCGATTTTCTTTCGGTTATGATCAGAATGCCACCAAGAAGACAACCACCTCTATTACCGTTAACTCAAGGTTTAGCTCCTCACTCTTCGACACTGTAACATCCCATTTTGGTGAAATATTATAAATTAAACATAATTGGTGTATGATTGTGTTTATTTAATTAATGGGTGTTTTGTATGATTTAATTATCTTAAATAATATTTGGTGGGTGATTTAAATAAGTTTTTGTTAAATATATTGTAGTGGGAGTTAACTAACTTAATTAAGTTGGATATGAGTTAGTTAATTTTAACATGTAAATTGAGGGGTTAGAAGTGTCAATAGATGAAAGTTAAATAACAAGGGGGTTTTAAATGTTGACTTGGTCAACATTTCACACTTTTATGTGTGTGTGTGTGTTGGAGACGTGAAAGAGAAGGAAGACAAGGAGAAAAATCAAGAACTTCAAGATTTGATCAAATTGGAGGTTGGATGTTGATCTAATCTTGAATGCAAGTTGAAATTGGAGTTCTCCTTGCATCAAACAACATCTAGGTAAGATTTTTGGGTGTTTTTGATGGGATTTTCGTGGGTCTCCATGGGGGGTGTGGGTTTGATGGGTAAAACTCTCAAATTTGGTGTTTTGAGAGTGTCAAATGTTGTTAATGATGTTGATAATCATATAGAAACAACTTTTGATTGTTTTCTTTCATGATTTACATGTTATGAAAATGGGGGAATTGGGGTTTTCATGGAGTTGATGAACATGGTGTGTAAAGTAGTGTTTAAAGGTGGGGATTTGATGATATTCACTATATTGTTGTAGTTTGTGGTGAAATTGTTGAGATTGATCATTTTTAAACATAATAATGGAGTTACATAGGTGTCTTAATGATGAATGATCATTAGCACATGAACTTGTGCATACAAGGTGTTTGATGAAATGCCAAGTAGGGTATTTAACTTAAAATTTGGTTTAAAACCAATGGTGATGTGAATTATGTGGGTTTATAACATCAACAATGGTGAATTGATATGGTTAAGGGTCAATTGGAAACAAATTAGATTGAAAATGTTGACATTGGGGTGTATGTTGACTAATTGTGGTCAAACTTTATATTAAACCTATTAGTTGTGATAATAGGAATTGATAGTGAAGGTGTGGGTGAAACCAAACGAACCGGGAAGGAATTGGTTATAGAGGATAGCGCGTTGGAACAAGGTAAGTCACCCAAATCTTTTACTTGTTATGTGTAATGGTGTTATGCATGTATGAATGTTATAGTGAAAGATTTGACTTTTAGGTGAGTTGGTGATTATGATCTTGTTGCTAGTCAATAATGAGCAATAGGTGATATATGTTGCTTGATTATTGTTGAAATGGTGTTCTAATACTAGTCTATGATTGACTTAGTGTTTATTTTTATGTGTGGTGGTTGTATGCAAATAGTTCACAAGGTGTGTGAACTTATATTTGAAATTGACTTAATCTTGGTGTTTTGAATCACAAGTGGTGTGATTATGACATTGAATTATTCACATGGTGTGTGAATGTTCTTTGTTGGGTGTAATCAAGTTAGTAAAACACAAGTGGTGTGGTTTACTTAACTTGAGAAATCTTGTGGAATAAGACTTCAATGGAGTTTTGGGTGCAAACGACCCGTTAGTAAATCGTTTGATATTATGACTATGATGGTTATAATTTGGTGAATTAAGGTGTTTAATATGATTATATGGTGTTATATAATGTTTATGGGGGTATTGGAACGGTCGTATTTGAGCGAAAGGGGTTAAGATGGCTTAAAACAGCAAAAATAGATGTGCAGGTGGTGCCCGGCGTATGATACGCCTGGGGGGGCGTATGATACGCCTCCTTCAGCTCAATCTTTGGATTTTGTCTGTGATACGCCCCAGATACGCCCAAGGTAAAATTTGACCAAAATTGACTTTTTGGGTCATGTAAGCTCGTGTGGTCGGGCATGGTGATCTTACTTAGTTCTAATGAACTAATGGTGACTTAATTATGGTGTTTCAGGTGAACGGAAGGGGTGAACGGGGTCGTGATCGGTTTGTCTCGCAAGGATTCGGATCAAACACTTTTTGTGGTTTTTCTTTGTTGGTGTTAAACAAAGGTTTTTGGTGATAACTCAAATGTAATTTTTGTTATTGAATGTTTAATTAACATCAATTATTTTGTAAAGTCGTATGTAAATGGAGTGTTTATGGTGTTAATTACATTTGTCGGTTTGAAAAAAAATCTGGGACCTAAACTTTGATGTCGTTTTAAACACGTGTCATACATGTGGAGTTATGGGGCTTACAAGTTGGTATCAGAGCCATTGGTTTGAGGGATTCAAGTGCGTCGCGAACACTTGAACTCAAATCGTTGTGCTCTTGATATGGGGAATGTTGTTTGATCCGAGATCCGATCACGAAGCCGGGGGTTTAAGGTAACAAGTTTGTGTATTGTTTACCTTAGTTATATATGTTTATTGGTGTTTGTTGTGAATTTACTTGTTGAACCGAATTTCTTAGTCATGTTATGGGGAGGTGAAGTTAAGGAATTGGATATGTGAAGTGTATAGTGTTATGTCTGGCCAACATAAGATTATATTCTTGACATAGATATGACCTTGATGGAACCAATTCATAATATGGTTATGAATATTAGGTAAGGTGTTAAGAGATTGATGTTGTGATGCTTTTAAGTTCATATTTCATGGTGTGTTTAGTTGTATGAACTATATAGCAAAACTAATGTATCGCATAACTTGTTTCAGCCGTAGAATGGCTGGTGGTGATAACATTAATGATGGTGGAGGTCATGAAACTAATTTCACTGAATTGCAAACTATGGTGAGAGAAGAGGTGGCAAAAGCATTGGAAGCTTCGATTCCTCACCATATGGAGGGTCTGCAAGCCTCCATGAGAGAATTTATTCAACAGGAGTTTGCAAATCTCAGAGGGGGGCGAGATGGGGAACGAACTCCAAAGAAAGTAACTTATAAGGAGTTTGTAGCTTGAAAGCCAAGCGAATTCAAAGGGGAAGTTGACCCATTACAGAGTCAACGGTGGATAACAGACATGGAGGGCACGTTCGAGACGAGCCATTGTGACCCGGAAGATGAGGTGATCTTTGCGGGGAATCAGTTGCGTGAAAGAGCAAAGGATTGGTGGGAGCTTCTTCGAAAGGAGAAGGGTAGGGATGGCATTAAAAATCTGAAATGGGAGGATTTTAAGGAGTTGTTCCTTAAACGGTTCTGTCCGCAGGCGGCGATTGACAGAATCACCGAAGAGTTTCTTCATATGAGGCATAAGGAAGAAAGTATTGATACGATTACCGCCATCTTCTATGACAAAGCTAGATTTTGTCCTGATTTGCTACAAACGGAGCGGATGTGGATCAATCGATACCACAGTATGTTGAATGCCAAGTACCGCGAATTTCTTACACCATCAAAGTGTGAGACATTGGCGGAACTTATTGATTGTGCTCGGGAGCGCGAGTTGGAGTTAAAGCGACAGGAAGACCGCGGTGAAAAGCGGAAGGTGGAGAAGGAGATGGGGTCGTCTAAAAAGGGGAAGTTTTCTAACTCACCTACAAAGTTCCACTCAAGTAAGGGAGTTAAGCATTGTACTAAATGTGGGAAAGACCACATGGGTGATTGTTCGGTACGACCCTTATCTTGCTACAAGTGTGGGAAGCAAGGTCATCTTGCAAATCAATGCTCGAGCCCGTTGAATTTATGTTATAATTGCTACAAACCGGGGCATATTCGGAGTGAATGTCCGGAACTTAAGGGGGCTGGATTTGGTGGAGGAGAAAATCGATCTTTTAAGGGGCAAGGAAGTGGGAAGAAGGTGGAGGTACCCAAACCCAAGGGTAGGGCCTTTCAAATCACTGCGGAGGAAGCCAAAGTCACACCTGATGTGGTGACAGGTACTTTCTTCATCAATACCTTGCCTGCTTACATTTTATTTGATTCGGGGGCTAGTAGATCATTTGTGTCTACGAATTTTATACAACACTCTTCTTTTGTAGTTGAGAAATTGTCGGTGCCTTTAGAAATAGAAATAGCGGATTCTAAATGCTTTCTAGTATGTGATGTCTATCGAAAATGTAAATTAACCATCGATGGGGAGGATTTCAATATTGATTTAATACCTATGGTATTGGGGGAGTTCGATGCGGTGGTTGGGATGTATTGGCTTTCGGCTCATGGGGCCAACGTTGTGTGCAAACATAAGATTATTCAATTGATGTCTCCTAGTGGACATGAGGTGTGTATTCGTGGGGAGAAACGTGGTGGTATGATCTTATGTTCTTTAACCGAAGCGATGAAGTATTTGAACAATGGCGGACGATCGTTTCTTGCTTATGTTGTGGATTCGGAGAAAGGAGTGAAGTTGATAGAAGACATTCCTATAGTTCGTGATTTTTCGGATGTTTTTCCGGATGAATTACCGGGATTACCTCCCGAAAGGGATGTGGAGTTCCGAATTGACTTGGTGCCAGGGGCTAAACCCATTGCTAAGGCTCCATACCGGTTGGCGCCATCTGAATTGCAAGAGATGATGAGTCAATTGCAAGAACTTCTTGACATGGGTTTTATTCGTCCGAGCATTTCACCTTGGGGTGCACCGGTGTTATTTGTCAAGAAGAAAGATGGGAGCTTTAGAATGTGTATAGATTATCGGGAGTTGAACAAGGTCACGGTGAAGAATAGGTATCCATTACCTAGGATTGACGACCTCTTTGACCAATTACAAGGTGCTTCATGGTTTTCTAAGATCGACCTTCGATCGGGATACCATCAGTTGAAGGTTAGAGAGGAAGACATTCCAAAGACGGCTTTTCGTACGAGGTATGGGCATTATGAGTTTCTTGTGATGTCCTTTGGGTTAACTAACGCACCGGCGGCGTTCATGGACTTGATGAATCGGGTTTGTCGTCCAATGTTAGATAGGTCAGTCATTGTGTTCATCGATGACATACTTATCTATTCCAAGAATGAAGCGGATCACGCTTGTCATTTGCGTGAAGTTCTTGAAACACTTCGTAAGGAGAAACTGTATGCTAAGTTCTCCAAGTGTGATTTCTGGTTACGCGAAGTACAGTTCTTAGGACATGTGGTCAATGCCGGTGGCATACATGTTGATCCTACAAAAATTCAGGCGGTTATGAAATGGAGTCCACCCCAGACTCCAACTGAGGTTAGAAGTTTTCTTGGTTTAGCCGGTTATTACAGGAGGTTTATTCAAGACTTTGCCAAGATTGCTTCATCTTTGACTAAGCTTACAAGGAAGGATACTAAGTTTGTGTGGGGTGATGAACAAGAAAAGGCGTTTCAGGAGTTGAAGACAAGACTAACACAAGCACCGGTGTTAACTTTACCGGATGGACCCGATGATCTTGTGGTCTATTCCGATGCTTCATATGTTGGTCTTGGTTGTGTTCTGATGCAAAGAGGGAAGGTTATTGCTTATGCTTCACGACAGTTGAAGGTTCATGAGATTAACTATCCCGTTCATGACTTGGAGCTTGCGGCGGTTGTTTTTGCATTAAAGATATGGCGTCATTATCTTTATGGGGTGAAATGTACTATTTATACCGACCACAAGAGTTTAAAGTATTTCTTCACACAGAAGGAATTGAATATGAGGCAGAGACGTTGGATGGAGTTACTCAAAGACTACGACTGCGAAATTCTCTATCATCCGGGGAAAGCAAACGTAGTGGCGGATGCTTTGAGTAGAAAGGAGGAACCTTCACCTATTCGGGTAAAGGCAATGAAAATTGTGGTAACTTCGGATCTGGTGAATCAAATTAAAGCTGCTCAAACGGAAGCTTTAAAGGAGGAGAATTGGAAACGTGATAGAATCAAGGGGTTAGCTCATCAATTGGATGAGGATAGTCGGGGTTTAAAGACAAGGTGGGGTCGAGTGTGGATACCACCCACTTGTCCTTTAAAGACGGCTTTATTGGAGGAATCTCATAAATCGAGATATTCGATTCACCCAGGAGGCACGAAGATGTATCGTGACTTGCGGGTTAACTATTGGTGGCCGGGGATGAAACGAGACATTGTCAAGCATGTCGAAAAATGCTTGACTTGTGCTCAAGTGAAGGCGGAGCATCAAAAACCGTATGGCAAATTGCAACCTTTGGAGATTCCAATGTGGAAGTGGGAGCATATTACGATGGACCTAATCACGAAGCTTCCTAAGACTAGGAACGGTTATGATACTATATGGGTCATCGTAGATCGGTTATCAAAGAGTGCTCACTTTATACCGATCAAGGAGACGTATTCTTCCAAGAAAATGGCTGAAATTTATGTTAAGGAGGTGGTGTCTCGACATGGAGTACCGGTTACTATTGTGTCTGATCGTGACACCCGGTTCACTTCTCATTTTTGGAAGAATTTTCAGGAGGAATTGGGTACGAGACTATTGTTGAGCACAGCGTATCACCCTCAAACGGATGGTCAGAGTGAAAGGACTATTCAAACGCTTGAGGACATGTTACGTGCGTGTATCATTGATTTTGGGGGAAGTTGGGATGATTACTTACCTTTGGCGGAGTTTTCTTACAATAACAGTTATCATTCCAGTCTTGGAATGCCTCCTTTTGAGGTTTTGTATGGGAGAAAATGTAGAACTCCCGTGTGTTGGGGAGAAGTGGGACCAAGGGAACTCGCCAGCAAAAAGGTAGTAAAGGTGACAAACGAACGAATCGATCAGATACGAGCTCATTTAAAGGCGGCACAAGACCGTCAGAAATCGTATGCGGATAAACGGAGGAGGCCGATCGAATTCCAAGTGGGAGACTTTGTGTTGTTAAAGGTTTCTCCTTGGAAGGGTGTGATTCGTTTTCGAAAGCGGGGAAAACTTAGTCCACGATTTATTGGACCGTTTAAGATTATAGCTCGGATTGGCGAGGTTGCCTATCGCTTAGAGCTACCGGAGGAGTTGAGTGGGATTCACAATACATTCCACGTATCCTATTTGCGAAAGTGCTTGGCGGATGAATCGGCTTATGTGCCATTGGAGGATTTGGTGATTGATGATAAACTCAATTATATTGAGAAACCGGTGGCTATCTTGGATAGAAAAGTCAAGCAACTTCGGAATAAGACGATTAACCAAGTAATGGTGCAATGGAAGAACAGACGGGGTTCGGATGCTACGTGGGAGTCCGAGGATGAAATGCGGAAATTTTATCCTTTTCTTTTTGAGGTGTAATGAGGTTTCGGGGACGAAACCTTTGTAAGGAGGGGAGAATTTGTAACATCCCATTTTGGTGAAATATTATAAATTAAACATAATTGGTGTATGATTGTGTTTATTTAATTAATGGGTGTTTTGTATGATTTAATTATCTTAAATAATATTTGGTGGGTGATTTAAATAAGTTTTTGTTAAATATATTGTAGTGGGAGTTAACTAACTTAATTAAGTTGGATATGAGTTAGTTAATTTTAACATGTAAATTGAGGGGTTAGAAGTGTCAATAGATGAAAGTTAAATAACAAGGGGGTTTTAAATGTTGACTTGGTCAACATTTCACACTTTTATGTGTGTGTGTGTGTTGGAGACGTGAAAGAGAAGGAAGACAAGGAGAAAAATCAAGAACTTCAAGATTTGATCAAATTGGAGGTTGGATGTTGATCTAATCTTGAATGCAAGTTGAAATTGGAGTTCTCCTTGCATCAAACAACATCTAGGTAAGATTTTTGGGTGTTTTTGATGGGATTTTCGTGGGTCTCCATGGGGGGTGTGGGTTTGATGGGTAAAACTCTCAAATTTGGTGTTTTGAGAGTGTCAAATGTTGTTAATGATGTTGATAATCATATAGAAACAACTTTTGATTGTTTTCTTTCATGATTTACATGTTATGAAAATGGGGGAAGTGGGGTTTTCATGGAGTTGATGAACATGGTGTGTAAAGTAGTGTTTAAAGGTGGGGATTTGATGATATTCACTATATTGTTGTAGTTTGTGGTGAAATTGTTGAGATTGATCATTTTTAAACATAATAATGGAGTTACATAGGTGTCTTAATGATGAATGATCATTAGCACATGAACTTGTGCATACAAGGTGTTTGATGAAATGCCAAGTAGGGTATTTAACTTAAAATTTGGTTTAAAACCAATGGTGATGTGAATTATGTGGGTTTATAACATCAACAATGGTGAATTGATATGGTTAAGGGTCAATTGGAAACAAATTAGATTGAAAATGTTGACATTGGGGTGTATGTTGACTAATTGTGGTCAAACTTTATATTAAACCTATTAGTTGTGATAATAGGAATTGATAGTGAAGGTGTGGGTGAAACCAAACGAACCGGGAAGGAATTGGTTATAGAGGATAGCGCGTTGGAACAAGGTAAGTCACCCAAATCTTTTACTTGTTATGTGTAATGGTGTTATGCATGTATGAATGTTATAGTGAAAGATTTGACTTTTAGGTGAGTTGGTGATTATGATCTTGTTGCTAGTCAATAATGAGCAATAGGTGATATATGTTGCTTGATTATTGTTGAAATGGTGTTCTAATACTAGTCTATGATTGACTTAGTGTTTATTTTTATGTGTGGTGGTTGTATGCAAATAGTTCACAAGGTGTGTGAACTTATATTTGAAATTGACTTAATCTTGGTGTTTTGAATCACAAGTGGTGTGATTATGACATTGAATTATTCACATGGTGTGTGAATGTTCTTTGTTGGGTGTAATCAAGTTAGTAAAACACAAGTGGTGTGGTTTACTTAACTTGAGAAATCTTGTGGAATAAGACTTCAATGGAGTTTTGGGTGCAAACGACCCGTTAGTAAATCGTTTGATATTATGACTATGATGGTTATAATTTGGTGAATTAAGGTGTTTAATATGATTATATGGTGTTATATAATGTTTATGGGGGTATTGGAACGGTCGTATTTGAGCGAAAGGGGTTAAGATGGCTTAAAACAGCAAAAATAGATGTGCAGGTGGTGCCCGGCGTATGATACGCCTGGGGGGGGCGTATGATACGCCTCCTTCAGCTCAATCTTTGGATTTTGTCTGTGATACGCCCCAGATACGCCCAATCCATACGCCCGGGGTAAAATTTGACCAAAATTGACTTTTTGGGTCATGTAAGCTCGTGTGGTCGGGCATGGTGATCTTACTTAGTTCTAATGAACTAATGGTGACTTAATTATGGTGTTTCAGGTGAACGGAAGGGGTGAACGGGGTCGTGATCGGTTTGTCTCGCAAGGATTCGGATCAAACACTTTTTGTGGTTTTTCTTTGTTGGTGTTAAACAAAGGTTTTTGGTGATAACTCAAATGTAATTTTTGTTATTGAATGTTTAATTAACATCAATTATTTTGTAAAGTCGTATGTAAATGGAGTGTTTATGGTGTTAATTACATTTGTCGGTTTGAAAAAAAATCTGGGACCTAAACTTTGATGTCGTTTTAAACACGTGTCATACATGTGGAGTTATGGGGCTTACAGACACCGACACCGCCTGACTCTCCGACACAATAACCTCCACCTACACCACCATCGGTTTATCAGCTGGATCCTGCTACTGTAGCATTGGCCACTCTTCTGACTAGCCAGCTGAGGGACGTAATCCCGGAGATGATGAATCGGATTAACAGTAACAACAGCAACAATGCTGCCAACTCAACTGGAGAAGGCAGTGGCAACACCCGTCAACATCAGGACTATTCTTACAAAAACTTTGTAGGATGTAGACCACCGAGTTTTAGTGGCAGTGAAGGAGCCGTCGGATTGATCCAATGGATCGAGAAGATGGAAACTACTCTTGATATCAGTGGTTGTCCTGATCAACACAAAGTCAGATATGCTGCGGGCTCGTTTAACAAGCGGGCGTTAACTTGGTGGAATGCCCAGATTCAGACAAGGGGCAGAGATGAGGCTCTGTCCATGCCTTGGGATGATTTCAAGGCAACCTGAGACTAAAGTTCTTATAGGAACTGATATTCCCAAGGATATTGAGGAGAAACTGATTTCTTTCCTGAAATCAAGAATCTCTACCTTTGCTTGGAAACACGAGGATATGACAGGGATATCCTCAGACGTAATCACACATAAGTTAGGGATAGATAGAAGCTTCAAACATATCCACCAAAAAAGAAGAAAATTCGCTCCTAAGAGGAATGCAATCATCCAAGAAGAGGTGGAGAAGCTTCTCAAAGCAAGGATGATTAGAGAAGTAAAATTCCCAAGGTGGCTGGCTAATGTGGTTGTGGTTCAAAAGAAGAATGGAAAGTGGAGAGTTTGTGTAGATTACACAGATCAAAACAAAGCTTGTCCTAAAGACCCGTTTCCATTACCACACATAGATTCAATGGTAGATGCTACAGCAGGCCATGAAATGCTAACCTTCATGGATGCATCGGCAGGATTCCAACAAATCCAAATGGAGCCTTCGAACCAAGAAGATACTGCTTTCATGACACCTACAGGGATATATTGCTATACAGCAATGACATTTGGCTTGAAGAACGCAGGAGCTACTTATCAAAGGCTTGTCAATATGATGTTCAAAGATAAGCTGGGGGACACTGTGGAAGTATACATTGATGATATGGTAGTCAAATCTAAGATTACCAAAGATCATCTTCGGGATCTTGAAGAATCATTCGATATCCTGGATCGATACAATATGAAACTTAACCCTTCTAAGTGTCATTTTGGAGTAAGATCAGGAAAGTTCTTGAGATATATGGTCACTAAAAGAGGAATAGAAGCTAGCCCAGAACAAATTCAAGCTATCCTGAACCTTAAATCCCCAACAAATGTGAAAGAAGTACAAAGGTTAATAGGAAGAATAGCCGCACTTAATAGATTCATCTCGAGATCTTCTGAAAAATTCAAAGGATTCTACGATATCCTTAAAAAGAATAAGAAGTTTCAATGGGATGAAGAGCATGAGAAGGCATTACAGGATTTGAAAGAATACTTATCCTCAGCGCCATTACTTACGAAACCAGAAGATGGTGAACCACTATCACTATACTTAGCAGTATCCCGAACTACTGTAAGTGTAGTGCTAGTCAAAGACTATCAAGGATCACAACATACAGTATACTACGTAAGTAAGAGCTTGTTAGATGCAGAAACTAGTTATTCCCACCTAGAAAAGCTAATTTTAGCTTTGATTATGGCATCAACAAAACTTAGGCACTATTTTGAGACACATAGAATACACATTAAAACAAATTACCCAATTAAATCGGTGTTAAGAAAACCCGAATTATCAGGAAGAATGGCCAAATGGTCAGTAAAACTTAGCACTTATGATCTAGTCTATGAACCAAGAACAACAATAAAGTCTCAGGCACTAGCAGACTTTGTGGCTGATTTTAGTAGTGATATTCAGCCAGAAGTAGATTCGGAAGTTAAACTTCTGGATGAGGATACTGGTGAATAGACTCTACATACTGACGGAGCCTCGAATGTAAGAGGGACAGGCCTAGGGATAATACTAAAATCACCACAGGGGGACATAATACCCCAATCGATCAGTTGTGAGTTCCAAGCAACTAATAATGAGGCCGAATATGAAGCTTTGATAGCGAGACTCCAATTAGCTAGGGATATGAACATAAGAAATCTCCATGTATTTGTAGACTCCTTATTAATAGCAAACCAATTTAATGGTTCCTACATGGTTAAAGGGGATAAATTAGCAAAATACTTAGAGATAGTTAAAGAAATAGTAGGATATTTCCACACTTTCGATATCACACAGGTTCCTAGAGAAGAGAATGATGAAGCAGATGCATTAGCAAATCTCGCATGATCTTTGAAAATATGTGATGATATCAATATCCCTATTTTGCATATCCTGAATCCAGCTATTGATATAGAAAATTCAAATCAAATCCTCAAACCATTAAACGTTGATGCACATGAGATATCCTGGACTACACCTATTAAAGAATATCTCCAAACAGGAAAAATACCCGACGGAGAAACAAACCATAAAGCCTTTAAAACCAAGATATCTAGATACATAATTATTCGGGATACCCTGTATAGAAAGTCAGTAGCTGGTCCATACTTAAAATGTTTAGAAAGACCTGAAACCTTAGAAGTAATGAAGGATATCCACGAAGGAGATTGTGGAAATCATACTGAGCGCAGAGCATTGCTTTCAAAAATCCTTAGAACATGATATTTTTGGCCGACTATGAGGAAAGATGCAATGTCCTATTCCCAGAGATGTGATGCTTGTCAAAGACACATCAATATCTTTCATCAGCCGGCTGAACCTTTATACCCAATAGTCTCATCATGGCTATTCATGAAATGGGGAATGGATATAGTAGGAAAACTACCAAAGGCACCAGGAGGAAAAGTATTCATGCTTGCCATGACTGATTACTTTTCAAAATGGATTAAAGCTGAAGCCTTTGTACAGGTTAGAGAGAAGGAAGTAATATCCTTCATAAAAAGAAATATCCTGACCAGATTCGGGATACCTGCTGAGATTACCTGCGATAATGGATCTCAATTCATTGGTAAAAGAACTACCAACTTTTGTGAAGCATGGGGATAAAAATGATTACTTCCACACCAGTACATCCTCAAGCTAACGGTCAAGCAGAATCAAGTAATAAGATAATCATAAACAATCTCAAAAAGAAGTTGTGATCTAAGAAAGGAAAATGGGCCGAAGAACTTTCATTTGTCCTATGGGCAGATAGAACTACTACAAAAAATGCGACTGGTCAAACCCCATTCTCATGTATTTGGTTTAGAAGCTGTACTCCCAACTGAGATGATCATCCCTACTGCAAGAACAAATTTACAGACTATAGAAGCTAACAACGAAATATTATCTCAAGATATAGACATCATCGATGAATCTAGGGATATTGCGAAAATTAGAATGGCTACCTATCAGCAAAAGATAGCTAAATCCTACAACAAGAATATAAGGATCAGAAGATTCCAAGTAGGCGACTTGGTTTTAAGAAAAGCATTCCAGAATACCACAAATCCAACGGACGGGAAACTTGCCTCAAAATGGGAAGGACCTTATAAAATTGATTTCGAAGCTGGAAAGGGAGCAAATAGATTAATTACTATGGATGGTGAAACTATTCCGAGGGCATGGAATGCTATTCATTTAAAAACATACTTTATATAACTTTCACTAAAATCTTTACTATAAATTTACATAATTATCTTTCAATATTCCTGTATATCCTTACTGTCATATCCTGATATATATATTCTTCATCTATCTCGACACTAACTTAAGCATTGGAGAGGCTTAGGGATCCCTAATGCCTACCTTTGCAAAAATATTTTATGTTTTTGCAGGAATAGCTGGAGAAGATACGAGGCTATATGTCTCAGCCCAAATTTTGACCTGAAATCAAAACTTGATGAAGACCCCGCACTGACATTATGTCTAGCTGCAAAGTTTTGACATAAAATCAAAACTCAAGAGACCTTTGAAGACTAAGGGTTCATACCCTCGCCACTAGCGCACGTATATCCTGCTATAATCCAAGATAATGGGACTAGTTCACGCATAAGTGGCTGACAATTTCATTATCAAGGGTTATAAGTATGGATCCTCCGTAATATCCCGGTATAGTTGGAGATTTTGGGACCAGTACACGCTGAGTGGCTGACAATCTCATTTTCAAAGATTATAAACAAGGGATCCACCGAATTCCGGCCTAGTCGCCAGTATCCCAGCCTTAGTCCCCAGCATTCCGGCCTTAGTCGCCAGTATCTTCCGGCCATAGTCGCCAGTATCTTCCGGCCATAGTCGCCAGTATTTTCGGCCTTAGTCGCCAGTATAATCGGCCTTGTCGCCAGTATTCCGGCCGTAGTCGCTAGTATAATCGGCCTTGTCGCCAGTATTTTCGGCCTTGTCGCCAGTCTAACCGGCATTAGTCGCCAGTATATTGGGATTATCCCAATCTTTTTTGTTATTGAGTATGTGCAGGAACGAACTCTCAAGAATACTTTGAGACATAACTTCTACATAGAACACGCTTAAGGATATTGAAGAAATGGACTCAAGTCTCAAGATTATTCAGGATATTACATAAGTATAGTCATAAAATGTCCAAGGATATTAAGGTACGTAATTCCTACATTATCCTGACAGGGATAAGAAGAACTTAGAGAATAAATCTACTCATTCAAGGAGTTGGTATTTATTTCTTGGCTTGTTAAATATCTTTATTTTTAATCATACTATTTCCTTTTGCAAATATCTGATCCTGAAGCAAAGCCTTGAATAAATGTTTTTAAAATTTGAATTCAACTATATGTAAATTATAGTAATATCCTCAATATTTTTACAATTAGCATCCTAATTAAATATGCTTTTCAAATATCCTGAATATAAATGAGTAAACTACAATGGGAACAATCTGATTAAACGAAATTTCAAGATATATCCTACAAAACATAACTGAACAAAATATCCTAAAGCATTCATTGATATTACTAAGTCAAAAGATTAACAAAGTCAAGTCAGTATATTAGGCTTCGCCATGAAAACACATGGTCCCTCCACCCAATATACTGAAAATGTCAAACTAAAAGAAAACTAAGAAATTTTAGGCTTCGCCATGTAAACCCATGGTCCCTCCACCTAAAATTCCACAAATTGTCTGCCCATCTAGGGACTTAACATCAAGATATTGTTTATAAAGAAATACATATCACCATAAAAATAACCACAAACATAATGGGCTCAGACCTTATCAACTCTATCTTCATCGCCCATCACCGCATCCTCTTCGCCTCCACCAGCTCCAATATCCTCACCGCCTGCCACCTTACTGGCCTCCACCACGCTCGCCGTCTTCACCGTTGCATCAGAAGTCCCCGCAATATCCCCAGTCAGCTTGGCCAAAACCTTAACCCAGTCGGCAAGGACCTTGTCCCACAAGTCTGAGCCCTCTTGTTTTGACCTTTCTGCCATTTGGATTTTTGCTTTGAGGATAGCAGCAGCAGCAGACTTCTTAGTTCCCTCAATAATCTCCTTCACCTTCAACTTATGGGCGGCATCGTTATCCTTGACCTGCTTCTTGAACTTCGAGGCCTCCTTCTCGTAATGCCCGGCTTTGGCGACTGCGATCTTCCTTTGATCATCAAGGTCTTCGATTTGCTTTTCATAAGCTTCTTTTTCGCTGGATATCTTCGAGATGACATGTACAATAAGGATGATATGAGGATATAATTGCTATAAAATTATCATATTATGAAGATATACCTTGTGGAGAAGGTCGACAGCAGGGAGATCAGGGATATCGTCCACATTAACCATATCAGCACCTTTGCGTTTCTTTGAAGTCTTGGTCGAACGAGTGTGCATGATCCTCGCCTTGGGGGCAACAGGACTAACTTTCTCCTTCTTAATGGTTAATAAATCAGTAAGGTCTTCAAGTTCAAAAGCTGATTCTGAAAATCATAAATAAAAACATTAATACCTAAAATCAATTAAAATTAAATCAACTTCAGGATACCTGATGTCATCTGAGCGTGAGAATGTTGTGATGAAGCACTGTGAGATGAAGAAGAAATAGGGATATCTTCTTTGGAGGATGCCACAAATTTCCGCTCTCTTTCCCCGATCGCCAACAGAGATTGTATCCTCTGTTCAGTATCTTGATTTTCAGCAACAAGCAACTCAAACTTCGGCGCTGAAAGAAAATAACAAACTTAGGTCAGTTGGTAAAACTCTAAAAACAATAGTAAGAAAATAAAATATCCTACCCTTTAATAACCAACTAACTGGAAGAGAAGTTCCCTCAGGGATAGAACTCCTTTTAACAAAGAAAAACTTATCTCTCCACTCATCCTCATTCATGGTGACCCCATGAACTAAAACAGGGGCACCAATTCGCCTTTGAAGCAAAAAACGAGAGTACCCATGAGTACGAAGTTGATAAACAGAAGAAATTTCAGGAACACCAATCTTAAGACCGTACTTATGGTTCAGTTTATGAAGAGTAACAAGCAACCGCCAACCCATTGGCATAAGTTGACGATAACAAAGACGGGTAATTCGGAAGAACTCAGAAATCAAACTGGGAAAAGGGAAAGATAAGCCTAATGAAAATGGGTACTCGGGAAAACAAACCCATTTGGAGTAGCTGTGATCAGCTTTTAGGGCAGGATCATACTGACGAAAAACGGCTTCATCAGGGAATGCTCCGAAAAGTTGCATAACCTCGATATGATCATCATCGAAGATACATGCATTCTGATCAGTGTATGGTAAGATATTCTGATCGAAGAAATCGCTAGCCTCAGATGAAGAAGTAGAATGCGACATTTTACTTAATTAAAAAACATTTTACTGACGAAAAACGGCTTCATCAGGGAATGCTCCGAAAAGTTGCATAACCTCGATATGATCATCATCGAAGATACATGCATTCTGATCAGTGTATGGTAAGATATTCTGATCGAAGAAATCGCTAGCCTCGGATGAAGAAGTAGAATGCGACATTTTACTTAATTAAAAATCAAGAGAAACATAGGATTCGGAATAGAAAACTTACCGGAGAAGATGATCAAGGAAGATAAGCGATTAGAAAGGAAAGACGTGTGATCATTATATGCAGAATTCTGACACAAAAACAGTAACCGTTATCCCCATCTAACCGTCCATTTAATCACTGATGTGTATAAAGTAGCTTAATCAAAACTAATAAAAATCAATACTATCCTAGACACTAAGTAATACTCTAGACTCTCTAAAACCTAAGCTACTAACAGGCAAGTGTACCTATCGTATGTAGCAAGACAAAAGTAAGTCCGGATATCGAGCCCACAGACTTCTACAGACTGCAACAACTAGACTCAATGACTTATCTATACAAAGAACTTAAATTAAATTAGATGTTTAAAAGGGGGGTTTTGTGATTAACTACTTAAACTAAAATTAACAATTTAGAACAATCGACTCAAGACTTAAATAAGAGCAAATACAACTAGAATTCACGAATGATGAAATGACTACCTAGGGTTTACTTTATACATGTTTGAAATGTTTAGATTGATTATGGAACTAGTCAGGGAACCGAGATCTTTGAATATTAACTCATTAACAGATTAGAGATTCTTTAACCCTTTATAAAGATTTCAACTAAAATGCCTACAAGTATTTTAAACACCGATTTATGTTAATTACTCTCACAAGTTAACCACCCCATTAATGGTATGTCCTAAAAACCATATTCCTCACGGTAATAATAGTTTCAACACATCACATGTAGAGGACAATAAGGAAATCCATCTTGAACTTAACATACAATACTATGTTTCAATAACCGAATCTTAGTCTTTTCACAAAGACTTTAACTAGCATTCAAACATGCAAGATATGTTAACAAATCCTCACTTCACATCTATTGACTTTGGTTAAACATTTAAAATCATTTATGATCCGATTATTATTCCTATGAATTACTACGTCTAGTAACACATCTACAAATCAAGAACACCAAGTAATGATCTAGCATATGCTCGTTACACGAAAGACATCCGCCAAAGCATACGAGGACATAATAATTAGATCACAAACATCATAAACATTCATCCACATTCAAGAATTCAAAACCAAATCATAAACCATTAAAAAAAATCCGAACTTGTTCCACAATCAATCGTTACTACAATCAAACATGCATAGTTATAAAACCCTAGGTAGTTTAAAAGGTCTAGCCAATAGTAATCATGAATAAACAGAAAGATCTACTGTAAAAACCATAGTAAAACATCATACGAATGGAAAACAAAACAAGAATAAGAACCGATCGCGATTACACCCTTCGATTTGCAATCCTAGGGCCTCCCGATGATGGATCTTGCCTCACTTGCCTTCCAGAACTCTTTGGTCGCCTCCAATGTAGTCTCTGATCGTCCCAAAACCGAATATCTGCGCCTTCAGCCGTTTTCCAAATCATAAACTTGATTTTCTGATATTTTAACCCTGTCGCGTAGCGCGACATGTATATCCACACCCGTCGCGTAGCGCGACGGGTTCCACTACCCGACAAAATAGTCGGGTCAACCGGCATCATTAAGTGAGGGGTAAAACTGTCATTTCCACCTGTCGCGTAGCGCGACAGGGTTTCATTTGTTCCTCGCGTAGCGCGAGGAGTTGAGAATCCAGAATTCTTGTTTTCTTTGTTCGTGTAATTGTTCTCGTTCACCCGGACACTCGTTTTCTTGATCTTTTATGCCAAAATGATGTGTTTATAACCTGCAAACATTAAATTATAGAAATGTGAAGAACCAGCATCTATCGACTCTAAAATTGACTAAAACTGTACCAACCGAATTAAAAAACAACTAGAAAAACAGATGTGTTTTACAACACATCACATCCCCACACTTATTTCTTTTTCGTCCCTGAAAAAGGCTTATGCAAAAATCTGGAATCATAGCGAGGTAAAACGGTTTCCACACAATTAAACTCATTCATTCAAAATTAAATGCCATGGAAAAGATTGCAAGTATTGTTATCCTACTAAACCCATACTGATTTTCCCAGTCCCTTAGTTATGGTCCATTATGTTTATATTCTACATTTCATTTCATTAGACCCATACTTAGGAAATTTAAAATTAAATCAGTCCTGGATTCTAGCTTTCAAGTCATCCTTATATATAAACAAACAAGAAATTTTTTAAATCAGATTTTTATAATGGAAGCAGATGAAAGCGTGAGCATTTTTCTTTTATTTTTCAATCCATTGAATTTAACTTAGTGGTGTTTCAACCAGGCTGCAACCCGGCGTGTGACACATAAGTTTTATATCCAACTTCTTTTATTTCATTTTCTTTCTTTTTACTCAGCTTATTTGGTGAAATGGAGGCGCCATAAGACTCGGATTTATTCTCATAAAAAGAGTACTTATGTGCCAATGCAAAAATCAGATTTTCAAAACTCTCATTTGTTATTATGCAAAGATTCATTTCTAGCTAGAAATCAGTTTCATCAATTCCAAACCCCCAAGATGTTTCCCATAAAAATCATGTATTTAAGTTCAATTATACCAATCTTAAAGGACAGTTAGAATCAGTTGAGCCTACTTACACATCCCATAACCAAAACATATAACCCAAACCAACCGGTTAACTATGAAGGATCCCATGAAACCAAACTTTCTTATCATTTCCCATCACGCTTTTGCAACCAACTTAACCAGGAACTAGAAAGATCTAAGCTAAAGATGTAAAATACACAATAAATAAAAATAATAAAAAAAAAATTCGACTCGATTACACTAACTAAACAAAATTAAAACAAGTACTCATCCCCACACTTAAACTGGACATTGTCCTCAATGTAGAGAAAAGAGAAAACAAAAAGAAATAAATGAATAAAAATGACTTAGCTGGTTACAAAAGAAGACTGTCGAGTGCCAGTCTTGTAAAGAAGACTGTCGAGTGCCAGTCTTTCCAATAATCTCCACAAGCTACAATTTGCTTCGCATGCCATACACAAACAATAAGATCTGAACAACACAAAGATCAAACAACCATCAATACATCCAAAACATAATAATATCATAATCAAGATCATGTCCAAATACAACCACAGATGCAAAATATCACATGTACAAGATGATCATGACAATACATATCCAAAATAAAGAACCCATAGACATCCCCACACTAGTCATCTGCAGCATCTCCTCCTGGCTCATCCTGCTGATCAGGTGCTCTGTAGAACTCAGGGATCTCGATGTGCAGGGAAGTCATCAAATAGCGCATCGCGTCCTCCTGTCTCCTCTGTCCTGCCAAAAACCATTCTCTGTGCTGCTCATGATAACCATCAATCCTGGCACACAGAGACTCCAAAGTAAGAGGATCGGGAATGGGCTCCCTAAGTGGATACTGCCTGGGCGGCTGATCCCTCCGAAATATAGGCCGCTGACGATGGGTGGGAACTGAACCCCTCACAACGTCAGCTGCCGCAGAACCTGGTGGTGGCATCACCTGTGGTCCCTCCACATGAGCTGCCCACCGAGGAGGATCATCCAACTCACAGATACCTGCCCGGCGCAAATCCCTCAACGTGATCTGTGTAGTGACCGGTCCCACCGTCATCAAATCCAATCTGTATCGATCAAAAACTCCCAAAAACTCAGCAATCCTATATATATACGGTCCCATGTCCAGCCTCGCCCTACCACCTCCTCGCCTACCTCGAGCAAACGACTGCGCCATCACACATGCCACATTGGCCTCCCTGCCTCTCACCATGCAATACAAACAAAACAAATCCATCCAGTTCACCTTCTCCTCTCCTGAATACCTGCCAATCACCGTGCAAGCTAACACTCTGTGAATGTATCTCAGAACTGGATCCCTAATCTCAGATTCCACCATGCTGGTGGAAAATGGTGAATCTGCTATAGTCGCCCAGAAGTCGCTGAGATCTGCCTCAGATAAACAACACTCCCTACTCTTCTTAGAGGCACCTCTAAGACAAGTAGCAAACCTAGGTGACATCACCTCTTCCTCAGTATAAAATCCAGTAGCCACAGCGAACTGTGGAATGGACATCTCATAAACTCGTCTCCCTAGAGCAAAAGATACTGCATCCATCGAATCGAACTCAGAGTCATCATACATAAAAGTCGAATGAAACTCTAGGGCCAGCTCCTTGTACTGAGGCCAGTCACAAGCTAGAATGGTAGTCCACCGTGGCCCTAGAAGTCTCTCTATCCTGTCTCTCTGACCCAACTGATCTAGCAACTCCCAATCGATATTCCTATGGTGAAGGAGCTCTAAAGATATAAACCTATCCAGTCTCTGACTCTCAAATGTCCCTAAATCAAAACTAAGCAAGGTATGCTCCCTAATCCTCCTAGGCCTAATGCTCGGCACCCTCTCCACATCAGCGTAGTTAATGGTACGCTCGTCCCTCTGAAACTGAACCGGAGAGCCTGGTTCTCCCCTGGGCCTTGGTACTGGCCCTCTCCGTCTCTTCCCTGCAGCTCTGGAAGACTCAGCTCCAGACATATCTGAAAAACAAAATTAGATAAAAGAGAAACTTCAGTGTTAGCATAAAACCAAAGAACATGTTACCGTATAGCATTTCATTCGCGGTTACAAGTTCAATATCCAAAGATTTCCAATAAACAATCCCAGAAACAAAGTTTGTCACAAACAACCTTCGATGGACATTATCATTTAAAATTACAGTAAAGACGAACACAAGAGCAATTTAAAGAATCATTCCAACCATTTTTCATTGTCAACTAAAGAAATGACCAAAACAGTGATAACCATGACCAAAATACCAACTTCCAATCAAGCAAAATTATCAATTGAAGGTCATTTGCATCAATCCCATTTGAAAATCAACAAACCAAACTAATATCCAATAAACCAAATCACGAATGTCTTAACAAAACTAAAACCCAATAAACCAAATCCAGCCATGAACATTATACTGAACTAAACTTTATCAACCAAACTAAGCTAAAAAGTATCAAAAATACATCCAATGCACGAACGATGAAATTTAAAGTGCCACAGTACCTCAAAGATGACTAGAAACACGTGAAAGAAGGAAAGAAGTGATGAAAATTTGTGTGCCCTTGTGCTCCAACTCTAAAATGGTGATCAGTGATGGTTACCGGTGGTGGTATGGGCGGTGGCAAGTGGTTGGTGGTGCGACAGCAGTAGGGTGGTGGGTGGTTTTGATGGTGGTTGTCGATTGCAGTGGTGAATCTCCGGCGGGTGGTGATGGTTCGAATCCGACGGTTGGTGAAAGTTGTGAAGGTTTGGTGAGATTGGGCGGTGGGTGAGGGTGATGGGTGATGATCGGTGGAGGGTGGTTGGTGGGTGGGTGAGTAAATCTCCGGCGGGTGGTGTGAAGCGGAGGTTGGGTGATGGTGGTTGTGGGTGTAATCGCCGGTGGTGGTGGTTTGTGTAATGTGAATTAGGGCTTGAATGAAATGGGGTTATTATTTTTTTTTTTTTACCCGTCTGTCTATTCGTCGCGTAGCGCGACAGGTCATCCCTATGTTGTCGCGTAGCGCGACGTGGCATTTTTTACAGAAAGTTTTCCAGGATTCCATGCCTTAACCAAATTTTCACCTCTTTTTCATTCCTAAACATCAAGAATAAATTCTAAGTAAAGAATACATATCTGGTGCCTATATTCCATCTTTCTTGCATCCAAATGCTTAAAAACCTGCAAAACTTAAGAAAACACAAAAAAAAAAAAACAAAAAACGAAAACAACGAAAAATGAAGAAAAATACGAAAAACACCTAAGAAATGCATTAAAAACTCTAAAACTTGAACTTTACATACTATACACTTGGGTTTTGCCCAAGAACCCTTCACTATTTCTCTAATTCGGGTTTCTCTAGGAGGATCTCTTCCCCCTCCTCATTCTCATCTATCGGTCCTCCGATGTAATGTTTCAATCTATGACCGTTCACTTTCCAAGTGTTCCCATCAACTTCATTTTGTAGCTCAACGGTTCCATATGGAAACACTTCTTCAACCACATATGGACCCGTCCACTTGGACTTCAACTTTCCTCCAAACAATTTCAATCGGGAGTTGTAAAGCAAAACCCGATCTCCCTTCTTGAATTCTTTCAAACCCTTCAACTTCCTATCATGCAATGACTTGGTTTTCTCTTTAATGCTCAATGATCGTGAATAAACCGCATCACGAAGGGCTTCTAGCTCATGAATTTGAAAATACCTTTTCCTACCCGCCTCGGTAAGATCAAGGTTCACCGTCTTGAGAGCCCAAAGAGCTCTATGTTCTAACTCAACGGGAAGATGGCATGCTTTGCCATAGACGACCATGTATGGTGTGGTTCCTAAAGGTGTCTTGTAAGCCGTTCTAAACGCCCACAATGCATCGTCTAACTTGTCGCACCAATCCTTCCGACTCTTCCCTACCGTCTTCTCAAGTATTCGTTTCACTCCTCGGTTTGCATTCTCCACTTGACCGCTTGTTTGAGGATGGTAAGCAGTCGCTAAACGATGAGTGACACCGTAGCGTTGTAATGCCTTTTCTAACATGGTGTTACAAAAATGCGTGCCACGGTCACTTATTAAAGCTCTAGGAGTTCCAAACCGGCTAAACAACTTCTTTAAGAACTTGAGAACTACTCGGGCATCATTTGTAGGCAAGGCTTGAGCCTCAACCCACTTTGAGACATAGTCTATGGCCACGAGTATATACCTATTCCCTTTGGACAAAGGAAAAGGTCCAACAAAATCAATGCCCCAAACATCAAAAACCTCCAACACTTGAATGGGGTTTTGAGGCATTTCATCCCTAGATGAGATGTTGCCGGTGCGTTGACAAGAATCGCACTTCTTAACAAACTCAAATGCATCCTTCACCACCGAAGGCCAATAAAACCCACAATCGAAAACCTTTTGGGCGGTGGAGTGATGTCCATGATGTCCACCTGTCAAGCCTTCATGGCAATGTCTTAAAATGTCTAGGCCTTCCTTCCTACTAACGCACCTCCTAAGGATCCTATCTCCTCCAACACGATAGAGATACGGGTCATCCCAAACATACTTACCCGCATCTCTAAAGAATTTCCTCTTTTGTTGAGAGGTCATTCCTTCAATTACCACTCCATGAGCAAGGAAATTTGCCAAGTCGGTGAACCATGGCATTCCTTGTTTCTCCGCCTCTACAAAGTCGATCATCTCGTGAGGGAACCTATCACCAATCTCCTCCTCACGAATCTCACTTCTCTCCGGGTCTTCCAACCGGGAGAGATGATCGGCCGCAACATTTTCAGCCCCTTTCTTGTCTTTGATCTCAATGTCAAATTCCGATAATAATAAGATCCACCTAATGAGGCGAGGTTTCGCATCTTTCTTTGTAAAAAGAAACCTCAAGGCCGAGTGATCCGTGAAAACGGTGGTCTTCGAAAGCACTAAGTATGACCGGAATTTGTCAAAAGCAAACACTACCGCAAGAAGCTCCTTCTCGGTGGTAGTGTAGTTCTCTTGAGCATCATTGAGAGTTTTGCTAGCATAGTATATTGGGTGAAAATGTTTATCTCTCCTTTGCCCTAAAACCGCCCCGACGGCTTGGTCACTAGCATCACACATGAGTTCAAAGGGCAAACTCCAATCGGGGGCTACTAAGATAGGAGCACTCACAAGTCTCTCCTTCAAGAATTTGAATGCCTTCATGCATTCCTCATCAAACAAAAATGGGGTATCTTTTTCTAAAAGATGGGTCATAGGCCTAGTGATTTTGGAAAAATCCTTTAAAACCGCCTATAAAAACCCGCATGACCAAGGAAACTCCTAATGGCTTTGACACTAGAAGGTGGTGGGAGTTTACTTATGGTCTCTATCTTCGCCTTATCTACCTCAATACCCGCTCTCGAAATCTTATGACCTAACACTATTCCCTCGGTCACCATGAAGTGACACTTCTCCCAATTGAGCATCAGCTTAGTCTCTACACACCTTTTCAACATCTTCTCAAGATTCTCCAAGCAAACATCAAAAGAATCACCATAAACTGAGAAGTCATCCATAAACACCTCCATGGATGATTCAATCATATCCTGGAAGATGGCTACCATGCACCTTTGAAATGTGGCAGGAGCATTGCATAACCCAAATGGCATGCGACGGTAAGCATAGGTGCCATAAGGGCACGTGAATGTGGTCTTTTCCTGATCCTCCGGTGCAATGGGGATCTGGAAGTACCCTGAAAAACCATCTAAGAAGCAGTAAAACTGCTGTCCCGCCAATCTCTCTAGCATCTGATCAATGAAAGGAAGGGGAAAGTGATCCTTCCGGGTGGCATCGTTAAGTTTCCTATAATCGATGCATACTCGCCACCCTGTGACCGTGCGAGATGGAATGAGCTCATTCTTCTCGTTTGTGATGACTGTCATCCCTCCCTTTTTAGGGACAACCTGAGTAGGGCTCACCCATGATGAATCCGAGATGGGATAAATCAGGCCTGCATCCATCAACTTCAGCACTTCCTTCTTCACAACCTCTTGCATATTTGGATTTAAACGCCTCTGAGGTTGAACTACCGGCTTGTACTCATCCTCCATGAGTATCCTGTGTGTACAATAAGCAGGACTAATTCCTTGGATATCGGAGAGTCTCCAAGCAATAGCCCCCTTATACATCCTCAGTACACCTAACAATCTCTTTTTCTCCTCCTCACTTAACCTAGATGATATGACAACAGGTAAAGTGGAATTCTCTCCTAGAAATGGATACTCTAAGTGTGAAGGTAATACCTTAAGCTCTAGGGTGGGTGGTGACTCAACAGAGGGTTTCTTACTCTCCTCCCTCAACTCATCAATCTCTAAAACTTCAGAAATGACACCAACTCCCTCATCCATACTCTCACACTCCTCTTCACTTCTCTCAACTACCAAATCAGCACCGCACACGTACTCAAAACACCTATCCACATGTGACATGAAAGAATTTATGAAGTAAACAGAATGACATGGGTCACTAAAGTCATCATGATCACTTGGATGCCTCATCGACTTCACAACCTCGAATGTGACAGTCTCATCACCCACTCTAAGAGTGAGTTTCCCATCAAACACATCAATGATGGCCTTAGCGGTCCTCAAAAAAGGACGGCCCAGAATGATAGGCACAGTCTCGTCGGCCTCCATGTCAAGAATCACAAAGTCCACAGGGAAAACGAATTTATCTACCTTCACCAACAAGTTCTCAACAATACCCCGTGGACATTTGACCGTGCGGTCAGCAAGGGACAATGTCATGCGCGTGGGCGAAAGTTCACCAACTGCTAGCTTCTCATATAAAGAATAGGGCATCAAATTGATGCTAGCACCTGAATCTGCCAACGCGTGTCTCTGAGTGTCACTACCAAACAAACATGGGATTGTAAAGATCCCAGGATCTGTCAATTTCTCCGGTAGCTTGTTCAGAATCACCGCAGAACACCCCCCACTCAATGGAACATTAGAAAGTTCCCCAAGCCTATCCTTCCTCTTCAACAAATCTTTAAGGAACTTAGCATATTTGGGCATATGCTGAAGAGCCTCAATGAATGGAAGATTGATCTTCAATTGTTTAAACATGTCAAGAAAATGTCCATACTCCTTAGCATGCTTTTGGTGAGCTAAGCGAGCAGGATATGGTAATCGTGAATGATCAATCTGAGGACTCGGCCTAACCTCTACCGGTTTCTTCTCAACCGGGATAACTATGGGAGACTCACTGATCGGTACTGTACTTGCTGGGACTGGCCTCATGTGTACCCCCCCAGGAGTCTCCATCTCAATCTCTTCATCCACCGGTTCCTCATCTTCTACTTCAACCGGTGGCTCCACACTCACACTCCCTCTTCCACTCCTCGTAGTCACTGCCTTAACATGAGCGTTCGGATTGGCCTGAGTATTACCTGAAAACTGACCTTGAGGCCTCTCATCTAAACGCTTGGCAATATCACCAACTGATCTTTGAAGATCAAGGAAAGCAGATTGTTGGTTTTTTAGAAGGATGTCATGCTCAGCAAGTGTTTTCTGAGTATTGGCATCCTTTGCAACCAACTGAGTGAGTAACTCCTCAATCTTACTCATACTCCCTCCAGAACCACCAACACCACTACTACTACCCCCTCCCGATGTATGACCCGGATGACTACCCGATGAATGACCCTGCCCCTGGTTATTAGATGGCCCAGATTGGAAACCAGGGGGATGACCGGAAGAGCGCCAATTAAAGTTAGGGTGGTTCCTCCAATTTTGATTATATGAATTATTGAACGAGTTTGAGTTTCCCCTACCTTGACCCCCAAGATAATCAACCTGCTCCTGATTGACTACTAAACACTCCGATGTGGCGTGGCCACCCCTACATATCTCGCACCTGTCTACCTTCATCTTTAACTCCTTTACATCCTTAGATAAAGCCTCAAGAGCAGCTGCTACACTAGTATCCACATTAACGTGGTGAACTCCTCTCGTAGAAGAGGAGGAACTAGAAATAGGATTTGAATTCCTATTAGCTGATCTCTGCTCATACTCAGCCTGAGCAAAACTCTCAAACATATCAGTGCACTCAGCTACATCCCTCTTTCCCATAAGATGACCACCCGCAGAAGTGTCAAAACGAGCTCTGGTCTCATAAGTTAGACCATTGTAGAATTTCTCTACAAGGGCCCAGTCAGATAGACCATGCTGAGAACATCTGCTAAGCAGATTCTGAAATCTCTCCCAAGCAAGATAGTATGGCTCATCAGGGGCCATACGGAAAGAGTGGATCTCATCACGAAGGCGAGCTGCCTTGGCAGGTGGAAAGTATTTCTTAAGGAATACATCCCTAAGACTGCCCCAAGTCGTGAAAGATCCAGGAGCATGCGAATCGAGCCAAGTGGCAGCCCTACCCGCAAGAGAGAAAGGAAATAGCTGCAGAAAGATAGCATCCTCAGTAGCACCTTGAAGATTGAAGGTACCACAGATGCGAGTAAGACGAGCTATATGGGCCGGTGCATCCTCATCATCCCGGCCATTAAACTGGGTGTTATTAATGGCTGTCATGATGTATGAAGGAATCTGCCACGAATTTTCATTCGTGATATTCGGCACAGTGATGGGATTGTTAAGTCCCGTGAACCCAGCAGTGGCCTGCTGATGAACTGTACGACGCTCAGCCATGGGTGGAATGAAATGAAAATGTGGACTAGAATGGGTGGAAGAACTCGAAGAAAATGGTGGTGTGTGATCAGAAAACTCTGCAGAAACGGGAGTGGAAACACTTACCTCGCTCGTAGAACCCTCAGAGAAGTCCCGCGAATCGCTCCTTAATGGTAAAGAAAGCTCAGGCGGCGGTCCTTGTGAACGTAGGTGTGGCATACACTACCAAACCTGCAAATAAAACAAAAAGAAATTAAAAACAGATAAAAGCAAAATAAAATAATACTAAAAAATATAAAAACAACTATGCACAGATAAGACACAAGACTAAAATACACAATCGACTAAGAAGTCCCCGGCAACGGCGCCAAAAACTTGATGTGTATAAAGTAGCTTAATCAAAACTAATAAAAATCAATACTATCCTAGACACTAAGTAATACTCTAGACTCTCTAAAACCTAAGCTACTAACAGGCAAGTGTACCTATCGTATGTAGCAAGACAAAAGTAAGTCCGGATATCGAGCCCACAGACTTCTACAGACTGCAACAACTAGACTCAATGACTTATCTATACAAAGAACTTAAATTAAATTAGATGTTTAAAAGGGGGGTTTTGTGATTAACTACTTAAACTAAAATTAACAATTTAGAACAATCGACTCAAGACTTAAATAAGAGCAAATACAACTAGAATTCACGAATGATGAAATGACTACCTAGGGTTTACTTTATACATGTTTGAAATGTTTAGATTGATTATGGAACTAGTCAGGGAACCGAGATCTTTGAATATTAACTCATTAACAGATTAGAGATTCTTTAACCCTTTATAAAGATTTCAACTAAAATGCCTACAAGTATTTTAAACACCGATTTATGTTAATTACTCTCACAAGTTAACCACCCCATTAATGGTATGTCCTAAAAACCATATTCCTCACGGTAATAATAGTTTCAACACATCACATGTAGAGGACAATAAGGAAATCCATCTTGAACTTAACATACAATACTATGTTTCAATAACCGAATCTT
Organism: Mikania micrantha; assembly: GCA_009363875.1. Lineage (NCBI taxonomy): Eukaryota > Viridiplantae > Streptophyta > Magnoliopsida > Asterales > Asteraceae > Mikania > Mikania micrantha. Next base: position 64,014,189 of record CM018684.1, read on the forward strand.
AGTCTTTTCACAAAGACTTTAACTAGCATTCAAACATGCAAGATATGTTAACAAATCCTCACTTCACAGCTATTGACTTTGGTTAAACATTTAAAATCATTTATGATCCGATTATTATTCCTATGAATTACTACGTCTAGTAACACATCTACAAATCAAGAACACCAAGTAAATGATCTAGCATATGCTCGTTACACGAAAGACATCCGCCAAAGCATACGAGGACATAATAATTAGATCACAAACATCATAAACATTCATCCACATTCAAGAATTCAAAACCAAATCATAAACCATTAAAAAAAATCCGAACTTGTTCCACAATCAATCGTTACTACAATCAAACATGCATAGTTATAAAACCCTAGGTAGTTTAAAAGGTCTAGCCAATAGTAATCATGAATAAACAGAAAGATCTACTGTAAAAACCATAGTAAAACATCATACGAATGGAAAACAAAACAAGAATAAGAACCGATCGCGATTACACCCTTCGATTTGCAATCCTAGGGCCTCCCGATGATGGATCTTGCCTCACTTGCCTTCCAGAACTCTTTGGTCGCCTCCAATGTAGTCTCTGATCGTCCCAAAACCGAATATCTGCGCCTTCAGCCGTTTTCCAAATCATAAACTTGATTTTCTGATATTTTAACCATGTCGCGTAGCGCGACATGTATATCCACACCCGTCGCGTAGCGCGACGGGTTCCACTACCCGACAAAATAGTCGGGTCAACCGGCATCATTAAGTGAGGGGTAAAACTGTCATTTCCACCTGTGGCGTAGCGCGACAGGGTTTCATTTGTTCCTCGCGTAGCGCGAGGAGTTGAGAATCCAGAATTCTTGTTTTCTTTGTTCGTGTAATTGTTCTCGTTCACCCGGACACTCGTTTTCTTGATCTTTTATGCCAAAATGATGTGTTTATAACCTGCAAACATTAAATTATAGAAATGTGAAGAACCAGCATCTATCGACTCTAAAATTGACTAAAACTGTACCAACCGAATTAAAAAACAACTAGAAAAACAGATGTGTTTTACAACACATCAATCACGAAACCGTCAATTCAAATTTTAAAAAATTCGAATTTTATCTTTAAAATTTTACAGCTATAAACCACAAACTGTAAAATTGGGGGCAATTGTTAGGCGCAAAATATTTCCACTCGGGATATTTTAGGATCCGGGATATTTCGGGATCAGGGATATTTTAAGGATATGAATATTACTAACAATTATCTCTGTTACTCAACTTTTATTGCGAGATTTCAGGGATTGACAGGTTGTCTCATAGCTGGTCCTGATATTAAGGAAACATGCAATAACTACTTCAACTTAAACGAGAAATACAAGAGAAATCTATGCGGGTGATTTGAAAGAGTCGTCCACGATTGGAAAGTGCCGGAATATTCGGAACTACCTTATGAACGTTGTCAAACGTCCTTTTGTAGATTCTTAGTATAAATACTGAGGTAATTGATCAATATAGGACATTGGTTGCTCAAATAACACACACAACACTCATTGAAGCTAATCTAGCATCATAGTATCGATCATATTGCGCTCTTTGTTTGTATTCATTCACTTTTGATTATTAATAAAATTAGGCAGAGTGACGATTGTCACCTCCCAAGGTTTTTATGCCGGCAATCCTAAGGGATTAAGGGCTTTTCCTCGTATAAATCTCGTGTGTATTGCTATTTTTCCGTTTGATATACTCAAATATCCCCAGGGATATTCAGGGATATTCTGATTATATATTCAGTATACTCGACATATTTGCTTGTAAAACACAATACCTCACTTTTCTAATTCGGTTTTGCTAAAAGTTAAGCTTGTAAATTTTTACCCGAAACAATTAGTAACTGGGTTAAATACATTTAAAAAATTGGAATGTAAATTATAAGTGTTTGTGGTAAAATAAATTAATATATATAATATATACAAAATTTTTTTAAAAATTAGGCACCCCTAAAAAAATCGGCACTGTGCGGTCGCACCTCCCGCACTTGCTCTAAGACCCCCTTGATAATAGTTATGGTTAGAGGGCAAGACCATTAGTTGTTTTTAACCACAAGATCTATATTGATAAAACATTCAATTTTTGGTCGAAATACTTATAACACTTAAACCACAAGAACTAAAACCGTAATTGACTATATCAAAAATGTAATTCACATCTAAATTATTAATAATTTCAAGTTTGTAACAATTTACACACTATATATATTATATATATTTTAAATTATATATTAAAATTATATATACAAGTAAATAAATGGTAAACGTCATTATTAGGTGCCCCTAAACTAATCTTGTAGTAATCCAAGATTAGTTAGAATTGAAGTACTAAACATATACCCAAAAATACTTGTTTTGTTCTATTTTAAATTACATTTGATATGTATTACGTACAACTACATTTTATGATTATGATGATAAACGACGCATTTGATGTTTCACTTGTCACTCGTTTTTCTTATGAACTAATGAGTAACCGAATCACTTTGTGATCTAATATATGTGATTTTGCCTTAAATATTTACGATTATCATGATACTTATTTTAAATTGTTCGTATATCAAATGCCTAATTTTATAGGTCAAACTAAAAGTAAAAATGGACGATAAATAATGGGAGGCATTTAGAATTAAGTTTAAGTTGACTAAATCACATTCTGGTATCAAGATTCAAGAACCATGTGATGAACACGCACAAAGACCCTTTCGGTCAAAGATCAAATCTTGAAGATTTAATAATACATTATAAGGACTGAATACAATTATCCTTATATGTTCAAGGACTAAATTGCAAATTTTTATTTTCTAATTTCAATCCTCAAATGGTATAGCTGTTTTGACTGTCAAAAAGCATATAAACACACATACCAAAAGCTGACTTGGCTATTCCTTTGCCAGCTCATCATCATCTTCATCTTCCACCTCAAGAAACAGAGTACCCATAAAACCCCATCATCCTTCTCCTATTTCCTTCAAATTTCTCTCTCTATAACCACTTTCTCTCTCTAGAAGAACATAAAAATGGTGCATTATCAAAGATATATTCAGCTCAGAAAAGGGGTTACAGTTGCAACAGTTTATGTTGATGAAGAAGATGCATGTGTTCATCTGAGTGGATGTAACAAGAAATCAAAACCTAAGCTTGTGTTTTTTCTTCTGCTCTGCACACTTCTTTCTTCTTGTTTGATTCTTGCCCCACATCTTCTTCCCTTCCCCACATCAACTCTCTCTCACTTATGTAAGTTTTCTCTCTCTTCACTTAAAGTTTGCTTCTGTTTTGTTCTCTTCTGTTCTGTTCTGACGATACTGAATCTTTTTGTTGTTTGTAGATCCATCGGGTGGTGATGAAGAACCCCTTTCTGATTCAAAGACTAATGTTTGTTCTTCAGTTTCAAATGGTTAGTGTTTAACTGTTTATTTCAGTATTCGTATTTGTGTTTAATTTTATGGGTATTCGTTTTTTTAAAAAAAATTTGATGAAACAGTTGAAACTAGAATGGATTTTATGGTGTTTATGTGATTGATTTTGTTGGTAGTTGTGTTTTTAGCACAAAAATCGACGAAACAGTGTCGATTGAAAACTCGATTTTAATGGCTTCTTGTGTTTAATTTTGTGGATATTTGAGTTCTTAGCAAAAAATTGATGAAACAGTTGATTAAAAACTCGATTTTAATGGTTTCTTGGATTTAAATTTATGGGTATTTCATATTTGCATACTTGGCTGAAAACTTGATAAAACAGTTTTAAAAATAAAAAGAAATGATTTTAATGGTTTCTTGGGCTTAATTTTGTGGGTATTTTGGTTTTTGATGATAATTATGAAACAGTTAATAAAAAAAGAATCGATTTTATGGTTTCTTGGTTTGATTTTGAGGGTCTTTTTGTTTTTACTGAAATTTTGATGAAACAGTTGATTTGAAGCTCCATTTTAATGGCGTTTTTGGGTTTGATTTACAGGGACGATGTGTTGCGACAGAACCAGCATTCGATCGGATGTGTGTGTGATGAAAGGTGATATAAGAACACAGTCGTCTTCATTCTCTGTGTTCCTCTACACTTCCAAGAACTCCGGCACCGGTGAAGGCGAACTCCGGCGAGAAAAGATCAAACCGTACACTCGAAAATGGGAGGCATCCACTATGGCCACCATTGATGAACTTACACTTATCACCACCAACTCCAATGTTTCAACGTCTGATGATCAACACAAATGCGACGTGAATCACAATGTTCCGGCAGTGTTCTTCTCCACCGGAGGATACACCGGAAATGTGTATCATGAATTCAATGATGGGTTGATTCCGTTATACATCACATCTCAGAAATACAACAAGAAAGTTGTGTTTGTGATTCTTGAATATCATGATTGGTGGATAACGAAATACGCAAATATCCTTACACATCTTTCGGATTTTGAACCGATCGACTTCAATGGCGATAAGCGGACTCATTGCTTCTCCGAGGCGATCATCGGGTTGAAAATCCACGATGAACTCACGGTCGATTCATCGTTGATGGAAGGTGGCAAAACGATCCGAGATTTTCGTGACATTTTGGACAAAGGGTACAAACCTCGTATTGAGGGTCTAATTCAAGAAGAACGAGAAAACGTGCGATTGAAAAACCCGATCAGGCTCGTGGGACGACTAGAAAAACCGAAGCTCGTGATCATATCGCGAAATGGGTCACGTGAGATAACGAACGAAAACGTGTTGGTGAAAATGGCTTCGAAAATTGGGTTCTCGGTGACAGTTTTGAAGCCCCAAAGGACTTCAGAACTAGCGAAAATTTACCGAGAACTTAACTCGAGTGATGTCATGGTTGGTGTCCATGGTGCCGCCATGACTCACTTTTTATTCATGAAACCAGGGTCGGTTTTCATCCAAGTTATACCCTTAGGTACAACTTGGGCTGCGGAAACTTATTATGGAGAACCCGCGAAGAAGTTAGGGTTAAGATACATCGGGTATGAGATTCTTCCTCGGGAGAGCTCGTTGTATGAAGAATACGAGAGTAACGACCCCGTTTTAAGAGACCCGAATAGCGTAAACGATAGAGGATGGGAGTTCACGAAAAAGATTTATCTTGATCGACAAAAAGTGCGGCTAAATTTTGGTCGATTTAGGAAGCGTTTGGTTCGATCGTATATTTACACCATGAGGAAGAGGAATGAGATGGTCCGGTCACAATAAAATCAAGAGAATTGTAACACGTTACGAAACTTAGGGTGGAATGGGGACCAAATTGTATAAGCCTAGAATATTGAATGATGTATATGAGATATATAGTAGGAAAAATAGATAAAATGTTACTTTATTTTTTAATTCTTTATCACATACTTGAATAAAAATGTTATATATTTTTTAATTAATAGCTTACATTTACAAACAATAATAATATTCAAGTTTAGTAATTGATTTTAACTAGTATACAGGACCCGCGCGTTGCGACGGGGTCTGATATACTGACGTAAAAAAAACAACAGAACATGAGGTTAAAATCGTGTACAATAAAATGCACGAAAATACCCTATACAACATTTATAACGTAAGCTTTGAAACTAAGGGTTGATGATTAAAAACTTATTTAATAGTAAAGAATGTGATTACAGAAGACTTAAAAAAAGGCCATACGTAAATGTAGAATTTATAAATGATACAAATATTATTAAATTATTAAAGGTAAATCGTATATATATATATAGTATATATAATACTCATTGTTTATCTAAATCGTTTGTGAACTAATTACGATCAAAATGATATAAACGATACAAATATTCGATAACGTACGGATGCGTTATAGGCATGTAAACAACGCGCAAAATTTCTGTGACCGTTTGGGTTAGAAATTTATATAAACGTTCATGAGGCCATTGCGATCAAATTAATATAATTATGAAATTTATCAGATAACCTAATAATGCGTTAAAATCATGTGAACATTAAAAATATGTGAGTAAAGTGAGAGGAGACTTTAAAAATAAGAGTTCAAAGTTCAGGGTTATAAACGAAAATTTCAAATTAATTGAAAAGTATTGAAATCTATCTTTTGATCTTTAGACGCGGTAGTGAATAGTGATTATGTGAGGGTTTGTATTCTGTGAAAGCCTGGTATAAGAGAGAAAACCCTTAAATCCTATCTGAACCATTGATTTGAACTTTTGAAAATAAAATATGTGGTACACATTAAACTTGAATAAAAAATTAGGTTTTGGATAAACAAATCAGTTTTAATGTAGGTTAAAATATATGGTACACATTAAATCTTGAAAATAAACATGTGGTCTACATTAACCCACATTAAAACTGATTTGTTTATCCAAAACCTAATTTTTTATTCAAGTTTAATGTGTACCACATATTTTATTTTCAAAAATCCAAATCAATGGTCCAGATACGATTTAAGGGCTTTCTCTCTTATACCGGGTTTTCACAGGATACAAACTATATATATATATATATATATATATATATATATATATATATATATATATATATATATATATATATATATATATGTATGTATGTATGTGTGTGTGATGTTGGGGCCCACCGTTTGTGTGATGTGCGTTTGTGTGATGTGTGTGTGAAAAAGTGAAATTAAGATTTTGCCCTCAAAGTGAATAGTGATTATGTGTGTGAGGGAATCTTTGCAAATTAATATATATATTAATTGCTTACATGATTTAAAAGACGGTAATATAGATGTGATACGAAAGTCTAGAGTTTTACTATCGAATATGTTATGTTTATAATCTGTTTAAATAAAATTGTTCATACGTAAAATTATTGTTCTATTAATCAAATGAATCCCTTTATTTGTATATTTATATAACATACTAGCCAAGAAAACTCGTGTATTACACAGGTTGAATAATAATAATATATTTTATTTATATTAAATAATAATAAATATATAATAATTATAAAATTATATTTAGTATAAGATATAATTGAACAATTCTTATTGTTTATTAAATTTTAATAAATTGGTAATTATTGGAATAAGAAAAATTATATTTTTAAATATTTAATTATATAATCAAAACTAAAAATTAATATTATTTAGTAGAAGAGAGACGGAAAAAACATTTTCAGATTAACTAGGACGCGCCACGTGTCTTATACAAATACTCTTTTATTAGAGTAGGTAGATTTAACATAGTTAAATAATTTTTAAGACATACAAAGAAAATCTTTTGTTATGAATGAACAAGATACTGAGGAATTGTTCATGCGTAAAATTACAATTATTGATACGAAAACATATATGGTAGAGGGACACATTCAAGCATTGCTTGTATATTAGTTTTGAGTTCTTCTTTTCGGCGCATGGCAGAGCAGCTTGTAACAAGTTATACGACACAATTTTAAGCATTTGGAGGTTAGGCTTAATTTTTTAAACGAATTAATGAACAAATATTGACTAAATTTACTATTTTTTTACATCATGAATCAAACATACAATCTGATCAAATACAACGACCATTTATGCAATGAACACATAATTCTAACAAAGGTAACATAGTTGCTATCATTTTATAAAGAAAATTATTTGTGTGAGCATTTGATTAAAATACGTAATTTGTATGCATTATGATTAATCTAATTGTATTAGATGTTGTACATTGTGCATTGTGAGTTGTAATATGTTTGGTTGCTTTAATGAGTGGGAATCTTGTTATTGTTGATAAAACAATTGATTTTGAGCTGGTTTTTGATTCTGGGATAAAGAGAGGTGCTAAAAGGGAGTTGTACTTTATGCATCGTTGGTTGTGCTGCAATGGTTTGTTTGAAAGTGGGGTGTCATTGTTTTTTCTTGTTTACCTGTGTTAAATAATAAAAAGGGATCGTTGCTGGTTTTTTAACGTTACGGTACACAGCTTTTTGTTGATATTATTCTATTTTAAAAATACGATAAAAGTATATTTAACTTTCTCATCTTTTACCTTTAAGGACAAATACTTTTTTCTTTTATTTTAAAAATTATTATTTTATTAATATATGTAAATATGAATGTTTTAAATTTATTGAATGAATTTTAAACGTCAAGTTTGGAATTTAAATTGTAAATTCAACTATTTTCATGTGATTTTTTTACATATATTTTTAATGTAAGATATATATAAAATATATTCAAATACTAAAAAACTAATACCATGGATTGGGTTAGAATTTTAATACATGTATCTTTTAAAATAGGGATTGGTTATTCACACACCTCTCTTTTTTAATTCAACACCCTCACCGACCTTATACGTCTCGTATAGATCTATACGTGGCGTATAGCCCCGCGTATAGGTCTATACTACTAGTATAGGTCCCCCAATCATTGGCACTGACATCTAATGATTGGTCACGCATAGAGTCGCGTATACGACCTATACGACGCGTATAGGTCCTATACGACGCGTATAGGTCTATACGTCTCATATATGTCCCCAATCATTGGCACTGAAAAATTCTGACACCCAATGATTGTCGGTCTATACGAGGCGTATAAGGGGTGTGAGTTGGAAGGGGTGGGTGTGTGAATAACACAACCCTTTAAATATGCTGTTTAAAAGCACAGCACATGTTAGGCTACAGGCTACTCTTAAAATAGTTTTGGGTCTACTTTGTAGGATCTATATAAAATTTTTATTTCACATTACTTCATGGCATAAAAACGTACGAGATGCAAATGCTTAATATAATAATTATTATTATATTGTTATAATTTCACTTCATACACAATTTTTTTGGTTAATAAATTTAATTTATTTTGGGAGAACGTTTAGCACATGAATATAATAGCTACTATGTTAAATAAGTATTTAGTGATTTATTTAATAATATTAGACAAATTCGATTTCAATAATCTAAACTATTGCCAATTGACTAATGATAATCTTTGCTTACAATTTGATCAATGGTGCTCCTAACTTTTATTTTTATTCCTAGACAGTTTTATCAACAAAATAAAAAAAAAAAAAAAAAAAACACTTGATTTATCCTAAATTTTCACTCAATTTTACTTTGCATGTTTTGCGTTTCATTTAAGTTATCAGTTTGAATGTTCTAGTCCCATAGTGAACAATGATGAAAAAATTTGATGTTTAAAAAAATTTTAAATTATCAGTTTGAGTAAATTTTGGTAGAAGTTAGGTGTAATTCTTGATGAATGTCTTACTCAATTGCACTGTTAATGAAAATGAAAATTAAAAACGTCATTGATCAAATTAAGTATGGATTATTATTGGTCAATTGATCATATTTTTATATTATTAAAATCCATTTATTAGTTAGCATCTGAATTTAATATTTTCATTTTACAATTAACACAAATGGCTTAAGTAAATATTTCATATTTTGACATGGTGTTAACAATTAATATTTTTATAAATTAATTCACTATTTTAATATGCAATTTCGTATTTTATTTTCAAAATCTATAATTTATTATATGTTTAATAACTTAATTTAATACTTTACATATGAATATAATATTTAATTTATGTAATCAACTTGTAATTCACTTTAATGAACTTTTAATTCAATTATTGTATTGCTTAATATATCGTGTCAAGCAATATGTTTTTTTATTTATGTATTACTGATGATGTAAATTAAGTGTAAGTTAAAAAAATTGTTAAGAAACATTTTTATTTGTGTATTAGTGAACTTGCACTTTTCAGTATAAAACTTTTAAATTTTAATTTTAGTTAATTCAAATACCCAATCGAATTATATAAACACTGAAATAAAGTTTCCAAACATATTTGATACCATTTCTAACCATTTTATTTCTTAAGAATAACATAACTCATGGACTCAAGTATAACTCATCCAAACTTAAAGAACATTCATTTTACATGAGCAGTTAAAGACACGAAATACGCAATGGTAGACACTAATACGACAAGAAAAATTATCGTGTCTGTTTTTTGAAACACGAACACGACCCATTTTAAAACACGTAAACACAAAATGACCCGTTAAGTAACATGATAAAAGTTAACACTATAAATGACATGTTAAGGAATTAGAGCTAGATAATTCGAAAGTTTAAAAGGTAATCAGCTAACCATCTATTTAATTATAGTATTTTTTTAAAATTTTAAATTATAAATAGGTCTTAACAGGTCTTAGTGAGTTTTAACAGGTCTTAACAGCTTTTTACTAGTCTATACACGAAAATAAACAGGTTTTAATGTGTCCACATGTTTTAAACACGAAACACGTTATGGGTAAACACGAAACTGTTAAAGTTGTGTCGTGTTAACGTGTTCATGAATGAAATTGTCAACACTATCAACTGTGAATGAACTCAACACTCCACGTCATGCTAAAAATATGGTAGAAATAAAAAATTATAAAATTTAAAAAATTGATAGATCGTGAAGAAATCACTTTTTTTGATCAACAATTCGATTCTAATTGCTTGTATATCACGAGTTTTAATATCTGATTATATATCAAATAATTTTAATGATGACAATTAGTCAAAATCAAACCAAATGAACTTTTTCATAAGTATATCGATTTGAATGTGTACGAGAGTGCTAATTTTGTTTATGTTTAAGAATGTATTTAAGAGTTTAAAAAGAAACAAAACAGAATGTTCCAATCTTTTCCCCTACTGCTTCAATTGATGATTTCCATATAAATATCTCTCCCTTAAATATTTGAGGGAAATTGCCATTATATGAAATTGCCCTTCATAAACTGTTTTTAAAAGTGAGTTTACATATAAAACCGTTTATTGGATTTACAAATAATTAAATTATTAAACTTATTTTCATTATCTAACTTTAATTTCCTAAATGTTTATGAATTAAACAAGTCTTGCATACAATTATGTACTACAAGTTATATCATATAATATAAACAATGATACTATAATAACTAACATATCAAACGATTAAAACACTATAAAATCAATTATTTAGATTCAAACCCAGTTGTTAACATTAATAGTCTACACAAGAGATCTTCACGAACGATTTGCTTCAAACCATAGTCACAGAAATCGCTAAAGTACCCAACATTTTCAATCTAGTTCGCACGTACCCATTCATGGTACGATCACGATCTCGGTATGCTCTGGATGTGAGAATGTTTTGCCGATTTTCACATGATACGAACTAATGCACACTTTGTGTATAACCAAAAGAAAACGAGGAGAGAGGTTGGAAATCACCAGGGATTAAGGAGAACGTTGTGGAAGGTGGTGGAGGAGGTGTGATAAACAACAAAACCCTAATATTTGAGCTTATGCGTATATGGAGAAGTTGGAAGGAGAACACGTATTTGAAGAAGCTGGAAGGAGAAGTGAAATGATAAAGCCCTAATATTTAGGATCGACAACCGACGCGACCTGCATCGACGGCTGCAAAGTGGCGGAAGACAGGGGCGGCCCTGAGAATTGACATGCCCAGGACGAGCCGGAAAAAAGGCCCCTAGCGAATTCGAATATTAAAGTACAGGTGTTTAAAGAACCGAAAAGCATTCAAAATCGAAAACCATTTAAAACCGAAAACCGAACCGTATTTGTAAAAAAAAAAAAAACGAATTCTGAATTCTGTTTCAATTCGGTTCGGTTCCGAATTTTGAATTTCGGTTTTCGGTTCGGTTGTCGGTTCCATTTTTTTAATTTGGTTTGTTCGGTTAACCGATAAACCGAATTCAGATTTAAACTATTATTTTATTAATAATATATAAGGTAGAAATTCGGTTTATTCGGATCAGTTTACTTGGTTTTTAACCAGTTTATTTGGTTTATAATCGGTTTTTCGATTGAATTCAATTTATACGGACCGGTTTATTCGTTTTCAACTGAAACCGAACTGAACCACTTCCCGAATTTTGAATTTCGGTTTTCGGTTCCAAATTTCTTTCGAATTCGGATTGTTCAGTTTATTCGGTTAACTGATTAAAGCAAATTGAGATTTAAATTTAATATTTTCTTAAAAAAATTCGGTTGAATTTGGTTTATTCGGATTGTTTTATTTGGTTTTTTACCGGTTTACTTGGTTTATAGTCGGTTTATTCGAATGAATTCGGTTATTTTGGGTTTTAACCTGTTTATTTCGTTTTAATTGATTTATTTGGTTTTAACTTTTAACTGAAGACGAATGGAACCACTTCCCAAATTCAGTTCGGTTTTCGAACATGGAAAAAATTGAAAATCGATTAATCCGAACCAAATACACTGCTAACCAGACCGATGAACACCCCTAGTTTAAAAGGCATGAAAGTAACATCTTATACTTTTAAAGAAAATTATTTTTTGTACCTCTTAAGTTATGTATCTATAAATATTTTTTTGGTTCTTTACAACTTGTTGGTTCTCATTTGAATCAATCTATATATATATATATATAGACACACACATATATATTAAAAATATTGTGCCCCCTGAAAGAATGGGCCCGGGAAGGAAGTCGGGTTTGCCCCTCTCCCGGGCCGCACCTGGCGGGCGATTCAGATCGGCCCCAAAGAAGAGGTCGAAGACCACTAACAAAAACGAAGACTGCTGTCGAAAGCGAGGTCGAAGGCGGGTGGAAAGATCGACGGGAAGAGAGGGTGGCTACCATTTTGGGAGTTTAGTAAAGAATGAAGGATATTTTGTATTTTCATTTAAATGTTCAATCAAACAGTTTAAATGATTCAACACTTAATACGTTACCGAACGACCCTTAACTTTTATACAAATTCTATGCAACATATGATGCAGTTTGATTTTTTGGTTTATTCATCATCTAATTATTGAATATATCATTGTTTTTTCAAAAATTAATTCAGATTGACTTTATCCTCTCATTTGACTCTAAGTCAAGAAATATCCCTTTTACACAATTTCTACGATTAAATCACTTCACATTGTCACACGCCATCGTATTCTTTTCTTGACAATAAATTAGTTTATATTACTTAACTATAAGTTATTAAAATTTAATTTTAAGATGTTACATCATTATTAAAAAATTATAAATTTTAAGCATGTAAGCAACGAACATCTAAGCAAAAGCAAGTATTATTTTAACAAATTATCATCATGTCGACATAAGTTAAAATTGATTAAAGGGCGTCAGCTTATGTCTCCATTCACGTGCCACGATCCCTAAATCAATGACATAACTTGGATACATAAAACCAATGTTTTAAAAACCGATATTTTAGGTGTACCGGATTTGGCTTAAAAATAGTTCAACCGGTTGAACTGGGTTGTACTGGATAGTTCAACCGGACACACTAATTAACCATAAAATTCTATAGAAATACAACTTATACTCAAATAAGTTTACAAAACGTATACAAGTTCATCCAAAAACAAATCAAAAAATACTTAAATTTATATAAAACAATCTAAAAGTATTCAAATTATAATAATTTTTTTGAATAAAAGTGCATAATAGGATTATGACATTGGCGTGTTAAACACATCAAGTTCACGATCGCTTAAAAGCCGAAAATCGCTTAAACGCCGAAATTTTGTGTTTTTTTGAAACCAAAAATACCGGTTTTACCAGAAAATAGTTTTGTGTCTACTTTATGGGATCTATATAAAAATTTTATTTCACATGACTTCATGGCATGAAAACTTCACATTAAACTTATTTTAATGATCTAATCTTAATTTTCTTAATGTTTGTCAATTAAGCTAGTCTTACATACAATTATGTACTTCGTGAACCTACTTGTACATGATCATAGTTTAAATTTTGTTTAGTATCCGTGTATGCACAAATTATATAATGTAAATATAAATAATGATACTAAAATCACTAACACTATAAAACCAAATATTTAGATTCAAACTCAACGGTTAAAATTAAAAGTCTACTATACACATGAGATCTTCACGAACGGTTTGCTTCAAACCATAGTCACAGAAATCACTAGAGTACACACGATTTTCGATCTAGGTCGCACGTACCCATTCATGGTACGATCACGATTTCAGTACGCTCTGCATGGGAGAATGCTGCGCGGATTTTCGCAAGATACAAACTGATGCAAACATTGTGTACAACCAAAACAAAACGATGAGGGAGATCGGAAATCACCCGGGATGAAGGAGAACGCTGTGAAAGAAGGTGGTGAAGGAGGTGCGATAAACAACAAAACCCTAATATTTGAACTTATGCGTATTTGGAGAAGCTGGAAGGAGAACACATATTTGAAGAAGTTGGATGGAGAAGTGAAATGATAAAGCCCTAATATTTAGATGGACACTTATTTATTTACATGTAAAAAGTTAAAACAAATTCTAATAATTATGATATTTTTTTTTATGTGTAGCTTATTTTTATTTTTTTTATATATTACGCATAAACTTATTGTACATTTAGATTAAATCTTATTTTTTGTTGTACACAAAACTTCTTAAGTGGTACATGAATTTTGAAGTTTGAGTTTTTAATTAACTTATGAATTTTGATGTACAAAATACCGCAAAATTTAGCAGGTACATCGAAGAGAAGTGAAGCTAAATGAGTCTTATGGACTGTTTGATCAACTTTTGACTCTTTGATCAACTTTTGTTAATTCATCTTAGGATCTGTTTGTTTGCATCTAAATGGTTCAGATTAAGACCGTTTGTTTCGTAAAAAAAACACATCTGAATGCGTAGAAGTGTCTGAACGAAGGTGTGAATGATTCAAGCTTGGGAATGAGTCTGAATTGGAAGAAAACAAGGGCGCATCCTTTCCACTCCACCGCTGATGACAACCACATCACTCCACCGCTCGTAAACACAACCGCCACATCGCCGACAACCAATGTGACCGCCGGCTGCAAAGAGGATCGACACGACTGAAGTGACAGACGACTGCAAAGAGGATCGACACGACCGAAGCGACAGACGTGACCGATGTCGACGGCTGCTAAGAGGAGGGTGATTCAGATCGATGACGAAGATGAGGTCAAAGACAACCGGTGAAGACAAAGACCGCTATCGAAGGTGAGGTCAAAGACGGCTGCAAAGATCGACGGGATGATGGGGCAGTTACCATCTTGGGGGTTTAGTAAAAAATGGGGTGTATTTTGTATTACATTCAGATGTTCAATTAAATAATCTAACTATTCAGTACTTAATAGTTTAGACTATCTTAACTATTCAGACATCTTAAGCAATATAATTAATAGTTAATGGTTCAGAAGTTTTATACAAATTCTATGCGATATATGAGATATATGATGTAGTTTGATTATTTTATTTATTCATCATCTAATTATTGTATATATCATTGTTTTATCAAAACCTAATTCAGATTGACTTTATCTTCTCATTTGACTGTAGTCAAGAAATATCCCTTTACACAATTTCTACAATTAAATTACATTACATTGTCACACGCCATCATATTCTTTTCTTGACAATAAATTATTTTATATTATTTAACTATAAGTTATTAATTTATAATTTTAAGAGGTTACATCACTATTAAAAAATTATAAATTTTAAGCAATTAAGCAACAAACATCTAAGGAGTAAATTACAGTTTTGGTCCTTTTTGTTTTAAGTGTTTTAACTATTTCAACAATAAATATAATTTTCTATCAATTTAGGCCATGTGTTTTAGACAACTATCGGTTTTGGCCCACTCAAACTTAACTATTATAACAAAACGGCCCAAAACCTAAATATGGTTGGGGGCTAAAAACATTAGTTGTCTAAATCACATGAACTGAATTAATATAAAATTCTATTTTATGCCGAAATAGTTAAACCGTTTAAATATAAGGACGAAAACCGTAATTTACTCAACATCTAAGTAAAAGCAAGTAACAATGATGTCTTGTCCTAGTGGTAAGATTGATGTATGAAGAAAGTGATAGAAGACCCAGGGCATGGGTTCGATTCTTGATCCCACCCGGTTTTACCGGCCTTCCACCGTCGTGCCTTTGAGCGGATGCTTGGGTCGGGTTCCTTTAGCCATTGAGGGTACGTACAAAGTAGGCAGTTGATCAGTTGGCCGTTAAAAAAAGCTACGTATTATTTTTGCAAATTATCATCATCTCGACATAAATTAAAATTGATTAACAGGGGTCAGCTTATGTCACCAATCACGTGCCACGATCCCTGAATCAATGACATAACCCACCATAAAACCAGAGATTCACTTACGAGTAAAAAGTTAAAAACTTATATTGCATGCTTTTTGTAACATATATATAATAAAAGCAAGTAATTTTTTTTATTTTTTATAACAAAATAAATTATATAAACACGAAAAAAGAAAAAAAAAACTGAATGTTACATTAGGTTTTCATGTGTTTTTTCAACTCAAGTGAGATGTATTAACGTTCCTTATACACAATTAATTAAGAACATACTTTAGAAATAATATCAAGTAGGATGTTATGATGATGTTAATTTATTAGTACGTCTAATGAGTAACCAAAAATATGTATATTAAGAGTAGGGTTAGTATCAGAAGGCACTGTTCTAATTGGTAAAAAGATGATTTGTTAACTTAAGTCTTGTAATGAATAAAATAACAAAAAGTTGCTCTTAAATAGAGTTTAATAGTTTAAATATAAAAAAGCGCTTAGGATATGTGTATATCTCGTTGAACCTACCTATATAAATAAGCTAATAATGATAATAATATTTCATATATATATATATATATATATATATAGTTAGGTTCAGATACAAAATAAGATTTTTGTAAAAAGTGTAAAAAACAATGTGCTATTATTGACAAGAAACTGTTAAATATTATAATAACATTGTGTTAATATTATAATAGCACTTTGTTATTTATAATAACACTTTGTTTTTTATACTTTTTACAAAACTATCATTTTGTACAATAACCTTACTATATATATATATATATATATATATATATATATATAGGGGAAGGTTCCCCTAAAAAGTCTTTTTTGCCTAAGAAGGCTAAGAAGGATTTTTAAAAACTCGAAAACCGACCCAAACAAAGTCCGATTGAATTCATTTTTACATCATTGGAACCAACTTGTAATTCCCTAAAACGTAAACCTTAAATCATAAACAATAAACCCTAATAATTAAACCCAAATTATAAAAATAAACCATAAACCTAAAGATAAAACCTAAAAGCTAAGAAAACATGCCCTAAAATCCAAACTCTAAAACTAGGTGTTAAAGCTAAAACTAAAAAGCAAATATTGTAGAGTTCGATAAGACGGTTCTAATGCCATCGAAATGAGTTCAATCGGAGTTCGTTTGGGTTGGTTTTAGAGATTTTTAAAATCCTTTTTAGCCTTCTTAGGCAAAATAGACTTTTTATTTGATCCTTACCCTATATATATATATATATAGGGAAAGGAGTGAATGTTAACCCATGGTAATTGAGGTAACTTATAAACCCAATTTGATTGGTTGTCTAATTTAATGAATTTGAAATGTGTGGTCCATATTAAATCTGGGAAAAATGAGTGGTTGAGATTTCTTGAAGGGTATTTTGGAGATTTGTGAGGTGTACTTGATTTGATTTTTAAAATAAAAGTTTACCCCCCATTTTTTTAAACCTTCATAACTTTTATATACATTATTATTTTTTTAAAAAAATTACACCATTAAATTTGTCACATTTTTATCTTTAATTCAAGTATAGTTTTGTCAAAAAATTTTAAAGTTTTCGAAATTACACTGAACTGAATTTTTCAAAGTGTTCATAATTACACTGATATAACGAGCTGAATTTTTTCAAAGTGTTCCTAATTACACTGATGTAACAAGCTGAATTTTTTCAAAGTGTTCATAATTACACTGATGTAACGAGCTGTAACTTATTATTTATTTTACGTTACAATTATCTAACTTTCTATCTTATTTGATATAAATTTATCTAATTAACTAAATTTTATAATAAAAAATAAGTTTGTAATATATATTTAAGATGAGAGAAAAAAATTTGATGGAAAATTTTTGAAAAAAAAAGAAAAATTATTGTACTTATGTTTTTTACGTTAGTGTAATTACGAGCGCCCCGAAAAAAATTTGGCATGACTATAATGAAATTAACGAGAAAAATATGACGAGTTTAATGATGTAATTTTTATAAAAAAATAACATAGTATAAAAAAGTTATAAATGTATAAAAATCAAGGGGGGAAACTTTAATTTAAAAATAGGAAAATAGATGGTTTATTAAGAGTGTGACACTTGTCACTCTTATATTAAATCTGATTTTTGTAATTAAGACAAATGACCATAATGCTCTTTTGTATTAAAAATTAATTAGTGACACATGTCACCATTAGATTTAATCTTGGAAATTTGAACCATTGGATTTGAGTTATTGAGTTTTCTCAATTAGAAAGAGTTATTATATGATTCCTTCCCTATATATATATATATATATATATATATATAGGGCATGTAATTTTTGATAACTCTCATCTTTTGTTACAACCCATTAACCATCATCCATTGGTTACTTGAAAAATGTAAATGTATAGGATCGTGCCACGTGTCAATTCCTTTGTCTTTAGTATGAAGGGTATTTAGGACATTTGTTATTTATATAAAGTTTACCCCTTTTTTTTAAACATTCATAACTTTTTTATACTATATTATTTTTTCAAAAAAATTGCACCATTATATTCGTCTCATTTTTCTCTTTAATTTCGTTATAGTCTCGACTAGTTTTTTTTTTATTTTTTTTATGTCATGTATTTACATCATTGTAACGAGCTTAACAATAGCAAATTAATTAGAAATTTTTTCTAACAATGGTAAATTACAGTAATGTAACACAAAATGAAGTAATGTAACACAAAATGAAGTAATTTACAATGACATAATTAACGGTGACGTAACACATTATTTACAGTGATGTAATTTTCTATTTAATTCCCGTTATAAAGTTGACTAGTTTTTTTTTTAATTTTTTTTTCTCATTGCCCATTATTAACATCGATATAACGAGCATAAATATAACACATTATTTTAAATTTTTTTCTAACAATGATAAATTACAGTGATGTAATTAATATAACACATTATTTTACTTTTTCTTTAACAATGATAATTATAATGATAAATTACAGTGATGTAATATAACACATTATTTTGATTTTTTTCTCTAACAATAATAATTATAGTGATGTAATTTATCATTGTTCGAAAACAATTCAAACTAATTTGTTGTATTTAGGCTCGTTACAAATTAGGGATGAACAAAAAGCAAAAAAAAAACCGAACCGAAACCGAATTAACCGAAAAAACCGAACCGGAACCAAATTAACCGAAAAAACCGAAACCAAATTTTACGTCAGTGTAAATTACATCACGATAAATTACGTCAATGTAAATTACATCACTGTAATTTATCATTTTTAAAAAAGTTTCAATTAAATTTGTTATATTTAAGCTCGTTACAATGATGTAAATATAGGGCATCTAAAAAAAGTGAAAAAAATTAGTCGAGACTATAACGGAATTAAAGAGAAAAATGAGACGAATATATATAGGGCATCAAAATAATGTGTTATATTACATCACTGTAAATAATATATATATAGGGAAGGGTATATTCGTCTCATTTTTCTCTTTAATTTCGTTATAGTCTCGACTAATTTTTTTTTACTTTTTTTAGATGCCCTATACTTACATCATTGTAACGAGCTTAAATATAACAAATTTAATTGAAACTTTTTTAAAAATGATAAATTACAGTGATGTAATTTACATTGACGTAATTTATCGTGATGTAATTTACATTGACGTAAAATTTGGTTTCGGTTTTTTCGGTTAATTTGGTTCCGGTTCGGTTTTTTCGGTTAATTCGGTTTCGGTTCGGTTTTTTTTTGGATTTTTGCTCATCCCTAATTTGTAACGAGCCTAAATACAACAAATTAGTTTGAATTGTTTTCGAACAATTATAAATTACATTACTATAATTATCATTGTTAGAGAAAAAAAATCAAAATAATGTGTTATATTACATTACTGTAATTTATCATTGTAATTATCATTGTTAGAGAAAAAGTAAAATAATGTGTTATATTAATTACATCACTGTAATTTATCATTGTTAGAAAAAAATTTAAAATAATGTGTTATATTTATGCTCGTTATATCGATGTTAATAACGGGCAATGTGAAAAAAAAAATTAAAAAAAACTAGTCAACATTATAACGAGAATTAAAGAGAAAATTACATCACTGTAAATAATGTGTTACGTCACCGTTAATTATGTCATTGTAAATTACTTCATTTTGTGTTACATTACTTCATTTTGTGTTACATTACTGTAATTTACCATTGTTAGAAAAAATTTCTAATTAATTTGTTATCGTTAAGCTCGTTACAATGATGTAAATACATGACATCAAAAAAAAAAAACCAGTCGAGACTATAACGAAATTAAAGAGAAAAATGAGACGAGTATAATGGTGCAATTTTTTTAAAAAAATAATATAGTATAAAAAAGTTATGAATGTTTATAAAAAAGGGGGTAAACTTTATATAAATACAAATGTCCTAAATGCCCTTCATACTAAAGACAAAGGAATTGACACGTGGCACGATCCTATACATTTACCTTCTTCAAGTAGCCATTGGATGATGGTTAATGGGTTGTAATAAAAGATGAGGGTTATCAAAAATTCCATGCCCTATATATATATATATAGGATTGGGTTCAAATGCTAACCCTCATTTATGGCACTAACCCATTAACCCTTATAAACCAATCAGAATTGAACACATGGTTTTTTCTTTTATTATTTAATAAGGGTAAAGTAGTAATTTGCTATATTAAATACTTTACCCCCTCTTTTTTTATACATCCATAACTTTTTTATGCTATAATATTTTTTTTATAAAAATTGCACAATTTTACTCGTCTTATTTTTCTCTTTAATTCTGTTATAGTCTTGACTATGTTTTTTTATTTTTTTTCGTATGTTCGTACTTACACCAATGTAACAAGTATAAAAATAACAAATTATTTGTAACGAGTTGTAACGAATTTCGGTTTACATTGTTATAGAATAAATACGGTTTACGTTTAAGAGTGTAAACGACCCAAGCCGATCCCGAGCTAGTTAATTACGTTTTATTCTTGACTAGGTTTTTTTATTTTTTTTCGTATGTTCGTATTTACGCCAATGTAACAAGTATAAAAATAACAAATTATTTGTAACGAGTTGTAACGAATTTCGGTTTACATTGTTGTAAAATAAATACGGTTTACGTTTAAGAGTGTAAACGACCCAAGCCGATCCCGAGCTAGTTAATTACGTTATATTCTTGACTAGATTTTTTTATTTTTTCCGGATGCTCAAAAATTCGTTATATCTACTAGATTGTAAATACGTTTTAATACTTTAAAAAAATTATATCTACAAGATTGTAAAGACATTTTAATACTTTTAAAAAAATAATATAACATTTTGTTGATAAAAACCAAAATTCGTTATATATACAAGATTGTAAATACGTTTTAATACTTTAAAAAAATTATATCTACAAGATTGTAAATATATTAATACTTAAAAAAATAATATAACATTTTGTTGATAAAACCAAAATTCGTTATATATACAAGATTGTAAATACGTTTTAATACTTTAAAAAAATTATATCTACAAGATTGTAAATATATTAATACTTAAAAAAAATAATATAACATTTTGTTGATAAAAACTAAAATTCGTTATATCTACAAGATTGTAAAGACATTTTAATACTTTAAAAAAAATAATATAACATTTTGTTGATAAAACCAAAATTCGTTATATATACAAGATTGTAAAGACATTTTAATACTTTTAAAAAATACTATAACATTTTGTTGATAAAAACTAAAATTCGTTATATCTACTAGATTGTAATATGTTTTAATACTTTAAAAAAATAATATAACATTTTGTTTATAAAAACCAAAATTCGTTATATCTACAAGATTGTAAATACATTTTCATAATTTAAAAATTATATTTACAAGATTGTAAATACATTTTAGTACTTTAAAAACCAAAATTCGTTAACAAATCAAGAATATAACGTAATTAACGAGCATCCAGAAAAAATAAAAAACCTAGTCAAGAATATAACGTAATTAACGAGCTCAGGATCGGCTTGGCTCGTTTACACTCTTAAACTTAACCCCTATTTATTATACAACAATGTAAACCCAAATTCGTTACAACTTGTTACATTGGTGTAAATACGAACATCCGAAAAAAAATAAAAAAACTTAGTCAAGACTATAACGGAATTAAAGAGAAAAAAAAGACGAGTAAAATGGTGCAATTTTTATAAAAAAATATTATAGTATAAAAAGTTATGAATGTATAAAAAAAGATGGGGTAAAGTATTTAATATATCAAATTACATTAATACCCTTATTCCCTTTTCTTTCAAATCAATTACATTATTATATTATAGTTTAATATCAACCAATAGATTAGCATCTTGTAATTTGATCATTCAATATGGTAGGGTTAATGGGTTATTGATGAATCTTAGAGATAGTATTAGATCCATTCCCTATATATATATATATATATATATATATATATATATATATATATATATAAAGGAAGGTTCATAAGAAACCAGCAACTTTTAAGAAAACTGAGAAATCTCTCTCAACCAATCATAAAATTTTTTTATATTATAAAAATTTATCCAAAAGGCTATTTTGGTAATATCATTATTATCTATTTTTGGCATTTATAAATTATCTAATCAATTTATTTCTCTCTCTCCCTAACTCTTTCAAACACATCTTAATCATCGATATGCATCCCTTTTCTTCTTCTTCTTTCACCCCTTCTCTTTGATTGTCTTGAATCCATGGTCAACGAATCCGTTGTCGACGAACCACACTACGACAGGGCACCGTCGGCCTTGAACAAGTCTTGTTGTTTACGGATTTTGCCAAATTTTTCTCTCTCTCAACGTTCTCTCTCTTTCTAAAAAAATGATCTGTGATACGCACCGAGGGCATTCTCGAATCGAAAGGCATAGTATCATCCTCACTAGCATCCCACAACCGTGAACCGAGTCTCCGTCGCTGATGGCAGTTAATTTCTAACGGGTATCATGTTCTCCATCGCCACAACCAGCGCTCGAAATCAAGATGGGTTTCTTGCAGCGTTGCTCTCCCTTTCTTTTCTTCCCACGTAATCAGAGTATCCTTATTTTCATTTGATTTTGTTTCCAAAGCCTTGAACAACCCAATGAACAAACGAAACATTTAGATGCATATCATGTGTTCGATGAAACGCCTAAATGAAAAGATGAAGAAGAAGATAAGTGCACATAGGTTTACATGTATCATGTATGTAATCACTTGTTATGGTTTTTGGTTTGGTTTTTGGATTCTACATCATATTACATATATGTAACACATCATTGTCTTTGACTTCATCTTTTTTGAATTCTTACATATATGTAAGCAAGTTTTTTTTCGTAAGATTACATATATGGAATCAGATGATATGTGCTTACATTTGTTTTATTTTGATGATTATGTATATATATATATATATATTATCAGATTATATATGTTTACATTTGTTCATTTTTTGTTGATTATATATATAATCGGATTATATGTAATCAATGCTTGCATATATGTAAGCAGCTTTCTTGAATGCAAATAAATGATGTTCATTTGTCATTACACCAATTAGATTACATATACGTTGTCACACCCCCAAATTTCAACTAACGGAATCATACCGTTTAGGGCGTGACAAACCAGGATCTCAGTTATTAGACACAGCGAAAGACCTCTATATTCTTTTAAACATAAATCAGTCTTAATTTGTAAAATCAAAGTTTAACATTGCAGAAGCGTTTGAAAACAATAACCAAATGTAACAGTTGCAAAACCGTATATACAATGTTCAATGTTTTAAATCAACAATCAAAATAAACTGTATGCATGAGACTCAACGTCATAGTCCCTGCTTGTCCTTGCTTATGCCTTAGTGTTATGAGAAAACATGTAAATCGAGTCAACACAAAGGTTGGTGCATACACAGGTTTGTATATGTAAACATAAATGTTTGAAATGTAATATTTGCAGATAACATAATCACACATTACATAGTCATGATAGCTAGTCATTGTACTATTTACATAAGTGGTTGACACCGAAGCTGATTGTTGCATGTTTTGCCTTTCCACTATTGTCTAACACAAACAATAGTAATGTTGAATTGGCTAGTTAAACACTTGCGTAGATCCCATCTACCAAGTGAGGTTTGTTAAAACCTAATAGATCTTTCTTCAACTACCACGCTTTGCATTACGGCAAACTAAACGGTTCGATATGTAAGGATTTTGAGTGTTATGTGCACACTTATAGTAAACAGCTAACTCATGCAAGTGCTATGTATCCAAAATCGTTTGTTTGCACGTTTTCTCCCTCAAAACAGTAAAATGTAAAAAGGGGCCGTATACGCACCTTAGATAGCAACAGAATGATCAAGTGCTCGTGATATCACGTAAATAAACTTCTACGAAAAATCTGTGTTAATTACAATAGCGTCGTGTTATTTGAAAATGTTATTTCATGTTTGAAATCACATACGTGTCAACACACGTATGTTAGATTGTTAGAAATGTTCATACGAAGGTACGTGTGATTTTAAATTTGTTTTTTTAAATTGCATTCGTATTTACGATTACATTTAAACACACGTAATTATACGCGAGTTTTTTTTCGAGTCAAAATATAAATTTTATTATTTTATTTTGTTCGGGATTTCATTACGGTTCCAACGCAACTTGAACGAGTCAAATCGGAGTTAAAACAAGAAAGTTATGTTTAAAATAGAAAAGTTGATTTTTATATTTCAAAAACCAGTGGAGCCCCAGGTTAGAACCCGTGACCCTCCACTCCAAACATATGGATGCTACCACTCCGGCCGGTTAGGCATTTGCATAAGGATTCATAAAAATTGTTTTAAATATAACCCAATCGGTTCCCCTTTGATATTTTAACCAAACTCATATGGATTCAATTTACCCCGATTCGAACCTGATCAGGTCTATGATTATGGGGCTTTTGTTTCAGCTGTTTTGACACATCAATAGGTGGTTCTAATTCATCCCATGATTCGATTAAACACCTCAATTCAGTCCCGAACAATGTCGGGTTTGAACGACCCAACCCCGGTTCAAGTTAGCCGAATTCGAACTTTTTAACCCTCAATTTCATAGGATTTTTAATCCTTGTATCAAACCGAAACTACCTGTGTAGATCAAGTTGATTTTTAAGTTCAATTAACTCGAAATTCGTAATTCATTTTAACCTACGAACCCTAGAACCGGTTTGTCTCAAATTCGTTGTTGTTTATTGAAATTATCATGGGGTTTTAATTAGAGATATGATTTCGAAACTATCTGTTTAGTTTAATTTGAGTTTCACGCTCGTTTGAACCAAAACCCCCAAAACGTTTTAACTCAAGAACCCTATCAATTGAAATCATGCAATTCGTTATAATTGGGTGTAATGCACATAGGGTTTTTGTTCCTTGATCGATTCCGAAACTATTCATGTAAATTAATTTGGTTTTCGAGTTTGTTTGATCAGAAACCCCCAAATCGTTTTCTAGGATGAACCCTAGAATTCTTCATCAAATCGATGTTGTTACAAGAAATTGGTATAGGGGTTTGCTTAATCGGGACTTTTAGGTAGTGTAGGAGTCGAGTATCACCTGGTTTGATGTAGAATTGAAGAAAATCAACTATTTGCTTGAGTTCGGTCGACCTCGATCCAATTCTTCGATCCCGAATTTCTTGAATCCAATTGTTGTGTTCACAAGTCTCTAAGAGGGCCGATTAAGGTTTTTGTATGTTCAATTTGTTGAAATTCGACCGAATTGTGTGGGTTTTATATATGCAAGTGACGGTTTCAACTTTAATTGATTTAATTCAATGATTTATGGCCTATTAATTGATATTAACTGACCATTTCCGTTAATAATCATCATTATAAGTTTTATGACTGATTAATTCGATCAATTATGATAAATTAATGTTAAATTCGAATTTCCCTTTGTTTACTACATGAATTTTGACTTAAAAAGTCAAATTTTATTGTTTTATGTAATTACATATTTAATTCTTGTAATTTTTATTATTCCTAGATTTGTTTTATTTGATTTGAATCCTTTCTGTCTGATTTTGTTTGATTACGTATCGTTTCGTTAGTTTCGGGTTAACGATGTTAACCCGAAATGCCGGATTGTCACATACGTAATCATGTTATATATGTGCCTATATTTGAATGATTACATATATGTAATCAAATGATATGTACAAACACAGATTGTTTGATTGATTACATATATGTAATGCATTGTCACCTTGATTGATTACATACGTGTAATCAAATTATATGTACGGACCACAATTATTTTAATTATTTTGTTCATTCGATAATCATTTTAATTAGATTTTATTTCTGAAAACAAAAATAAGGAGAGAAGAGAGGAGAGAGAAATTATAAGAATAATTGTCAACTTTAATTGTGTTTCCATATTAAAAAATTATAATTTTCCTATTGTACCCTTATTGGCTAAAAATAGCTGACTAAAATCATAATTACTAAAATTATTATCGTTGATTAATTACAACCATAGATCAACGAGATCAATGGTTAAAAAAGAGTTTTCTTAGTTTTCTTAAAAATGGAGGTTTTCTTAGTGTTATATATATATAGGGTAGGGTTATAATAAAAAATGTTAGATTGATGAAAAGTGTGGAATGATTGTGGGCCATTAGATACATAATTTAATGGTTGAGATCAAAGTTGTATTAAAAAAGTTAGTTGAAGGGTATTTTAGTCATAGACACTTTTATTGACTTTTTATATGTTCCCCCAATTTTTTTAAACGGTCATAACTTTTTTACATGATATTATTTTTTTAATAAAACTACACCAAAAAAACTAGCATTTTTTATCTTTAAAACAAGTATATTATTGTTATATAAAAAATAAAATACTTTTTTCTCCACCTTTTATATTTGTAATACTTCATTATGTCTTTTTGTTTATTATTATGCCTTTTTGTTTGTGACTGTTTCTTTTTGTTCGACGTTGTGTTTAGCTTTTTTTTTTATAAAATGATGAGCTTTAAAGATAATATTAGCGAAACAATGACCTGAACGTAAAACAAAATGACTTAAACGTAAAACACAATAATGAGTATATTACGCAACCACTTGAACGTAATACACAACTATGAGTATATTACACAATGACCTGAACGTAAAACTTAACTATAGGTATATTACACAATGACCTAAACGTAAAACACAATGATGCGTATATTACAATGACCTTAATGTAAAACATAATAATGACTATTACACAATGACCTGAACGTAAGACACAATGATGGATATATTACAAAATGTTCTGAAGATAAAATACAATGATGAATATATTACACAATGACCTGAACGTAAGACACAATGAAGAATAACGTAAGACACAATGAAGAATATATTACACAATGTTCTGAAGATAAAACACAATGATGAATATATTAAACAATGATCTAAACATAAAATATAACGACGAAAATGTATTTGTCAAAAAATTAAAACAATTTATGTTTTTTAAAATTATGAGTTTTAAAAACATAATGGTGAAATAACACAATTATGTACTTTTAATAAATAAAACATAAAAATTAAATAAAAACAATTTATTAAATGCATAAAAAACATTAACAAAATAACATAAGATATAAAAAATAAAACATAATAATAAAAACATTAAACACAATGACCTGAAGCATTAAACACAATGACTTGAAAACATTAAAAACATTGACCAAAATACTCTTTTTATAAAATTAGAGAAATGTCACTTGTAAACTCCATAATCCTTCTCACCATTCTCAGCAATCTCATCCTTTTTACTTGAACATAATACTATACTAGGTTAAATACCTTGTGTTACACGGGTTGAATAATGAAAAATATTACATATCAATACTCTTAATTTATTTCAAATTAAAGAGAGAGGTCAAAGATTATAATCAAATTCCTCCAATACCATAAAAAAAGCCAAGAAAAACTTGAAAAATGAAATGCAAAATTTTGTTTTCTATATTAGTAATACACTTCTTCATGATCTAAAAAATGCTACAAACTTATGTATTACATATTTGATGCCAAGTCACTTGGTTCACTTTTATAGACATTCTCTATCTCCTACAAAAAAATACACATTTTTAAATTAGAAATAATTATAAGAATGAAAAGGTATAAAAAAACACAAAAAACAATATATACACACCTCTTAGAAAACTTGTGTCTCGTTACCCTCTTCTCCGTCAACATCTAAGGTAAATTAAATAAGCATAGTGAAGGATACATTGAAATTGCTTACGACCAAGATAAATGCGACATATAACGATATTCATAATTAGAGATCACAATTTTAACTTATTTATTTATGATGGATTATATTGAGTAATAGTTAATCCATACACCAAAAATTTCAGAAAAACCTATAAACAATTTACATTATAAAAGGTGATCAATCTATATTTTCACCACGTCACCGAAATTATGTGTATTTAAAATAATATATATTAGCGGTCTAAAAAAGTTTAGGATCAACCTAGCCATAGTCGTTTAGACCCATTGCCAAACATGGCAAACGAAAAACGACCTTTTTGTAAGTAATAATACGTAAGAAAAGTTTATGGGTCAATCGGGTTGGAGTCGTTTTGACCCATTACCGAACCGGTCTTTTTAAAAATCCTTACAACAATCATTGTAAATAAAAATGTTTTGTTTTCCGCAAGGCTCTTTTGAAAGTAAAATCAAAATCATGTTGTATTATCTCTCAAAATGACATGGCTCGCCTCTTTTTGTAAAAGTTGACTCGCTTCTTCAACTGTATCCTCGCAACAAAACATAAAAATTATAATACATGCATATAATATATTAGCTTCTGATAAGGAAGTTAAACAAAAAATAAAAATTATAATCATGCTGCATGTTATTGCATTATAATCTAGAACTGACCTTTGCAATTATTTCATTTGAACCCACTTCATTTTCTTACAAAATTCTTATGTATAGCAGGATTTGCCTCACCTCTTCAATCACATCCTAACAATAAAACAAAGAAATTATAGTACATATGTATAACAATTTACAAATTATATATACAAATGAGAATGTACTGCAAAAAAATACCAGTAGTAGGCTTTTAATCAACTAGTTGCCCCATATTCCTGAGTCATTAAACCCGAGGTATTCAAACCCTCAAAATTTCTAAACTTATTTGAACCTGCTGGATCATGAATTCACATTCATCTTTATATGCATTAGCTCTCACTTGATGAAATTAGCATAACAAAACAACTCCAATGAACAAAAACAAAACCAAAATTATTTATAGTTATCTACTTCATTATTTAGCATTTATAGCATCTAGGATATTAGAAAATATGTTAAATGATCCTTTTCTGAGAAGATACTGCATCTAGGTGTGTGAATATTCACCCCTGCACATACACCGTAATCATAGGTGAAACAATAAAAAAAATCAAGTGTTACACCCCAAAATTGAAGTCACCAAAAATCAAGTGTTGCACTCCAAAATTCAAGTCAGCATAGTAAGAAGCCTAACTTTCATTTCATTTTTAATCAATCTGAATATAGTGAAACACAAAAGGAATTCAATATATCAATGAATATTTGAATTTGAGCATAAACACATTGACTATCCAATGAAACAAAGATTAACAAAACCTCATCAATGATCAGTTGGTTTTCAATCAAAAGGAATTAAGCAAATCTCAATCCAAATCAATAAAATGAATATTAAACAAATATTGTATGAATGATCAGATTAAACGCGGATTTAAAGAGCCAACCGCAATTGTGTAATATAGCACTTGATGGGTTGTAAAGCACATCACGCCTTTAAGGTATGCTAATTTTTTTTTCTTTTTGGAATTTGCTGCTGGTGCTGCTGTTTTTCCCCTTCAGATTGAATTGAAATTGATGGTTTAGAGGACGTTTTGTTGACCACTAATGTTGTTAAAAGTCAATAATTGCAACAAAAAAGTTGGAGATTGTACATTTGTGCACATATAAATGCATTTTCATTGAAACTATGATATACTAATTTGGACCAAAAATTGTTTATATGCAACCTACAATAACTAAAACATGCTTATCTTACCAAATTAATGAGAGGGTTTTTGAAATCTTGAGAACAGAATGCTTAGGGGACACTTTAGCTGCTATGGGTGTGATTAAAAGTGGAAAAGATTTCTTGAAGAAAGAGAATACTCAGTCAGATAAGGAAAGAACAGGAAGTAGCAACACTGTGTTAAAGAATGATGATAAGATAAGGAGCATACCATTTGAATCCTATAAAAAACTGACAACGGTTATTGTCAAAAGGAGAAGATTCATAGGTGTTGTTTGTGATGCTCTGGCTGAATACAAGTATGTTGGTCCTAATCAGAGGGCTGATTTGATCTTAGCCTGCAGGTATTTAATCTTTTTTAGTTAATGTATGCAAATATGCTATCCAACTTGAAAACCTTGTAAGCATCTGTTTGTGATGTCATCCTTTTGTTTTTCATGTTACTGCTTCTTTTCTTCTATTAAGGATCTTGTTTTAAGATTTTTATTGTTCTAACATTGTGTTTTTGTTGTATTTGAATGTTGTTGGGGATAATGTCACACCCCAAATTCCACGTGCGGTGTCAGACCGCTCGGGTGTGACGTGGCCAGGATCACAGCTCATAGTCATATAGAGTGACTCTATATGAGTTACACAACACATAGTTTTATAAAATAATACAAGGTTAACAAATAAAGCAGCGGAAATGTTTCATAACTAAAGCAGCGGAAAAGTAAAGTGTTACAGCGGAAAGTAAATTGTTTTCAGACACTACATTATCATGAAATTGTTTTTGAAAGAACACATCAAAACAAGCCTAGGACTAGAGTCATTTGCATGCGACTCTTCTTGTACTCCCCCTGTGTGTCCTGGCGTGTGCTCCATTAGCTACCTGAGAAAACATGCGAAAAGTGTCAACTAAAAAGTTGGTGAGTTCACAGGTTTAGACAGACAGAAATAGTAAACAGACATATACTGGTTATGTTAAGTTTAGTTGTTGGATCTACGATCCGTGGAGTGTGTCAGTTCATCTTACCGAAACTCGACTGTTTCCGTTTGCCTCCGCGGGTCATCGCTGAACCCGACATCAACATCGAAATTACACTCGTTATGACCTCTAGTCAACATTGGTTCCGAGTGGGCTAGTCAAACCCAATAGTACTACGTAATTACGACTCGTTTATTATACAACTAACGGTAAGGATAGGTGAGGACTTTAAGCGATAATAGTTACACTAGAAAATGATTTTCACAACATACCAGTCATATATCTAAAACAGTTGCAATGTAATTCTCACCCCAAAAGTTTTGTAAAACAGTTAAAGAGAAAAGTGGGGCTGTAAACTCACCTGAGTTTGAGTAGTGTGTTCTGACAAGAACAATGTAGCTCGTCGGCTAGCAGTTACCTATATCACATAGGTGTCATAAGTTCGTGTTCACATTCATGTGGGTCTCATAGGACCGTGTTTGTGTTTAACAACTCCAAGTTGCTATGTGGGTCGTGTTGACCGTGTTTGACCTAATGACCCGTTGGTGACGGTTTTGATCAAGTGCTCGTGTAACGTGCAGATTAGTGTCGTGTGAAGTGTGCGGATACCAAAGTCACCTTCGTGAGGAAACTTACTATCTATAGTAAGTTTCTATTTAGGGAAAGTTCCCACATCAGGCAAGTCATGCTAGAAATCAAAACCCGATTATTCTAATATGCATATTTATCCTAAGTGAGCATGTTATCACATAGCACATAGTAACACTTAGCCGGTTTAGTATTTTTGCGCGTAAAAGTTACTATATTTAGAAAGTTGCACAAATAAGCATGTTTACCTTAGTCCTAAGTAGTCATTAAATCATATTTGTTACAACTAACACGTTATCATTTATAGACTTTGTAAAATAAAGTTACTATTTATAGTAACTTATGACAAAACACATTTCTCATAACATTCAAGTCGTAAAATCACTTATTACTATCATAATAACTTCAACTAACCATGTTAAACATACAACATGTGCCCAATTTATCATTCTTAACAACTTTATAACAAAAAGTTTTCATTTATAGTAATATTCATGAATATCCTATTTTTAACAATTCTAACAATCTCATTGTATCAATAACCATCACATTAACTTCTAAACATCATCCTTATACACAAATCATAGATCTAAGTACATGCATGTGGTTATTTTTTCAAAAATCACCATTTTACACCATTAAAGTTACTATATTTAGTAATAATCACTAAATGACCATTTCTTAACATAATCAATCATTCTAAACTATGTATAACATCTCAAATATCATTTACCATATCATTTCACTATCAAAAATCATGTAAATACCCTTTGATCATACATGCATGCTATTGAGAGTATCCATTTGAAAGTAAAACCCATCAATAACCATGTATCATCATCCATATCATCATAAATCATACTATCATCATTAAATCAGTAGTAAAACTATCAAATAACAGATTCATAGTTTCAAGATTTCGTGATTAAGGTGGTGCTAGTGATGCATGTGACCAAAATGGCTTGCATGTGTGTGTTGAAGTGTTTTTAGACTAGATTGAACATGGAAACTACCTCACAAGGCTCTAGATCGACGAGATAGAGCTTGAGCAGGTCTGGAGTAGTTCTAGGAGAGGCTGAGGTCGGGATTACAGCAGCTATAACAAGGGCCTTGGTCGATTTCTTCGTTCTCTTCTTCGAATCTCAATCTTTAATCGTCAACAATGCTCCAAGTGTAGTTCTTGATGCTTCCTGGTGATGAAAATGGTGGTAGCAGGTGGTTTTTGGTCGAGATTGAGTGTTTCAGTCGAGAGGATTCGTGTAGGGGTGTAACAGAATGATTAACATGGTTAAATAAAGATTTTGCGTGTTAGGCTTCGTCGCGTACCGCGAAGACCGGCAAAATTCTCCTTCGCGTATCGCTATGATTAAAATAATCATTCTGTTCCCGAAACTCGCCGCGTATTGCGAAGAGAGAAGATGATCGATCGTCGCGTACCGCGATGGATTTCGGTGAATTCAAATTCTCCCGCTTGTGCATCGCATACCGCTAAGGCCCATTTAGGTGCCCATCGCGTACCGCGATGGGTCGCAGTTGAGCGCAATAAGCCCAATTTCACTGTTTTGAACCGAATTTCTCGACTACAGTCATCGTTTCTAGACTCGTAAGCATTGTTCTACATATTCTAGGTCTCCTAGGACCTAAGTGTAGTGAAAGTGTTCTGTGGTTTAATCCGTTCACCAACGTTCGTTATTCAAGACACGTGCGTGTGTTGTGCAATAATTCTTCGAAATATCCGTGCGTTTGGATTGTCGTGCCACGTGTCACATTAAACATTCATAATTCTAGTGCCACGTGTGCAGTAATAATACATATTATTATTTAAAATAAAGCATTGCTGA
Organism: Mikania micrantha; assembly: GCA_009363875.1. Taxonomy (NCBI): domain Eukaryota; kingdom Viridiplantae; phylum Streptophyta; class Magnoliopsida; order Asterales; family Asteraceae; genus Mikania; species Mikania micrantha. Next base: position 64,047,738 of record CM018684.1, read on the forward strand.
CCTGGAAATTGCGAGGTGTCACAGATGATTACAGTAATTTAACCCCTTTGGCCTTCTGTATCACAGAATCCGGGAAAGAAGAGAATCTGTGACGGTGTTACTTTGTGGATGTGGCAAATCTACATTGTCTGCTTCGCTGGTAAATCCATCACTTCATAATCTTTTCTTAGTTTTGTACTTATGTTTTATTACACACTGTACTTGTGCATATTTGACCAGTTATTCTCTTGTGTTAACTCATGTTTTCAAGATAACTGAGGGCAATGTTGACCTTATTGCAAGATTATTGATTTGTGTTGCGTCATAATTATGTCAATACAAATCTATCTGAGAAAATGGTTAATGACTCTCTGACAAGTATAAAAGTGAATCATAAAACAACATTTTAAACCAACATACCAATAAGTCACGTACTGTTAGCCGATATCATATGGTCTACTTTTTTGTAATTTCAGTAACAGAACATAAGATTGATATAAAAATTTAGGGTTTTTCATCATATTGTCATCAGATTCAATTAAACCATAAATCTGTTTCAAACAAATCAATAAAATGAAGATTAAACAAATATTTTATGAATGATCAGATTAAACGCGGATTTACAGAGCCAACCGCAATTGTGTTTAAAAAGCCAAATACGATGAATATTGTTGTAATATAGCATGAAATAAGTTCGATTTTATCCATTTTGTTGAACAATCTCATACCTTTTTCATCGAGAATGTAGTGGAAAAGAAACCGTTCCTGTATATACAAAAAAATTATCTTCAATCTTGCTCAAAATCGTGTAAGATGATGAAAAGATCACTGCTCAAGAAGATAGGATAGTGATACCGTTGTTAATCACGATCAGCTTCCATCTCCGGTATCTTCGGTTCTATAGTGTTTCACGAAGCGATGAAGGTTCTAGGGTTTTTTTTTGGAGTCTGAGATGTAAACAGGAGTGGGTTAATGTGCAGTATACTCATGAGTAATCGGATATGCCCATGGGTTTTTAGATCTGCGTGTCTTTCTTTGGTGGAAACCGTGGGCGGGAAAATGTGTGGATAAGGTTGCTCAATAAACGCCACGTGGCAAAACAAAACATTGTTTTATTATAATACATAGATATATAATATCTTTTTTTTTTGAACAGCTAAAGGAGTCCTCGGACCCAACAACCCACGCGCTGCGACCACAGACCGCTACCAACCCCCGGAAACATTTAAAGCCGGGCGTTGGCGAGTGCCGAATTGAGGAACCGTCACACCATCTAGGAGGAAACTCACACTGAGAAAACCCCCTAGCTCACCTAGAACATTTTTTTCTCCAAGCGAGACTTGAACCCAAGACCTCCCATTGTTAGAACTAATAAATAAAATGTGGCCTACCTATTTATCTAAATATCACATATTGACATAAATGGTCCCTATACTTTGTATAAGTTGTATTTGATGGAAATACAACACACACACACAGATATATATATATATATATATATATATATATAAAGGGATTTGCCTTTAATTGTTGCATTAACCCTAAATACACAATCAGAAGAAATCATCGACAACCATAAGAAGAAATTGTTCTCTCTGGTTATCATCCATCATCTTGCAACAACATAAAGGAAATCATGGCTTCATCTTCTTCTTCATCAAAGATTTCATTCCCAACAAGTAAGTATCACAAACCATCAATATGTATTCCGTCGTTGTATCAAATCAGATTCACGCCAACATGTGGCATCAGAGCGTATGTTGTTAAATTGAATCTGAAAATTTGTTCTCGATGGATGTGTTTGCCATGAAATCTCGTTTCATGTTTGTTGATACCAATTCTCAATCGGTTGTTCCTAAAACTTGATAACCGATCGTATGGTTTATAACATCAAAACCGATTATTTTTTCAATCGTAAACCCAATTTCAAATCGGCATAATAAACAAAAAAAATTGAAATTGATTTACAGATACTCTGTTTGAAGTTAAGAAAACCTAATTTTGAATGGCATAATACTCTATTGAAATTGATCCCTGTTGCTAAAATGTAACCATAAAATAATATACCTGGTTTTGCCATCAAATTTGGGTTTCTATTTTGAATATTCTGTAAGAAACTTAATTGTTGATGACGACTGCTCATCGATCTTACGAACCCAAACCCTTGTGGCTTCAACATTTGATGTTGATTTAGAGGCTCACACTCAAAGAAAGAAGATAAAATGAATTTGTTGGAATATAGATCACTAATTTTGATCAGATGAATCTTGGGTTTATCTGGGTTTATTTTGCTGGCTGAAGAAGAAAACCAAAAGGGTTAATATATGCCATTTACTGGTTTCTAAGGAGCAATCTGGAAGGAACCGAAATTTTATATATAATATAAATGTGTGGATTCTCTCAAATAAATCCAATTGCTCTTTAAATTACTTATTTAATTTTCATAATATTCAACCTATTTATTTAATCTTAATAAGGTCATGATTACAATCTATATTGAATTCTATATTTAATTTAATTCTACAATTATAATAATTATGTTATTTTAAACTTCTTTTTTCAAGAGTTCAAATATTAATTTATTTGAACCTCTAAAATAATATATAAAAGTTGAATATATAATTGAGAAATTATGTGTGATCTCTTCACATAATAAAATTATTGGATTGTTTCTTGAGTTTGTGATTTATTAAGCCCAAAGGTTTGACATTTCACTTGTTCATTGAAACTTAAGATCAAATCCACTTACTTAATCATATGTGTTTATTAAATAATGAACCCAAAGGCTAGTTATTTGATGACATATTATGATGAATTTTCTTGGCTTAGAATGCATAGTTATTTCATTTCTGCCCAAAGGTGATATATTGTAATGATGCATGTCGTATGTTCTAACTAGGATTCCTAATACTTGAATATTGGTTGTAACCAACGTGAAGCCAATTTTCAAAGTAGAATCATAAACATTAATCTATTATATGGGTGTTATAATAGATTCAATCTTCAATGTTCTTATTTTTCTCATCTTGATCGATTATCCAGAAATCTAATTCATTTCTTTTCTTTACTTATGATTGTTTAGCATCTCCCATAAGTTCTAACTATGGCATTGATCTACTAACTGGAGCAAACTTTGCTTCATGGAAAGATTCCATTAAGTTAACTCTTGGCATGATGGATCTTGATTATGCTCTTCGACATGAAGCTCCTGCTGCTCTAACTTCTTCAAGTACTACTGAGCAGAAGTTAGAGTATGATAAGTGGGAGAGGTCGAATAGAATGTCATTAATGATAATCAAGAACTCCATCTCAATTGCAATCAGAGGAGCTATCCCTAATTCTGACAATGCAAAGACTTACCTGGATTCAGTTGAAGAACAATTCAAAGGATCTTCAAAAGCACATGCAAGCACACTAATTCTTAAGATGCTTACGACGAAATACGTTGGAGAAAGTGGTGTGCGTGAGCACATTATGATGATGAGCGACATGGCCCATAAACTGAAGGGCATGAACATGGAAATATCTGATGGTTTCTTAGTCCATTTCATTATGACTTCACTTCCTACACGATTTGATGCTTTTAAAATCAACTATAACACTCAGAAAGACAAATGGTCTATGAGTGAGTTGATTGCTATGTGTACAGGAAGAAGAACGTCTGAAATTGGAGAAACCAGAATCTGTTCATCTGACCACTTCCACTTCACATAAAAGAAAGGGTAATTTTGTGAAAGGAGAAAGCTCTAAAGTCCCAAAGTCAAAATTAAGTACTAATCCTAATTCAAGCATGTCCAAGGTGAAGCCTCATTGCAAATTCTGCCGTAAGAAAGGGCATTGGCAACGAGACTGCCCAAAATTCAAGGACTGGCTGATTAAGAAAGGTGATCATCTGTTTATGATTTTTGAGTCTCTTAATATTAACGTTCCTTCTAACACTTGGTGGGTTGATTCTGGTTCTATGGTGCATATTTCTAATACTATGCAGGAATTCCATACAATCCAGAAGCTAAGAAAGGGCCAAATGACAATTAAAGTTGGTGATGGTGTTGAACATATAGTAGAAGCTGTTGGTACTATGAAACTTGTAACTAAACTTGGTCATTGTTTGTACTTATATGATACTTTGTATGTACCAAGAATTACTCGGAATTTAGTATCTGTACATAAATTAGACCTTGATGGTTATGTAATTCATCATGAATGTTCAACAGTCACAATCACTAAGAATTCCCAACTTATTTGCCGTGGTCATCTGGATGGAGATTTGTATAAACTAGAACTGGATGACCAGTTTTCAAAATCTTTATTGTCATATAATGTTAATGATGTAACTAAGAAAAGAAAGAGAGATTTGGAAACTTCATCCATGTTATGGCATCAACGCTTAGGCCATATTTCGCGAGATAGAATGCAAAGACTTGTGAAGGATGAAGTGTTACCAAATCTTGATTTCAGTGATTTTGAAACTTGTGTTAAATGTCTTAAAGGTAAAATGACTAAAGGAAATAAACGAGGTGCCACCAGAAGTTCTAGTCTTCTAGAACTTATACATACTGATATTTGTGGACCTTTTCCTGAAGGAATAACTGGACACAAATCATTTATTACTTTTATTGATGATCATTCACGTTATATGTACTTATACTTGATCAAAGAAAAATCTGAAGCACCAGATATGTTTAAAGTTTTCAAAGCTGAAGTTGAGAATCAACTGAATTGTAAAATCAAAGTAGTGCGTTCAGATAGAGGCGGTGAATATTATGGTCGACATACTGATATTGGTCAAGTTCCCGGTCCATTTTCTAATTTTTGTGGAGAACACGGGATCATAAACCAATATACCATGCCTGGTACTTCTCAGCAAAATGGTGTAGCTGAGAGAAGGAACATGACCCTTATGGATATGGTACGAAGTATGTTAGCCAATTCAGGATTGCCTAAATTTCTTTGGACTGAGGCATTAAAGACAGCTGTTCATATTGTAAATAGAGTTCCTTCTAAATCTGTTCCTAAAACTCCTTTTGAGATTTGGACAGGAAAGAAACCTAGCTTACGTTATATGAAAGTATGGGGCTGTCCCGCTGAAGCAAAACTCTATAATCCTCAACAAAAGAAGCTTGACATGAAAACTGTCCGTTGTTTCTTTGTTGGTTATCCTGAAAGATCAAAAGGACATAGATTTTATTGTCCTTCTCACACCACACGTATTGTAGAAACTCGTAATGCTGAATTTCTTGAGAATTCTAACATCAGTGGGAGCAGTTCATGTCATGATTATAATCTTCACGAAATACAAGAGATGGGGGGGGATGAGTTCTTTATCCTTACCATCATTAACACCTCTTGTACATGACACTGCACCACCAGTTGTTGAAGAAGATCCAATTGTTCCAAATGCTCCTAATATTCCTCATCAGGTAGTCACGTTAGATTCTGATCAGGCAGGCCCATCACATACCACTGCGATTGCTCAGCCCGATAATCAACTAAGGAGGTCATCCAAGTCTAGAAGACCCACTAATTTTGATGATTATGTAACTTACCTTAGTGAAATTGATATAGACATAGGAAAGCATAACGATCCAACTTCTTATAGTGAAGCCATTACAAGTGACCAATCTTCTGAATGGCACAATGCTATGATTGACGAACTTGAGTCAATGGATAAGAACAACGTTTGGGAATTGGTTGAATTACCTAATGGGGTTAAACCTGTAGGATGTAAATGGGTTTATAAAACCAAATTAGACCCGAATGGAAACGTTGAGCGTTTTAAAGCGCGATTGGTTGCAAAAGGTTATACACAAAAGGAAGGAATTGATTATCAGGAAACCTTTTCACCTGTTTCCCGAAAAGATTCCTTAAGGATTGTAATGGCCTTAGTAGCTCATTTTGATTTGGAGCTACATCAGATGGATGTTAAAACTGCTTTCCTTAATGACAAACTATATGAAGATGTTTACATGACTCAACCTGAAGGCTTTAAGCCTAAAGGTAAAGAACATCTAGTTTGCAAACTAAAGAAGTCTATATATGGGTTAAAACAAGCATCTCGTCAATGGTATTTAAAATTTGACGAAGTTATGAAAAAGCATGGTTTTGTTAAGAACCAAGTTGATCAATGCACCTACCTCAAAATGAGTGGGAGCAATTTTGCTATACTTGTCCTATATGTAGATGATATTCTATTGGCAAGTAATAGTCTAGATATGTTGCATGAGTCAAAACGATTATTATCGTCTAATTTTGATATGAAAGATCTCGGTGAAGCCTCTTATGTCATAGGTATTGAAATGCACCGAGATAGAGCAAGTGGAACACTAGGTCTGTCTCAGAAAGCTTATATTAACTGTGTTCTAACTCGCTATAACATGCAACATTGCTCACCATCAGTTGCTCCAGTAGTCAAAGGAGATGTTTTTGGTACATTTTAGTGTCCAAAGACTGAGGTAGAAAAGGAACAGATGAGATTGATTCCTTATGCGTCTGTTGTTGGGAGTATAATGTATGCTAATGTATGTACCCGTCCTGACATAGCGTATATTGCTGGAATGCTAGGCCGTTACCAATCTAATCTTGGCCTAGATCATTGGAAAGCAGCAAAGAAAGTATTACGTTATCTTCAAGGAACAAAGGATTATAAATTAACATACAAAAGAAGTGACAATCTTGAAGTGATAGGTTATTCAGACTCTGATTTTGCAAAATGCAAAGATGATAAAAAGTCAACATCTGGATACATCTTTATGTTAGCAGGAGGACCTATTTCATGGAAAAGTCATAAAAAACAGTTAGCAACGACATCTACTATGATGGCAGAATATGTTGCTGTTTATAATGCAACTTGTCACGGAATGTTGTTGAGAAATCTAATTGGTGGACTCAAAGTCATAAATTCCATTTCACGACCATTGAAGATTTATTGGGATAATTTAGCAGCTGTGAGTTTTTCGAACAGTAACAGTTCAACTGGCGCTGGATTATATCTTGATACAAAGTACTTGTTCTTTCGTGAACGAGTAGAAGAAAATAATCTTTGTATCGAATACATTAACACGAAGTATATGCTTGCGGATCCGCTGACTAAAGGTCTACCACCCAAAGTGTTTCAAGATCTTATATCTAGAATGGGTTTTGTATAGAAGTTATGTACAAAACAGCATATGGTGTGTATTATTAAATTCACTGAATAACTTATTTGTCTATGATTAACATTGCATGCACTCATTATTCATAGACGTATCTATATACATCTTAGATTATGTATAATTAGTAAATTTAGTCATATGTGCTTATGTAATTTGTGTTAAGACTTGAGTATGATTGTTGGGGGTCTTGAATTGATTACTAATTAATTCAATGATTGTAACTTTCTGCTTATAGTTTTAATATGAATTTTAACAAGTGTTCAATTTGGCCAAAACTTAACGAATGCTTATCATAAATAGTTTACGGCCAAGTGGGAGAATGTTAGAACCAATAAATAAAATGTGGCCTACCTATTTATCTAAATATCACATATTGACATAAATGGTCCCTACATTTTGTATAAGTTGTATTTGATGGAAATACAACACACACACACACACACACACACACACATATATATATATATAAAGGGATTTGCCTTTAATTGTTGCATTAACCCTAAATACACAATCAGAAGAAATCATCGACATCCATAAGAAGAAATTGTTCTCTCTGGTTATCATCCATCATCTTGCAACAACATAAAGGAAATCATGGCTTCATCTTCTTCTTCATCCAAGATTTCATTCCCAACAAGTATCACAAACCATCGATATGTATTCCGTCGTTGTATCAAATCAGATTCACGCTAACACCCATTGCTGGTGGTCAAGGAGTACCACTAGGCTATAAGCCCAATGATAGATATATAATATCTACTATTAATTTGTTTACTATATTAATTCTTAAACTGATTGGATAAATTAAATATTTAACTCATTGGATTCTCGTTTTCTTGGGAGTGTAGAAGATAGTATGATTGGTGCTCCGAGTAGCGTTCTTTTTAAACAAACCAGGTTCGATTTACCCTTTTTTGACAACATTATCCAGCCTTCGAGTTTGGACATGGGGTTTATTCCAAAATGCTATGCGAACTACTTTCTGACATCTTGTTACTGATGCATTCACTGTTATATAGATAAGATTCTATGACACCTTGTTTTTATTTGATATCAACTACGTTATTTACACATCTAACTTTTTTAACTTTAACACTCTATCGACAATATATGTCTCCTATATGCTTATACGAAACGTATAGACCCCCCTGATACACACTAATTGGTCTCGTATACGTGCGTATATAGGTCAATATGAGACATATATGAGTATAATCATTGATACTGATAAATTCAGGCAAACAAAGATTGCCGCATATATGTCTCGTATAGGCCTATACACTTCGTATAGGTCTATACGAAACATATAAAAGGTGTGAAGGGTGAGAGGTAGGTGTGATAATAACTTGGTCCTTTTATATTCATTTAGATGTATTATTTTCAGGGGCGGAGGATTAGAAGGGTCAGGGGGTGTCCCGGCCCCCTGTTTTTTCTCTCAGAAGTGTCGATATAATAGTATTTCGTTCGAAAATCCTTCGGTTCCCTTCGTTTTCTTCTTAAAAATCCTTCGGTCTCCTCCGTTTTCATCCTAAAAGTCCTTCGGCCCCCTCCGAACTTTTTTCCAAGCTCCGCCACTGATTATTTTTTTCAAAAAAGTTTAAGAAATATATATATATAGGGGATGGTTCCATTGTTAACCCTCCTTTATATTTTTTTCAAAAAAGTTTAAGAATATATATATATATATATATATATATAGGGGATGGTTCCATTGTTAACCCTTCCTTATAACGTTAACCCTGGTGTTTTTTGCCCGAATCTTTGTTTTTTTTTTGTCATGGTTTTTATTATACATAAATAGGGGGGTTTTTTTGTGTTTTTGCTAATTCATCACCCTTTAGAAATTAAATCAAAATGTAAGTACTTACATCAGATAGTGTAACTTAAACTTACAAATGTTTTATATTCTTAAGTTTACATGAAATAATTGTAACAATGAATAATCATATAAATTAAATGGTTATTTGCTCTTCGAGTGTCATGAAACTCATTCATCCCATCCCAATCAAAGAAGAGTGTTGTTAGTTGCTCCCTGTTGGTTAGGACTCGTGGGTCGTGATTAAAACAGAGTTTTCAAAACCAGACCGGACTGGAAACCGGTGGGTTGGCCGACCCAAATATAGCATGTGAACTGCTCTCTCAAGAACCAGTCGGACCGGATTTAGTTCTTTTTTAACTAAAATCCAAACAGTAAAACATTAAAACCAAACCATGTATTGTTTTAGCATTATTATGTTTGTTTAAATATGTGTATAATTATATATATTTATTATATATGTATTAACCGGTAGCCGGTAAGACATCCAGTTCAACGTGTGACCTGATTATGAAAAGATTGGATTAACCTAATTAGTGACACGTTCTAGTAGTTATTTTGATATCTAAATAAAGAAGCAATCCTCCTTTGTCATGTGGTCCATTTTGAGTTACAATTTTCTGTTTTTAATGATTACTTTCTTTTGAATGAACAACATACGTGTCACGCCATCATTGGCAATAATGGCAGTGTTGTGGGCGGGCCCCCAATTTTTTGTTAGTTCTGTTATCACAATGATATAGGTTCTAAAAGCCCACACACTTTCATTGTTAGCCCATATCAGTTTTAGGTTCAAAAAATATTTTGATGTGATGGTGGAGTAGGGGTGTTCACGAGCCGAACCGAGCCGAGCCAGGGGTCAGCTCGGACTCGGCTCGGCTCGTTTTTGGCTCGGTTTTTACATAAAAAATTTAATCTTTGAATTGCATTAACCTCGACTCGGCTCGGTTCGTTTTTGGCTCGGTTTTCACATAAGAGAAGAGGTGTGAATATGTGGAACTAAGAATTAGAATATGATTTAGAAACTAGGAATTAGTGGAGCATGTGGGAATTAGGATTCATTTCGTATTTCCGTCTCTTTTTCTTTCATTTTTATTTTTTAACATAATTACAAAATAATACCAAAGTATTATATTAGTGAAAGTAACCCTATAATTTTATATTTCAGTATAACATGTTGTACAAACAAGCCGAGCCACGAGCCGAGCATACGATCCGAGCAACGAGCGAGCTACGAGCCGAGCCAGCCCTGGCTCGGACTCGGCTCGGTTACAAAACGAGCTGGCTCGGTTCGGCTCGGTTACAAACGAGCTTTATTCGAGCCGAGCTTTATCCGAGCTTTTTCCGAACGAGCTACGAGCCGAATCCGAGCTTCGAGCTTTTTGGACAGCCCTATGGTGGAGTACTGGAGTTGCACAAAGCCACAAACAAATTAACCTGACTTGAAATAGATGAACTATTTAACTGTTGATGTTTTCATAATGGTATGATCATAACCGATTATTCAAGAGGTAAAATCGAAATCAATTTAATAACCAAACCGATTAATCGCGTCGCAAAATAATTGACTTTTTACTTAAGTTGACTAAATTTTGAACGGCTTAAGTAGACTAATTGGTCGGTTTGTAAACCAATTTTTTCACTTGAAACTTCAAACCATTTCAAATCTGTTGTTTTTTTTCGATAACTCAAAACCGATATAAAAACCCGGTTTGCAATTGATACGGGTTTGATTAACCGGTTTTTTGGGTGCCTTTCTACAGTCGTCTTTGAAACACACAGCGTGTTTTGGTGTATATTCGCTATTGAAAATTTTCATTAATAAGATTGTTGATCGCCTTAACAAGAATATATAATTTCGTGCATACCTGGGAATCTATATCAAGATTAATGGGTAAAATTTGGTAAATATTATTGAATTTTAGGTTGAAATGAGTAACATTATAACATAGAATATGTTGAGATGAGTAACGCTTTAATACAATGCGAGTCAAGATGGGTAACTTAAAAACTATGTAAATATAATGTATTAAAGCAAGTAAGAATGATTAATATTTTATTTGATGAATAATCATTAAAAAATATTTAAATAAACTATTTGTTTCATAACAACTCGTTTTAACTTTAACTAAATTGATGTTTTTAAAAAGTAACACATGGAGTCCCAAACTGATTTTTCTTAAAACCCGTCCTCACCATCTTGACCCGCACACATTTTGGCCTGTTACCCAACCCAACCCGCCCATTTCACCAGGCGTAATCTGCGTAATCTCGTGTTTCAACAAGAATCCTACTTAGTAAATTTTACTCGTAAGATGGCATGGTATGACGGAGGATAAGATGTAAGACCACCTTATCTCTGTTCTTGAGAAAAAGAGAGGTTGTTTTTAGAGAAATCACGGCTTATGAAAAGCTATGCAACTAAGGAATTTCATTATGCTTTGACAAAAGCATGTGGGTATTAATTTTACACCAAGCACTGAGACAGTGACATCAAGATTAAAGTTATTTTGTCTAAGAGTTATAGTCTAAATTGAAGCGATATATATATATAGAGAGAGAGAGAGTGAGGTTATTGTACAAAACACTAGTTTTGTAAAAAATGTGAGAAACAATCTGGGCCATTGATGTGCTATAATCAAGGGTTAAAAATTAAAAATGGCAAAAGTCTTTATTTAATAGGTGTTGACAGTTAATATAAGGGTAAATTAGAGATTTAGGTTTTTTTAACTTGCTATTAATACGGCTAATTCGAAATAAATGGGATTCAGTTACTCAAATTAATTTTCAATCCCAAGTCAACCTTATTCAACAGATGCGATTACTACAAAATCATGTGTTACAATGTGTTGTTACCGAATTATACAATGTGTTGTTAGCTAAATGTAACCGTTATGGAAATATCATGTGCTATTATGTATTGTTATGTTAACATTAGGCTTTGTGTAAATCATTGTGCTACATCGTGTTGTTAGTAGGTTATACGTACATTGGCTATGATTTTGTTATTAGGGATGTGTTATCTTGTGCTATTATGTGTTTTTATGTAGTGTGTTAACAAACACAACTGTGATGTTAGTTATGCTATTTTTGTGTGTTGTTAATCATATTGTGCTGATATATGCTATTATGTTATCACTAAAATTGTTATAGTGTTGTGTGTGCTGATATGTGCTATTATGTTAGCACTAATGTTTATATGTGACAGTGTGCTGGTGTACCACTGATATATTGTGCTGGTATATTTACTGGCATTGAGTGCTCGTATGTTCAATCAGGAAACTAATGAACCACCTCCTATTTTAATGCACATTTAAAATACAATTGCCTATATTACCCTTTTCTATTAATTAATAAAAATGCCATATGTCAACACATTATTGGTTCCTACCATTTTTACAAAAAATTCTATTTGTATGTGAACATACCCCTATATATATATATATATATATAGGAAGATTCAAAAGAAAACTCCTCATTTTCGAGAAACTAAGAAAACTCCTAATAACCAATCAATTTGTTAAAAAAAATCATGATTTTTTTATTATTAGCTTAGAAATATTATAAACAAAACAATTTTTTTGATAAAAATATGTAGATCACGGAGTTATGCATATATAGCCTATAAAATTACATATATGTAACTCATATATGTAGTTTATAAGTTACATATGTGTAATCAATGAGTTACATTTATTTTTTTATTTTTTTCTTTTTGTTAACAAATATAAACTTATAATAAAACAAAATGTAAAACAAAAAACGAAATACGAAATTGATTGATAACAATGTGATTAGTTTTCTAAGTTTCTCACAAAAGAAGGTTTCATATGAATCCTCCCCTATAGTAGTGGTGGTGGCAGTGGTAGTGGTAGTGGCAGGGGTAGTCGTCGTCGTCGTGGTGGTAGTAGTGGTAGTGGTTGTGGTAGTCGTGGTGGTAGTTGTGGTGGTCGTCGTAGTAGTAATCGTAGTAGTGGTCGTGATGGTAGTGGTAGTGGTTGTGGTGGTGGTGGTGGTCGTGGTGGTAGTGGCGGTGGTAGTGGTGGTGGTCGTGGTGGTGGTCGTAGTAGTGGTCGTAGTCGTAGTAGTAGTCGTCGTGGTAGTAGTAGTCGTAGCCGTCGTCGTAGTCGTCGTGGTGGTGGCGGCGGCGGCGGCGGCGGCGGCGGCAGAGGCGGAGCTGCAGCAGCAGCAGTAATAGGACAATCATGGTAAAGAAGTTATTGTTAAAATTAATATGTTAAAATTTAAATTACATGTTATAATCATGTCTTAGGTTTGGTGTTTCTAATTTGTTGTGATTATGGAAATTTCAGAACAGAGGGGTTTATTGTGTAAAGATAAGAAGATTAAGTTTGTTGGTAGAAAGGTAATAAACTTCAAGAGTTGTTATGTATTTCTTCTTGAGATAAATTTTTTTTATTAGAGAGGGTTTTTTTTTTAACAAGAAGTCTTCATGTCATAGTGCAGATGTTTACTTCTTCTTCTTTGGGTTTCTAGATCTTGAGTATGCTCATATTCTTGATAAACAAAGACTGATTTATCGAGTCTTCTTTGTAGATTGGTAATTGTATTCTTTGTATATTTGATATTTTTTGAGTAGATTCGCAGATCTACAACTATCTGTATTTGTCTTTGTTCTTTGGTTATATTGCATACAGATCTAATTGTTGTTGAGTCTTAGGGTTTTGAGTCGTTTTCTTAGATAGAGTTGTAATAGATTATGGCCATTTGTGAGTTAAATGTTTTTTATTTGATTTTATTCTTGACTAAAACACAGATTCAATTGAATCTATAAGTTGTTGATAGATTTGATTCGTTTGACATTTATAATATGTTTGTATATTGATAAATGATGATCTTTGTTATAAACCAAGATGAGGTTAATGAAACAAATATATCATATTCATCAAAGATCTAAAAACCAATGTTCAATTGGTTAATGGTAGCCCAATGACTTTTCTTATAAATGGTAATGGGTTGTAGCCTCATATGTAGCATAATTTGATTCGGGTGAGCTAGTGAGTTTTATCAGTGATGGATTTTCTATTGGTTGGCGGTGACATTATGTTAGATTTTCTAGATGCTACTTATTCCATCGTAGATATTCTAGGTGTTTGTTAAAAACAAAATAAATCAAATTAACATCTAAAATGATGGATACAGAAGAGGATGATGGGAAATAAGATATATATTTATAGAATTAAGGGTCAAGAGACCGAGTAGAAGGATTGTTCTTGCACAATACTTTGAGAAATAAAATACTTAAGGAGAATTACGAATTATTCTTGAAAAATGGAAACCAATATACAATACAATACCCCAGATATGAAGCACCCATGCAATTATGCAAACAATGTTATAAAAGGAATATTTATTTGAATATAGAAAATTTAAAAAAAAATACAAAATTGTTTAAATATTAGTTTTTGAAACTTATAAGACAGAGCTACAATAAAGAAAAATTCTATAGGTATAAACGAGTCAATGCAAGTATGTTAAGAGCTCTAGTCGACTTGTAAGAAAATTTTCAATCTTGAGATCAACTTTAGCTTTACCTTTTTACTATTAATTATATACTTTAGTTTATAATTAATATACATATGTATGTATTTATGTATGTATGTTTGTTTGTTTGTTTGTTTATAAACTATACATTTTATGTATAGCAAATTATCAGATGTGGTTTTATTAAATTAATCATGATTTTATATATAAACACAAATAATTATATAAATATACACTTATTTAATTAAATTTAAATTATAAAAATATAAAGATTATTTAAGGTCGTGAGCCGGCTAGAGCTCGCCATTTGAATCTCGAGCTCATTACGTGTGATATTTTGGGGCTCGAGCTTGGGCTCAGACTCGTTTATGTTTAGCTTGCTCGAGCCTTTAACGGATCTTATCTCATGTATCTTACAAACTTGTTTGATTTGTTTTTAACTCTAAAAAGTAAAAAATCAACTTCAGTATAATCAATATCAAACTAACCATGTAAACAAGAGTTGAGTATAAAATGGATGCGATATTAAGTTGGTGCACAAGTGCGTTATTATAGGAATTGGTTTAAAGTCCATTTGAAACGAAGTGTCCAGAAATTTCCTTATATTACAATGTTAGCAACTGATTTGATTTGGAAAGCACACACTTTTAAATTGGTACATATGTTATGAAGCATTCAATATTTCAATTACACATGAAAATTTTGACACATAACAAGATAAATGTGTAGATTTAGGTTAACAATTATTATATTTATGTTCAAATGAGTAGCATTATGACATATAATGGGTTGATATGGATAACACCTTAACACAATACATGTTAAGATGGGTAACTTAAAAACTAAGTGTATATAATGGTTTCAAACGGGTTAGATCAATGATATATTTGATAAGAAAATAATTACAAATTATTCAAACAAACTATTTGTTTAGTTACAACTCATTTTAACTTGAGCAATATTGATGTTGTTTAGAACAACTCATTTAAACGCAAACTAATTTTGCTTAAAACACATTCTGATCCGCACTCATCCTGACTCGCATCCGTTCTAACCCGTTAATCAAACCAACCCAACCCAACCCGCCCATTTTATCAGGCATAATTTCAATCCATATGATTCTGTTACATGAAATTTACCGAATGATGGGAGTTTAAAAGTTTTCATCTGGAGAATTCATTTATAAAAGTGTGGAACATGTGTATGATTAGAAGGAATTATCTATCTATCTATCTTGGTTCAACATTTTTTATTATACATCCATCGGTTTGACATGTATACTGACCAATTAGCGATATTATGTGTTCATTAGCAACACAATGACGAGGGGGAGGCGATGTGAATGTGTGTAAATTTAGTGTTATTTACGTCTTTTGATGTTATTTAATTGAAAAGATAAAACAAAAGAGATTCCAAGTTCAGTTATAATAAAAGTTGGTAGATATGAAATTCATGCTTGCGTAACTATTTTTCTTTCAAAAGTACAAATGTTTCATGCTTTAGATTAAAAAGTTATAACTACATGAATATTTACCATAATTTTGTATTGATATTAAATATTATTCGATATTGGTTTCAAATGAAAAAAAAAACTAAATACCAAGAGAACATACAAGCAATCTTGTATTTTTTTCAACAACAAAAGGATGATCACCCGAGGTCATCTTGGCGAATGGATCACATTCTAAACAAAAAAAAAACTTGCAACATTGTTATCGCTTAAACGGTGATGCATTTACCACACTTATAAAAAAAGAATGTGTTCTAAACGTGTTACAATGGTGTTCAAAATAATTACCCTCTTTAAATGTGATAACCCGAATAATTTCACTAATATCAACTCAAATATTTGATTTTTTTCTTTTATGATATTTATTATACATTTACAAGAGCATGTTCTTTTAAGTGTTTGTGCAAATTCTATTTTTAAGATGTTGCATTAGTGTCATTTGTCATCATGTTAAATAAATATTAGCTTTTAGTGTAAACTTACACTTGTAAATCCTAAACAATTGTGAATTAACACATACACATAAAAGAACGTAGTCTTTTATGTGTATAATAAATGAAATGAAAAAAACAAAGATTTGTGCTAATCTTGTTGGGATTATTTAAGTTACTAAAGTGACTTAACAATGAAACTTTACCCTATATCTACACACACAGAATTTTTGGAGACGTGGATTCATGCAACAAGTCCTCTTCATTTTAAAAGTCTAAGAAGGCTCTCAGATTGACATGTGATATTCTATTAATTTTTTAAAAAGGTCGTTCTGTTCATTTGTTTTATGATTTCAGGTTATTGTTTAATGTGTGTTTGTCATTGTATTTCTATTCTAACTGATTTATGTTATCTTGTATTGTTATAAGGTGTTCAGTTTTCGAATATGACTCGAAAAAATCGAAACTCGACTCAATTTCAATTCGAAAAACACTAAGTCGAAATTTGATTCGAATTTTCATATTCGAATTCGATTCGATTCGTAGTATAATATCGAATTTTGAATTTCATATTTTTAATTCGATTCGAAATTCGAATTTAAATTATTTATATATTTTTATTTTATATATAAAACTAGTTACTATATCTAAAAATTAGGCTTTTTAGTTAACTGGTTTAGTTTATAAAAACTGAAAGCCTATTACACAAATGTTAATTTAATTATAAAATACTCATAATTTTAACACTTTTAAATACAGTAAACCTAAACATTCACAACAAAAGCGTCAACCGTGAAGATCGAAAAATTGACCATTTTGGTTGTTAATTTCTAATATTTTGATTACTTGTCACTTTAGATTTTTTGTATTTTATCACTGACATTATATATTGAACTTTTATCATTTTGTTAGTTAAAATGATATTTCTAATATTACAACTTAGATGTTGGTTATTTGATATTTGGATGTTTAAGGTTTTGATTATTTGATATTTTGAATGTATAAGTATAAAATTTTTTTAATTAAATTCAAATCAAACCAATTCAAATTCTAGTCGAATTTGAAAACGAATTCGAATTGCGTTTTTCGAATAAATTTCGAATTTGAATACTCATAAAAAATTCAAAATTCGAAATAATTCGATTCGAAATATTCAAGTTATTCGAAATTCGATTCGATGAACACCCCTGACTGCTTTTATGTATTAGATTTTTTTTGTTGAATGGCTTGGAACGCATATCAACACCTGAAACAAATTTCAGCCATCCTATCATTTTTAACGCTCTAGGTCATATGATCGAGCCCACCCATTAGGTACCCTACAACAAAGTAAACCCAATGACCTTGACTTAACATATATGTTTTAACTTAGATTTAAAAGCAAGATCTCTCATAAAAAATGTCACACCCCCAAATTCCCACGTGCGGTGTCAGACCGCGCGGGTGTGACGTGGCCAGGATCATAGCTCATGGTCATATAGAACGACTCTATATGAGTTTTCACAATCACACGGTCTTGTAAATAATGCAAGTTTTAATAATACGCAGCGGAAATGTTTACAATAGCATTTAAAAGTTGCAGCGGAAAATATAAATTGTATTAAACAATACAAAGGATAATTGTTTTAAGAAATAACAAATCAAGCCTAGGAGTTGAGTTTATATGCATGTCAGACTCCTTAGTACGTCCTGGTGCGCGTCCTAGCTTGATATCCATTCAGTTACCTGAGAACACATGCGAAAAGTGTCAACTAAAAAGTTGGTGAGTTCATAGGTTTAGACAGACAGAAATAGTAAACAGACATATATTGGGTATGTTAAGTTTAGTTGTTGGATCTACGATTCGTGGAGTGTGTCAGTTCATCTTACCGAAACTCGACTGTTCCCGTTTGCCTCTGCGGGTCATCGCTGAACCCGACATCAACATCGAAATTACATTCGTTATGACCTCCAGTCAACATTGGTGTCGAGTGGGGCTAGTCAAACCCAATAGTACTACGTAATTACGACTCGTTTGTTACACAACTAACGGTAAGGATATTTGAGGACTTAATGCGATAATAGTTACACTCAAAATAGTTTTACAACATACCAGTTATATATCTAAAACAGTTGCAACTCAATTCTCACCCCAAAAGTTTAGTAAAAGCAGTTTAAAGAGTAAAAGTGGGGCTGTAAACTCACCTGAGTTTGTGTTGAGCGTTCGTACGTGAACGGAGTAGCTCACCGGCTAGCAGTTACCTATATCACATAGGTGTCATGAGTTTGTGTTACATACACGTGGGTCTCACAGGACCGTGTTAGTGTTTAACAACTCTAAGTTGTTGTGTGGGTCGTGTTTGACCGTGTTGACCGTGTTTGACCTAACGACCCGTTGGTGACGGTTTTAGTTCAAGTGCTCGTATAATGTGTGTTTTAGTGTCGTGTGATGTGTGCGGATACCAAAGTCACTTTCGTGAGGAAACTTACTATTTATAGTAAGTTTCTATTTATAGTAAGTTTTCAAATTAGGCAAGTCATGCAAGAAATCATATTCTGGTTATTCTAATTTGCATATTTATCCTAAGTGAGCATGTTATTACATAGCACATAGTTACACTTAGTCGGTTAAGCATGTTTTGCGCGTAAAAGTTACTATATTTAGAAAGTTGCACAATTAAGCATGTTTTACCATGTTTTATAACCAACATCAACAAAATACCAATATCATAGTTCTAAATAGTCATTTTATCACCTTTGTTACAACAAACATGTTATCATTTATCGACTTTGCAAAATAAAGTTACTATTTATAGTAACTTATGACAAATGCACATTTTTCATATCATTCAAGTCATAAAATCATTTATCATTATCTTAAATACTTCAACTAAGCATGTTAAGCATACAATATCATCAAGTTCCTCATTTCTTAACCAACTCACGACAAAAAGTTACTATTTTTAGCAACATCCATAAAAATCATACTTTTGACTATTCTATCAATTCATATGCATCCATAACATCATAAAACATCCTTTTAAGCATAAGCCATAGATTTAAACACATGCATGTGGTCATCAACTCAAAAATACATACTTTGTAACATTAAAGTTACTATATTTAGTAATAATGCAAATGATCTAGTTCTTGACCTCAATCAACACTTCTAATCATTGTAGATCATTACAAATATCATTTATATCAACTTTTCTATATCAAAGATCACATAGAACAACATGGATCGTGCATGCATGTAGTCTAAAGTACCCATTTCATGACCAAATCGACAAATCATCGTCATATGCAATAAAAATCATCATAGATCATCATCAAACCATTAAATCAGTAGTAATATCATCAAAAATCAGATTCACAAGTTTAAAAATTCGTGTTTGTGATGGAGTTAGTGTTGCATGTAGCCAAAATGGCTTGCATGGGTGTGTTGAAGGGATTCTAGACTAGATTAAACATAGATACTACCTCACAAGACCTTGGATCGACGAGATGGAGCTTGAACAAGTCTGAAGCAACTTTAAATCTTCCTGAGAATGGCTCCTGGATCGTTACAAGTGGTGGTGTCGTTGACTAGCTCCAAGTTTCGCCCCCAAGCTTCCCATCTTCAATCTTGAGCTCTCAAGACCTCAACAATGGCTACCAGAGGGTTAAGGGTGAAGTTGCAGGCGGGAGTGACGAGCAAGCAGGTCTGGAAACTCGGAAGTTGGGTTTATAGGGTGGCTGAAATGATTAGTCTTGATTTAATCAAGATTTTGCGTGTTCGGCTTCCAGGCGCATCGCCTGTCGAGAGGCTGTGGCAACCAGGCGTACCGCGCGGGTCAGCCAGTTGAGAGGCGCCCCTTCCTTATCCGCGCGTATCGCCAGGGGAGGAGCACCGGGTCACGCGTACCGCCTGGACCCTGGATCCGGCCCAATTTGGTCCATTTTCACGTTTTGGTCCATTTTTCGCGTGTTTCTCGATTACGGACATCGTTTCGAGACTTGTAACCATCGTTTCATCTATTCTAGGTTCCCTAGAGCCTAAGTGTAGTGAAAGTGTACCGTGGTTTGATCCGTTCACCAACATTCGTTATTCAAGACACGTGCGAGTGTGGTGCGATAATTCTTCGAATTATCAGTGCGTTTGAACTGTCGTGCCACGTGTCACAGTAAACATTCATCATTCTAGTGCCACGTGTGCAATAATGACACATATTATTATTAAAATAAAGTAATGCTGACCTGGATATTGCGATGTGTCACAAAAAAGTCAAGAGGTTTTAACCATCAAAAATACACAATGATGTTATTTGTCTATTATGGTCTTCAAATCTAATCAATTTTAAAACACATATTTTAGTTTATTTTGTTATATCTATTCATCGTTATGTTTTATGTTTTAAATTATTTCGTTTTATTTTGTCATTATTTTTTATATATCAGATTTACTTGTTATTGTTTTATCATTGAGTTTTACATATTGGAGTACACAATAGTGTTATTTTACGATTATGTTTTTTACAATTCATTATAAATATTGAAAAATAATGACAAACATAAATATACAATATGACATGCTAAAAACACAAGAAGTTGAAAAACATTTACTTTTTAATTTTTGGAGTTGATAAATATATTTTTCTAATTTTCTTTATATGTATAATTGACTTTCTTTTTCACAAAATAAAAGATTCCTTTTTAGGATGCAATTGTTTTAAACAAAAGATATTAACATTTAAATAAAGCGTGAAAACTTAATAAAAAGTTAACTAAAGTACTATTTTATTAACTTTTTCTAATATATTTTAATTTGCATCACTAAATGCAAATTTATTGATATTATATCCTTAAATAATATTACATGTTCTTCTCCTGTGCTCCTCTTTTTAGTTTTTAATTTTTATATCTATTTTATGTTTTATGATAAATAAAGATTTTACGAGACAAGTATCAATTTTCTGGATCACTTAAAAGTTCTTTTTTTTTTCCGGTTACCATCTCCTATTATATTTTTGTATTTTATTATATATTGCATTTTTATTTTTACCTACTTTCTCTTATATTAAATATTAATTATTTTTTAAACTTGTTATATAATGTAATTAGATCATAAATTAATTCTTATAATTTTTTATAAAATGTTTTTAAAATATATATATATATATATATATATATGGAAGTGTTCAAATAATAACCCACTCTTAGAGCGATAACCCATTAACTTTGCCAAAACGAAGCCGAATCTTGAATTTTTTTTTTGAACATCATTGTAACACAATTAGAACACTATGTTCTTTTATGAGTTTGCGAAAATTCATCAGCGTTTGAGAGATATCATCGTTGTAAGTTTTTGAGTTACAACACTGTAACTGTTTTTGTCAAAAACTTACAACGATGATATCTTTCAAACAGTGACGAATTTTCGCAAACTCATAAAACAACATAGTGTTCTAATTGTGTTACAATGATATTCAAAACAAAATTCAAGATTCGGCTTTGTTTTGGCAAAGTTAATGGGTTATCGCTCTAGGAGTGAATTATTATTTGATCCCAATCCTATATATATATAAGGTAAGGATCAATTGGTAACTCATGGTGATTGAGATAACTTATAAACCCAATTTGATTGTTGTCTAATTAAATGAATTTGAAATGTGTGGTTCATATTAAATCTGGGAAAAATGAGTGGTTGAGATTTCTTTAAGGGTATTTTAGAGATTTGTTAGGTGTACTTGATTTGATTTTTAAAATAAAAGTTTACCCTCCAATTTTTTAATCCTTCGTAACTTTTATATGCATTATTATTTTTTTAAAAAAATTACACCATTAAATTTGTCACATTTTTATCTTTAATTCAAGTATAGTTTTGTCAAAAATTTTTAAAGGTTTCGAAATTACACTGATGTAACGAGCTTGAATTTTTTTAAAGTGTTTGTAATTTCACTGATGTAACGAGCTGAATTTTTTCAAAGTGTTTGTAATTCCACTGATGTAACGAGCTGAATTTTTTCAAAGTGTTCTTAATTACACTGATGTAACGAGCTGAATTTTTTCAAAGTGTTCATAATTACCATGTTGTAACGAGTCGTTACACTGATGTAACGAGCTGTAACTTATTATTTTTTTACGTTACAATTATATAACTTTCTATCTTATTTGATATAAATTTATTTAATTAACTAAATTTTATAATAAAAAATAAATTTGTAATATATATTTAAGATGAGAGAAAAAAAATTTGATGGAAAATTTTTGAAAAAAGAGGGAAATTATTGTACTTATGTTTTATACGTTAGTGTAATTAGGAACGTACGAAAAAACTTTGGCATGACTATAATGAAATTAACGAGAAAAATATGACGAGTTTAATGGTGTAATTTTTATATAAAAATAACATAGTATAAAAAAGTTATAAGTGTATAAAAATCAAGGGATGAAACTTTAATTTAAAAATAGGAAAATAGATAGTTTTTTAAGAGTGTGACACTTGTCACTCTTATATCAAATCTGATTTTGTAATTAACACAAAAGAGCGTAATGCTCTTTTGTGTTAAAAATTAATTAGTGACACATGTCATTAAATTAAATCTAGAAAATTTGAACAATTAGATTTGAGTTATAGAGTTTTCTCAATTAGAGTGAGTTATTATATGATCCCTTTCTTATATATATATTACTATCTTAATAAACAAAAATATACAAAAGGGCCACTTGTCAATAATTTAGGAATATTGCCACTTGGCAACTTATTATCATCTCACTAAATTCTCACTCTTATTAAATTAAGTCTCATATTCAATAAATAAAATATTAATGATATTATTAACCTTTTTAATACTAAAAAGTTTTACAATCAATTAAAAATAATATTTCAATATAAAAACATTTTAAAAATTTTTTAAGATATGAATTTTTTCTAAAAATCAATATTTTTTAGAAATAAATAATTTTTAAATTGTATTTTATTAAAATTTTGTTCTAAAAATCATGTATTCTAAAAAAATTTTATAAAAAATAAATAGACTATAATACATAGATTTTAAAGATACTAAAAGTTTTACAATCAATTAAAAATAAATATCAATATAAAAACAGATATGAATTTTTCTAAAAATCAATATTTTTAGAAATAAATAATTTTTAAATTGGTATTTATTAAATTTTCTAAAAATCATGTATTCTAAAAAAATTTAGACTATAATACATAGATTTTAAAGAATAGTTTATTATAAACAAATGACATTTTGTAGTCAAGTTTTGATCATTGTTTATTACTTAAAGTACTTAATAATACATATTTTAAACATTTTATATTAAAATGTTATTTCATAATTTATAAATTTTTATTACTAATTATTTAATATTTTATATTAAATACGTGTAACACACGTGGTATAGTCTAGTATATATATGGAGATATATATATATATGTATGCATTATGCTATTTAAAAATTCATTTTATTTAACATACCTAATACACAAATTTTAACCTAGTTTTGTTATAAATATGTTCTCCGAATCATAACAATTAATGACTTCATAAAGTTCACAGTGGGAAAAATAATAATTACGAAAATCTTTAGTGAAAACATACAATTAATATTTTCACAGTTTTACGTATTTTCATATTTAATCAACTATGTCAGTATAAATAGTTTGTACTTCACATGATATAACAACAATTTTATTGAATCTATCTATACTAATAAATCAAAATAATTGTGGACACTTGTCACAATTTTAGATCACCTATGTTTTGGTTTTTCCGCTTCTCTTTCTTATTTAATTATCTACTCTTATCTCTCATATTTAATTATCTATATTAATTATTTAGTTAAGAAATAGGAATTAAGGATTATAATAATCAATATACTATGAATTAATTATATTTAAAATGAAATCAATTATGATGTTTTTAAGTGAACTTTTATTTTTATTTAACAACTTTAGTTTTTTAAATATTATCGAATTCAAATGATATTTCTTAAAATATTTATGAATATAACAATAATGTTACTAATTTGTTTATAATTGCTTTTAAAAAATTTTAAACACTTAATATGATTGGATTATTTGAATGATAAAAATATATTATATTGAAATATAAAAGGTAAGAAATTTATAAAAGGGAAAATTACCAAAATAATCATTGTTGACCACATGTTTACCAAAATAATCACACAGATTCCGGCGTCTAAGACGCCCATTTAGACGTCCCTTTAGACGCCCATTTTGTGTACTTTTTTACAACATACGGGCCCACATGTCGGCGGCTTTGTCGGGGTGTCTAAGACTCCTTTTCTACCGGCGTCTTAGACGCCCCTTTAGACGCCCTTTTTCTGTTTAAGACTCCTTTTCTACCGGCGTCTAAGTCGGCGTCTAAGACGCCGGTTGAAAAGGAGTCTTAGACACCCCGACAAAGCCGCCGACATGTGGGCCCGTATGTTCAAAAAAGTACACAAAATGGGCGTCTAAGTCGGCGTCTAAATGGGCGTCTTAGACGCCCGTAGAAAAGTAGTCTTAGACACCCCGACAAAGCCGCCGACATGTGGGCCCGTATGTTGTAAAAAGTACACAAAATGGGCGTCTAAAGGGGCGTCTAAATGGGCGTCTTAGACGCCGGAATCTGTGTGATCATTTTGGTAATTTTTTGGTCAACAATGATCAAATTGGTAATTTTCCCTTTATAAAATCCAAGTTATATATATCAATATAAATTTTAGTTAAAGTTAATTTAATGTGTTAAAGGAAGAATAAATATACTTTAGTTAAATTATTTATGAATTACATTACATATAAATGTCAACACATTGTTAAAAAAAATTAAAATTAAAACATAATTTATAATTATTACATCAAATATTTTAAACATATTTTTAAGACTTTATGCATTAACAAATATCATATTTTATTCAAACTTTGTAAACATGAGTTTAGTAAAACTTTGTAATGTACACTCTTTTTAATTACATAACTTTTTGTCAATAGATTTGTATATATAACATATTATTTTTTCAACCCGTGTAATACATGGGATTTTAACCTAGTAATGAATATAGAAATATAATACTAGAGTATTAAGTAAATTTTTAAATTTAAAATTCATTATTTTAGGTATGATTTCCATAACAGGAAACGGGTAGTAAGAAAAATGAATATATTCAAATAGTGAAATCCGTGCAATAAATATGAATGATGGCCAAATATATCTTCCTTGAGAATTCAAATATTTCCATTTATAGTTAATAATCTAAAAAATGGAAATACCCCACAACCAACCTCATAAATTTGTAATGGCATCACACTAAAATGGTATTTTTATTTTATTTTATTTATAGTGTAACTTTAATGATGAGAATGGCATTTTTCCAATTATAGTAACCACATCGTTTACTTTCTATCATCTGTTTCCAAATTTAGCAACTCTTTCCCCTTAAAAGAGATCACTTCATATTAGTAGGGCTCATATAGAAGTTCTTAATGTTAAATGCTTACTAAAGCTTCAATCATGTGCGGTTCTTCTTCGTCATCATCATCCGCTAGTGGCGGTGGTAAAGGAGAAGAGAGGGGGAGGAAGACGATGGGTCGGGGACGGATTGAGATAAAGAAGATTGAAAAAGTGAGCAGTCGACAGGTGACGTTTTCGAAACGTCGGGCTGGGCTTATGAAGAAGGCTAAAGAGTTGGCGATTTTGTGTGATGCCGAGGTGGGCGTTGTTATCTTCTCTAGCACCGGAAAACTCTACGAGTTTGCTAGTTCCCCGTAAGTACGAAATTACAAATTTTAATGTGTTCTATGTTTGAGGTTTTTATAAAAGGGCTGAATATATTGGGCCGGTTTGGGCTGTATTCAAATTACTTGAATAAGATAGATATGGGCCATTGAATTTAGGTAAATAGTAGGGGTTTACGCCACGAATTGTTACGGTAACCCCATATTGAACAGAATGAAAAACACACAATATCTACTTAATTAGAATTCTTTAATAAAATCACGAATATCAAAACCCAAACAAAAAACACCCACAACAGTTATTAATATGTCAGAAAACAATAAATCAAACAATCGTTATAGTTAGCGTCAATCACATGGAATATGAACATAAGTATAAACACAAAATCTTAAAAATATAAAACTAAAACAATAAAAGAAGATATTTGCAGTCGTAAGATGTATCATAAAAAATAAGAACATAAAACAAACAAATATTTAATTATTATTATTTTTTAATTATTATTACTGTTATATAATTTTTAATATTTCATAGTTATTATAATTTAATTATTAATGTTATTTAATAATAATAATTATTATTATTATTATTTAATAAATCTACTGTTACTATTATATAATTATTATTATTTAATAGTCATTATTATTTAATTATTATTTATTTTATATTTTGTTCTATTGACAACTTTGCAGTTGTGAATTGTATATATAATAATAATTTGTTTGAGACTTTAACTATGAATATAATTAGTTGGATGTCTGAAAATGAAAGTTAGAAATAGACTGCATTATATCTTGTTCTTGTATTTGGGCAGGGCCCAAACAATGTTTTTGAAAGTAAACTAAGGTGGTGTTTGTTTTTTTAGAGGCAAAACATCTGCGGTCTGTAGACCACGTCTGCGTACCTCTTTTGCAGAAGAGGTTGACCAAACCTCTGTAAAAAGAGGGTTTAAGAGGGTTTGTTTTTTAACCTTTTGAAAAGGTCTTCCCAAGTCATTCTTCCCCACTGGAAATCAAATAACAGACCTAAGTATAATTAATCTGTTAAAGACAAGTGGAAATTAGCCAGAATTCTAACCTATAGAGTTCGATTTCATGAAGCCCTTTGGAAGCAGCCTGGCACCTGAATCACAGACCAAGGAATTGAAGGAAGATTCGTCATCTTTGTCAACCATTGAAACCCTACTCGAATTTTTGTCCCAATCAAGAACATAAGTCGGAAAAAGATGTCAGCATCGATTAGGATTCCACCGTCTACCTCCACTTTACGTGGCGTGGTGGAGGATCGGCGGTGGTGGAGGGGTGAGGTGCAGGCCGGCGCGACGTGGAGGCGCGAGGTGCATGCCGGCGACGGGAGGGAGGGAGGTGGAGGACGCGGACGGGAGGGCGGGAGGCGGAGGGCGGCGACGGGAGTGTAGGAGCTGGAGGATCAAACGAGATGGCTGTGGAGGAAACGTATACAGCGTTTTTTTACCTAATGAGATGAAGAAGAGGATGAGAAGCGGTAAGAAGACTTTGGACCATGTCTGCCTCAAGAAGAGGCCGAGAAGACGTTTTTAAATGAAATGTCTTTCAAAAAACAAACACACTGCAGAGGTAAACCTCTTCCCGTGGTCTGCATGGCGTAGACATAAGAGGTCAGGAAGACCTTTTTTAAAAAAACAAACACCCTCTAAGTGTACCAAGGCAATTAATTGATGGATCATGGTAGAGGTGGCCAACGTATCCGAAATTGGAACCGAGGAACCGAACCGGAACCGGAACCGGTCGTACCCGAACCGGTGGGTACAGGGCGGTTCCGGGTTTTCAGAGAAATTGGAACCGGAACCGAAACCGGCAAAGGCAGAAAACCGGTTGGAACCGATCAAAAACCGGAACCGGTTCTTTACTTTGTTGACCAGAACCGGTTCCAAAAAAAACCCGGTTTGGCCACCTCTAGATTATGGAACTCAAACCAATGAACATTCAAAAGATCAAATCCAGATGCAATTGCTAAACATTTGCAGTCTGGGTTATTTTACTAGGTATTTTAGCTTTACTAAGACATGAGAAAAATCATTAATAAGCCCACTAAATCTTTGGGCCAAAAAGGATCATGGATGGATCCATTACATTACGTGTATTATATCAAATTTTCTATTTAATACATACATACATACATACATACATACATACATACATAATAATGCATTTACATGAGAATAAACAAATTATTGAGAAAAAAACAATTATTATAATCACATAATTTAATGGGTATAAAATTAATCCCCTTATATTTAGATAGAAAATTTAATCCTTACATACATCATAATTGGGGTATATAAGATTGGTTTTCAAGTCATGTGTGTATAAATGTAACATTAAGATTATGTGCTACATAGCCTACATTGATGACAAACGTCACTAGTGGCTTGATGCTTACAAATTCAATACTTAATGGTACAAGAATGAGTGTAAGTGTAAGTGCACGTGCGATTGTGTGTATACAGAGTATCTATTTATGTATGTTTGCCTTGTAAACAAACTTGTTTTCACCATATGTTTTGTAGGATGCAAAACATCATCTCAAGATATGAAAAGAATTCAAATTGTTGGAAAGACCAGGTCTCGGTGACAAACGTATCCGCTTGCCATGTTAGTAATTATAACAGTATTCGAGTCATTTTTATCAATACATATCCTTATTTTAATTAATTAGAAACAAT
Organism: Mikania micrantha; assembly: GCA_009363875.1. Lineage (NCBI taxonomy): Eukaryota > Viridiplantae > Streptophyta > Magnoliopsida > Asterales > Asteraceae > Mikania > Mikania micrantha. Next base: position 64,076,544 of record CM018684.1, read on the forward strand.
CCAAATAACTAAATGAACTAATTACTATAATGAATTTTATAAAAATTAAAAAAAATCAAGAGGTTAACTATGTGTATTGTTTTAAATAAATATCTTTAGCATGAAGTCAACAATGAGGTAGAAGCTTTGAAGGCTGAAGTCATGAAGCTGCGGAAGGGACAAAGGTGAGATCTTTTATTGTTAAATTTAAATAATATTTTATAAGATATAAAAAGTGAATTTTTGTTAAAAAAAATATTTTATAAAATATTTGAAGGTTAATGATGGGAAAAGAATTGGAAGGCTTAAACTACAAGGAGCTTGAAAGCTTGGAGCTCCAACTTCATGACGGCATGTTAGCCGTCAAGAATCGGAAGGTTTAGACATGTTTTTAAATGTAACATTAGTGTAATCACCGTGTGTTTAGACATGTTTTTCCGTAAGGAAAATGATGGATTCCACGAAAATCTACTTTGAAACTTCTTATATTTTTTACATTTAAAAGACTTGAACCTCAGTTAAAGGTGCTTATAAAACTGAAAAAATCGACTCAAAACCGAAAAACCCCGAACCGAAATAACCAAAACCAAATATAAAACAACAGGTTTTGTATAAGTTTCTAAAAAACTAAAAGTTTGAGCTGGTTTTGGTTTTACCAAAAATAAAAACCGAACACATGTGTATGTCACGCACACACAGATATATATATATATATATATATATATATATATATATTATTTTTCAAAAATTCAATAATTTATAAACCGTTTATTTTTCTTGGTTCTTGATATCAAAAGTTATATTAAACTCTTGTATTTGTTATTTTTTTGGCTTATGATACCAAAAGCACAAATAATTTTTACAAAATTTAAAGATTTTCTATATAATTTCAAATGTTAAGTAGTGTTGTACTTCATATTTTTTTTAGTATAAATACTATATTTTGGTTCGTATTTTTATAAGCGTAATTTTAGGCCTAAGTCAAAAAAACCGAAACCATTACCGCACCCAAAAGAGTTTTTAAAAAAATAAAAACCAATAAAACTGAACCCAAATAGGTTCAAAAACCCAAACACCGAAATTTTGGTTTGAGTTTGAACTGCATAAAAAATAGACCCAAACCAACCCATGTACACCCCTAGAACCTATTAATTTGGTGAGGATAATCGCCAATTTTGTTAAGATAAGAGGCTATTGTTAGTCAGCTATCGACATCACTTTTCTTTTTTTCAAGAGCATACGATTAGATTAATATGCATAACTTAAGAGTCAGATATTATATCACAATAAAAATTAAGTATCTAATTAATATATTATATAACATGTAAAAGAATTAAATATAATCTGAAAAATACATGAATAACTTACACTTGTTATTTCTTTTGTCCTCAGGATATGACATTATTGGAAGAAATTGAGCAAATAAAGTTGAGGGTAAATTGTCTGTTAACTACATAAATGTTATGATGATTTGTTTCCTTAACATGAATACTTGACTATATGTTTGCATTTTTTTCCCTATCAAAATATGTATGATTGGTATGTCTGGTTTAATGGGCCAAACAAACCAAATAAAGGCTTGGGATTTTCAAAAATACATGACCTTCAATTTTTCAGAAAAAATTATATGTAGTTGGGTTTATTTGACCTGTGAGATTATTTTAGTTTATGAGCTCTAGATGTAATAAGAATACAAGAAATACCTAAATAAAATCTCTTCTTTTCTTATATTCATGGAAGATTCTTAGTTTATAAATCCATGAAAAAAATCTTAATTTTTTATTGTCGGTCACAAACCTGGGACATAGAGATGAGTTTTTTAAAGCAACCGTTAGTGAAAGATATTGGTTTTTTATTCCGTTTAAGGGCTTCAAATAGTTAAGCTGACCCTGACGATTAAGGTATACTATAGAAAGGCTAATCTTTAATCTAGCAACTGTTTTACCACAGGAACAAAAGACCATGAAAGAAAACGAAGCTTTGAAGAAGGAGGTAACTATTATTTGTGTACTCATGTGTGACCTATAATCTTTTATATACTTAATAAATTTGTTAGTATAGTATTTAAAATAATAATAATAATAAATCGTTGCAGATCACAAAGCATCTATATAAATCAACAATCGGTCATGAAATATGTCTACTAGGACGAAAGAGCCCTCTCATAAAGCCAAGCACGCTTACATATATTCCAGATAACGCAGATGTTGGCATTTCTTTGCATTTAGGGTATGTGATATATGCCGTAATTCTTTTCAACATCATAACACGTATTTTTTAAGTTGATTTTGTGATCCTTTAATTTGTTTCAAAATTTACAGGTTATCACAACACGATGGTCTTGATCCGAAGAGAAAAGTTCCAAAAATAGAGTACGATTCGTAAGTTATGAAAAGTTAAAGGATCCATATTTTTAATTTCAATTCCCTAAGTTTTACATTGTGTATGTTAAACGTATCAAGTGACAAGCACAATTGCCTTTCAAGATCTAAAAACATTTCCTTAGTCTAGTTAATAATCTTTTAATGTTAATTATCATAAGTGTTTATACTTATGGCACATATTTGGTGTAATGCATGATTATATGTTAAGGGCTAAAACAATGAGTAGGGCATGGATTAAGAGTAAGGTTTATCAATAGAGTTCATGGATGATCAACCTCAAGTTTAAATGAATAACTCAGAATTTTATACATATTTGTGTAATTACATTAATGCAATACTTGAATAAAATATTCAGCATAAAAAATAAACTGTTGATGTGGCTACTGCTACGTAAGTAAAACATGGTTTGAGAAATATGGATTTCTCACAACTAATGATGACTTGAAGTGATGTTGGATCGAAAATCGAAAAATGATTCAAATCCGTGAAGATTGAGATGCTAATCATGATTGACGATCGAGTATAGAATCGTATAGGGTGGTGAGTGTTCTTGTTTTTAAAGTTGGATTTGTTCCAGAATGGCTTGCTTACATTTAATGTATCGTGCAAATCACATTTGGAAAGTTTTATTCGATCTTAAAATAAAAGTAATAGATTTAAGTTTAATGGAATAGAATGATCTTCTTTGTTAATTTTGTACTTTAGATGATACAATACTCATTTAAAACAAGATCTCAATGAGACCTCTAAAGTTACAAGTCTTGGATTCTAATTAATAAGGTCAGACTCAATAGATTAATAGGTCATATCAGCTCTTAATTGTTAAATTAATTACCAAAAGGACATTTGTCCTAATTGTACTAAGGTGTGTTAAGGTGTTCTTCTTAAAATAGGTTGAGAGCTTTAGTCTCATAATGGACAAATGTAAAAGAAAATTTGTTGTTCAAAAAAAATTGTTAAATTAATTTGTAATTAATCATACCACTACAAAAAGTTTGCAACGAACTTGCATATATGGAAGAAATGCGTCACTAATTAATGACAGCAACCGATGGACTACTAACCTAGCGGTAATGCAATAAAGGAGAGAAATTGTACCTCATTGAGGTCATGGTTTCAAACTTGAACATGGAGGGGTTTACAAATTTATCCAGTTCCCGATTATATAGGGTTACGGTCTCATGACAATCGAGGAATCAACATTATCTATATCGCCTGGTTTCCTATGGCTAGCACGCGAAGAGTATTTAGCGTTAAAAAAAAGTAGTGACAACAAATGCAAAATTAGTGATGAGCTTCAATTTTCATTGCAGAACTTACATTGAATTTAAATATGTTTCAAATTTTTCGCACACCCAATCGATCAAGCTAGTGAAACAAAAAACAACAATAAGATTTGGTTTAAATCGGTCTACCGCTTGTTCAAATTTATTTTTCAGAACATGAAAACTATACCTTCGAGGGCTTTAAGTAATCTAATGTCTTATTATCTTATAAACTTTTATATAAAAATCAATATACAAAATTTATGATTTTTTTTTAAAGAAAAGAGTCATTGCTTTTTTTTTTTGAACAACCATATTATCATACTTATACTCATAAATTACACACAATATTCCTCCTTTGCTTGGATTTGAACCCAAGACCTCCTTTCTAAGAGGCAATGCCTCTACCAAGTGGGCTAGTCCCACATTGACGAAAAGAGTCATAGCTAGTGAATGAGTTTTTTCTAGTTGTGTGTTTTCTTTTGAACGGTTGGGTAAGATCATCATGTATGTTTTTTCATACGAAATGATGATCTAATTATCAAAGTGATTTGAAAGACAGGATATTTGTAAGAAAAAAAACTAGTGATGTTGTGCTTCATATTTAATTAATTTCTTTTGTACCAAAGAGCTTCTAGCATAGCGATATTGCAATAAAGAGAGAAGTTGCATCTTAATGAGTAAGGCGTTCAAACCTGAGCAGGGGAGATGGTTTGCTGATTTATCCGGTTCCCGTTTATCTGGTAGGTATGATCTTACGACAGCCAGGGTAACCAAACCTTGGTGACATGACCTGATTACTGGTTGTTCACACATTGAGATCCTCTTTCGTTCAGAAAAAAAATAATTTATTTTGTGTGGTTGGGGATATACACAACATCAATTTAAGGGTCCGCATTATGATTTGAAGGTTAACCAATATATTTGTTTCTTCTGTATCTAATTAATCATCCGTTGGGGATCATGATTCAATTTTAACATACATATTTTTTTCTTTCTGTGGAATATTTATTTAACGTTTAGTTTTTTCGTAAAAAATAAAATAAGGATAAACATTATAATCTGGGTTTTTGTCTCATAAGCATTATAATATCTATATATATTTTATGTAATTCTGATGTAAAACTTTTATAATATACGATCGAGTGTGATAAGTTAATGGAACTCAGTTCTTTCTAAACACCTGGGCTGTATAGTTTATACCAAGTAAATAGAACTCAGTTTCTGAGACCAAATCTTCATGTATTACACTTGTATATGTATTTCTATAATCTATATCTATACTATATAATAAATAAAAGTTTTGTTTTTTTGCATCTCTCTCATAATAAATATTTGTATGTCATTTTTTTATTAAATTTTGATTTTTTCATCTTGTCTCTTTTATTAAATATTAATGATTTATTTAACTTAGCAAATAATATGATTAAATTATAAATCAATTCTTTAATTTCTTATAAAATGTTTTAGAAAAATATATATAATATGTTATTTTAAACAAATAATTTTAAAATTTAAATATTTAACCTGTGTAAATGTGTAATACATTTATGTTTAATGTTATATATAAGAATAGATAATTTGAAAACCCTTCTTAGTGTAAAAACTATGAAAACCATGTAAAAATTATATAAAAAAACGTTTCTTTTTGAAATTTTTTTTACAGGTTTTGTAACACTATTGGGCACATTTTTATAAAAAAAATGAAAAAAGCGCCGACCATATATTTTAAAAAAATGTATTTTATAGATTCATGTAAAACATACGTAACAAAACGTAAAAAATTTCGTCAGATCTGGCGCAGAGGTACGTATGTTTTACAACGTAAAAATATATTTTATAAAATATTTTTTTATAAATATTTGGTCGGCGCTTTTTTATAAAAATGTGCCCAATGATATACAAATATGTAAAAAAATATAAATAAAAAAAAAGTTTTTTTACATGAGAAAAAACTGGTAGTCACAACTGTCAATGTCCTAAAATAATAAATTAAGCGTTGTTTCAAAAAAATAAATGTATACTAAGTATTAATAACATGTTAACTATTATAATATTTATTATTTAATATTATTCAATTGGTATTATTTAAATATTACCTTTAAATTTAAATAGTAATTATTTAATTATTAATATTATTTTAATTTGTTAATATTATTATTAAATTTAAACTGCATTTAAAAACAAAAAAAGATGTTGAGGCTGGGATTTGAACACCCAACACTGAACACTACGTTTGAAAAACAAATGCTTACCAGCAACACAACGTAACATTTTTCCTTCAAGAATTAATTGTATTTATCTAATAATAATTATATTAAGTTACCTTTTTGTATACAGATTTAATTCTTGCTACATATATTGTATTTCTAAAACACGTATTAAATTTTCCAAAAAACATAATGTATTTTTAATGTAATACAATGTATCAAAATATAAAACAAAAAATATATCACAAAAATATGGTATTGAGAAATAATAGGCAGCACAAAAAAATTACGATAAAACACATAAACATTGGTTGTTGTAAAAATGATATTTAATGTAAAACTTGTAGAAATAGGCTAACGCCATTAAATTTATAACTAATAGTTGAGATCAAAGTGTAGAAAAAAATTAATGAAACGATACTTCAGTTATAACCAATTTTGTTTATTTTATCAAGTTCTTTCTAATTTTTGAATATTTATTAACTATATGTAATACATAATTTTATTTTTTTTAAGTTACACTATAAAAACGAGAGTTTTTATTTTCAAAATCAATATATTATTGTATAAAAAATTTTAAAAATAATATTTTTCATCAGCTTTAGTTTTCAAATGCATTATTGTGTCTTTCTGCTCGTCAATACATTTTAATATTTTTCTAAAATGATATGAAAATATAATGTTAACATTATATACTTCTCATATGTAAAAACAGTAATAAGATAACAATAATTTTAGCTAATATATAAATAGCTATAGAAAAATAATACAAAATGATCTAAAATGTAAAACAAAATTATTAACATAACATAATAAGCTTAAATATGTGTGTTTTAAAGTCATGAGTTTTGAGAAAGTAAATGATGAAATAATAAAATTGTATACTTTAAATATGTGAAACATAAATTTATATAACAAATTTATTTAAAGCATAAAATATTGACAAAATAATATGAAATGAGCTTTGAATATAAACACAATGATATAGACATATTACACAAATGAATTAAGCTAACTCATGAAAATCCTATAAAATTATAAAAGTTATTTTTTATGTATGTAGTACATCTTTTTTTCAAAAAATAAAAAATTAAATAAATTTATAGAAGTACTTATCATATCGGTAAAAACATAACAATTATATAAATTAATAAATAAAAGGTCTAGTTATTATTATTTGATTAATAATTTAAACTCAATAAACGAAAACGAATGGTAAACAAGAATTAAGAGTGTTCTGACAAACTTAATTACAAGTTCTGACGAATTAAGAAGTTAATTACCAAACATTCTCGTCAATTGAAAATAAAACTGTAAGTTACTGGATATGCAATTAGGGGTTGTAAACGAACCGAACGAACACGAACGTTTTACTTTTAACGTGTTCACGAACGGTTTACGAATGCTTACCGAACGAAAATTCGTGTTCGTGTTCGTTCATTAAGTAATTTACTTTGTTTACGAACACTAACGAACACATATTATTTAAACAATAAAAATCAACATTTTTAATCTCAAGAAATAGAGATAATCATTTATAAATATATAAATTAAGATATTATAGTATTAAACTAAAAATAACTTAAGTATTATGGTATTAAACTAAAAATTAAAAATAAACAACAAATTTAATGAATAAATATAATAAATGAACTTAACCGAACATAAACGAAAGTAAACGAACATGTTACCGAACGTTCACGAACACAAATGAACGAACACATGCTCTGTTCATGTTCGTTCCTTTAACTAAACGAACGGAATTTCTTATTCGTGTTCGTTCGTTTATTAAATGAACGAACATGAACGAAATTCCCGCCGAACGGTTCACGAACTGTTCGCTGAACGTTCGGTTCATTTACAGCCCTATATGCAATATATTAGAAACAAAGATGACAATATTTTGGTACGTTTAACTTGAGTTGTTATAGATGATATTTGAGTCAAAGGCCAAACTGATATGCCAATGAGGTCGTTGCACTCCATGTGGTGTATTGTAATATCTCATATCGGGTGAAAGGGAGAACGAAATATTTTATATAAGGAGGTAGATATCTTGTTTATCAAGACATGTTTTTCTTGAATAAGCAACTAATTAGGTGAAAATAAAACCATGAGTTATTGGATGGCAGTGTTTTATATTGGTTTCAATGTTTTACACGATGCTTCTTTAAAGGTATGTATCTTCAAAATTCTAAGGGTTGATTCATCCTATATGTTTTATCGTGATTAAAATATATAGAATATATTGGGTATATGCCTTTAATACTTTACTGATTTTTTTAATGATTAGACAACCAAATTAAAAGTTATATTATATTTAAGATAATCGTGCATGAATTATTTAGACGCCAGCATATCGGCCTTGTTCAAAGAAGTTGATTTGAAAAGGACACGGTGAAAGGCAGAGTTTGTTTGTTAGCAACGGCTAGCCTTTGTTAGGCGACCAAATCTTGATTAATGAGAGAAAGTTGAGCACCTTATATTGGATTTAAATCCAAAATAAAACCTCCAAGGAAATAGTGTAATGGTTAGAGTAAACAAGTGACAACTTAAATGCCTTAAGTTCAATATACCCAATTAAGTTTAGTTTTCATTGGAGGCTACAGACGCTTTGACACGGTTGCTTGCAGTCACACTTTACATAGTTTTCAGGTATTACATATGATTTAAGTAGCAGTGCGTGGCTTCCCTAGTTATGTAATTTTTTTAAAGTACCTTTTTATATCTTTAAATATGGTTTGACTCAAATTATAATTTTATTACAAAACATCGTCTATTTTTATGTCTACCAAAGGTATTTTCGTCTTTTTGAAAATTGCATTAACATATGCCCCTAATTCATATATTATTCACACAACTCATAAATTTGTCTTATTTTACATAATAGCTTAATAACTATCATTTCAATTCTGTCATCATAATCAAAACACTAATTATTCATAAATAGTTGGACCAAAAGTGTTTATCATAAAATAAATTGTATATTTGTGGTTTGACTCAAATGTTTGGAAGCTTTAACGACATCATCCCAATCCCTTCTTTTGAGTCGAAGGTATACACACTGTAGTCCGTCTCCACAACATTCTTTCTAGACGTTGCTTAAACTTTTACGCTTCGATTTTTGTCATATTTCACCACCGATTTCTTTATATAAAATATCATTAAATGTTTGTATAATTTAATACTTTATCACTTATGATTACTTCGGGTTGTCAAGTGTGCATGTTAACCTAACATGTTGGCATCACAACCTAATAAGCTTGAACCTCGTTCTGTCCGATGCATCTTTCTTGGCTTTCCTTAAACTTTTTAGGGTATCGTTGCCTTGACCTCTCCACAGCCCACACGTAAGGTGCCCCTCTCTTGTCAAGTCGTCTTTTGAGTGGTCTTTTCCCTATTTTGATACCGTTAACCCAACCACCTACACTTTCCTAGACTATGAACCTCTGCCACCTTCCCTATCCATTACCTCCATATACGACCCATTCCAATAAAATTTACCTAGCCCAACCTCACGTACGTCATTAACTTGTTATCTTAGTGTTGGTTTAGGCCTTGATTGCTACAAAGAAACTCACACCACAAAACTCGCTTAAAACAAAATGTGTATATTCCAACTGAAAGATGTTAAAAATCTGGTTAAACTAAAATCTAGATTACCGGTTAAATAGTAAAGTAAACACGTAACTACTACTCCTACATATACCTAAACGAAACAACCTCCACCTCTTTTACTATCCCAAGTTTTTTACACTCATATTCCATCTTAATCGGCTGACCAATTCCTCCCTTGACCCGCTACTATGTTGACACGTTTGACTAGCTGAGTCACGACCCGTTAACAACTCTATTAACCCAACAATCTTGTTATGATCTGGTCTAATTTTTCCCTAATCAATTCTCCCCATATTCATTTCACATTATACTTACCCCATCCCCCTAAAAATGGTTCATAATTATAGCATGAGGTTTCTATAATTCTAGATCAGGAATAGCACACTCTAGAAGCCGGGTTGTGGCTGTGACATGAGCATAAGAATTCAAAATCAATTTGACCACAATTAAAGGTCCCGATTGCACATTTTTATTTATTTAGATTACATTGTGCGTACTATTTAGTTTTTTATATTAAAAAATAAAAATAGAGGCTTATTATTTATTTTTTTATAATTAAAAGAAGGAAGTAGTAGTTGTAGATGGAGCCATTCCGGCCAAGGATCAATGTTTCCTAACACCGGGGGTCCACATGTGAATTAACAAAAAGCACACATGAGATCCGACGATAATGAAAGGCTGCGCGTGTAAGCATCATGATGTGACACACGATATAGACTTTTATAATAAATTATAAATATATCTTGTATATAAATCACGTACGATATAGACTTTTATAATAAATTACAAATATATTATGATACATTTGGGTTCCTTGTTTCAAAGGTAGTGAATTTTCTGAACCAACTTAAGAGGGTTATGTATAGTAACATCACGACTTTTACGACCCAAAACATTGTTTTTCGTAGAATTGACTTTGCAATTTAAAAGGAGGTTGAGAAGCAACTAGTTGTCTGTTTACCTGTCAGTTTATTGTAATACTTCTCTTTTGTTAATTAAAAAAAGTATATGTCTTTAAAAAAAAATCACGTACAACATCCATAAACAATGTGAAACTTTATTATTTTTTGTTTTTTTTATTTTTTAAAGTTAACTTTTAAGATTTGTTTCTTCCAATAAATTTAAAAGCATTTAGTTATCAACTTATTTTTAAAAAAACAAAAAACCAAAAACCAACAATTGATTTGACTTTTTTTAACTAAATGGTTAATAACTCTTAACACGTTATACACTTGTACATTTATATTATCAAAGACTCTAATACGTTATACATTTGTAGGATACCAATTGCATAGCTTACCATTTGTTTTTATAGTGTTTTATATAAAAACAAAATCGAATTATTAATTAACGACGATTTTGAAAAACAACAAACTAAACCTGACGAGTGAGGCCGTGGGCTAGACGGGTGTAACGAATTCAGTATTGACTGTTTGAAGTTTTTTAAGCTTTCGTTTGCATTATAAAGTTTAAAATATAGGTGTGAATTTACAGATTTTTGTGAGTTTGCACTGAAGAGAACGTTTATAAAATATACGAATGTGGGTGTGAGAGGAGGTTCAAATAGAAACTCTTATATTTGGAAGAATTAGATAAAAATTGATTAGAAAAACTTTAATTGAACTAATTCTAACGACGTTAGAATAGATTGTTAAAATTTAAAGGCCTAAAATATAAAGGGTAAAGTTAAACCCTAGACATTAAATTGGCATACTCACTATATGGGTATATAGGTCCTCGAACCTCATTAATTTTCTATTTTTAATGTTATATATATGATCCGAACTCGACCGGCCTTTAAAAAAATTTGTCGCCGACCACCATGAAAATTTGACGGGCCCAATGAAGCCCAATTTAAAGCAATTTTAAAGGCAAAAATAGTAATATAATACCTAAATAACGCAGTCCATTCATTTTAAAAGAGAAGGTTTCCTCTCACCTAAAGAATGGATCAGAGAACGATGGCCTACGAATTGCAGCCACAACATTACTGGGCAAACTAGTCAAGATTTCGGAAACTCCGGATCCCCCTAGTTGAAGACTGTCACCCACAATTAGAACCATCTAAAATCACGTATATGATGGATCCATTACGAATGTATCGTCCCAGAAGACCATCACTCTGGTTTCACTGATCGGGTATGCATTAACTGTGATGAAACCCAATTAGTAAAATAATTTAACTCAATGCCTAATCATCCATATCCCTCTTAAAAAAGTAATAAGACCAATTTGTATTTTTAGTGATTAAATTTGACGATCAGAATTCATGTTTAGTTCCTTCTAAAAAATATAATGGATCAATAACTTACTAATATACATTGTTTTCCTCATCATAACAATCGTAATTTAAAGATTGAGTGATTATATTATTGTATAATTTCAAAATTTGAAACTTACTAGCATGATGGTATACTTTATTGAATTGTGTACAAATTTTATATTTAGATAATATGAAACATTTTTTCATAAGAAAATTTGGACATTCACCTTCTTTGAATCTTAAATTTGTTGAGTTAAATAATATTCCTTCGAATTATGTCTAAATAAAACCAATTTTATCACATCATCCTAAATAATGAGATGTTAATTTAGTGTACTTTTATTATGAATTTATGATTTAATTTAGTTTTAACATTTTATGGGTGATTTGAACCAACCCATTTGAATTGGTCAAAAAAAAATATATTTAACAAATAATTATCCAGAAAAAAATTCCCGATCCCATAAAAAAGTTTATATTTCCGCCACGGGATCTTAAACCAAAAGCTAACTAGTCGGTTTCAACACTGCCGTGAGTTCAATCAGAGTTTGTTTGATTAAGTTTTCGTAAAATACAAGAATTATTACTAATTATATTGACTTTTTATTTAGTTTCCTCACATATTGCTTATGAGGTTCAACTGATTCAAGTAAACTTTTTTGTTATATATTATACAATTTAAACTTGATTGATCTTCAAGATCATCATCCCATTAAATTTTGACAATCTCGGTTATACTAATAAGAGTAGTATCCAATTAACAAAATATATATCACTTGTGATGAACCCCATTTTTATATTAATTAATTGAATTTGACAATCGGTTTATGTACAATTCCCTTCTTAACAATAAAACAAAATAATAACTTAATTAAATTGTACAATTGTCCTTCACATCACTACAATCGTAATTTATAGATTGAGCGATAAGATTTGTCTAATTGCCTTGTAGAATTTACGCTGAATTTTGGTTTCTATCAATTGTGTTCATTTATTTTAAGTTTATTAACTTGAACCTTTAGTTTCTTAAAATCTTGAATTTTTTAATCAGAATTATATTCCTTCAAATCATGTCAAAACAAACAATTTTATCATATTATATTAATCGATGAGATAAATATTTGACGTAATTTTATAATATATTGTTGATTAAATTTATTTTGATCATTATTTGGTAAACCACTCGATTTAAACCAATCCAGAAAACAAAATATCTAACCAAAAGATAATTGTTTATAAAAAAAATTCCAACATCAATTAGAAAATTTTCTCAACTCACCACGCTTGTTGCCCGAGGATGATTTATATAAACTCTTGGAAATAAAATATAAAAAGAAATTGTATGAATTTATGATATCATGACGTTCGTCAAATTGCTTTCACATCCAAATTAACTAATAATGCATGTTAATTAATTAATAAATCCATTATAATAACAATATTCCTATAAATAATAATAATAATCTTTCTATTTTAATAAACAAAAATAAATATTGACACTTGTCAACTTATCATGTGTTTATTGCCACTTGTCATTTTTTTATCAACTTATTCAATTTTCTATCATATTAATTATTTAATTAATTACATTCTCTCATATTGAATACTTATAATATTAATATATAACAATATTATTTGTCTTTTTTCATGCAAGAAAATAGTTTTTAATAAATTAAAAATAAAATATTTTTATTAAAAAACACACTTAACAAAATTTATAAAATATGATATTTTCTAAAAAAAATTATAAAAGTAAGAAAAATATTTTATGGTAGTATTTTTATAAAATAAAAGTTTAATAAAAATCAATTTTTTAAAAAATAAAATAAACCATAAATCATGTTTTCAAATAATGGAATTTTATAAACAAATGGTGTTTTTTTAACGAAATGCTTAAAAAGTATTTACTTCAAACCAAACACTATAAAAATGTTAGGAAAAAATAAACTTTAGTCATTTATGTTTAATGATATTTTCAAATTAAGTCATCTAACTTTAATAATTATATAATTTGTAAATTATCTCCTTGATTTGTATCAATTAGTTTTTGAGAGAAAAGTAAATAAACTTATAACATCAATTGGTTTAAGAATCTTTATTCTTACAAAACAAGTATGTTACATATTATTTCTTTAGTTATTGAAAATCTTAATTATTATTTTATTAGTTAAAATACTCATTAATATGTAATTTAATTAATTTACAACAAATTTTTTTATAATTTTTAAATTTTTATTAATAATTATTTAATATTTTATATTCAGTCCGTGTAATACACGGGGTAATAATCTAGTAATTAATAAAATAGCTTCCGCATATAATATTTGTTGGTCGCTCATGCTTAACTTGTATAAATATACATCGATTACACAACACCACCTTCACCCTCTAGTCTCCTTCAATACCATCATCTTCATCGTCATCGTCATCGTTCTCGTCCTCGTCTCCGGCCATCGGTTAACTGCCATGACAACCTTATTGAAACACAACAGTCTAGACTCTTTGTCTACCATGACAACCTTACTGAAACACAACAGTCTCGACATGACAACCTTAATGAAGCACAATAGTCTTGACTCTTTGTCCAGAAACAACTCCACAAACATACTCCCATCAAATTACACCATCACCACATCGTTTATGATCCAACCTAATTCCACCGACGACAAACCCCTTGTCGGAAAAGCCTCTCCGATATCCCTCCGACGCTTCTCCGGAACCCGTTCCGGGATCTCGAAACTAATCCGCTCGCTTCTCACTGTTATATCCATCCCGGCTATCATCCCGAGTTTCCGGTGGGCTAGTAATTTCTCGTCGCAACTGTCGATAACGCCGTCTCTAGGACGCAAAGTGACCGGTACCCTGTTCGGGAACCGAAGAGGACATGTGAGTTTTGCGGTGCAGTATGACCCGCGGTCGGCACCTGTACTGATCATTGAGCTGGCAGTGTCGACCGCGGCTCTTGTGAAGGAGATGTCGTCCGGGCTGGTGAGGATCGCGCTAGAGTGCGAGAAACTCAAGCAGCCCGCACGGTTGGTTAAGCGGGGTGGGGGTAAGTTGTCTAGAGAGCCCATGTGGACCATGTATTGTAACGGAAGGAAGTGCGGGTACGCCACGTCTAAGGCCTGTACGGACTCCGACTGGCACGTGTTGACCACCGTGCAAAGTGTTTCGGTTGGAGCCGGTGTGATACCGGTGTTGGAGGAGGACGGAAGAAAGAGTAACGTCAGCGGCGGTGGCGGTGGTGGGTCCGATGGTGAGTTGGTGTATATGAGAGCGAAGTTTGAACGAGTCGTGGGGAGTCGTGACTCGGAAGCGTATTACATGATGAACCCTGATCAAAATGGAGGTCCGGAACTTAGTATTTTTATGCTCAGAATATAGTTTGCAAAAGCTTAATTAAATCGAGCAAATGTTTATTAAATTATCGAATTTGTCGTCAAATTTATAATTTTTTGTTCCTAGAGGATTTTATTATAAGTTTGATGATTATTATAGATTTCTTTTTGTATGGTTTGGAGTTAGCCACGTTAGGATCTTGGGTTTCAACATATACGTGATGCATGCAAACATGTATTTAATTTGCAGTTATGTGGTCATTGGAATTGGTAAGATAGAACTAGTATTTTGTTTTCCAATTATCTCTTATTCATGTTATACAGGATTACATAAGATTTACAGTCACTCTCTCAGTTTCGCGAGTACGACAACAGCGCAAGTTTTTTTTTTCTTTTGATTGTAGGAACTCATTTACGTGGTAAAACTCTCGGGTTTCCTAATACCCGATTAACTGAGTGGAACAGGTAAAACACGGCCGTAAGCAACCTGGTCAGTGATATTCAAAGAAAATTGCTGTATTTTTTTTAAATTACCCATTCCGGCCCCTCTAATTTTTTTCATTAATCCAATTTAACCCAT
Organism: Mikania micrantha; assembly: GCA_009363875.1. Taxonomy (NCBI): domain Eukaryota; kingdom Viridiplantae; phylum Streptophyta; class Magnoliopsida; order Asterales; family Asteraceae; genus Mikania; species Mikania micrantha. The sequence continues at coordinate 64,092,181 of CM018684.1, forward strand.
CATATATAAAAATTAATCCATTGTGACTTAAAAAGATTAGATGGGTTTACTTTGCCAGGCTAAGATGTTTCTTTTAAAATTACGTTTTTGTGTTATAACATAGTTTTTGGAGATGAAAACATTTTTTAAACCTTTTGAACAACTGATCTCCATGACCATCGATAATCCAAATCTTTAGGACCATAAAAAAGAGACCAAAAGTATCCAAAACATGTCTACTCTTGAAATTCAGATAAAATCTATCTTTGGTTACTACGTGTGTCTCTTCTAAATGCTTTTAAATAAGTCATGTAAGGTGTCACGTAAGGCGTCATATCACATTTATAACTATATTACAAATACACTCATTTCTCGTTGATGTTATATCCATTTTCGACAACCTTTTATGCACAAACATATGTGTGTATGTGTATCTATATGAATAGTATCTTATAATAAGCTAATAATATTAGGGGTGGTCGTGGTTAGGTCTCAAACCGTGAAACTACATAAACATGTTATTGGTTTGGTTTCACGGTTGGTTTTTTTCCTAACATTTAGTCAGTTGGCTTCAAAAGTTTGAAACTATAATGAACGGTATGATCTATGTTTTCATCAAAAATCGGTCTGAATTCATGATTTATACGTCATTTAATATATACATTTGGGCTTAAAGTAATTAATTCATCTCAAACCGTAAAACCAAACCATTGATAATGGTTCAATTTGGTTTGGCGTTCAGTTTATTTTAACAGTTAGGTTTTGGTTTTAATTATTCAAAATCGTTGTTAACAGTTTGGTTTACCGTTAAAAAAACAGTTAACTATTAAGCCCATTCTTAACCTCACATTTTATCTGCTGTTTGAAATTACAAGCCGAACAGATAAAAGTTTACGAGCTTATTCACCAGATAGCATGACGCTAAAAAAATAATTTTTAGAGATAAGAAAACAACATAAAAGATTTTAAATTAATAAATACCTAAGTGGAACAATCCTTAATGATAAATCAATAATCCGGTTTTATGAATACAGAATACTCTTTGATTTTACGCCTTTTATTTTTCTTGTAATAGTTAGTTAGTTACTTAGCTCACATCTATTTATAGACAGAAATAATTTATAGATTATTTAAAATAAGGTCCAATTAATGTAACAAACAAATATACATGATAAAGTAATACAAATTTCTTTTTGAACGGTAATTTGGATCACTGACGGGTCATATACCCACCCGATTATATCCACACCCAATAGGAGGAAACCCACCATAGGTGAGAGAAAACCTCTAGCCTAGTATGGAACCTCTATTTTGTTCATGCTATGATTTGAAGTCGTGACCTCTCCAATATTGAAGTCACATGGTAACTGCCCTCAATCAATTGAATTAAAGATCATTGATAAGTAATACTAACTAGGTTTATTTGCCCCGCGCGTTGCGGCGGGTTATCACAGTACACTCCCAAAAATGGATGTTATATATAGGGGTGTGTTTTTTACCCGAACCCGAAGAACCAACCCGAAAAACCCCTACCCGAACCCGAAAATACCCAACCCGAAAAAGCATATTACCCGAACCCGAAAACTTAGAATGGTTCGGTCCTTGGGTACCCACAAGATTTGTTCGGGTAAACCCGAATAACCCGAACTAGGATTCTAAGGTGCGATAACATTTTTTGATTTTCAAATCCTTTATATTTTTTGACATTATTGAAGTAATGTATGTTTTGGTTAAACACGTTTTTGTTATGTTATGGTTAAACATTTGAAATTTTTAAGGAAATGTATGTTTTGGTTAAACATGTTTTAATTTTATTTGTTTGAAAAATAGTATATTAGTTTTTCAAGTATTACCCGAGAACCGTTTAACCCAACCCGATTAAACCCGAGAACCGAAACCCGAGAACCAATTAAACCGAAGTTAAATGGTTCGGTTCTCGGTTCCAATTTCATATTACAAAAACCCGAATTACCCGACCCGAGCAACCCGAAACCCGAGGAACCAACCCGAACGACACTCCTAGTTATATATCATTTGCAAAAGCATAAGTTACATAACAAAATCAAATATCTCATCACGAACTCTATACAAATTTTTTATAAAAACATAAAATCATACAAAATCCTCACAAATATGTTATCAAAATAATAGAAAAAATTACTTACAAAATTCGTCTCACCAATAACAAATCATGTGAATTAAGAAAAAAAAAACTCAAATCTATAAGCAAATCTCTCAAATTTAATACCCTTATTACTATTTACTATTTTTCAAAGTTAAAAACTTCTGATAGACCAAGTCCAAATTTTCAAAACGTCACTACATGTATCGAACACTTAAATAATATAATATATATATATATATATATAATATAATAAAAAATGGGGACCACTCATTATATAATAATAATATTTCTACTATTCCTCTTTCATGAGTTTTAATTATATATAATAATTAGTAGGGTCTGAAACCAAGATAAAGAAATATATTGCCGTTCAAAAAAAATAAATAATAAAAATAAATAAAAGAGATATATTGCTTTTAAAGATACCTCTTACGTCTAATTAATGTAAAGGTATCAATAGTTAATTAATTTACTATATGTTGTATTAGCAAGCATGGTTTTTCAGAACCGGACCAACCGGCTGTTCAAGGTCGGCTTGAGAACCGAAGGGTAGGCCGGCTCAAAATCAACATGTTAACCGCCTTCTAACGAACCGGCCAGTTGAGCTAGTTCACCGGTCGGACCGGATTTCACTTTTTTTTAACTAAAACCCATAAAATTAAACATTAGAACCAAATCTTACGTTTTTTAAAATGATTATATTTTTTTTAAACATTAATTATGTTTGATTAAATATGTTTATAATTTTATAATTTTTTTGGAATATTATGTATATATATTAAGTCATCCGGTTTTTAAATCTGGTCCGACCGGTACAACCAGCAACTAGTAAGACTTCCGGTTCAACTTTCGGTCCAGTTCTGAAAGCATTGTTAGCAAGAGTGAAAGAGAAATAATGTCAGAAGATTAAATTTTATAAGGAGAATTTGGGAAGTGAATAATGTCAAAAGGATTAAATTTTGTAATTAAGAGAATTAGGGAAGTGAATCCCATATTATTAATATTATTATTATTATATTAAATTGGACGATCCAAGTGAACAAGTAACCACGTATTCGCCTTTATCTTGACCAAACAAATGTCGCCTATAGTTTGGAAGAAGACAGATTGGTTGTTTGTATCACATGGGAAAGCCCATTTTTGTCTTACTTTGTGCTCTCCCAATAACAGATCACATCTTACCCACATCATAGGAGATATTTCTTAAAATATTTAAAATAAATAAAACAAAATATCCTAACCAAATATGCATCTTTGCTTTCTAGCTATCCCTGCCTTGTTTTTGTTTTTCATCAGTCGATTATCTGACATGTTTATGAAGTAAAGTTTGTATATTAGTCACACCGTTTATATCTCATCAATTAAGAAAGAAAGTTATTTATTAGAAAAATCCTTTGCACATTCAAGAATAATTAGTTTCAGTTAGACTATAAGTTCTTTGTTTACAATGAATGTAAATATTTCAAGTTCTAAAATGTAGATTGAATTGTAATGTTTCAAACAGAATAAAGTTAAGCCGACCAACTAGTTTAAACTATACGATTAATTTCAACGTTATAAATACCAACATTTGTGTCCATCTAAACGCTCATTTGTTTCTTTTATATATGTTTCAATGTTCAAAATCAAACCGTCGCAATGCGTGGTAACTAGTTATTTTACATTCAATAATTATATGAAGCTTATTTTTTATCAATAACTATATATCTTAGTTCTAACATATATTTTATAGTTACATTAAATCTAAACATCATATTTTAAAGAAATCTTCTCAATAATTCTAAAGTTAAATAAGCTTATCTAGCACTCACACTTAACATATTTGATTTTTAAGAATAAAAAAATCGAATTGGTTTTATGATATTTGAATATTCTTAAATTCTTGAATATATTATCCCTACTGATGTACCGATCTGCATGCGTTGCCCTTAAGATTTTCATATAACACAAGGTTCAATGCCTGCAATAAAATAGATAAATTTTCAATTTTTCCGGCGACAATAATTGGATGTTATTTAATGAATCGGCCTCTGAAAAAGTTCATATAGTTTAATATTTTATTAAATATCTAAACATATTACATATCAATGTAAAGTAATCGAATTGTTAGGAAATTAATTATAATTTGATTTTGATTTTATCAATTATTGATTTTTAATTTCGATAATAAATTGCAGAAAAAGAAACAATTGAATCTCAAGCGGGTTGTGACGATGCAAGCGTTCAAAGTGCGCAATCGAAGAGTCATATCATATAAAGGAACATGCTTTTTTTATAAAAACTTAAAACTTATAAATTCATATAAGGTTTATCTTGCTTACATATGAGACCCTTTCCCACATGCTCTAAAGTTTTAACCATAAGTTAGAATAGATATCTCATTAATCTTAGATCTGTTTAAGAGATCTTTTTGTTTGTTATAATTATTTTACATAGTAAAACACAAATGAAATAATTAATGATTATATTTATAACAAATAGATAATAATTTTGATTCAAAGTTTGCAAAACACACATATATACATATACACACCAGCAATCTAATCTATTTTGGATGTTTTAAGTTTATGGAGTCATGGCTGTGCATGAAACCGAAAAAACTGACTCAAAACCCAAAATTTAAATAATCCAAATCGAAAAAACCGAACCCAATAAAAACTGACGGATTTGGTATAAGTTTCATAAAGAACCGAATTTTGGGTTTGGGTTTGGTTTTACCTAAAATTAAAACCGAAAAAACCGAATACATGTGTATGTATGTATATATCACCTTTGAAGAATTCAATAAATTATAAACCTTCTATTTCTATTTTCTTGGTTCTTGGTACCAAAAGTTATATAAAAATCATATATTTTATTATTTTTTTATGTTTATGATACCAAAAACACATATGATTTTTACTAAATTTAAATACAATAGTTTAGTTTGTTTTTTTATAAGCATAATTTAAGGTCTAATTGAAAAACCAAAAAAACCGAAACCCAAATGGGTTTTAAAAACACAAAAACCGAACCTAAACACTTTTATAAACACAAAAACCGAACCCAAACACGTTTATAAACACAAGAACCGAAATTTCAGTTTTGGGTTTAGAGTAAGCAAAAAACCGATCCATGCACACACCTATATTCCCTATATGGAGTTATGGGTTTAAAACCTACAGCCTTATAAGGATAAAAGTAACTATGTAAATAACTTGAATACCATTCTTTGATTAGCAAAAAAAAAAAAAACCAAAAGACACTAAACAAGTTGAGCAACACTATCTGTAGTTTTGTATGCAGGGATGTTCATTGAGCTAGGTAACAATTTATTTGTATTTGAAAGTTTAAAACCTAATATACAAGTTTTATTTGGTTTATTCGGGTTGAATTCAGATATCTAATACAAATAAATAATTTTTTTTGTATTCGACATTTAATCCGATCCGAATAAGAAAAATTAATATACAACCCGAATCTATTCGAATAAGAATTCGGATCGTTTTTTTTTTCGGGTTTTGGAGATGAATTGGAATTTGGTTTTTTAAGTAATCTTATTTGAATGCATAAACTATTAAAAAAAACAAAATAAAATACTCACACTATTCTTTGTTTTTTTATTTATGTAAGTTATTTACAAAATTGTCTGTTGAAATAGATGTTGAGATTCCATTTTTCTAATTTGATCCTATTTGAAGGCAAGATGGGACACTGAAAATTTTCAAACAATTTTTTATTGTTATCAGATCTTTGATACAATAACTATACTAAACAATAATATAAATTTATTTATTTAGTCAGAAGATATTTAGAAAAAAGTGCAATAAAATTTTTTTTAAGTAAGATTAAACTTATTTAATTATAAGATATTTAGAAAAAGTGCACACCAATTATAGAAGAAAACAGGGTGTGCCTCGGATATTTTAAGCTGAAGGTGCCACCATGAAAACGTCAATATCTTGTTGTCACTGAGGAATAAATCAATTAATTACTCTGCTATGTTTCCTAAATCGGTTATTCAAAGTAAATCTTTTTATTTACAAAATATACGTTTATAAATTTAAAAAACTTCAACATACTATTTTTTATCAACATAGTAAATTAAATTTTAAGATTATGTGTAATTGTTATGATGTGATAGAAAAAAAATGTTGCCGCATTGATGACAAAAACATTTTAGTTCTTGTGTTAAGATAGTGATGATGGTTAGTGAAAGTAACAATTACTCGGTCATTAATTATATATCTTTATAAATTTATATTTGTACACATTTTTTTTAGATTCAATAAAATATTAGATATAAATAACTAAGACAATAAAAACCATAAATAACGCATTCGTATTAATATTATGTTTTGGACATTACAAGGAAAAAACAAGGGTTTGATCAAATTGGATTTTAGATTCTAAGCAACTCAATATTACATATCTTCACAAGATTTGCTCTTCTTTATTCCTTGTTGAGATCTACATAACTAGTGTCGTATTATTCATAGTTTTGACAAAACACTAGACTTTTTTTTCCTCTAGAATCATATTCTATAAAGATATACAGTCGTATATTAGGCTCCAAATTTTGTCCTTAGGCCAAATAAGTGTCGGATGCACAATGATGTGTAATTTCTTTTTCAACATACGGAACGTTTGTTCGATATTTTTTCTCACATGCTCGTGGGTGTTTTTAAAATACTAACATTTTTTTTTATCTTTTTGAATGTCAAGATGTAAACGATTTCTTAAGGTTAAATACATGGATAGATGTCATTGTTAATATAATAATGTTGGTCATATTGCATAATATTAGGATTAAACAAAAACACATGTGAAATTAAATTCCAGCTATGAGGTCATTGAAAATAAGTGATTGATCTAAAAACATTTATAGACCTGACAATACCTAAAAAAGCACGTAAAATCCAGAGATTATATTGTTGGATCGATTCCTTTGGTTTAGATATAGAGATGAACATGTAAATATAAATGAGATAGAGATTAGATGAAACCTGTGAATCCAGTGAACGCGTTGTTGATTCCAGACATCGTTCCTGAGAGATTCCTGAGATGATGATATTGACCGGGTTCCCGTTTAGGGTGTATGGTGAGGATGGAGTTAGGAGAGAGGCTCGGTTATGGAGTTCACGTTTTCTCTAAGGGTGAGGAGAAAACGATTATGATGTTGTGTAACCTTTTAATTATGAGCCTTAGTCTCTATTTATATACACCCAAGGGGAAACCCTAATTAGGATAAATAAGGATAATTACGTCCATCAAATAATTATCTATCTGTTAGGGGTATTTAGGTAATTGATCATATTTGATTAAATAATCATGAGGGCCATATTATAATATTTAGTCTTACATATATAAGTCCACAACCTTAAGCATAATGATTGTGTGAGTATGGTCACTCGTTGGTGTTAAAATAGTATAGCAATTGAGCAATTTGATCACTCTTAATGCGTACAATCAATGACACTTGGTGTAACACCCCAACCGATGGCGGAAACATCGGGGTGGCACGAAGTGTAGATTGTTCATAGCTTAGGGTATAAAGATGTAAATAATCATAACTAAACATTCAATGCAAATAAATTCATCATTCAATACAAAGTCAAATAAATTCAAACTAACTATTACATCATTCAACTTAAAATCCAAACCCAATTACATAGTTCAAATTAAATAAAATAAAATTCAATTCCAAATGCTTGCTAATTTCCATTTCCACCTGAAACATGTTAAAATCAAGTGTCAACTCAAAGAGTTGGTGAGTTTCATAGGTTTTGACACTCAAACCAAAAGGTTTAATGAAAATGATATAGATAATGTTATATGTGAACTCTAAGCATAATGAACATAGTCAAAATGAACTAGCAAGTAAAGCAGATCAACAAATGATAACAAATGATGATTGACCTATGATTAGCATTACAAAAATGCTCAAACAAGTAAACTATCACCGCGGGCCTCCCCCGAAGGGTAAATCAAACATCGGTGGGATGGTCAGTCCAATAGATCTATCATAGTCACTAAAATGTATGTGATCAATAATGTGATTAATGCCTATGCTTAGCTAAAGTTCAATAACTATAAGGCCATTAGCTAAGTTCACATGTAAATGTAATAAATAGGTTACATGTTTCACCCCAAAAGTAAAAATAGTAAAAGAGGGGCTATGAAGACTCACCTTAGTGATCTTGATAGTCTTGATAAGTGTCAAGTATGATCCAAATAATATCCAACACAATTTCAATGTTCACCTAAATAGTTCAATAGGCATATGTTTAACAAAACTATGTCATTCTATGGATCTAATTTCTAAAAGGATCAATGGGTTCGATTTATTTTGAATAAACACAATTAAATCTATTATGATTTAAATGAAAATAATAAAATATCTAAATTATAAATGTTGACTTTAAAATATTTATTTAAAAATTTAAATATTGATTTAAAACAATTTATTTTTGATAATACTTGTATAAACATATTTAAGTATTATGTTTATAACATTTATTGTAAATAAATAAGCATAGGTTTATAAGTAAAAATAATTAACTAAATAAATAAATAAATAAGATAAAGGGTTTTCAATAGATAAATAAATAATGAATAACTAAATGTAGGTGATAAAGAGTTGTAAATAAATAAATAATTAAATAAATGAGATAAGTATTTGTAGATAAACTAAATAAATAATTAAATAAATGAGATAAATAGTTTTAGGTAAATAAGTAAATAAATAATTAACTAAATAAATGAGACAACAAGTTATAATTAAATAAATAACTAAATAAATGAGTTAAATAGTTTTAGATAAATAAATAAATAATTAAATAATTAAATAAATAAATAAGATAACATGTTGTAATTAAATAAATAAATAAATGACTAAATAATTCGATAACTAAATATATAAATTAATAAATAAATTAATAGATACATGATCTAAGAAATTATAAGTTTATAAAATTGTTTATTTAGAAAAATAAGTAATTACATATTAATTTATTTTAAATGATTAAAATAAATAACTAAGTAAATAAATGATTGATAATAAAAGTTACAATTAAAATTCTAAGTATATAACATTTTATTATTTTTCAGATTAATATTTTATTTATAAAAATATTTTCTGTGTAATTAAAATCTTTAAAATCTGGTTTTTAAGAAAAAAAATGGCAAAACCGGTTTTAACCCGGCCTGGATGAGGTTCGAACCCATGACGCATCACACACACATCAAATGTATTAACCGGTTGAACTAGGCTCTAAGCCGCGAAAATATCGGTTTCTTATCAGTTTTAACATAGAACTGATTTCAATCCCCAAATCAAAACTATAGCCGAACAAGCCCTAATCCTTTCCCTTCGAATTCGTTCAACCATAGGTTCCGATTGAAATCAGAATGATGGGGCTAATGTTCTAGATGAAAAACCGATTAAGATGATGTAGAGATTGCTAACCTTTAGGTTCGTTTAGAGGAGGTTTAACTGAAGAACAGGAGCGGCGACACCGAGTGCTTGCAGGGTCTTGATTCGCGATTTAGAATGCTTGAGAGTCGATCTTGGGTTCACAGAAAGTTTCGTGAGATTGAAAGGATTGTGTGGGTGGATTTAATTGAGTTTTTATACACGTTTAGACCGGATCCCATTAACGTGTTTTTCTTGATAATTTTGGTAATGGTTCTTGATTGATACGGTATTATTTCGATTAATAGCTGATTGGAATGATTAATGCGCTCGAATAGTTTCTAAAAATGATCGGATCGAGCTGGAATGAGTTGTATTTGCGCGGATTGGACTTCGGGTCGTGATGGTGTCATTTGGGTCGAATATGAGCAAAACGGGTAAGGGAGGGAATAAGTTTGGGTTATTTGCAATTTTGATCCCCCTGGTTTCTCTTTAGTTTAACTTTCAAACTTTGACAATTTTAACCCTAAACCTTTATAACTCATTGTTTTAAAAAAAAAATTTCACACTTCACAATTAATATAAATTTATTCTATTTCTATAAAACATTATTTTGTGTTATACTATAAAATTTTAAAACATATTAATTGTTATTATTTATTTAATTATGAAATAAAGTTTATAAAAATTTATAAGTAAAAATTTATTTTTATTTTTTATTTTTATTTTTATTTTTTTTTATAAAAATGTAAATAATTTCTAAACTTTATAATAAAATTAATTATATTGTTTTTGCTTGAATTGCATAATTACAATCAATAATAATAATAAAATTCTCATTGACGTCATAAACGCTTTATTAAATAAATGGTTATTACAAAATTCGTAAACGTTACAGTATCCCCTACTTTTGGGAATTTCGTCCCGAAATTAAGAAGAAACTGTAGAAAACAAATGAGGGTACTTGGCTTTCATTTGGTCTTCGCGTTCCCAAGTGAACTCGCGACCATGCTTTGACTCCCAACGGACATGAACAATAGGAATTCTGCTTCGTCTGAATTGCTTGACGTGTCGGTCTATGATCTCTACCGGCTTCTCAATAATACGCATCGAAGCATCAATGTGAATATCATCAAGAGGCACTTGTAAATTCTCATCGGACAAACACTTCTTCAGGTTCGACACGTGAAAGGTCGGATGGATGTTGCTAAGTTCATAAGGTAGATCAAGTTTGTAAGCCACTTTCCCAATTCTTTCAAGAACTTTAAAAGGACCAACGTAGCGAGGTGCAAGTTTACCTTTCTTCCCAAATCGAATTACTCCTTTCCAAGGTGAAACTTTCAAAAGTACCATGTCACCAACTTGAAATTCCAAAGGCTTACGACGTTTATCAGCATAGCTCTTTTGTCGGCTTCGAGCAGCTAATAAGTTGTCGCGGATCTGATGAATCTTGTCGGTTGCTTCTTGAACCAGTTCAGGACCGGTGATTTGAACTTCTCCAATCTCAGTCCAAGAAATAGGCGATCGACACTTACGACCGTATAGAGCTTCGAAAGGCGCCATGCCGATACTCGCGTGATAACTATTGTTATACGAGAACTCGACTAGCGGTAGATGATTATCCCAATTGCCACCAAAATCAATGACACATGCTCTAAGCATGTCTTCAAGAGTTTGAATCGTGCGCTCGGTTTGACCATCCGTTTGAGGATGATAAGCCGTGCTAAGGTCCAAACGAGTACCGAATGATTCGTGAAGCGATTCCCAAAACGAGCAGTGAAACGAGCATCCCGATCAGAGATGATGCTAAGAGGTATGCCATGTCGACTTACTATTTCATTAACGTAGATGCGAGCTAACTTTCGCACGGGATAGTTCTCGCGAATCGGCAAGAAATGAGCTGATTTTGTCAAACGGTCAACGATTACCCATATACTATCATGACCATTAAGTGTTCTCGGGAGTTTAGTGATGAAGTCCATAGAAATGTTTTCCCATTTCCACATAGGAATTTCGGGTTGAACAAGCAAACCCGAAGGTCGTTGGTGCTCGGCCTTGACCTTAGAACAGGTCAAACACTTTGCTACATACTCGGCAATGTCTTTCTTCATGCCGGGCCACCAATAATGGACTCGAATATCTTGATACATTTTATCCGCACCGGGATGAATGGAATAACGAGTCTTGTGTGACTCATTCATAATAGTGAGTCGAAGATCATTGCGATTTGGAATCCAAATACGGTTCAAGAAATAAAGCAAACCATCAGACTTGGTTTCTAATTTAGATTCAGCACCACATGACATTTCATCATACAAATTGCCTAGGTTCAAAGATGTTTGTTGAGCTACAAAGATGTCGTTATGAAGATTGGTTTGGATTCGAATGCTATGAAGTTGGACATGACTTTTACGACTGAGTGCATCGGCTACAACATTTGCTTTGCCGGGATGATAACGAATCTCACAATCGTAATCGTTTAGGAGTTCAACCCAACGTCGTTGCCTCATGTTGAGTTCCTTTTGGTTTAGAATATGTTGAAGACTTTTATGATCAGTGAAAACCACACATTTGGTGCCATAAAGATAGTGCCTCCAAATCTTTAAGGCAAAAACGACCGCACCAAGTTCAAGGTCATGAGTGGTATAGTTCTTTTCGTGAACCTTTAATTGTCTTGACGCGTAGGCAATGACTTTACCGCGTTGCATAAGAACACAACCAAGCCCTTGATTCGACGCGTCACAATAGACTACAAAATCATCATTACCATCTGGAAGAGTCAAGATAGGTGCATCACAAAGCTTTTGCTTTAGCAATTGAAAAGCTTCATCTTGCTTTGGCCCCCATTCATAAGGTTTATCCTTATGAGTCAAAGCAGTGAGTGGAAGGGCGATCTTAGAGAAATTTGAAATGAACCGTCGATAATAACCGGCAAGTCCAAGAAATGAACGAATTTCAGTTGGAGTCTTTGGTGTACTCCAATTTTTAACAGCTTCAATCTTCGCGGGGTCCACGTGAACACCTTTTTCATTGACAATATGTCCTAAGAATTGAACTTCCTTAAGCCAAAATTCACATTTAGAGAATTTGGCATACAGTTGTTCTTTTCTTAAGAGCTCCAAAACCAACTTAAGGTGCTTTTCATGGTCCGCCTTGCTCTTGGAATAGATCAAAATATCATCTATGAATACGATCACGAACTTATCCAAGTATGGTTTACACACTCGGTTCATAAGATCCATGAAGACCGCAGGTGCATTGGTTAGTCCAAATGGCATAACCAAAAATTCATAGTGACCATAACGAGTTCGAAAGGCGGTTTTTGGAATGTCATCCTCATGTATACGCAACTGATGATAACCTGAACGAAGGTCGATCTTAGAAAACCAAACCGAACCTTGAAGTTGATCAAAGAGGTCATCGATACGAGGCAAAGGGTATCGATTCTTAATGGTGAGTTTATTGAGTTCGCGATAATCAATGCACATACGAAATGAACCGTCCTTCTTTTTGACAAAAAGCACCGGTGCACCCCAAGGTGAATGACTTGGACGAATGAAACCCTTATCAGATAATTCTTGAAGTTGGCTCGCGAGTTCTTGCATCTCAGAAGGTGCAAGACGATAAGGAGATTTTGCAATTGGATTTGCACCGGGCATAAGATCAATACGAAACTCGACTTGTCGAACCGGTGGAACTCCCGGTAGGTCATCGGGAAAAACTTCAGGATAGTCGCGAATGATTGGAATATCTCCAACACTTTTGCCCTTTTCTTTCTTTTCCACAATATGGGCCAGAAAGGCTACGTATTTCTTACGTAGGTATTTTTGGGCCTTTGTGCAAGACATAAGTTTAAGTCCACTACTAGGTGTCTCTCCAAAGATTCTTAGAGTTTCACCCGATAATAGTGGAATACGAATGTACTTTTCAAAACAAACGATCTCGGCTCGATGAGTGGCTAACCAGTCCATGCCTATAATAACATCAAAACTTCCAAGGTGCATGGGAATAAGATCAATTGGGAAAACGTGATCCATAAGGTTCACAGTACATCCAATAATGATAGAGTTAATATCTATTGAGTTGCCGTCAGCCACTTCCACGTTAAATGGTCTATCTAATTTAGTTCTTAGTCTACCAAGTAATGGTTCAAATTCATATGACACAAAGCTCCTATCAGCACCAGAATCAAATAACACAGAAGCATAACAATTATTGACCAGAAACGTACCATTCACAACGTCTTGATTTGCTTGAGCTGCTTGAGCATTGAGTTGAAAGGTCCTAGCTCGTGCAACCCTTTGATTATTGCCCGCAAGCCTTGGGCATTGGTTTCTAAGATGATTAGGGTTGCCACATTCATAGCAAACCCTTCCATTAGCTTGTGGAGGATTGGCGGGTGCAAGTTGTTGTTGGTTCAATGGTTGAACCTGTTGCCCTTGCTGGCCAAGTGGCCCATGTCGACAATAGTTTGCAAGGTGACCATACATCCCACAGTTCGTACAAATTCGGCAAGGTTGAGTAGTGGGGTGATGATATCTGCAAGTGTTGCAGAGTGGATTTGGCCCCACATACTGTTTTGTATTTGGCTTTGGGGCTTGTTGGTTTGGTGGTGCAGCAGGGGTCACTACCGCAAAGTTCTTGGCCTTTCTCTTTCGATGGTTGAACTTTGAGGTGTTTGAGGTTTCAGCTTTGACCTCCTTTGAGAGTTCATTAGAGGTTGACTTGGTTTCAACCTTCTTGGCACCCTTCCTTGTCAAAGTACCATCCTTAACATGATTATCAGTTAAGGTTGCAGAAAGTCTGATTGCCTCTTCAAGAGTGGTAGGGTTGCTACCATAGACAGTGTCTTGAATTTGCATAGGAAGGCCACCAATGTACTTTTCAATGGCCCGAGATAAAGGAGTGACCAAGTGTGGCACTAATAGACTAAGTTCATGATAGCGGGTCGTATAAGCAAGGTTCTCCCCACTATCTTGCTTGAGATCCCAAAACTCAGCTTCAAGCTTCCTCATTTCGTTGCGAGGGCAGAATTCATTAGTCATAAGTTGCTTGACCTCAGTCCAAGTCAAAGCAAGTGCAGCATCCGAACCCCTAGTTCGTTTCTCACCATTCCACCAAGTCAGTGCCCTTTTCTGAAAGACACTAGTGGCATATCGAACCTTAAGGTTCTCAGGACAGTCCGAATGGATAAAGGTGCTCTCTATACTTTCGAACCATTGAAGGAGTCCAGTTGCTCCCTCAGTGCCAACAAACTTTGTGGGGTTACATGAATTAAAGTGCTTGAAAGTGCAAGTTGGATTTGCACCCCCACCATTACCATTGTTTTGAACTGGGTTCACATTAGCAGCTTGGTTGAGTTGGGTCACCAAAGTGGGTAACACAACAGCCACTTGTTGCGAAATGATCTGGGCCAACTCTTGGATAGTAGGGTTCGGATTGTTGGTGTTATTTGTGTTGGTGTTGGTGTTGTTGGTATTCCTGCGAGTACGACGAACAGGCATGATTCTACAAGAGTTCAATTGAAGAGAGTTAGAATTTATATAACTCAAAGAGTTCAAATAAGAAATAGATAGTTCAAATGAAAGTTCAATCACAAAGCAATATTTGGATTGTATTCCTAAAGGAATACTTTTGACAGATCAAAGTGTTTAAGTTCATCTTAACTAAACATTCAATGCAAATAAATTCATCATTCAATACAAAGTCAAATAAATTCAAACTAACTATTACATCATTCAACTTAAAATCCAAACCCAATTACATAGTTCAAATTAAATAAAATAAAATTCAATTCCAAATGCTTGCTAATTTCCATTTCCACCTGAAACATGTTAAAATCAAGTGTCAACTCAAAGAGTTGGTGAGTTTCATAGGTTTTGACACTCAAACCAAAAGGTTTAATGAAAATGATATAGATAATGTTATATGTGAACTCTAAGCATAATGAACATAGTCAAAATGAACTAGCAAGTAAAGCAGATCAACAAATGATAACAAATGATGATTGACCTATGATTAGCATTACAAAAATGCTCAAACAAGTAAACTATCACCGCGGGCCTCCCCCGAAGGGTAAATCAAACATCGGTGGGATGGTCAGTCCAATAGATCTATCATAGTCACTAAAATGTATGTGATCAATAATGTGATTAATGCCTATGCTTAGCTAAAGTTCAATAACTATAAGGCCATTAGCTAAGTTCACATGTAAATGTAATAAATAGGTTACATGTTTCACCCCAAAAGTAAAAATAGTAAAAGAGGGGCTATGAAGACTCACCTTAGTGATCTTGATAGTCTTGATAAGTGTCAAGTATGATCCAAATAATATCCAACACAATTTCAATGTTCACCTAAATAGTTCAATAGGCATATGTTTAACAAAACTATGTCATTCTATGGATCTAATTTCTAAAAGGATCAATGGGTTCGATTTATTTTGAATAAACACAATTAAATCTATTATGATTTAAATGAAAATAATAAAATATCTAAATTATAAATGTTGACTTTAAAATATTTATTTAAAAATTTAAATATTGATTTAAAACAATTTATTTTTGATAATACTTGTATAAACATATTTAAGTATTATGTTTATAAAATTTATTGTAAATAAATAAGCATAGGTTTATAAGTAAAAATAATTAACTAAATAAATAAATAAATAAGATAAAGGGTTTTCAATAGATAAATAAATAATGAATAACTAAATGTAGGTGATAAAGAGTTGTAAATAAATAAATAATTAAATAAATGAGATAAGTATTTGTAGATAAACTAAATAAATAATTAAATAAATGAGATAAATAGTTTTAGGTAAATAAGTAAATAAATAATTAACTAAATAAATGAGACAACAAGTTATAATTAAATAAATAACTAAATAAATGAGTTAAATAGTTTTAGATAAATAAATAAATAATTAAATAATTAAATAAATAAATAAGATAACATGTTGTAATTAAATAAATAAATAAATGACTAAATAATTCGATAACTAAATATATAAATTAATAAATAAATTAATAGATACATGATCTAAGAAATTATAAGTTTATAAAATTGTTTATTTAGAAAAATAAGTAATTACATATTAATTTATTTTAAATGATTAAAATAAATAACTAAGTAAATAAATGATTGATAATAAAAGTTACAATTAAAATTCTAAGTATATAACATTTTATTATTTTTCAGATTAATATTTTATTTATAAAAATATTTTCTGTGTAATTAAAATCTTTAAAATCTGGTTTTTAAGAAAAAAAATGGCAAAACCGGTTTTAACCCGGCCTGGATGAGGTTCGAACCCATGACGCATCACACACACATCAAATGTATTAACCGGTTGAACTAGGCTCTAAGCCGCGAAAATATCGGTTTCTTATCAGTTTTAACATAGAACTGATTTCAATCCCCAAATCAAAACTATAGCCGAACAAGCCCTAATCCTTTTCCCTTCGAATTCGTTCAACCATAGGTTCCGATTGAAATCAGAATGATGGGGCTAATGTTCTAGATGAAAAACCGATTAAGATGATGTAGAGATTGCTAACCTTTAGGTTCGTTTAGAGGAGGTTTAACTGAAGAACAGGAGCGGCGACACCGAGTGCTTGCAGGGTCTTGATTCGCGATTTAGAATGCTTGAGAGTCGATCTTGGGTTCACAGAAAGTTTCGTGAGATTGAAAGGATTGTGTGGGTGGATTTAATTGAGTTTTTATACACGTTTAGACCGGATCCCATTAACGTGTTTTTCTTGATAATTTTGGTAATGGTTCTTGATTGATACGGTATTATTTCGATTAATAGCTGATTGGAATGATTAATGCGCTCGAATAGTTTCTAAAAATGATCGGATCGAGCTGGAATGAGTTGTATTTGCGCGGATTGGACTTCGGGTCGTGATGGTGTCATTTGGGTCGAATATGAGCAAAACGGGTAAGGGAGGGAATAAGGTTTGGGTTATTTGCAATTTTGATTCCCCTGGTTTCTCTTTAGTTTAACTTTCAAACTTTGACAATTTTAACCCTAAACCTTTATAACTCATTGTTTTAAAAAAAAAAATTTCACACTTCACAATTAATATAAATTTATTCTATTTCTATAAAACATTATTTTTGTGTTATACTATAAAATTTTAAAACATATTAATTGTTATTATTTATTTAATTATGAAATAAAGTTTATAAAAATTTATAAGTAAAAATTTATTTTTTATTTTTTTATTTTTTATTTTTTATTTTTTTTTATAAAAATGTAAATAATTTCTAAACTTTATAATAAAATTAATTATATTGTTTTTGCTTGAATTGCATAATTACAATCAATAATAATAATAAAATTCTCATTGACGTCATAAACGCTTTATTAAATAAATGGTTAAGTTGTGAACTTAATCATGAACCGTCTACATTTGTTATTTGTCACTCCATGCCGTTTCCCTCAAATATATATATCACCATACAAACTAATGGTACATTTACAATAATAAATAAATAATATAATATTATTATTAATAAATGATAGAAGCTAATAGTAATGATAATTTTTATGTCATCTTAAGTACTCATCCTATGAGTCGCTACAACTACCATACCCCAGTTGTTAAATTGCACACACAAATTTTTGTAAAGATGTAAAACCTAGTTTTTCTCTTGCATTATAACTTTGCTGGAAATATTTATACGTTTGTTCTCAGCTTATATGATTCCAACATCCATTAGATGATATAGAAATATCACTACTGCAAAAATCACTTTAATGTAATCTTTATAGTCAAAAAAAAGGATGCGTTAGCTGAATTTACATTAGATCTAATGCAACTTTTTCGTTATATAATGCAACTTTCTTTTTCGTAATGCAACTTTTAAAAAAAAGTTGCATTATGTATTAAAAAGGTTGCATTAGGCTAATGCAACTTCACCTAATGCAACCTTTTGTGATAAAAAAATGTTGCATTAGGCTTATTTTGTAGTAGTGTATTATGCCCTCTGAACATTTGTCCTTAGAGCTTAGTTGGGTTTGAGTAGAAATTTTAGATACGTCAAGTGGAGAATGTTCAACACCATGTTTATTCTTATGGAATACATCAAAAGAACCCTCCTTTGAAGTTTTCCCTCTAATCTTCGAAACTAATTGCTTATGTAATGAGGAAGATACCCAAGGCCGGTCGGCTCAGGTCCTAAAAAAGTTAGTCTTGCCTAAAAAACTAATGTAAATAACTTAAAAATAAGGAAATACATAAAAAAAAAACAAATAATTTTTCAACCAGCAACTTTTAAAAACCAAAAAAACTCGCAAAACACTGTAATAATTTGTACCTATGTAGTACACTGTTAATATTATCTTATGGCTACAAAGCCTAAGGATATCCACATAACCGAACCGTGAAACTTTTTTATGTGTGTGTTATGAAAATAGGTCTGGGTAAAAGGTGAATCATACTAGTTGAAACAAAAAAAAAATATCAACAATATATTTATAAACACAATTGTTTGAATAATCACTTTAAAAAATACATCATAAGTTGATATTCACATAAAGATTATGAAAAGAACAACAGAGTAATTATGAAATAATCAATTTACTTTTAGTTGTGTAAATTGTGCCCGTTTGTAATTAGATTTGTGCTCCTTTATAAGCAAATTTTGTTTGTTTTATATTTTAAAATTGAACAAATTTTTTTAAAAATAATACGTTATTAACATTTAATAGTAGGCTCTACGGGGATTACCCCCTCCAAGACTTTAGATCTGCTGCTGGATATCCAAATAAACAAGAAGTTTGTGTTAAAAGTGCTTTTGATAAATTTTGAGTTTTTTTTTTTTTAAATTTAATTGAGATAATTTTTTTTTACTCCAAGACTCCTGTTTTGCTATGGCGGCGCAGAAATGGGAATCTTATTTCATATCCCATATTCAAATATAAGATTATTTTTTCCTTTTGTTTATATCTTTCACTTATGAGCTAAGTAAAAAATAAAATAAATAGTTTGTAATAAAAATTTTAAAAATTATAAAATAATTTTTTTATGTAAAATATGATTAAAACTGTGTACAAGTTAATAATTTAAGTGGTAATATAGTAATTTATTTTGTAATTTGTTTTCTAAAAATTTGTTTTAAACATTTCATTTTAGAAAAGTTACTATAAAAATGATATTTTTTCAAAAATAAAAAGTAGTATATATTTAGCACAAGAGTTAAATAAATATTAACCAGTTAGTAATATGAATTTATAAATTGTAAAGGGATATTTGGAGATAAAGTATGATCAAATCACATATAAGTAAATAATTAAGAAAAAAAAATAATATCATTTCTAAACTCTTAATTTTTTAAAAGTTTGTTTCTAAAGATTTTGTTAAAAACTATTTTAAAAAATTTATTTTGTTAAACCATGGCTAGTATTCCAAATACAATATGAGTTAAATAAATAAAATATCAAATAGTTAATAAAGAATATTTACAAAACATAAAACGACATTTTAAGATAAAATATTTTTAAATTACTTATAAGTAAATAATTTAAGTAATAAAACAACAATATTATTATTTTAACTTTTGTTTATAAAAGTTTATTTGTTAAACATATTGTTTAAAAAACATTTTTTTAAAAAGATCTTTTTTTTATTAAATATTTCACTGTTAAAGTATAAATAATATAATTAGCATTTAATATTATTATTTAATATTAAGAGATGAATTTAATATGATGGAGGAAAGAAAATTTGTGTGAGGATATATTTAAAAAAAGTGGCATATTCATATTTTATATTGTTTATTATATAAAGATTGTTTAATTAACTTTTAAAGTAGAATAGACGAGATTTCATGTTACATTATACACCTTTTAATATACAAAATTTCCTTACTAGATTTAGATTTAGGGGATGGATGAAATATAATTTAATTTCACCTAAAACTTTAGGACCACAACAAATCTCACTTAGAAACATAAAAACAAATAAATGCATAAAATTTACTAGACTTAGATTTAGGAGATAGTTGTGATATAGTTTAATTTCATAGAAAAAGTCAGGACCACAAGAAATCTCATTTGGAAACATAAAAAAAAACTATAAAAATATGCACAGAATTTAATAAATTTGAATGAAGTAAATGGGTGTGATATAATTTAATTTGACATTAAACTTTAGGAGCACAACCAATTATGTAATGTCATTTGGAAACTTAAAATGACAAGGTATGTTAGATTTTTGTCTTTTATGTTTATGATGGTTTTTAAATTAACTCATTTTATCTTTAATAATTACAAAAATAATAATATCTGATTTAGAAAAGTTAATTTTTGACCAAATATTATTAGCTGGAACTTTTAATGCAAGTTAGTTCGATATATCAATTGTTATAAATCAAAAATATCATGTATCATATCATTTCTAGTTAGTTAAGGTGTTAATTAATGTTTTATTACTTAAATTAGTTATTAGTATGTAAATTTAACGCACCTTTTTTTATCATCGTAACATCGAAAACTAAGTTTTTTCTATTTTATTTTCGGTGAAGCTGGAATTTAGATGAGGTGAATTATAACAATCGTGACTTTCTATGCAATTTAAAAAAACATATTGGGGAGGTGAATTTAACAAGTAAACAGTGGTGAAGGAAAATTAAAAAAAAAAAACAGACTATTAAAAATTAGTGTTGGTATCTAGAGGTGCACAAACCGGTTAACTGGTCGAAAACCGGTTTTAAAATAACCGAACCTGTTAACCAGTCAAAGTCTAGTAGCCGGTTTTTACCAATAACCGGTTAGGTTAATAACCGGTTTTTCAACCTCTAGAACCGAAACCGATATAATAACCGATTTTTAATAAGATGGACCGGTTAACCGGTTTGGAAAACGGGTTATTAATCGGTTTGGTATCTTGAAACCTCAAACCGGTCCTAAACCACCTGTTTTTTCAAAAACCTATAATCGATACGAATAACCGGTTATGAACCGGTACGGTTAGGTTAACCGGTTTTTTTTTGTGAATCTCTATTGGGTTCTAGTGAAAAAGAATTGAGTTGTAAAAATCTGAGAAATTATTGTTAATCACTCATAAACCAGTTCAAACGAACTACGGATGAACTCATTGTGAAAAAGATTTTTAGTCACTTGTAAATTGGCTCAAACAAACCCCGAATGAACTCATTCCAGCGATGTTAGAACCGATTTGTAGAACTCTACGATCTTAACTTTTGGATTTAGCTTTTGGTTTAGATTTGATGGTTACCATTTAAGTTAATAAATGTAAGTTTTCAGCTTATTGTGTCGTTTTCCTTTGTTATTACTATGTCTTTCATGCTCGTGGTCATTGTGTTTATTATACTTAGAGGTGTTCAAAAAATCCAAAATCCGAAAAACATCCGAAATTCGAATCGTATCCGAAAACCAAATAAACCGATTCGAATTCTTATTTCGGGTTGTTCGAATAGATTCGGGCCGGGTATCGATTTTCTAGATCGGATCGGATATCCAAAACCTTGTTTATTCGGATCGTATATCCGAATTCAACCCGAATAACCAGAAAAAACCATGTTTGTTCTGGTTACTCGGATGTAAAAATCAAACTTTTCGGGTTGTTCAGACAAATTTAGATCGGCTAACCATATATGTTTTTCGGGTCGGGTCGGGTTTCGGATAAGGTCCCAAATTTTCAAATCCGAACAACCGTTATCCGCCCCGATAAACGCCTCTAATTATACTTGTCATTGTGTGTGAATGTTTAGCATTATAGTTTAGCTTTAGGTTTAAGTTTTAGTGTTTAGATCATAAGCTATTATTTTTAGGTTTTAAATTTATGTCTCATAACTCATTGTGTCTTTTTATTCGTCAATATGTCTTTTATGTTCATCATTATGCTTTAAGGTTTAATTTTCCGATTTACTTTTAACGTATATGGTTTAGGGTATTAAACCTTATTTAATTGTGGTACTAATTAATTAGCATCAGCAACAGAAGTTTAATTAATTAATAATTATATTAGAGGGACTGAGTGAAACCATTGGACGTATAATGAATGTTTTAAGAACACTTCTAGCATATATAAATTTGTTAGAGATTCGTTTATTCTAATTACAAAATAATTCGTTTATTCTATTTTATAAGGTGGATAAAACCAAACAATAGTATGTAATTCTAATGACGTTATTATACGTTAAGTTATAGACTCGGACCTTATACATGTTTATAAATAAATAGTATGTAATTTAAAATATTTATATTTATATGAATTTACATAACAGAAAGAATTTTATTACGTAAAACAATATAAAATAAAAGTACAATTACAATTTATAAATCTAAACACTTGTTTTTTGTATAGTGATTACACCCATTTATTATTTTGTTTGAAATTAAAAAAATGGACAATGCGTTTAAGCTAATATTGTTAGTTTGAAAATTTAAGAAAATTGTTATCAATTGAGTGGATTTTGTGTTATTATGTACAAGAATTCAAGAATGTTTTCGAGGGTATCGACAAAAGAAGTAGATGTAACCGTTAATCCAAAATAAGCATCGTCCAATTTTTGAGGAATTCTAGTAGTAAATATTTTTAGCTATAAAATATTAAAAACTAGTTCAAAATAATCCTAAATGCCATCAAAAATAAATAGCATGCTAGCTTTGTTGAGAGTTAAAAAAATGCCAACATAGACGTCTTCAAGATTTCGAGTACACGTGCGAATACTAAAAATTAGCCCTTGTATATAGTAATAAAATTCATAAATCAATGAAGTCAGTAGACAATATAAGAACAATATTGTTTTAATAAAACCATTTTTTTCACATACCTTAACAAATCTTGACATTTCCTTATCATTAATCGAAACAAAGTTGTTAATTAAATCTTTGTATATAAAACATATAAAAAAAATTCAAAATTTTATTCTAAAACATAATACCATATGCGGTCAAAACTCTCGCACTACAGCAAATGCCTTTTGGATGCCAATAATACAGTGAAATACGTGGGATCAAAATAGTTTTTCAACTTTTCTTGTTTGTGATATTACATGGGCCAAGTAAAATGACATGTGGGCTTATAAACTATAGTCAGGTAGTCAGGCTAAGTCAAAATTTAACCAACTTATGCTATAGAGTATAGAATGTTATTCAAATAGCCTTTCATTAAGTTCCCCTATCCTGTAGAGCAGAGGTGGGCAAACCGGGTTTTTTATGGAACCGGTTCTGGTTAATAAAGTCAATAACTACTTCCTGTATTTGACTGGTTCCAACCGGTTTTTAGCCAGTTTCGGTTCGTGTTTTGGCCGGTTCCAGTTCCGGTTTTGCCGGAAAAAGGTGGAACTGGCTCCGATTTTTCGATTCCTGTTTCAGTTGCGATTTTTCTGAGAATCTGAAACCGCATGTACCCACGTTCGGTTGCAGGTTCCTGGCAGGGCCGGCCCAATGGGCTTAGAGACTAGGCGTTTGCGTAGGGCCCCCATTTTTAAATTACTAATGAATTTGGGCTCATAACGTGGGCTTATTGATGGGCTTGTGGAGAAGGCGAGAAGCTTACAACAGGCCAACAGGGGACCCGATTTACATTCTAGCGGCGTCTAAGAAAAGAGAGCTGGGAGTGAAGGAGACGCGGGAGATACCGAGATTAGGGCTTCAATTTTCAGGTTGGAGAAGTCGAGAAGATGATTCGCAGGCGCCAGGCTCGGGAGACGCGGTGGGAGACGAAAGGATGCCTGATGTTTGCAATCCTCGTTTCCTCTATAGCCGTTGCTTGAGACACGAGTTTGCGTTTCCTCAAAACGACTGACGACTGCCTTTACTCCCTCAGCCCCTCGAATTCTCGATTACTAGCTCGATTGCATTTGATCTCTCTTTCAGGTGAGTAATATTGCCTCTTTTGATTCCTGTATCCTTTGAACAGCTTGATTGCATTTGATCTTACTTTGATTTTGTTGCTGCTTATTAGTTTGATTTGCTTAGTTTGATTTGTTGTTCTTATAATTTGATCAGGTTTGCATTTTGAATAGTTTAATTTGATTTTTTTGCTAATTGAAATAGCTTAGTACATTTGATGTTAGTTTGATTTTGTTATTGCTTATTAGATTGATTTGATTAGGTATGCATTTCGAATAGCTTGATTTTTGATTATTTGTTAATTTGAACAGCTTAGTGCATTGTCCTGTTAGTTTGATTTTGTTGTTACTTGTTTGTTTGATTAGCTTAGTTTGAACAAGTTATTAGTTCAATTTGAATAGGTTTGTATTTTGAATTGTTTGATTAAATGTCAAATCGAGATAGAAAATATGAACATGAGTGTTCAAAAAGGAAGAAAAAAGTTAATTAAATGCTATAGTTGAAAAAGAAAGGCTTTTTCCTAAAATATGTAACAGCCACAAAAAATAATGCTAATTATGCTAGAAAAATAAATTTCTTTTAAAAATTTATACTAGTAACAAATATATAAATAATTTTTTTTTAACTCTGCCGTTTATAGATTTTTAGTTTATCGTTGCCGGTCATAAGCCTGGATAAAGGAGGGGGTTTTTAACATGGTTTTGGGTTTATGCCCACCTCCTACTATCGGGTATTATTCAGATAGCCTCTGTTAATTTCCCTTGTCCTATAGGTATAACGACCACACGCCAATATAGAGAGTCGAGGAACCGTGGTTTCTTATGTTAGATTGATTATTTACATGATCAATTGGTTTTCACTTTCTTTTCTTATGTGTATGAAACTACGTAATCATATTTAAAAAGTTAATTTCCAGTTCTTCTATTGAATATAAAACTTTTTAAGCTTTCAACTCTTGATCTAACAAGAATATCATCGTCACTTTAGTTCATAATCATTGTAAACAAGCATAAATGCTGCTTTTTTAAAAGTGAAGAGATAGTGGCCAGTTCTTTTATATGTATTATTATATATGAACAAAAGACACTAATGAAATTATGAAAATAGATATATATGTAATTTTACAAATATATATTATATACCACATATCAATAATTCAATATAATACTTCAAAATAATTTAAAAAATAAACGTAAACATACTAAGTCAAGTACTTTAAAGTTCAAAATTAAACACCGAGATCAAAGTTTAGAGATGGATTTCAATGTTTAGTGGCTGCTTTCGATGTTTCCGATATTGGATTCGATGTTTTATATTCATATTAAGGATTTTGGGTTAAGAAATGTCTCGAAGAAGCATGCATCTGAGTCCTTTTGACCCGAAAAAAGTCAAAAAAAGGTTGCATTGGCCGCTTAGGCACCTCCTAGGGCCAAATCGACATGGTTGGAGGGCGCCTAGCGTCTAGGCCGATTTTTACAACATTAGTTATAATCAATAGACGACGTTTGCCACTGATTAGATTGTTTCACATGTTTTAATTAGGTATTGAAGTGATTCACAAATTTACCATTTAATAAAATTCATGTATAGGTGTTAATGACTAATGTACTATTTTTCTTTAATGACATGTCTTCTAATGGACTGTGGTTGTTTTAAAAAAAATAAGGGCATGTTTGGGATTGGTTATTTAAGTTTAAAATAATTTTTTGTCAAAAGTACTTATTAGCTTGTGACTTTTCAAAAAGTTTTTGGATTAGTTTTTGATATGTAAATAGTTAATAAGTCAATGAGTTGTTTGGATTAGCTTTTAAAAAAGTGTTGGGATTAGTTTTTAGCTTATTACATCAAAAAGTTAAAAAGTCATTCTAAAAACTACAAATTATAGTTTTTAAAAACAACTTTTTAACCTTACTCAAAAAGTTAAAACAAAAAGTCTTTTTAACATTACCAAACATCTTTTTAACTTAATAATTTTTTCATAAAACGAATAAGTTAATAAGTTAGTTTTAAATAGAATTAGAAACATGCACCAAGTTCCTGTTAATCGTAAATAAAATAAAATAAAATAAAATACCCACGTGTCTGTTAGTGCTCCGGATTAACCTACAAACAAGAAGCAAAGATTGAAGAAGCCGGGAAACCCTGCTAGGGTTTTAAATCAGACCAACAAAAATGGGTGGAGTGGGGAAGATCTTGAAGAAATGTTTGGGGGAGATGAGTTTTAATATCGGTGGCGGTAATGTAAACTGGTTTCCCGGTCATATGGCCGCTGCCACTCGAGCCATCAATGCTCGCCTCAAGCTCGCTGATCTCGTCATCGAAGTTCGTGATTCTCGAGTAAGCATGCGTTTTCTTCTGTTAATTTACAAATTTGATGTTTTGTTTTCGATTTTGTGCTCACTAATTGTAAAAACGATGATCAGATTCCATTGTCGTCTGCAAATCAAGACCTTCAACCTCGTTTATCCTCCAAACGACGTGTAATTGCTCTCAACAAGAAAGATTTGGCTAATCCTAATATTATGCATGTATGTATCAAATATCTGTTTTTAATTTTTGTTCTCCGTAGGATTTGTTGTCGTTAAGTAGGGAATAGTAGAGTCAATCATCAACTTAATTAGTAATGTGACATTTGAAGTCAATGCATTGCTACTTTTTGGAGATTAGGGCACAAATGCATGTGTTAACTGGGAATAACCTCTTATTTGGTTTTTGAATTTTGCCAGAGGTGGGTTGATTATTTTGATTCTTGTAAGCAAGATTGTCTACCCATCAATGCTCACAGCAGGAGCTCTGTTCAGAAGGTTTGATTTGTTTCTCTCTATTGATGAGCATAACTGATGCCAAATTAACAAAAAAATTGATATTATTCTCAAGGTTTAAAAAATGGAAATGAGCCTCGAGGTGTTTTCTGTTAGACTCACGAGGCATAAGCCTCGAGGCGGACCGAGGCGTAAGCCTCAAAACAACATTCAAAAATAATTAAAATTACATATATTTTTCATAAAAGTCACAATTTAACATAAAACAAATGATAAAAGTATCACAAGATATAATATAATTGAAAAGAACGAGCAAATCGAATTCCAATATGCATTGTATAATGAAATGAAGTACCATCAGAAGTTTCTGTTGTAGGTTTTAGTGTAAAATGGATGCAAAGGCATCTTAAAGAGTTTGGAGGGATGAGTTACACGCTTGTTAAGATTTTTGAGCTCTTGACCAAGCGGGGGTCAATGGGCCTCGCCTTGAACCGCCTCGATCCACCCGAGGCTTACGTTCCATTTCTCCCTACTGAGGCTTACGTTCCATTTCTCCCTACTGAGGCTTACGTTCCATTTCTCCCTACTGAGGCTACGCCTCTTATGCCTTTTATGGACGCCTCTACCGAGACGTGTGCCTCAAGGCGTGCCTCGGAACGCCTTTTTAAACCATGATTGTTCTAATCTTTCATTTCCATGGAGTTTATCAAGTTCTGCAAGTATAATTGGATTCAATTTGGGATCAGTAACTGTATTTGCTTGAACATTACAATATTTACCAACTGCACGAAATGCAGTTAACCCATTTGGATGGAATTCTTGGCAAGTTACATATGTTATACACACAGACACATTTTAATGTTTGTTTTTCAAAGGTCTAATTTTTGTTTAAATATAGCTTCTTGAACTTGTTGAGCTCAAACTGAAGGAAAAGATTGCAAAAGAACCTACTCTTCTTGTCATGGTGGTTGGTGTGCCCAATGTTGGGAAGTCTGCTCTGATAAACTGCATCCATCAAATTGCATCTTCACGTTTTCCTGGTAATATGTTAACTAGTTTATATATTGGAAGTTAAGAACACCCCCCTCCTCTCCTACACACCCACTACCACCACAAAGTTATTCAGAAAAATTGTAATTATTGTTTATCATCTGTAGAGGTGTTAGTTTTGACACATCTACTTATTAATTGGTCAATTTGGTTTGTTTTTTCTTAATGGGTCAAGTGGGTCAAATAGAAAACTTTAGCTAAAAGGATATGAGCTTCAAATGGCTGAATGGGATTTAACATGCTAAAAGATCCAGAACAAATTGTTTGCTGGTCAAATAAACCCAACCCGACCCATTCAGACCAGATCTTGTTTTCAAACGGATCCATTTTGACAAGTTATGAAACCACCCGCTCTGCTCGTATTGCCACCTCCAAAGTTTGCTGGTATGTTTTCTCTGGAAATAAGATATTTGCATTTTTCTTAGTGCAGGAGAAAAAGAAACGAGCAAAAGTAGGACCTTTGCCTGGTGTAACTCAGGATATTGCCGGATTTAAGGTCAAGTTTTTCAAATATAAGAGACTGGATAATTCATAAAACTACACATCACATTCTTTTTTCTTTGATGATGAAAATTTCTTTCTACACAAAAAAACACACATATAACTGCCTGCAATCATGAGATGTATGAGGGGAGAAACATCTAAATCATTTTGCAAAAAACATGCATTTAGTTGTTAACATCATCTCTTCTCACATGCAGATTGCACAACGACCTAGCATATATGTACTGGATACCCCGGGAGTACTTGTACCAACCATTGCAGACATTGAAACAGGATTGAAATTAGCTCTGGCAGGTTTGATATTATTATAAATATTATATGTAAATAATGACATCTGATTACAATATTCTAGAAGTCTAAGCAGTGTTAACTACTTGTTGATTGATTATGCTTCGATGCAGGATCTGTGAAAGATTCAGTTGTGGGTGAAGAACGTATTGCTCAGTATTTGCTTGCAGTTTTGAATACGCGACAAACTCCCCTACATTGGAGGAATGTGCATATTAACACCTTAAAAGAACTGCAAAAAGAAACCAATGATAAACATGATTATAATATCAAGGATCTTTTGCCTAGAAGACAAGCTCCTCTGGTGGCATCTAGCGGGCATTATGTGGAGGTAGTTTCTTCCAGCTGTTTATGCATTTTTACAAGTGATGAACATATAATTTGATCTGCTGAGTGCTGAGTGTTAGTCACAGCAACAATAAGCACACTTAGACTTTTAAAATTAAACATACAACTTTTGAATCTCAATTAAAGGAGGCAACTTTGACTTGTTCAATTTGTTGACTTCGGTTATAAAAATTTTCTATCGAGGAAAACAAGTTAAGAAAACTGATCAAACAAGTGAGAAGCTGCCTAGAGTGTACTTTTGCATATAATGATTTTACATCAAAGAGTTAGATTTGTTATCTATATCTCTGATAAATAACTTATGCTGTGACATATAACAATTTGTAGCTTTACCAAGATTGTTTTTTTCCTCTCTTTTTCATTTTTTATATTATTGTTTTATTACTTTAATTAAAACTTAAAATATTATTTTAGAATTACCAAGTCTTCATTACTAACTATTTAATTTTTCCTTTATTGAACTCATGTACTACAAGGTTATCAACCTAGTGAAATAATATGTTTATTTGTATTTATTTTTGACACTAATTGTTATAGAAAAATCAGACAAAAAAATCATTTTGGGTATACCATCCAACCTGGCACAACATCTATTTTGAGTTTTTGACTTGTATATAAATTTACTCGTTTTGACCTGTTATCTAGCCATCTTGGTGCCCTTCTGTCCAATTCTTTCCTTGCTTCATGTGTTTTATACATTGTGTTTTCTCATGAAGGGAGTCGCGAAAGAGGTACAGTCTGCATTATATTCAACTCTATCTGAATTTAGAGGTGATTTGGAAGACGAGAACGAGTTGGAGGTTTTGATAGAAAAACAATTTGAAGCGTTGCAGAAGGCGTTAAAGATATCGAATAAAGCAAACGAGGCTAGAATTATGGTATCCAAGAAATTTCTTACTTTATTTAGGGCAGGCAAACTTGGCCCGTTTATCCTTGATGATGTTCCTATTGTAACTTCCAAATCTTGAATATGCCATGACTCATGTAAAATATTAAATTAGTAAATCTTTTTTACAAAGTCATTTGTATTTTATTTACCATTTGAATTATTAGTTTTTGTCACACCACCTATATAATTTGATTAACAATTATTTTATTTTATTATTATTTTTTTTTTTTTGCAAAATTCAACTATTGATAAATCAAAGACAATCCCAGTAGCATAATCAAATTATTTGTTTGCAATTATTTATCATATAACATTTGTTAGCTCTGGTTTTTGTTAATACCATCATATTTAAATCGGATTTTGTTTTTGGTAATTTACAATAACACGTATCCAGTGAAATCCCATTTTTTGTTCTACAAAAACAAATTTCTGTCCATCAAGAACATGAGGGTGTCATGATTCATGTTCTTAGTGTTCTTAAACTGTTACCAACACAACTCACCACTACACACTGTTGTTCTGGGCTATAGGCAGGGAGTACAGGTTGAATGTTGTCTTGCTATGACTTATTATCCGGATACTAATGGGCAGGTTAAGGTTAGTAATAGGAGTATCACTATCAATCAGATTCTGGAGAAGACGGTGAGCTGGAACATGTTAGATTGGGCGGAGAAGTTTGATGACAAACTATAGGCTTTCCGTACAGCTTATAAGACCCCAACCTGTTCTACACTGTTTCGAATGATTTATGATAAAGCATATCATCTGCAAGTAGAGATGGAGCATTGTGCATACCTGGTATGCCTGGCAACTTGGGCGGGGCGGGTCGGGTTGGGTAACGTGTCAAAATGGGTTCGGGTCAGGATGGGTGCGGGTCAGAACGGGTTTTAAACAAAATAAGTTCGGGTCCAAATGGATTGTTCTTAAAAAAACATCAATTTAATTTAATTTAATATAAGATGTGTTATAAGTAAACAAATAGTCAATTTATATAATTTTTAATGATTTTCTCATCAAATATGTTATTAATTATTTTTAAATGTTTGAATCCATTGCATTTACATAGTTTTTTGGTTGCCCGTCTTGACCCGCATTGTGTTTAAGTGCCACCCATCTCAACCCATTCAATATTATGATGCTACCCATTTCAACCCATATACTACAATTGTTTACCCAAACCAACCCATTTCCTTTGATATGGGTAAAAATTGCCACCTCTAATACCTGGTGCTTAGCAAAGTAAAGTTAAATATGGCTATTATAAAAGCCAGCAGGTTTCATCAGACACGTATTGGAGGAGCTGTGAGATCATGCGTACAAGCATTCTGACGAGTATAAAGCACACACGAAGGCTCCTATTTATATCAATTAAGCATTGGAAAAATAAGAAGAAATATTTGAGATTCATAGTCTGCTTATATCAAAGATTGAAGCATACTAGACGGTCAGCTTGTGGTTACTATGGTTGTTTCTTGGCTCAAAAAATCCAAGTCCCTACTCTAATATCCAAGGTTGATTTAGAAAAGGTATTTGAATCTTTAAACTGGAGATGCTTATCAACTGTCACACAGATCATGAATTTTACAGTTAGATGAAGAATGTAGATGCTTATATACCTCAATGACTTTAGTCTTACTATAACACTAAATGAAGCACCAAGAAAAGAATTCAGTGTTGAAAAAGGAGTCCGCCAAGAGGATCCTCTCTCGCCGGTTTTGTTCATTATTGCCACGCAGGCTTTGAGTTGTGTTGTGATTGGAACCGAAAACTTGGAAATTTTTTTTGATGATCGGGTCTGCTGAATGTGAAAAATCTAACGACTTTACGCTGTTTTTACTTAGCCATGGGGCTTAAAGTAAACTGTGGCCAGAGTAATGTCTTTGGGGTGTGGATGCATCAACATAAATTGATCTGTGTAGCCAGTTTACTCAAATATAAGCCTAGAGTATTTCCCTTCACCTACCTCGGATTACTGATAGGAGGATTAGGAGAAAATATGAACTTGATTAAAAACCGGCAGCCGATCTTGGATGTCTTCAGGTCTTGTTTAGTCTTTGGTGGCGGTTGAATCACTCTATTAAAGCCGGTATTAAGTTGCCTTCCCATTTCTATCTTCTCTCTCTTCAAGGTTCCTATCCATGTCAATGCAGCATTGGAAAAATAAGAAGAAAATTCCTTTCGGGTCGGGTTCAGGTGGGTAAATGCATTGGATAAGTTTGAAAAAAATTTATGGCTCCAAAAGCTTATTAGTGCTTGGGAGTGACTCTCTTAAACATCTAATCTAGTGAGAAACAACATCTTAATTTAATTGAAATAGGCATAAGCTTTGCCTAACTCACCTCTTAGACCTATAGAATACTGAAATTTTACTGAGTATTTTTGTTTGTTTTTTTAAAGCATCTCATCTGGCCACATATGTTGGGTAAATGGTGGTGGTGAGCGAGGATTAACAAGGAAAACTTATGATATAGGTTCAATTCTTTACATTTCATACAAATGGGTGACTTTTTATTCTATTGAAACCTTCAGTTGGGTTATGGAAAAACAGTTGCTCAATCCATAAGAATCTTCGCAATTTTTTTTATTCATTTTATGGAATTTACTTTTTTTTTTCTTTTAACTGTAAACTAATAAACCCTTTGCTAGAAATTTAAACCTGGTTCTTTTCTTTAAAAGGCATAAGCTTCTATCAACATGGCTAGTCACACGTTAATGGTACCAAGAACGAAAATAAAAAGGGGTTCTCCTTGAGTTTGCTGAGATTGATGATCGAAAACAATCGATCGATGGTCGAACTTTGATTAACCTACGTATGAAACAATTGGTTCAATTGAGGTTAACTTTTTTGGATGGAGAGTATCTCTAAACAAGCTGCCAACTTCAGTCTCTGTTGTGTAGTGGCATTAATGTTCATTCAATTCATTGTTAATGTGACGAAGCCCTCGAGGAGCTGGATCATCTTTTTGTGCCTTGTGAAATTGCAAGAGCTATTTGGTGACATATTTTTATGTGATTTAAGGAGCTTTTGGTTCTATTTAATGGGATTGATTTTTAGGAAATCTTATATGTTTCGTGAAAGGATTCCTCAATGATTGTTATGATGCGTTCATCAATCAACCTGAAGGCTTGAAATTAAAGATCTAGATCATTTAGTTTGTAAGTTACATAAATCTATATACACGTTAAAGCAAGTTTCATGTTAGTAAAATTTTAACTTTGATAAAGTTATGAAGAAAAATGTCTCGTTAAGAATGAAGTGAATCAATGCATCTACCTCAATTTGAACGGAACAACTTTACTATATTTATCATTTGTGTTAATGATATTCTTCTGGTAAGTAACAATTTATATATATTACATAAGTTAAAGTGGTTACTCTTGCATAATTTTTTCATGAAAGATATCAGAGAATCTTCTTACGTGGTAGGCATCAAAATATACCAAGATAAACCCAACGGAACATTAGGTTTATCCATAGGCGGATCTAAGCTTTGGGGAGTGGGTTCACAGGAACCCACCGTGTTTCGAAGACTCCGTATAAATTTTTTGTTTTCGAAAGACTTGGAAGGTAAAGTGAATCCACAAATATTTTGAAGGGTGAATCCTTAATATAATTTTCCAAGTAGTTTGTCTACTTTAATGGGGTAAATGATCTTTGTTAGATAATTGCCTGTATATTCTTCTACCGATTTCATCTCTTTAATACATCACCAAGCGAAATCTTAAACGAGCGTGCACTCCGCATCTCTGAACTCTTTAATAACGATGCTTTTTAATTACTGACTTAATATATCACATTGTTATTACATGATGATTGATGAACATTCCAAAACCCGAATTGTCAAACTGACCAGGGAATTTTGGTGTCCAATTCTATCTAATTGATACATCTGAAAATACAGTGAACCCACTGAAAAAATTTCCTGAATCCACCACTAGGTTTATCATAGAAGTTTTACATTGAACAAGTCTTTAAGTATTATAACGTGCAACATTAATCTTCTTTAGTATCCCTATCACTTAACAAAGATGTCTCGATTCTTTCTAATGTTTGAAAACAAATGTTAAAAGGAAACAAATGAGAATGATACCCTGCATCTTCATAATTAGAATCCTTATGTATGCTCAAGTTGGTACTCGTCTTGATGTTGCATACATTGATGAAATATTGTACCACAATCCATCTAATCCTGACTTTAATCACTGGAAATTAGCTAAAAAATATTGCTATATCTTTAGGGAACAAAAGACTAAGTAATAGGCTATTCTAATATCGACTTTAATAAATGCAAAAATGATAAGAAATCAATTTCAAGATACATGTTTATGTTCGCAGACAAACGAATTTAACAAAGGGGTCACAAGCAACAGTTAACAGCCTTATTGATGGCAGTAGACGTTGCTGTATACAATGAAATTTGTTGTGAAATATTGTTAAGAAATATATTTAGTGGGCTCAAAGTTGTGAACTTTAAATCATGATCATTGAAGACTTACTGTGATAGCTTAACTATCTTTTGTTTCTCAAACAATAATAGTTTAAGTATTGTTGGATTATATCTTTCTATAAAGTATTTGTTCATATGTGAAGTAGAATCAAGTAATAGAGGATAACAACATTTGTATCTAGTATACTTTTTATTAAGAATATGCTTACGAATTCGACAACTAAAGGTTTTTTGCCAAAATCTTCAAATAATTTGTGCCAAAGAGGGGTCTCAATAGAGACTACATAATAATATGCTTTATCTTATGACTTATTTTATTATTTACTTAATCTATTATATATCTTAATGTATGTGTACATCTTATGCAATACATACAAGACTCCTAGCAAGTGCTTGTTTTAGTCATGTTGGTCTTATCTTTTATTTTTTTTTTTAGAATAAATTACGGCTTTGCTCTATGTGATTTAAGTGTTTCAATTATTTCGGCTCAAAATAGAACCTTATATCAATTCAGTCCATGTGGTTTAGACAACTATCGGTTTTGGCCCCTCAAACTTAACTATTATAGTTGTTTTGGCTCAAAACCTAATTATGGTTGGGGTCAAAAACGTTAGTTATCTAAACCACAGGGGCTGAATTGATAAAAGATTTTATTTTGGTCTAAAATAGTTAAAACACTTAAACCACATGGGCCAAAACGGTAATTTACTCTTTTATTTTATTTCATGTTGGTCTTATTTTTTAATTTAAAATTATAATATGATTAGTAGAAGTATTTAAGTTAAATAGTTAACTAAACAAAATATTCTACGAATGTATCTTCCTGTAAGACTATCCACAGCGGTCACCCCACTGAAAATCATTCCCCACTGAAATTTCCTGCCACGTCATCACCCCACTGAAAACCTTAAACACCCACAATGGTCACCCCACTGAAAACCTTAAACACCCATAATGGTCACCCCACTAAAAACTCTTCACCACTATTCCACATCACCCCACTGATTTTTTATTTTGGCCAATCAAAAAGCAGGAACCAAGCGGGGAGCAAGGAGGAGTTTGGGCGGTACCTGCTGATGCTGGAAGCCGCCGAAGGGTTGGATCCCGCTAGCAACGCGGGGCAATGGCTGTGGAGAGTCTAATACTTACATGTTAAATACATTTCTTCCTATTAAGTTATGTAATGAGAATTTTTATTTATAATCATTTCACGTATGCCATTAAATATAATAATATTCAACTTTGATTTATGATTGCACATGAACATTAATACATCGTGGGACCAACACACATACGTCTATTTAATAAATACGCCTATTCATATGTATTCCCATATCATAATCAAACAAAAATTCAATAAAAACGTTAAAGAAAAAGACTATTTATATCAAGTTGATGATCTTAACATGAAATTTGGGTCAAATCTTGAACCAAAATATAATACGATTTAATTATGTTTTAAAACAATATAAGTTTGAAAAAGCGAAACCCGTTTCCAGTTTGAGTTCAAAAACTCTGACCATTTTAATTCTATTCTTCAATACTTCCAAAATGACACCATACCTTCAATTTCGGCTTTCTTTACTTTCAACTTTAGTAGGGTAGAATGCATGCTTACAACCATAGCAGTATAAGTCGCTAGGTGCTAGTTGAGCGTCGAGGTACTAGCTAGAGATTAATCAACGCTAGGCGGATTGGAATTTTTATATGTAATTTTACAAATACATATTATATACACACACATCAATATCAATAATTCAATATAATATTTCGAATAATTTTAAAAATAAACTTAAACATAATAAGTCAAGTATTTCAAAGTTTCAACTGAAACAACGAGTTCAAAGTTTAGAGATGAATTTCGTTGTTAAGTGACTGTATTAGATGTTTCAGCGACATATTAAGGATTTTGTGTTGAGAAATGTCTAAATAATCATGAATATGGTTGCTTTTTACCAAATAAAGTCAAAAAAAGCAAAAAAAAAAAATCTAACTAGACCGGCTAGGCTCCAGCCTCACCCAGACACCGCCTAAGAAAAAATCGACACGGTGGAGGGGAAGAAAAATATCACCAAAGCTACATTTAATCTATTGATGGATTAATACACCATTGGGACTAGTTGCAATTACTTTCTCATGCTCGGTTTTTTATCCACATAAATAACGAGTTTTTTTTCCAAATAGGTGTTGGTGGAAAATTTATTAACAAAATATGTGATTTGAAAAATATTTACCAAAATGAGTGTTTTTTGTTTATATATTTCTTTCAACTATTTTTTAGTTCAATCAACATATTATAATATTTTTCTATTTTTTTCAATCAAGTAACTATGAAATATGTTGATTAAATTAAAAAAAGATCATAATAAGTTAGTTCAAAATAAAGAAATACATGAAAAACACTTATTTTGGTAAATATCTTTCAAATCAATCATTTTAGTAAATAAGTTTTACACCAACACTTAACACCCTTTTGGAGAAAACTCTAGAAATAACCACCTCTTTAAGTCTCCAATCTGTTTGGATATGTTTAAAATAGAATTATTAAAGATATTATTTCTTTCTCTCTAGATCAGCAACACGTAGTAAATTAATATTAATTTTTCTTGTTTTGTGATGCACGTAAATGCTTTTGGATTTTCAAAATCTTTCCAAAATGAAATGTTTGTTGAAAAATGTTTTAACTATCTTTTAGAAATATATATAGGTGTCACTTTCTCCTATTTACTTGTTTTTATTTTGGATTTTTTTTTTGTTTCATAACAATATTTAAGATACCTTAGAAAAGAACATAATGCACTCTCATAAATTAAAATATAAATTAGAAATATTTTTGAATAAACTTATTATCCTCTAAAGAAAAAGTTTTTCTTTCTTTTCTATTTATTATTATTATTTTTTTGGATTCTTCTTGTCTTATCTAGTTGTCTATGGTCAGCAATTGCAACAAGGTAGGCGGCCTTGCATGCTTTTCTAGACTGTGATCCAATTTTGGAGAACAGTCGAATCGTAATTCGCTTTCAAAATCTAAAATATATTACTTATAAATTTAAATGTAACTAGCGGGTTCAACCACACGTTGCAGCAGTAATTCCGCTATCATTTCAAATATCAAAATGGATACATGGTTTTTATATCAAAACAAGAGATATAAAAAACACGGCACGACGGTTGTTATTCCGACGTAAAATCATAAAATTTACTAATCGTAAATGTAGCCATCACATAAAAGAAGTGTAGTTAGTCATAAAATCTAGCATCAAGATACATAAAAGTAAGAGCAATAAATAAAATAGGAAAAAAATAATTACTATTATTTAGTTAAATAATGTTATTGTTCGTTAATAGTAGTAAAAAAACTATCTAAAATTCGCATAAATAATTCTAGTTTGTATGAGTTTTGACATAATTTTTTTCGAACTGCCTCGTGAAATTGTTTGCGCAACGACATAATTTTAGTTCAGATTGAGTCTTGTTAAATATTATATGTTTTGCTTCGGCAGTATACATTCGATTTTGTTCGAAAACATGTTACGTCAATAATCTATAATTTGCCACTCCAGATGCGTGTGGGTATGAAAATCAAATTCATGTTTCATAATAATTGGTTTTACAACTATTTTTTAGGTACTTGAGTACGTTAATTGCACCATCATAACTGGGTTCGAGGAAACATTTTGAGGTTGTTTATGATTTTGCATTAACGTTTTTATCATGTTAGTGTTATCGTATGATTTTGACGTAAAACGCATGGGTAATGAAATTTGTATTCATTTATAAGAATTCAGGAATATGTATTGACATAAGAAATATCATTCCTATATATAGGTCACAAAAAAGGAAGCGCCAAATGCAAATAACATGTAAAAAAGCACAGTTATTAATTTGAAACACTTTCTTTTTCTACGCATGCAAATTAATGATAAAGTAAAATCACTTTAAGTTTGATTGTTTGAACATGCAATGTTTTTTATGATTTTATATGGATTGGATCTCTAAGAGTTGAAAGAGCCGAATAAATCTTGACATTTTAATTTTAAATTAGTGAATAAAATTAACATGTTGAAAAAAAATGGTGAAGGATATTATAGTAAAGTATTTTTTTTTTTACTTTCATTAAATTTCTCTATTTTTAACAATATTTTTTTAAAAGTAATCATATCATAAAATCGAAAGTTTTTTCAACCTTAGTTTGTATATAGTGATGATATACTTTTTTTTTTAAATATTGTATGTTTTTTTTTTAAAAAAAATCGAGTATGTTAACTTGTACTATATTTTATGTCCTTTATTTTATGTGTTATATTATTCTGTATTATATTTTCTTTACAATATTTTTCTGATATATTTTATTGTATTGTATTTTTTTGTTCTGTTTTTATGTGTAGTATTATACTAAAAATAAATTACGCTTTTATATAAATTCAATACATGTTTTAAAATACAATACATTTATCAAAAAACTACTACAACTTTTAAAAAAATGTCATCTTTTATACATATCAAAAGTATACTTATATTAAAAAAATGTCATCTTTTAAAAAAATGTCATCTTTTTTTTTTTGTATATTTGATGTAATTTTGTTTAGAAAATAATATTGCATGAAAAATTTATCTTTTTTTCCTACTATACCACATATCAAGAGTCACATTGTTCATATTGTTTTTAGGTATAGAATTCATTCAAATAAGAACCAATAAGTTGAAAAATATTAAAAACCATATTTATAACCATATGATTTAAGGGGTATAATAATTTTTTTAAATAGAATAAATTACAATTTTACCATTTAAACATGTGGCTAAAAATAGTTAATTTATTTCTTAAGTAAAGATAGTTCCTTTAGTTCTCAAATAACGATGGTTCTTAATTGAACATCCCTCTATCTATATTCAAATATAAAACAATTAAAATTTCAATAAAAATTCAAATATATTCGAGCTCTCTTAAGTCAAATAATTATAGTTGATGGTTGTGATTTATAAGAGGGAAAGACTAAGGTGGTGTTTGTTTTTTCAGAGGCAAAACGTCTGCGGTCTGCGGACCACATCTGCAGACCTCTTTTGCAGAAGAGGTGGACCAAACATCTGCAAGAGGAGCTTTTGGGGTGTTTGTTTTTCAATATTTTCAAACCTCTTTTGCAATATTTTCAAACCTCTTTCACAACCCCAACCCTACCCACGACCGTCGCCATCTTCGAACCACCACCGCTGTCACCATCTTCGAACCACCATCAGTCACCATCGCCAGCTTCTTCCTCACCGCCAACCGTAGATCCACCAACCGATTAACGACGGTGGTCGCGAGCCTAGGTGCGGCGGTAACATACCCACATCCAATCAATCGAATAGCAAAATTCAAGGGGGAAACGTCGGGCTCCTTCGCCGTCTGGCGCTGCCTCCTTCGCCATCACCTTCGGGACCGGAATCAAAACCCTATGCAACCATATGCGACGACCGGAAAAGGGGGAAACGTCGTTCGATTAAGGACGACCGGAAAAGGGGCGAACCCTAGATTGAACCCGTGGGGGGCGCGACTCTGAAGGGTGACGGCGGTGGGAGGCGACGGTGGTGGGAGACGCGACGGTTGGGAGGTGCGGCGATGGGGGAGGCCGGCTGTGGAGGAGGCAGGTGGGGAGGAGGCCGCCGGTGGAAGAGCTGCGTGGGTTGATGGTTAATGAAGTGAGAAGAGGTTGGAAGAGCTCAAAAAGAGCTTGGTCCAGGTCTGCGCCAAGAAGAGGTCGCGCAGACGTTTTTTAATGAAATGTCTGCGAGAAAACAAACGGTCTGCGAACCTCTAACCTCTTCCCGTGTCTGCATGGTGCAGACATAAGAGGTTAGAAGAGGTTAGAAGAGGTTTTTTTAAAAAAACAAACACCCCCTAAAAGAATGAACGAGGTACATCTGAACATAGGAAAAACGAACGTTCTTTATTCTTTTTCAAATGAATGTATCTTTCGGGATACCATTTTTTTCTTGAAATAATTTTCAAACATAAAAGTGGCTTCACGAATTTGCCACAAACTGATTTTTGACTAAAAAGCAATGTGAAATTAAATGTTTTTTAGGTTTTAGAAATTTATAACACGTGAAATTAATCGGTTTATTTTTGGTTTCCAAAGAAGTAAATTAATGAGTTTTGGAATTATTTGTAAATTTCAAAAATCCAGAAATTGTAAAACAAACCCATGAATATATATAAACAATGCTTGACTAGTTAAATAGGGTCATGTTATTCTCACATTCATCTCACATTCTTTACATCTCTTAATCATGCCTCTTGTATAGGCATATACGAGACGTATATGAGTGAGCGTCAGAGTAGCTATACGCCTAAGAGTTTACTGTTTCTAAAATTTTATTTTTAATATTATATTTATAGGAGAAATATTAAATAAAAAGAGAATTTTGCCTAAAAAGAATATGAATTAACAAACATTTGACACGTGACAAGCTAAAAAAATAAATTGATGATAATTTCGGCATAACATATTATTTTTTATACTAGATTTTTAATTTTTGTACATGATTATTTTTTATTCTGGATTTTTTTGTATTACATTTTTGTGTTCTTTTATTGGCTTTTTATTTTTTGTATCGGATTTTTATTTTTTTGTATCGTGTTTTTATTTTTTTTATTGATTTTATTTTTTTACTAGATTTTTTATTTTTTGTATCAGATTTGTATGTTTTTTGGATTTTGTTTTTTACTGTATTTTTTTTTATACTAGATTATGTTTTTGTGTTTTTAACATGTTACATAACAAAATAATATTAACTAGGTTTATTCACCCCGCGTATTGCGGCGGGTTATCACGTTACTTTCTCGAAAACGAGTATTATATATCATTTGCGAAACCATAAGTTACACAGCAAAAACAAATCTCTTATCACAAACTTTATGCAAATTTTTCATAAAAACATAAAATCATACAAAATCATCACAAATATGTTACAAAAATAATAGAATTTTATTACCGGCAACAATCGTTTGAATGAAAAAAACTAGATCTCTAAGTAAATCTCTCAATTTTAATAAAATCCATATCTCTAAGCAAATTTCTCAAATTTAATACCCTAATATCCGTTTAACACTTTTCAAAGTAAAAAAAAAAACCTCTAGTGGTCCAAGTCTAAATTTTTAAAACATCACTACATGTATAAGACACCTATGCATTCATTTTACTATGCTTCACAATTAATCTATATATATATACTAGGGTATAAACCCGTGTTATACATGGGCTGAATAACAAATGCAAAAAAAATGACAAAATGATAACAATTTTAAATGACTAAAATCATATATTGTAACATGCATTAAAGCCACAATTTAAAATTACAAAAAAAATTCATAAACTGTTAAATACTCTTAATATATATAACACATGTTTTTCTATTTATAACCTTACAACATTTATCTAAAATTAATAAATTTAAACCTTCTATACTTTAACTATAAACAATACAACGTATAATTGACCATGTGCAAATACTCGATGGTTAAAATAAAAACCAACCTAAGATAACTCACCATGTTACAATAGAAGCAATTTTTTTTGCTAATTGTTGACATTCTTAAAAGCGGTAGAGTTTGGAACAAAGGTTGAAATATTTAATTATTAAGCGTGCTTCATATTCAAACTTTTTTACAAAAACGCTAAAAAATTTTCTAATCAAGTTACCTTCATTCTTGCACTCTAAAAGTAAAATTAAAAAAGAAAGGTTAAACAATAAAAATATAATTTTAAGAAAAAGTTAATTGTTATTCAAGCTACTATCTTCAACTAATTAGTGAATAAGGTAATTTTAAATATTGAAATAACTAATAACTAAATATTAATAATTGAAATTAACTTTTCTAAAAAGTGTATACGTGTTAATTGAGCAACTTATTGAAATTAAATTTAATTGAATTAATAATTATTAAATTTGATTGAATAAATGTATACACACGTTCACATGTCAATGTAAATTAAAATTGAGATTAACTATTCTAATTATTGAATGAACTAAATTAAAACTTTAAATCAATCATAAAAAAAATTGATTTATTCAAAATTTTGAATAATTTCTAATTTAGAGAATGATCAATCAATTAATTTAAAAAATTAAATTAATGACACTTATTAAATGTTATTGTCTTATAGATTGCCATGTGGCAATTTAGCATGTATGAGATGACAAGTGGCAAAAAGAGATGTTTGTTTATTATTGTAGTAAGATATATATATATATATATATATATATATATATATATATATATATACTAGTAGTAGTAAACCCGCGCGATGCAGCGAGGCGACAATTCACAATGTGATACTGGTTGTCTGGTTCAGTGTTACTTTATCAATCATGCATTAAAGGAGTTTTTGAATCAAAAAACCAGTTAGACATGGAATGCAAGTAAAAAATGAAGTGGGTTCAAGGTCGGATTAAGACTCAAATTGGTATTGGGTATTGATGGATCAGCAGATGCGTTGGTTTCCTTAGCAAATGTTGTAAATTATTCTAAACCCATGCCGTATGCTAACATTAATTAATCATTGGTTCCCTACTTTCCTTAGAAAATGTTGTATATGTTTCTAAACCCATGTCATATGCAGACATTAATTAAAACCATTATTTGATATTTATGACATGCAAAATGATAAAGAAAACAAATTTTACCTTTATACCAGACCAACATAATGATCATAAGTCTAAGTTCATCATTTGAGATATAGAT
Organism: Mikania micrantha; assembly: GCA_009363875.1. Lineage (NCBI taxonomy): Eukaryota > Viridiplantae > Streptophyta > Magnoliopsida > Asterales > Asteraceae > Mikania > Mikania micrantha. Next base: position 64,135,528 of record CM018684.1, read on the forward strand.
CAATTACATTTGCCAAACTAAAACGTAATTGAACTAATATTTTTACCTACGGATATACTATGTTATTCGGTGTAATTAAGACCATTGCTCAAGTTTATTCATTTCCATCACTGAACACATCAATACAGCTCAATGAACTGGAAAATAGGATCCCTCACACTTGTAACAATCGTGATAAAAAACATAAACCCCGTAAGCGAAGTTTTTAAACATATGTTTGACATAATGTATGCAATTGTGTTCAGCACACATTAATAAGAACATAAAAATCATGTGATGGTGCCATCCGGAGCTATTCGGCGACTTCTCTATGACCCATAATTTCTGAATAGTTTAACTGTTCTAAATTCTATAAATGATGAACTATATATGATAATCATGATTTGGCAAAATAATAAAGGATCATTTCAGCTAATGAACTGCATTCTAAATAAACCATTTAGAAGGAAGTGAGTAACAATTCTCACATTTAAAATAGTTACAAGAAAACTAAAAATAAAGCATATGCGTAAATTTTCAATTAAATAAAATATAAATTACAAAAGAAAAAAACCTATAATTATTAACCTCGTAGAGAAGTTGATCTTGATGTTGGAGTAGAGCCTCTTCCAGTCTTCCAAAACCATCTTACTTGCATTTCTCTCAAACAGCCCCGTCAAAAGTCTCAAGAACACGAATCTGTATTAGTGGAAATCAGACTATATAAACAATGATACAAATATTTCATTTTTAATTAAAGAATGTGACGCAGAACAACAAAGAAAACAATACATTTCCAAGAGGGTTCACCTCCAAGGAACTGCCAAAAATAGTTGAAAGCAAATTAACTAAGTGAGATCGAAGTTAATGATCCAATTGAGTTGATTTTACTTCATTGAATTAGTGTCACTTAAGATAACAATACAGATGATTACATACAGATTTAAGTTTTGGATCTTGCAAAAACATCTACACTTTTATGAATTTTCTTTTCATGATTTGATAATATAATTATTTTTTTTGATAGAATAATAAAATAAAACATATTTACTTCTAACAAAGCTATGAATCAATTTCGATAGATCATGTAGAAGTGGAAACTAAAATAAAAATTTCAAGAACTTACGTATCCTTTACTAAAAAACACGGACATATCAAGAAACCACATATCACACAACCTGACACGGCCTAACCCTAATGTCCAATTGTACCCATCAAGAATCAGACAATCTATTTAAGATCAAGAAGTCGTAGAAAAATTAACTGACCTGACTTGACTAAGATGCCCAGTTGTACCCATCAAGCATCAAACAATCAATCTAGTGCAAGAAAACATAACCGATTAAACAAAATGTATCATAAATCTACAAACATCCAACAACTACGACATATGTATATATGAGAATATGAATGTAACTTTTAACATAATGTATATAGAAAATATAAGACTCACGGGAAAAAAAATTACATTGTGTCGAAGCAGACCGGATGGAAACTGAATCATAAACATCCTAGCAGAATTCATAGCATAGAATACCTAGACTCCATATATCTGCGCTTGTAGCATGTAAAGCACTCTCCACTGTAATTCAACTATTTATTAGGATAAAGAAAACTAATGTTTCATAATATTATTTAAATAAGTTTGCTTTACCCATTTCTTAATCTAGAGTACCACACATGGTTTGCCTGCGATACAAATTTATAAGGGTGCGCTGACCAACCAAAATCAACAATCTTTAATTCACCTTGAAAGTGATAACAAGTAAACAATATGATTATGCTAATCAATTGTCAAACACAAAATAGAATTGAAAATACTCAATATACAATGAGATTGTAAAATGTTACCTGTGCACCAATCAAGAGATTAGATATTACCATGCTTCTCGTGACAATATATAAGACCCGGTGCTAAGGAAGCAACATACTATAAGAAAATAATCAATATTAGCTGACCATTTACAACAATTTTGTGGTATATTTTTAAATCTCAAATAAAAATACCTATAATCACATTCTTTTCAAGTCAAATCAAATAAACAACTAAATACTCGATAAACACATCAAACAGGATAATCAAATGTTTTTATTCAATTATGTTACAAAAATAAACATTGCAGCAATATGGTTGTTTAATTGTGTTATATATAATTAACCAAATGTACACAAAACTGCACCACGTATTGAATTAAACTTTTTAGTTTCAAAATATCAATAGAATTCTAAGAACTAAGTAATAATAACAATGAAAAAATGGGCTAAAAAACTCGCCATAATTGATCTGATAGTGTAGCAAAATATATATTTACAACCTCAAGATTTCCGGTTCAGAAAGTGGAAAATAAACATGAAACTCATTGCAGCTTATTTTCATAATGACTTAAATAAATCAAGAACCCAAAAATATATAATTTAGCAAAATTGCAATAAAAAATCACATAACCAGCACTCTAATTTCAACTGAGGGGAAGAACATACCAGCAAGTGAAAATGACCAGAAGTTGAAGCCTACAAATGATCTGAAAATTTAATACTACAGTACGACCATCACCCAAGCTTGGATCGCGTGAAATTAAGAAGGATCTAAACAAGATGCATTCAATGAGTAGTTGAAATCATCAAATCACCATGTAAATTTAAGTTTTCATAAATTACCAAAAGAGTTTCATCTATCTCTAGCGTGTTCCCGACCACTCTTTAAGCTAAAAGCACTAAATCTCGACCAGCATCGCTGCTGGTGACGGTGGTGTTCACCTTTACCATAAATATATATATTTAAAATCAGAGACCTTACCTATTAGTAGAGGAGTGGAAACACCAAACCGCCACCATCGTCGACATGTGTGTTCTTCTACCTAGAGCAAAACCTAGGCCAAGGATAAAAACCCCAATATCGCTCAGACGTTGTAGTTGAAGGGGGAATCAAATTGGGTGCACCAGATCGCCTAACCAACATCACAACCACCGCTGGAGGATAGTTTTGCCGATAGGTGATGACTGGGTATTCAATCAACGATCGGTGATGGATCTTGGAGCTTTAGATTCGTTTGTGGAGAGAAAGTTGAGATGAAATGAGGTTTGAATGCCAGGCATGGAAGATTTAGAGCTATGAGCGGGAGTTTAAATTTTTTCACGTTTCTCTCTCCAATATACTCCTTTATAAGAGTTTTGAGAGCTTGTGCATTAAGCACTTATACATTATGCTCTTCTACTTGTAAAACTCTTAAAATTAAGAGATTTGGGTAAAATGACCATTCCGTCCTTCTTATATGTATTATAAAGGAGTATAGATTAATATTCATTTTCATTAATTTTAATATATATAACACTATTTATTTTTACTATTCAATAAAATATATATAGATTTACTATTCATTTTTAATAGATTTTAATATATACTAGTATATAGGACCCGCGCGTTGCCGCGGGATCTGATATACTAACGTAAAAATAACCAACAGAACAAACGATACAAATATTATAAACTATTGAATGTAAATTGTATATATATGTACTATATATAATACTCATGGTCTATAAAATTATTAAATATAAATTGTTTGTGAAGTAATTACGATTAAAATGATATAAACGATACAAATATTTGATAATGTGCGGACGCGTTATAGGCATGTGAACAACGCGCAAAATTTCTATGGCCGTTTGGGTTCGAAATTTATATAAACGTTCATGAGGCCACTGCGATAAAATTAACATAATAATGACTTTTATCCGACAACCTAATGACGTGTTAAAATCATGTGAACATTAAAAATATGTGAGTAAAGTGAGAGGGGGATTTAAAAATAAGAGTTCAAAGTTTAGGGTTATAATTGAAATTTCTAATTAATTGAAATTGAAAAGTTACGAATGGCGGCTGCTGCCATTGAGGAAATTCAAAAGCAAATGAGATGTATGCATAAAAAGTTGTACCGTGTGCATAAGAAATTGTACATAGAGTAATAGTAATTTCTTCTCACATCCAACGTTTGGTTTTTAATATATAGATTAATAGGTTTATTCACCCGCGCGGTGCGGCGGAGTAGAGCAGGCATTATACATATCATTTGCAGAAGTATAAGTTACATAGCAAAATCAGATATCTCATCATGATTTCATAAAATCATACAAAACCTCACAAATATGTTATAAAATTAATAATAAAAAATTACGTAAAAAATCCGTCTCACCGGCAATCAATCGTTTGAATTAAAAGAAAAACCCAAATCTAAGCAAATCTCCCAACTTTAATAAAAACTTAAATTTTTAAGCAATTTTTTCAAACTTAATACTTTTTATATTTGTTTATTAATTTTAAAAGTTAAAAAACATCTGATAGTTTAAGTTTAAAATTTGAAAACGTTAATACATGGATCAGACACCTAAATAATATAATTATAATATATAATAATACATATAATATAAGCATCGGGGCCCACTCATTATTATTGTGACACCTCGTAATTTCCAGGTCAGCAACTCTATTATTTTTAACAATAATGTTTATTATTATTTCATACGTGGCACTAGAATAAATGCATTTAGTGTGACACGTGGCACAACAGTCTGAACACTCCGATAATTCGATGAATTATCGCACGAAACTCGCACGTGTCTTGAATGACGAACGTTGGTGAACGGATCAAACTGTAACACGAAAACACTGCACTTAGGTTCGGTGAACCTAAATTAGTTAGAACAAGGCCTATGTGTCGAGAAACGATGATCGTATTCGAGAAATACGAAAGAATCGGTTCAAAACAATGAAAATGGGCCTATTGGGCTCCACCGAGACCCATCGCGGTACGCGATGGGCACCCAATTGGGCTTTCGCGGTACGCGAAGCTCGAGCGGGAGAATTTGAATTCTCCGGAAAACGTCGCGGTACGCGACGACCGATCATCTTCCACCACCGCGGTACGCGCCGTGTTTCGGGAACAGAATGATTATTTTAAACGCCGCGGTACGCGGGGATGCTTTTTTTGGCCGGTGTCGCGGTACGCGACAGGCCTAGAGCCGCAAAAATCTTTATAAAACCAAGTTTAATCATTTTGTTCACCCCTTCACACAATCTCTCGACTGATAACCCTCTGAGCGGCCACCATCACCCTGTTACACCACCATTAGCCACATTTGAGCCATCTAGAAGCCATTGGAGCCCATCCTTGGAGGTTTTGAAGACTTGTAGAGGCTAGAACGCATCAACCTTCATCTTGGACGAGTGGAACTGCTACAGAGACGATTTCCAGAAGCCTTAGAAGCCTCTAGTTCTGTTCCATCGAGATTCAAACATTCAAAGAAGCCTTAGAGGTAGTTTCTATGGTTAATCTTGCTTAAAACACTCACTAGGCACACATGCAAGCCTTGTAGGCTACATGCATCACCATTATCACATTATCCATGAATTTTTGATGTTGTTAATCAGTTATTGAATGTGTTTGCTACTGATTTGATGAAATGATGGTGATCTATGATGATACTATTAAGATTTAATGGCTATTTGTTGATTTTACTAAGAAATGGTTACTTTGATCCACATGCATGCACGATCCATGATGTGTTTGACGATTTTTGATATTGAAATGTTGCTAGATGTGTTATTGATGATGTTCTACATGATTTAGGATGTTTGATTATGTCAAAAATGGTCATTTGATGATTATTACTAAAAATAGTAACTTTTATGTTACATATTGGTGATTTTTGATGAAATGACCACATGCATGTGTTTAGATCTATATGTTATGCTTAAAATAATGATAGAAAGTTAACATGAGGATTATTAGTACATTTGGATGGTTAAAATCGTTAAAAATATGATTTTTGTAAGTATTACTATAAATAGAAACTTTTTGACACAAGTATGTAAATGTTTGATGGAAAGGATGATGTATTGAGTCTAAGATGCTTGTTTAGTGATTTCATGATAATATGAAAGGGTTATGTCGATTGGGAGACTTGAATTTGACTATTTTCGTAAGTTACTAAAAATAGTAACTTTATTTCGCCAAGTCAATAAATTGTCACATGTTAGTTGTAACAAGCATGATTAATAGACTATTTAGGACTAATATGATGATATTAGATGATGTTAATTGTTAAACTTGTGGAAATATGCTTATTTTAGAAACTTTCCAAAAATGGAAACTTTTATGCGTAAACTATGCTAAACCGGCTATGTGTAACTATGTGCTATGTGATAACATGCTCATCTAGGATAAATATGCATGTTAGAATAATCGGAGTATGATTTTATGCATAACCTGCCAAGTATGGAAACTTTCCTAAAATAGGAACTTACCATAAATAGTAAGTTCCTCATAGGAATGATTTTGGTATCCGTACACTTCACACGACACTAAAACCGCACGACACACAAACACTTGATCCAAACCGTCACCAACGGGTCGTTAGGACAAACACGATCGACACGGTCAAACACGGTCAACTCGACCTACATAACCACTTAGTGTTGTTGAACACTAACACGGTCCGGTGAGACCCACACTTGTGAACACAAACTCATAGTACCTATGTGATATAGGTGACTACTAGCCGGCAAGCTACACTTACTCTTTTGAGCTAACGCATAACATAAACTCAGGTGAGTTTACGGCCCCACTTTTACTCTTTAATTGCTTTTACTCAACTTTGGGGTGAGAATACTATGCAACTGTTTTAGATGTATGACTGGTATGTTGTAAAACTATTTTCGAGTGTACCCTTTATCGCATAAAGCCCTCACTTATCCTTACCGTCAGTTGTATGACAAACGAGTCGTTATTACGTAGTACCACTGGGTTTGACTAGCCCCACTCGGCAACAACGTTGACTGGATGTCATAACGAGTGTAATATCGATGTTGATGTCGGGTTCAGCGATGACCCGCGGAGGCAAACGGAAACAGTCGAGTTTCGGTAAGATGACATGACACACTCACGGATCGTAGTATCCACAACTAAACTTAACATACCCAGTATATGTCTGTTTACTTTTCAGTCTGTCTAAACCTGTGAACTCACCAACTTTATAGTTGACACTTTTTCGCATGTATTCTCAGGTAATTAACGGAGCTTACGCTAGGATACACACAAGGACGCATTAAGGAGTCTGATCAGCATGTAGACTCGTGTCCTAGGCGTTGTGTGCATTTGATATGTTTTAAAAACAATTTAAACATTTGTAGTGTCTGTTGCAAACAATTACTTTCCGCTGCAAACACATGTATTTCTGATGTCCAATATTTTCCGCTGCTTATTGAATGGAACTTGTATTGCTTTATAAACTGTGTGAATGTGTAACTCATATAGAGTCGTTCTATATGACCAAGAGCTATGATCCTGGCCACGTCACACCCACGTGGACTGACACCACGAGTGGGAATTTGGGGGTGTGACAGACTGGTATCAGAGCCTTGGTTATAGGGAACTAGGTTTGCATTTAGTAAACTTAGACTATAGCCACTGCTCTACATTAGACACTACACTAGAACTTGCACACTGATGTTGTTATTATTATTATCGAACTGTTGCTTACTAATCTGAGAATTTACAGGATGGCCGATAACAACGGGGATGCTAACAGGAACCCGGGCAAACGCCCAGCGGTCAATGACTTGACTGAGGAGAGTCGACGCAGGATCGACAGCATCGTGGCTCAGGTAGATGCTGAGATGGAGCGACGCGCCCAGATGCTAGCCAGGGAGCGATACTGGGGATGGTTGCCTAACCTCCTACGAGATTGGGTAGTGGGAGAGCGGGTGCCTACGCCACGATACAGGGGCGATACCTCAGAGGGTCCACGACTGCCGGCACTTGGGATGCCGATGGAGAGAGCCTTCGCGGCTCATGTTGCTGTAACCCGGCGGGAGCTTCGGAGAAACGCCGAGCTGTCCGACGAGGTTCGTGTTCTTCGCGAGAAGAACGATCGCCTGGAAAGGCGAAGCGACCGACTGGAGGAGCAGAACGATCGCTTGGAGGAACAGGTGGAGACATTACGTCTCCAGGTATCTCAGCTCATGTCTCAGCATGGCCAGATAGTTGATGTCATGCAGGAGCATGACGGGCGTATTACTGAGAATCGGACGGATATAGCCGAGACTCAGGCGATGGTGCAGGCGAGTGACGCCATGCTTAACGCATGGGCGGCACAGTTTATCGAGGAGCCGCCAGCTGAGGATGACGGACCACAGTTCGAGGCCGAGGACCTCGAGGAGGGAGAGTTTGATGAGGATCCCGACGAGGATCCGGAGGAGGACGATGACGATGATGGGGACGCAGCTAGTGACATCTCTCATGTCTCCATGGACTCGGATTAGTAGATTTTCTTATTTTGTACTGTCTTTCTTTTATCTCATTTTGGCCTAGACGAGCGGGATGTGCTCGGAGAACTCGCATTGTACTTTCTTTTCAAATTATTGTACTTCAGGGTTGATGTTAATGAAAATTATGCTTTATTATTACCTACTTTATTATTGTGATTACTGTAAACTGAAATCTTTGTTATGACATCTGACTTGACTTCTGACATGGCAACTGGCTAACACCCCGACTGATGCTAACTGACATTCTAACCTTTCCGTATAGAAACATGTCTGGGAGAGGATCTAATGCTCTTCGACTCAAACGCAAGGCCGAAAAGGCCAGAATCGACATGATGGTTGAACGAAAGTTCAACAAGGTGCTTGCCGAATACGAGGCAAACCGTCACACTAGCGACACTAGTGACACCACTAACGGTACAAACCCCTACCTAACCCCACTAACTTAGTACAGGTGACTGTAACACTAACGCGTTATATCAAACTCCGAAACGCAGGACCCCATGGGAGCATAGCAAAAGGGTGTTCGTTCAAAGCCTTCTTGAGCTGCCACCCTCACAAATTCCAGGGTACAGAAGGAGCGGTTGGATTACTCCGTTGGATCGAGAAACTGGAATCGGTCTTTGCTATGGCCGAATGCTCGGAGGAGAACCGAGTAAAGTATGCCACCGGAATTCTTGAGGGACCTGCCCTCACCTGGTGGAATACACATGTCCAAACTCTCGGACTCGAGACTGCCAACACCATTCCGTGGGAGGAGTTCACCGGGATGCTTCGCGAAGAGTACTGCCCACGTGACGAGATCAGGAAACTGGAGGAGGAATTTTGGGTGCACAAAATGATGGGTTCGGAAATCGAGAAATACTGCACTCGATTTCATGAATTGTGCAAGCTGTGTCCGGCAATGGTGACGCCGGAATACAAGAAAATCGAGCAATTCATCAGTGGGTTGCCCGAACAGATCCAAAGTATGGTGACTGCCGTGGATCTCTCCACCATCCAACCACTGATTCGCTTGGCACATAAGTTGACAGACCAGGCAGTAGCTCAGGGGAAACTGCCTAAGAGGGGTGAACACCTGAAACCCCAGGAAATCAAGCGAAAGTGGGAACCCAACAATAACTGTACCTTCTCACCACAACAATCAGCTCAACACCGACCCGCACCTGCAAAAGTCTTCACTGCCACCCAACCAAACAGTCAGGACAAGGGGGGGTATCATGGCAACAACCCCAAATGCAACAACTGCTCATACCACCATCATGGCCCATGCCGAAGAGTTCGGTGCACCAACTGTGGCAAGAACGGACACCTGGCCAAAGAATGTCGATCCAACCCCAACCCTAACCTCAACAAGGATAATACATTGAAGGGGTGCTTCACCTGCGGAAAGCCGGGGCACATGCGCCGAGATTGTCCCCAGAACAAGAATGCAGGTGGCAACCCGGCTAGGGGTCGGGCATTCGTGATCGGATCTGGTGAAGCTAAAGATGATCCGAACGTCGTCACCGGTACGTTCCTTTTAAATAATGTCTACGCTAGTATATTATTTGATACTGGTGCCGATAGGAGTTTTATCTCTAGCGACTTTAGCAACTTACTTAATATGACACCAACACCACTAGACTATAAGTACACCGTAGAGTTAGCAGACGGCAAGCTGATCGAAGCACAATATATCATCAGGGGATGTGTTCTAACCCTAGCGGACCATCAACTGGTGATTGACCTGATGCCGGTAACTCTCGGGAGCTTCGACGTGGTGATTGGAATGGATTGGCTATCTGCAAACCACGCCGAGATCGTGTGCAACGAGAAGATTGTGCGAATTGCGTTGCCAAGTGGAGAGCAGATCTCAATCCAGGGAGAACGACGCGGGATACCATTAAACATTATGCCGTGCATGAAGGCAAGCAAATACCTGCAGAAAGGATACACAACTATTTTGGCTCTGATCTCCGAACAACCTAGGAAGGAACGGAAGATTGAGGACATCGATGTTGTTCGCGATTACCCGGAAGTTTTTCCTGACGATCTACCGGGACTACCACCAGCACGGCAAGTGGAGTTCCAGATAGATTTAACCCTCGGAGCAGCACCAATAGCCAAGGCACCATACCGATTGGCTCCTACTGAAATGCAAGAACTATCTAACCAACTGCAAGAGTTGTTAGATAAAGGATTTATCCGACCGAGCTTCTCACCTTGGGGAGCACCGGTCTTGTTCGTTAAAAAGAAAGACGGTTCATTCCGTATGTGTATAGACTACCGAGAACTGAACAAGGTAACGATCAAAAATCGATACCCCCTACCACGAATAGACGACCTGTTTGATCAACTACAAGGGTCAAGCTTCTATTCAAAAATCGATTTGAGATCGGGTTACCATCAACTCAGGATACAGGAGGACGACATACCAAAGACAGCATTCAGGACGCGATACGGACATTACGAGTTTCTAGTCATGCCTTTTGGACTGACTAACGCACCGGCAGTATTCATGGATCTCATGAATCGGGTGTGTAAACCATATCTCGATAAGTTCGTAATCGTATTTATTGATGACATCTTGATCTACTCTAAGACTCAGGAAGAACATGCCGATCACTTGAGACGTGTCCTAGAACTACTGAAGAAGGAACAACTATACGCGAAATTCTCCAAATGTGATTTTTGGATTCGCGAAGTTCAGTTCCTTGGGCACGTAGTAAACGAGAAAGGGATACATGTAGACCCAGCCAAGATCGAGGCAATCAAGAATTGGACAGCGCCTAAGACTCCAACTGAGGTGCGACAGTTCTTAGGATTGGCCGGATACTACAGACGGTTTATCGAGGGATTCTCAAAGATCGCGCAATCATTGACTTCCCTCACACACAAAGACAAGAAATTCGAATGGGGAGAAAAACAAGACGCTGCTTTCGATCTGTTGAAGCAGAAATTGTGCAGTGCACCAATCTTATCGCTACCAGACGGGTGCGAGGATTTTGTGGTGTACTGTGACGCATCAAAGCAAGGACTCGGTTGCGTGCTGATGCAACGTGAGAAAGTTATAGCCTATGCGTCACGACAATTGAAAGTGCACGAAAAGAACTACACAACTCACGATTTGGAGTTGGGAGCCGTAGTGTTCGCACTAAAGATCTGGCGACACTATCTGTACGGCACCAAGTGCACAGTATTTACTGATCATAAGAGCCTACAGCACATTTTTGACCAAAAGGAGCTGAACATGAGACAACGCAGATGGGTCGAACTGATAGGTGATTATGATTGTGCAATCAAATATCATCCCGGTAAAGCCAATGTAGTAGCCGACGCACTAAGCCGGAAGGAAACAACCAAACGCGTACGTGCACTACAACTTACCATCCACTCCGAGCTACCAAATCAAATTCGGATCGCACAACAAGAAGCGTTGAAAACCGAAAACCTCACTCTCGAAGCCATGAGAGGGATGGACAAACAGATGAAACAGAGGGATGACGGAGCATACTACCTAATGGACCGAATTTGGATTCCACGCTACGGGGATTTGAGAGAAGTAGTGATGGATGAAGCTCACAAGAGTCGATACTCAGTACATCCAGGTTCTGACAAGATGTACCACGATCTAAAGGCAACTTATTGGTGGCCTAACATGAAGTCAGAAATCGCAACGTATGTGAGTAAGTGTCTGACTTGCTCAAAGGTCAAGGTAGAATACCAGAAGCCTTCGGGATTACTCCAACAACCAGAAATCCCGGTATGGAAATGGGAACAGATTTCCATGGATTTCATCACAAAGCTACCAAAGACCACAAGTGGTTGCGATACCATCTGGGTTATCGTAGACCGACTTACGAAATCGGCACACTTCCTGCCGATCAAAGAAACTGATAAATTGGAAAAGTTGACCCGAATCTACTTGAAGGAAATCGTATCCAGACACGGAGTCCCGACCTCCATAATATCAAACCGAGACAGCCGTTTCACGGCTCACTTTTGGAAGTCCTTACACAAGGCACTCGGGACGAGGTTGGATATGAGTACTGCTTATCACCCACAAACGGATGGTCAGAGTGAACGAACCATCCAGACCTTGGAAGACATGCTTCGAGCCTGTGTGATAGACTTTGGTAACAGCTGGGAGACTCACTTACCGTTGGTAGAGTTCTCATATAATAACAGCTACCACACCAGCATTGGAGCTGCACCGTTTGAAGCACTTTACGGACGCAAGTGCAGATCACCACTTTGTTGGGCGGAAGTTGGGGAAAGCCAACTGACCGGACCCGAGCTTGTGCATGAAACAACTGAAAAGATCGTGCAAATTCGTAACAGGATGGCAGCAGCTCGAGATCGACAAAAGAGCTATGCCGACAAGAGGCGCAAACCTTTGGAATTCCAAGTAGGAGACCGAGTACTTCTTAAAGTCTCTCCTTGGAAGGGAGTGATCCGGTTCGGAAAGCGGGGAAAGCTAAACCCTCGCTATATAGGACCATTCGAGATCACTAAACGGATAGGCCCCGTGGCCTACGAACTACAGCTACCACAGGAATTGAGTAGCGTACACAATGTGTTCCACGTTTCAAACCTCAGGAAATGCTTATCAGACGAAACGCTCGCGATTCCTTTGGAGGAAATCCAGATTGATGAACAACTTCACTTCGTCGAGGAACCGGTAGAAATTATGGACCGGGAACTCAAGAAGTTGAAACACAGTAAGATACCCATTGTAAAAGTTCGATGGAACTCACGACGAGGACCGGAATACACCTGGGAACGGGAGGATCAGATGAAGAAGAAATACCCTCACCTATTCGCCGAACAAACCAACACCGGCACATGAACTGAATTTCGGGACGAAATTCCCAATAACTAGGGGATGATGTGACACCTCGTAATTTCCAGGTCAGCAACTCTATTATTTTTAATAATAATGTTTATTATTATTTCATACGTGGCACTAGAATAAATGCATTTAGTGTGACACGTGGCACAACAGTCTGAACACTCCGATAATTCGATGAATTATCGCACGAAACTCGCACGTGTCTTGAATGACGAACGTTGGTGAACGGATCAAACTGTAACACGAAAACACTGCACTTAGGTTCGGTGAACCTAAATTAGTTAGAACAAGGCCTATGTGTCGAGAAACGATGATCGTATTCGAGAAATACGAAAGAATCGGTTCAAAACAATGAAAATGGGCCTATTGGGCTCCACCGAGACCCATCGCGGTACGCGATGGGCACCCAATTGGGCTTTCGCGGTACGCGAAGCTCGAGCGGGAGAATTTGAATTCTCCGGAAAACGTCGCGGAACACGACGACCGATCATCTTCCACCACCGCGGTACGCGGCGTGTTTCGGGAACATAATGATTATTTTAAACGCCGCGGTACGCGGGGATGCTTTTTTTGGCCGGTGTCGCGGTACGCGACAGGCCTAGAGCCGCAAAAATCTTTATAAAACCAAGTTTAATCATTTTGTTCACCCCTTCACACAATCTCTCGACTGATAACCCTCTGAGCGGCCACCATCACCCTGTTACACCACCATTAGCCACATTTGAGCCATCTAGAAGCCATTGGAGCCCATCCTTGGAGGTTTTGAAGACTTGTAGAGGCTAGAACGCATCAACCTTCATCTTGGACGAGTGGAACTGCTACAGAGACGATTTCCAGAAGCCTTAGAAGCCTCTAGTTCTGTTCCATCGAGATTCAAACATTCAAAGAAGCCTTAGAGGTAGTTTCTATGGTTAATCTTGCTTAAAACACTCACTAGGCACACATGCAAGCCTTGTAGGCTACATGCATCACCATTATCACATTATCCATGAATTTTTGATGTTGTTAATCAGTTATTGAATGTGTTTGCTACTGATTTGATGAAATGATGGTGATCTATGATGATACTATTAAGATTTAATGGCTATTTGTTGATTTTACTAAGAAATGGTTACTTTGATCCACATGCATGCACGATCCATGATGTGTTTGACGATTTTTGATATTGAAATGTTGCTAGATGTGTTATTGATGATGTTCTACATGATTTAGGATGTTTGATTATGTCAAAAATGGTCATTTGATGATTATTACTAAAAATAGTAACTTTTATGTTACATATTGGTGATTTTTGATGAAATGACCACATGCATGTGTTTAGATCTATATGTTATGCTTAAAATAATGATAGAAAGTTAACATGAGGATTATTAGTACATTTGGATGGTTAAAATCGTTAAAAATATGATTTTTGTAAGTATTACTATAAATAGAAACTTTTTGACACAAGTATGTAAATGTTTGATGGAAAGGATGATGTATTGAGTCTAAGATGCTTGTTTAGTGATTTCATGATAATATGAAAGGGTTATGTCGATTGGGAGACTTGAATTTGACTATTTTCGTAAGTTACTAAAAATAGTAACTTTATTTCGCCAAGTCAATAAATTGTCACATGTTAGTTGTAACAAGCATGATTAATAGACTATTTAGGACTAATATGATGATATTAGATGATGTTAATTGTTAAACTTGTGGAAATATGCTTATTTTAGAAACTTTCCAAAATGGAAACTTTTATGCGTAAACTATGCTAAACCGGCTATGTGTAACTATGTGCTATGTGATAACATGCTCATCTAGGATAAATATGCATGTTAGAATAATCGGAGTATGATTTTATGCATAACCTGCCAAGTATGGAAACTTTCCTAAAATAGGAACTTACCATAAATAGTAAGTTCCTCATAGGAATGATTTTGGTATCCGTACACTTCACACGACACTAAAACCGCACGACACACAAACACTTGATCCAAACCGTCACCAACGGGTCGTTAGGACAAACACGATCGACACGGTCAAACACGGTCAACTCGACCTACATAACCACTTAGTGTTGTTGAACACTAACACGGTCCGGTGAGACCCACACTTGTGAACACAAACTCATAGTACCTATGTGATATAGGTGACTACTAGCCGGCAAGCTACACTTACTCTTTTGAGCTAACGCATAACATAAACTCAGGTGAGTTTACGGCCCCACTTTTACTCTTTAATTGCTTTTACTCAACTTTGGGGTGAGAATACTATGCAACTGTTTTAGATGTATGACTGGTATGTTGTAAAACTATTTTCGAGTGTACCCTTTATCGCATAAAGCCCTCACTTATCCTTACCGTCAGTTGTATGACAAACGAGTCGTTATTACGTAGTACCACTGGGTTTGACTAGCCCCACTCGGCAACAACGTTGACTGGATGTCATAACGAGTGTAATATCGATGTTGATGTCGGGTTCAGCGATGACCCGCGGAGGCAAACGGAAACAGTCGAGTTTCGGTAAGATGACATGACACACTCACGGATCGTAGTATCCACAACTAAACTTAACATACCCAGTATATGTCTGTTTACTTTTCAGTCTGTCTAAACCTGTGAACTCACCAACTTTATAGTTGACACTTTTTCGCATGTATTCTCAGGTAATTAACGGAGCTTACGCTAGGATACACACAAGGACGCATTAAGGAGTCTGATCAGCATGTAGACTCGTGTCCTAGGCGTTGTGTGCATTTGATATGTTTTAAAAACAATTTAAACATTTGTAGTGTCTGTTGCAAACAATTACTTTCCGCTGCAAACACATGTATTTCTGATGTCCAATATTTTCCGCTGCTTATTGAATGGAACTTGTATTGCTTTATAAACTGTGTGAATGTGTAACTCATATAGAGTCGTTATATATGACCAAGAGCTATGATCCTGGCCACGTCACACCCACGTGGACTGACACCACGAGTGGGAATTTGGGGGTGTGACAATTATGTATATATATATGATTGTGAACAAATAATTCACCACTACAAAATAAGCCTAATGCAACTTTTTTTTGATACAAAAGGTTGCAAATAGGTTGCATTAGGTGAAGTTGCATTAGCCTAATGCAACCTTTTTCTTACATAATGCAACTTTTTTTAAAAAGTTGCATTTAAAAAAGTTGCATTATGAAAAAGAAAGTTGCATTATGTAACAAAAAAGTTGCATTAAATCTAATGCAACTTCAGCTAGTGCAGCCTTTTTTTGACTATAAAGGTTGTATTAGGATGATTTTTGTAGTAGTGATCACACATTTATTGCAATAACCTATATAACTTTATCAAGATGAAGCCAAACCTTGTAGAGAAACCCATAAACCCTATGTGAGCTATTGATTTGGAATCTTAAAAATAACTATGTGGTCCAAATTTGTGTGGTTCATAAAAAATTGGGTTTTGAATAAACAAATGATTTTTAATGTGGGTTAATTTGGATCACATATTTATTTTCAAAGTTATAAATTAATGGCTCAAATAGGATTTAAAAATTTTCTTTTTAATATTAGGTTTTTATAGGATTCAATTATATATATAAATAAATTAAATTTACTATTCAATATAATATTAATATATTTACTATTCCTTTTTAATAGATTTTAATATATATAATAATAATAATTTTTACTATTATTAGGTAACATTCTCATTCTAGTGGAGAAATTATAATAACAAATATTAGCATTCAAGGGAGGTAATTTTATATTATATTATTTCATATAAAGAGATCATAATGAATCATACATTCATACCCCTTTTTTTTTCTCTTTCATCATCCACTAAGAGCACGTGTGACCACACATCATGGAATATTCAGTGTGACCGAAAGTAGGATAAAAAAAAATCATAACGTCATTTTATTTTATAACAATTCAGTGAAGACTATTCAGATTTCGGAGTGTCAAGTTTGTGACCATATTATTTAAAGAGTAAATTACATAAAAGGTCCTTTATCTATATATTAACTTTTAAATTTCATCATTAATCTTTAATAATTATTTCAAACATCATTTATTTTATTGTTTTGTAAAAAGTAAGTCATTTCTCACTAACCAAAGTTAACTTCTTTGTTAATTTTTTCAAAATGACACTTTTACTCTTATGAATAAAGGATGAAAAATGAAACTATATATTAAGTTAAAGGATGTTTTTTTTTTTAATTTTACAAGTTTTAAATTCTTGTTATTTTCATTTTTCCATTTATTTTTTCTTTTAGATTTATTCTATTTAATAAATTCTTTAAATTAGTAATTCATTTATTTATTTTATAATTAAAATTTTATTTTTATGTTTTTGTTTATAATTTTATTTGCTTGTTTAGTTTATTTATTATTGTTTCCTATTTATCATTACATATTTCACAAAATAATTTTAATCAACTTATTATAATAATATTTTCTAATGATTTATTATCTTTTTAGTATTAAAAAATATAAAAGTGTTTTGTCTCATTTCGGTTGTTAACTAGTTGATTAAAGATTAGATGTGTTCACGGTCCGGTATTTACATTTTTTAAGGTGAAAACAAAACCAAACCGTTAATAACGTTTTTTGAATAATTAAAACCAAAATCGTACCGTTAAAATAAAAACTAAACCAAATTGTTATCAACGATTTGGTTCCAGTTTTGTTTTTTGGTTTGAGCTTGACCTTTTTAGCCCGTTAAAAATAAAAACAAAATCAAGCCTTTTTATTTTTATTAACGGTTTGGTTTTTTATTTTAATGGTTCAATTTAGATTTAAATATATGAAAAACATTATTAAGGGTTTGGTTTATGACTTTATGGTTTCACATAAAAACGTAAAGACCGGAACGTGAACACCCCTAATCTTTAGTCAATTAGTTAACCAAAATTATACAAAATAATTTTACACTTTTTATAACTTATAGATAATAAATCACAGGCAAAAGATTTTATAATAAATTGATAAATTAATTTGTGAGAAGTATAATGATAAATCAAAAATAAACAATAAATAAAATCAAAAATCAAAAAAATATTTATAAACAAAAACATAAAAATAAAATTTTAATTATAATATAAATAAACTGATAAAATAATTGCTAATTTATAAAATATAATATTAAATAAAAAATATAAGAGAAAAAAGAAAAGAAAAAAATAAAAGAAAATTACAAAAATTAAAAATTTGGTAAATTACAAAAAAGTCCTTTAACTATATATATAATTTCATATTTCATCCTTTAGTTATAAGGGCAAAATTGTCATTTTTAAAAAAATTAATAGAAAACTTAACTTTGGTTAGTGGTAAAGGACTTAATTGTTACAAAACGCTAAGATAAAGGATGATTTACGTAATTATTAAAGTTTAAGGATGAAATTTGAAATTTTATATATAAGTAAAGGACCTTTTGTGTAATTTACTCTTATTTAAAACATTGGAATTATTACGGTTATAGAATTAGATAGAATTTTATAAATAAAAAAAGTTTTCATATAGTATTACTTTCAATTCAAAACTAAGAAAATTAATCAAGTGAAACTTATTCACTTAAAAAGAAAATCCAGATCCACTAACTATACATATCAAATATTAAATTCAGAATTGTAATGTTTTAATATATATATATATATATATATATTAATAAAGAAATGTAGACTTTGCTTGCATGTAACCATGTCGGTAAAGCCTTCAAACTCATCACTGAAAAAGGAAGAAGAAAACAATGATTGTCAGAATGATAAAAAGACAATAACACTAAACACAATACTTTATGGGAGGGGTTATCTATCCACCCAAAAACATATTTTAACACCCCGCCGCTATTTATACGCCTCGTAGTGGTCACTACAAAGCGTATTAGTTGACAAACTTAAACGACACAGACATTCTGGTGTCAGATAAATGCCTATACGCCACGTAGTGATCACTACGTGACGTATAAGGTTAAAAAAATCTAATTTGATTGTTTTAGTATGTGTAAACAAGTTTTTTGGGAATAGAATAATATGATGATAGCGTTGTAGTTATCAAACCGAAGTATTGATAACCATTTTGTGTAATAAGGATATTAGATTTAATTAATCAGTTCCTTGTATTATTCTATTTTCTGCGCGTTAACTGTTGTTACACTTTTAAATTATTAAAAGTGTTAGTTAACTGTATGTAATGTATTCTCAAATGCAATGTATAGAGCCCAAAAGGAGCCCATTGTGATCCTCACGTAATCAGATTACAATGCACCCGATTCACCTCTATTCCGCCGTGTGATCCCAAAGCCTCTTTTGGATATCTTTATCGTCTTCCAACCTAATGAATCTTAATGCACGATTCCGGACTTCATCCATATTCCTGTAAGGATTCATTACCAAGTCATTATAAAATGGTGAGTTGCTTCGCAATCCAATTTTAAATGCTTGAACAACTGTAGTGATATCAAGATTAGGGATATCCTAGGATTCTCTGTCAAACTTGTTGACATAACTCCTTAGAGATTCGTTAGTTCCTTGAGTTATCTTGTATAAGTCACTAGTCAGCTTTTCAAATGTCCTACTGTAAGAAAACTTATTATTGAACAAGTTAATTAAATGAGCAAATAATGTAATTGAATAAGGAGTAAGATTGGGTAGCCATTTTAGGGCTGCCCTTGTTAGTGTGGATTCAAATCATTTGCATAAACAAGCTTCTTTTAGATGCGGAGGTATGGGGTTAGTCTCCATTCTCTCCCTATACTGCGCCACATGTTCTTCTGGATCCGTGGTCCCATCGTATAACTTCCTGGTAGGAGTTAGGAATCTTTTTGGGATCACAATATCATATATTAGTGGAGCAAATCTAGATATTCTCTGAGTAATCGTAGGAACTTCCGGGATAGGTTTCACCACCCCTGGAACGTTTGATATCATATCCCGGACTTTCTGTATTTCTTTAGCCACTTGGGGAGTTATTCATGTTTCCTGTGAAGAACAAAGGTTAGTAGTATCAATGGAGGAGTAATTATAAGTGTTACCAGTAATGGGGGTTGGACATGAAACTCCCCTAATATGGATATTATCCTGAGATATCTGCAGATCTTGGGATCTTGATGAAATTCTGAGACTGGTTTGCATGGAAATAAAGTCTCCTGAATGATTCCCAGACATCCCTGATGTCCCGAAATCAAGGATCCGAGACTAGTTTATTATCAACAAACCGATGAAAATACAAGTATTTGAGCTTGGATGATCGAGACTAAGAGCTATAGTTGCTTGAATATGTGTGTGTTTGAGAGAAAATACGAGAAAAAATGATGAAAAAACCGTCCCTAATCAATCACCAACACTTTCCTTATATACAATATTTTGTAGCAGCTAAATATATTATCTATTATATTTAATAAATCAAAATAATTAGAGGACGCTTGTCACAAATTTAAAGCATCTTTACACTAATTTTCCCGCTTCTCTTCCTCATAAATACACTACTTTAATAAATACTAACTATATAATTATATATATATATATATATATATATATATATATATATGCTTTATACCTTTTCTAATTAAAAAAAGTTCTTGATATTTAAAAAAGTATATTTTACATAATAGAATTAAAAACTAATTATATTATATATATAACTTTTATTACTAAAACGGATTTCTTAATATAATAAAAAATATTTTAATATTAAAAATCACACTTTTAAAAAATCAAATTATTAGAAAATATGAAAATTTTCCAATAATTTATAAATCAAAAAATCTTTTTTATAATTTACAAGTCATTATTATTAGCTATCAATTTTTTTTCTTTATTAACTTGTGTAATAATATATAACATCCAATAACTTTCTAAAAAAATGACATTTTTAAAATCAACTTTTTTTTAAAATGAAATGTTTAAAAACCAAATTTTGAAATAGGAATTTTTTAAATACAATATTATTATTTTATTTTCTATGTAATGTTGATCATATTCTAAATCAAAAAATCATTTACAATTTTTAAATTTATATTATTGAATGCTTATTAATTTTTATTCAACCCGTGTAATACACGGGATACTAACCTAGTTAACTATATATCCGAATATCCCGGCGAGAATCTCGGAATTATGACCATATCTTCAATTGTGGCAGCTATTATGTCCATTTAAACATGTTAACCGTCCATTTCAAGTAAATCCCGAGTTTTTCGGTCTAATCTAGTCAACATGACCGTTTGAGACTTGTTCTCGACTTGTAACAGTTATTTAGAATGTTTACCACGTTTTCTTTGACTTTATCCAGACTTTTAGGGTAAAACCTTGTCCATAATAAGTTACCTGTGACACCAAATCAAGCTATACAAAGAAGAGATCGATTAGTGACGTTAGTATTCAGGATTTTTGAGGATAGTTAAGAATGTCAAATTCCGAATTATCATCGGCTATACCGAATCTCAGATCATAAAAATTGACACACCACAATTCCTATACACTATAATAGGGTCACTCATGATCTACTCGATCTATTTACTACTACATTTGGACAAACCTCATCAGGACGATGTCAAACTTGAGCGTAAACAAACCTAAGCTCGAGCTCGAGCCTTGAAATATGACTTCTTTATTTATCAAATTCAACCTTAACATTTTGAACTTGAGCCGGCTCGCAAGACTAATTAACGAGTTTTATTTATATGATTTTTTTAATTATATGAGTGTATATCTATGTAACTTATTGTTTGGAATTATAAAATTATGTTAAATAAAATTATATATATTGTGGATACATTGGGTGTGAACGAGGAAATATATAGTCAAGCATGCTTAAGTAAGAGCAAAATCTATTGGTTAATGACCAACAAATCTATCTCATTTTTTTCTGTCTATATTATGTTAAGAGATACCAGGCTAACGAATATCCACCCAAAAATATCACCAATCGTTTCACCTGCATTGGTAGTAGATAAGAATAAAAATTCATAATTAAGTGTACTTGGATGGAAACATTAAGAATTAAAATTTTAATTTATGCAACAAAACAAAACAAAATCATGAGCTCCTAATAGATAAAACAGATGTAGTTAGTGTTACGAGCGATCGTGTGTTACAGTTTAATTCATATTTTGGTAATTCTTGCAAAATTAGATGTTCTTGATTCTCTTTTCAATTCATATATATCCGTAAGTTTCCCCAATGTTGATATTGTTTAAATTTTTAAATGCTTAAAACCCATATCCAAACCTATTCATAATTTTATAAAACTGCAATTAGTATGTGGTATAGACGCACTCTAATAATTGTTGTGAGACCCTCCAATTGACATTCGTATATCTACATATTGTTGTATTTATCATGATGAATTGTATATTCATATATGCGTGCACAGTTAATATTGACATAATGTGTGACAAATACATCTGTATTCATAGATCTAGACACATTGTATGATATTTTAGACAATAATGTTGACGCAACATATAATAATATTTATATATGCACAAATTTGAATATACCAGTGCAGGTGAATATGCATATTCAAAATACAACAAATTAATAAGAAACAATTGGAAAATGCTCATATGATTCACGACAAATATCATGTGCAAATTTGTTCTATATATAAATTGAATTTGGAAACGTTATTATCATAATTAAATCCATTTTATTAACATTTCTAATTTCTTTATTAGACTACGCCTAAGTGATTTGTATAAAGTAATTAATAAAAGTACTTGATTTATACAAGGATAATGGTTTTACTAAGATATAAATACATACAGTTATTTGAAAACATGTGAATACCAAATAATGGTTTTAATTAAAAACATGAGAATAACACTTTTTTTTTTAAAAAAAAAATCTCCTACTTGTATTAAAATGTAAAAATTTCAATTTGCAACGTTAAGACATTGCAATAAGGTTTTCAATAATTTTGACCAATTAAAGGCTATAGCATCGACACATGTCCATGTAGTGGGAACAATAAAAAGCGACGTCACCATTGAGAACTTGGACGAAACTTATCGTCAACATAGGCTATCTTTTAGATCATTTTCCCTTCTTATTTTCCTTGTTAATAAATGAAATATATTAAGTTTTATTATTTCACATGAGGTCTGTGACGATGACAAGTCGTTAATATGGCTTTGTATTAGTTTTTTTATGTTATTGAATAATTCGTTAAATGCAATGACATTTGTGTGATTTGACTCTACAATGATTTTAGTTATTTGACTATGGGTGCTATTAGAGACACATCAGGCCCGTTCCCTAAACACCATCTATACGGGCCGTATAGACCGTATTATGAAACCCGACATTCTCTGACACATCACATCACATCTCTGACATGTTCGCTAAACGCCAACCATACGACCCGTATAGGCCTATACGGCCCGTATGGAAATTTAATTTTGAAATGCGTGCCAATAATTTGGGATCTCAACTTGCGTATAAATTATTTGACGTGATGTTTGGATAAATACTCGATTTGCGTGCGAATACCTATTATATAATGAACGTTGAAGTTTAAGTTTTATTCATTCAATCTATTACTCGTTAAATATTACTTGTCTGTATTCCTTCGAAATCGTACTAAAGGTTTAAAAATGTCGATGGGAAACAACAGATTCGGAGATGAATACATGTGTGTTTATGAAACTGATAAGGTAATAAGATTATTTGTTTTACAGTTGTTAGTTTATAAAATCTTAAACATTTGTTGTTTTCAGGTATTTGTTGGTCCTGATGAACTGGTTGAATGGGCCATTGCCAGAGGGCTTGAAAACGGTTATGTGTTAGTTCGATGTCGAAGCAAAACTAATGCATCCGGAGCCGTTATTAAGGTGTGGCTTACATGCGATCGTGGTGGCGTGTACAAAGGAGAACCAAAACTTAGACGTACTGGTTCAAAGAAAACCGGTTGTGAATTTGAGTTAATTGGAAAATACGAGAGGAGTTGCGGTGGTTGGAAGTTGCGTGTGGTTAACAATGAACACAACCACCAAGTGTGACATTTGTATACGAGAATTACGTCATCAATGATGTAAGCACATTTGATCGTTCTAGAAATCCGTGCTAAATTGGTAAGTGAAATTACTACAGGTTGATAGTACACGAAAAATGATGAACGTGGGCGAAAACCGTGCACAAAACGGAGTCCTGGATTGCCCGGAATCGAAAAACGAAGAAAAATTTCTAAGTGTTGATCGAATGAACTCGTTGCGGTACGCGGAAGTGGGCTCGAGAGTCCTCCGCGGTACGCAATGCATGAAAAATATCTGAAATTTTCGAAAAGCTTAGCGGTATACGAAGCCCTTTTTGGCACCTCGTCGCGGTACGCGACGGGTGTGGCGGTGCAACAATCTGATCTACTTCATCAGATTTCATGCAAGATTAAATTTTATTCTTCTTCTCGCTTCTGCTTCATTTCCAGGCGAAGAACCAGCTGCTTCCACCATCAAAACACAATTTCCAAGCCTTCTGAACGCAAGGATCGCAGCAGGAATCATTTCTACAAGTTCTGATCGTCGTTTTAACCGCAGATATCTGTCAGATTAGGTAATGATCCGTTTAAACCTTCTAGTTTGATTTTGATTGATTAGATCTTGATTTTGAACGTAATGACATAGTTAGGATTGTTGATTATTGCCTAGATGATGGCTAGGATTGATTATAAACAAAGAACATGAAGTTTTAACGGTTAAATCTTTGTTTTGATCCGTTGTAATGCCCGGTTTGCATGAAACCATATCCATGATTATAATGGTATAATCCATTTGATTATAACAATGTAGGTGATTAGTTGGATTAATCCTTGAAATGCAAGGTTAAATCCAAGTGTTTCAAACTAATCACAATCATTAACATACTCATTGGAACAATTATCTGACGATTATGATAATAGTCAAATTAGTGTTAAACATGGTTATTACACCTACCCTAATGCTACATTGTGATATTTCATGATATTTGGGTAATCAATAACAAGGATTAATCATTTCTAAGCCATTAAACCATTTAGAAACTGTTTTAGCATTATAATCAACAACATTAACTATTTGGTTAATCCAAAATTATTCTGATTAATCAAAAGTGTCATCAACCTGGTATTAGGAATCTAATGCAATGTAGGTTCCTACATTATCATACATTGTATGATATAATATTAAAGTAACCAATTAAACATTTAATATCAATTAGATGACTTACAAAGCAATGTCTTTGACATTGAACGTTCAGAAAGATCTAATCAGTAAACTAGAACATAAATAACTCATTAAATATAACTAAATGCAGAATCATCTCTTTGTTATCAGCTTCGAGATATTTTGCTACATTGTATATCATCAGGTGACTTTCGTACAACCCCTATTCTTTTTAATGTTTTATAAACATCGGGGTATAACTGCTGAACTTTTCTTGATCATATGATATGTGTCACTGTTATCTTTGTGATTTCATGTGATTGTTTAGAACTTTTGGATTTCATGGGATTTTGCCTGTAGAACTGAACTCTATCATGGAACTAAAAGTCCTCATTCTTAAACTGTATCTAGTGAACCCATGTGTGGCCGAACAGAAAACATTGATAGTACTATTGGTTGACACCCCATTCGCTGGGAGGATTGCATCTCCCCTTGTGTGAATGTTTGTTATCTGTTTCCAGAACTTCTTAATGGTATGATAGACATTAAGACAATGAGGCATTAAGATATGTACCGACGGGTAATATCTTGAGAACAGAACATATCGTCCGAAAGGAAGTAGATACGGGTCCCATGGTTATCTTGAACTGTGAATTTTGTTGAACTTAACTGTCATATCATATGATTTAACTGAACTTTGCGAACTCACCAGCTTTGTGCTGACGTTTCAAACTCAAACCTTTTTGCAGGTAGACAGTGACACTCGGTGACGCAGCACTTCAAACACTAGTATTTAAATAAATTAGTTTGTAATTAAATAGACTTAGTTGTAAACTGTAATGTGAATTTTAATGACGAACCTTCTAATATATTTACTTTAAGTTAATCTGTGTGCTTGTGATATCGGATCAAGTAAGTCACCCCTCATCTCTGAGACATCACCACTATGCTTCCGCAACCAGTTCAGTGACATCATGCACGAGGTGACGAGAGGTGGGGGTGTGACACCAAGGGGCTGAACAAACACGTTTAGTTGAGCAACTGTCAAATCAAAACATGTTGCCCCGTGACATAGTTGCAGCTGTTAAAGACCAAAACCCCGATAATGTTTCCAACCTCAGATCTATTTACAATGCACGACGAAAGTTACGTGCTGGACAAAACACGGGGGAAAATCCAATGCAGGTCCTTTTTAACACCCTGCAAAATATTAATTTTATTTACCGAACTCTAGACAATACGTCGATGGATGTCGTGGAACAGTTTTTTTTTATCCACCAGACATCCTATAATATTTGGCGGGCATTTCCTCATATCTTGTTAATTGACACAACTTACAAAACGAACAAATACAACATGCCATTTGTTCAAATAGTTGGTGTCACGTCAACACAAGACGTTTATCATTGCACATGCGTTTATAAGTAAGGAACGTGAAGAGAATTTCGTTTGAGTGTTACAAAACCTAAAAGATACGCTTCAACAATGTATGGAGCCACGCGTTATTGTAACTAATAAAGAACTGTCTCTTATAAACGCATGTCACATAATATTTCCAGTGCTACCTAATTACTTTGCAGGTGGCACATATTTGAAAACATATCCAAACACTGCAGGCCAAGTTTTTCGTTATCAGATTGGCAAAAGTTTGGATATATGTGGTCGGTTGTGATAGACTCTGCAACTCCTGATATTTATGAGTATAACTATAGCCGACTTCATGAATGGCTATGGACATCTTAGTTATTTTTGTTGTATTTTCTTTTTTCTTTTTTGTATTTTGATGTATTGACACTATCTATTATTCGGATGTATGTATTGTTATTTTGTATGTATGTTGTGTATGGTATGATTGTTTGTTTTATCTTTTATTATATAATTAAAAAATGTGCGTATGAGCGTATCTGTGAAATGAAAAATAGATA
The DNA here is from genome assembly GCA_009363875.1 of Mikania micrantha. NCBI lineage: Eukaryota > Viridiplantae > Streptophyta > Magnoliopsida > Asterales > Asteraceae > Mikania > Mikania micrantha. Next base: position 64,162,701 of record CM018684.1, read on the forward strand.
GTTGACAATTTTTCTTAAAACCGTTTAAATTTATTTACGTTCAGATAACTATTATTTTAAAATAAACGTTTAAACACGATTACGTTAAAATAATTTTCAAACAAAACATTTAAACGATATCACATGTATATCTCTTTGATAAAAGCGACTATATATACCGGTTATAACAATAAAATTACGGAAATCATAACTACCTATGTTAAAAAAATTGTTATTTAAATTTAAACGTTTAAAATATTTGTCAAACAAAACAACTAGACAATATAATTAAATAATTACGTTAAAATACTTATTATTTTACAACAAAACGATTAAAAATGGTTACGCTTTTCTTTCGAACAATTAGATGATATTATAAATTAATTAAACACGTACGTGTTGCGTTTACGAATACCGATTTTCAAAACAAAGTACGATTAGACGATATTATAAATAGATATTACTTTATAACTTAAAGATAAAACAATTAGACGATATGATATAAGTAAATTAATGTTAAACACGTACATACCGGATTTCAAACAAAGTACGATTTTATGACATAATTACGTTACGGCCCGTTATTATTTTAAAACTTACCGATTAAACATGATTACGTTAAAAGCTATCTTTTAACCATGCATTTAAAACAATTAGACAATTACAATGTTACAAATAAGTTAAACATGTGCGTATATCGGGCGGAAAAAAAAGTTGTAAATTTTCAACTTTCCATACGAATACTACTCGATTGTGGTTTTCAGCCGCCTGCCATATGACTGACATATTCTGACACACTCTAACATTTATACGGCCCGTATAGGGCTATACGGCTCATATAGAACCACCTGGTGTTAACTGATCTGCATGTGGTGTCCAAATAACCGGACCCTTTGACTATATAATTAGAATAATAAAATGCTTAATACATTAAGTTTGATCTATCATGTGTATAAAGTAAATTCACGTCATTTTAATCAATTTAAACTAAAAATTCGATATATTATATGTTTTAAAGTAACTTTAGGTTCTCTGATCCATGTCAAGATCTTAACCATTTTAATATACAAAAAGAGAGATTTTATGACTTAGTATTGTTAGTAATGAATACTATTTAGTTAGGTTTACACAAATTTGAGAATTGTTAACGTTTATTATTTATAGTTAAGCATGTTCGTTGTATATTTTGCAATCATTTTGCCTAATTTTTGATTGCCTAATCTGCGGTTCACGCATATAATGTACACGTGTGGTTCCTTAAGGGCAAAAACAAAATTGCACTAATTTTAACATTATTTTACTTATTTTGTGAAAATAACGTTAAAAGCATCGGGATGAGTAACTTTAAACGATAACTTTGAGGCAAAAACTCTTTCGAGGCAGACTTTCTATCCTAACTCGGATAAGGGTAGGTTTTATCTATCATTCTCCCAGACCCTATCGAACAATATGAATATACTGGATAATTTTATTTGTTTGTGCCTAAATTTTGAAATGTTGTAAAATTTTAGAAATGATACTCGATAATAAATTGAGGGTAAGGGAGAAGGATGTGTACGGTCCAATAGCGGTCACAACCTTTGGGGATTTACGTACCTTATATGCACTTTTCTATTATTTTGTTTTTAAGTTAAAAAGTTATTTTAGACTTTTACTCGATACAATCAAATGTTCCAATCCAACTAAACAAAAATTGGACCCGAGTCCTGTTGGGAGTGCTTAAGTTCCGTTTTGGGTTTAAACTAAACAAAAAGCTAAAATTTGATTTTTTTGGTATTTGAAAATCGTTGGGTTGTTTTCATGATGGGTTTTTATATTTAGATTCAAAGTTTTTGAGCCTAAATTAAAATGAATCAAAATATGATTAATCTACTAATACACATTTAGGACTAAACTTCGTGATTTATAACTTTCTAATCTTATCTTATGTTATCTTACTATACTAATAAGGAAACATATATTTTCTCACTTGTCACTTTCATATATTACTATTGTCATATATTACTTTTTTTTATCAATACACTTAATTCTCTATGATATTAAATTATTATATTATTTTTCTTATTAAATAATTATAATACTAATAACTAATAATATTATTTATCCTTTTATTGAAAAATATATATATTTAAATTTTTATATAAACTATGAATTTTTTAATGTTATTTCTTTAATACAATATATTTTATTTTTAAAAATCAAAGTTATATAATTTAATTTGTTTTAAAATTTAATCGCAATTTATTTTTTTGTGAACATCCTAGTATAATTTTTTTTTTTTTGAAAACGGAGTGATTTTCAAGAAAAAGATTTGAAAAAAAAAACTTTTTTAAAACAAAAACTTTTTAAAAAATTATCAGTTTATCTGTTTGACATGTGCCGCATTACTATTAGTTTGTTAGATTTTTTGAGATAAATTAATTTTTAATACTTTAAAAACAATGATAAATCATATTTAATAAATGTATCAAATATCAATAAAACTTAATTTGAGTTGAGCTGTTAGTGTGTGTGAATATTTAAGTTAGGTTGACTTGTTTAGGTGAAAGAGAGATAAATTATTTTTTTTAATAAAATGTTTGATTGGGTTGGGTAAGATGTAGATAGTCTAAAGCAATGTTTTCATAACCGGACCGGACGTCGAACCGGTCTCCTTACCGGTCAGAGGTCGGACCGGTCGAACCGGATTTAAGAGTCGGATGATTTTATATACATTTTATAAATATATATATAAAAAAATTAAAAAAAATTAAAAAAAATTAAAAAAAAAATAAAAAACCGGTTTGAACACCGGCCCGACCACCGGTTTTCCGGTCCGACCACCGGCCACCGGTTCAACCGGCCGGTTATCACCAAAACAGGTTTGAACGTAGAACCGGACCGTTCCATGTGCCGAATCCCGGTCCGACCGGCCGGTCCGGTCCGGGTTTAACAACATTGGTCTAAAGCAACAAAAAGCACCCCTTACAACCACATACCATTTTTGTTAGTAAATAGAGCAAAGTATATAAGATATACAAAAAGATAACATACAATTTCTAAGTAACGAGATATAAATTGTGTTTTAGACCAGTTATATTAATAATTTAAAAGTCCATCTCTACTGTGTGTTTAACCAATGTTTTGAAAACCGGTCAAGTTAGGGGTTCTGGGGCGTTTTGGGTGAACCGGCCGGTCGCACCGGTGGTTGAGCCGGTTTTTTTTAATAATTTTTTTTTACCTTTTTTATTATTTTTTATTATATATATATATATATATATAATGTTTATAAAATCATTCGGTTCTTAAATCTGGTCCGACCGGCCGGTTGGACCTCTGAACAGTAAGGAGACCGGTTCGACTTTTAATTTGTATATATATGATTATAATGTTACAACTTTTCAGCTAACATGCATGCAAGTCATGTCCTAAAATAATCACACACCATGTTATAAAAAAATGAATAAAAAAAATTGAGAGATTATTAAAAAAGGCAAGTTATCCCGTCTATAGAAAGAGAGAGACGTGTGACGGAATGTAATGATAATTATACATTAAAAAAACAAAAAAAAAAAAAAACAATTTATAGTCATGTATAAAACACCTTTAAAGGAAACCAAAAGGAACCCTATGTTTTCCTTACGTTAACGTCTCAACCATTTCCATTTTTCTCTCACACACTTCCAGACACAACACACATACTTCTAGACACAATATATACATATACATACACACATATATACACACACACACTGTATATATGTATGTATGTGTGTGCACTATGTGAATGATCCAGAAAATTGCATGAATCTCATGAACACCTTCACAGGATCAATCGTGTTGGGATTCTATTGCTGGGATTGGGAATTCTTAACCGCTCTTCTTCTTTTCTCCAATTAATTTCTTTCATATATAAATATATATTCTTCTCATCGTTCTTCAAGTTATGGTGGCGGTGAAAGACGGTGGTGGTGGTGGTGGTGGCGGTGGTGGCGGTGGTGAGTTGGTGGTGATGACAGCAAAGTCATCGCCGTCGCCGTTCCTCCTGAAAACGTACATGCTGGTTGATGATCCGGCGACTGATGACGTGGTGTCTTGGAACTCCGGCGGGACTGGTTTTGTTGTGTGGCAGCCGGCGGAGTTCGCCAGAGACTTGTTGCCGACGTTGTTCAAACATAGCAACTTCTCAAGCTTTGTTCGACAACTCAATACTTACGTATGTTAATTTCATATCTCCATCTTTCACATCTTTGTTTGAATTTTTAGATTTATGATAATATTTAGGATGGAATTTATTTAATAATTTGTAATTGATGAAATTAATTTGTTACTAATATTATTTAAGTTATGAATATATGATTAAAATAAACTATTAAATGAATAATATTGTCTTGTAATATATGTAATCACCTCACCTTAAAATGAAGTTTGATTAATTTGTTACCTTAAAAATATCGCAAATCTTAAATAAAAACTATTTTAGCTAAAATTAGCTTATAATTTTCATCTTATTATAATATTTAGTTAACAAATTGGATTTAAAAAATCAATTCATGTTTCATTTCTTAATAATAATTCATATTGTTAGTTTAATCAAAGATAACTAGCTACAACACTCATTTCTGTTTGCAATGGCAATCATGTAGTATAATTATTAAAATTTTGCACTTGATTTACACGTTTTTTTCTATCAGATTCTACATGTATGTTTACTCATTTTGTTTATTGTTAGCATTATGACGAAAATCAAGTATATGTTTTTAAAAATTATATTTTTAAGATTACTTTTGATAACGAAAATAAAAGTTGATCAATACTATCAATTGTCAAATTGATAACAAGAAGTCGATCATGGTATACCGTAATAAAAGTATTAAAATCCAACTTGTTTGCTTTTTTTTTTTTTTAATATCAGTCCATAGATATTGTCAAAGGATGAGTTATACTTTTCAAACCTAAAAAATAGAATTTGTCTTTCGGCAAGGGTGGTAGTTGGATTGTAAAATCATAGTAGTTTAAGAACGTGGAATTTATATATATATTAAGTATTTTTAATCACCATATATAATTGTTTTGAACATGAAATATAAATGAATATATAGTTTTTCTACTCATACAAAATATAATTGGATAAAGATGAATATTCTTTAGTATTTTTATATATCCTTATCGACGATTTTCTTTCGTATGGATATTTGTTGTTTAATTATTAATTTATTATATTTATATTCCAAATACTAAACGCATAAAAGTCAATAGATCGATATCGGAGAAAGTCAATAATTCTATTCTTTCAGTTAGTCTCTCAATCTAATAGAACAAGCAAAATTATTTACTTGTACAACTGTGAAATAATCTCATAATAATAAAAAAAAAGAGCAATTTCATATACCCTTATAAACTTTTATAATTACATATTTCCTCAAAAGCATGCTATAAGAATATTGTGTATCTGCTTATATGAGCTTTTCAAGTTTAGATGAGTATATATTTAATTCTTTCAATAGTTTTTTCCAAAAACTTTTTGCATTGTAGGGTTTTCGTAAAGTTACGACAAGCCGATGGGAATTTTGCAACGAAAGGTTTCACAAAGATCGTAAAGAAGTGTTGTATCAAATTCGAAGAAGGAAAACCTTGGCCAACAAGCAAACCCCGCCAATCATCCAGCCCCCTAAAGAATGTGATGAACGATCTTCATCCACTAATTCTTTATCCTCAGGATACAATATCCTCGTGGACGAAAATCTTAAGTTGAAGAAGGAAAATAAAATCTTGTGTTATGAGCTTTGGGGAATGAAAAAGAAGTGCCAAAAGCTCATTGATTTGGTTGATATGTACACTAGTAGTAGCTCAAATACACAAGAAGAGGATGATCAAAGGCCAAAATTGTTTGGAGTGAGGTTGGAGGTGCATAGTGATAAAGAGAGAAAGAGGAAGAGGATTGAAGAGGTGAGAGAGAGTGCAAGAAGAATGTTACTTTCAGTCAATACAAACAAGTAGTTAGATAGCTTTCTAGACATAAATCACTTTGATCAAAAGAACACTTTGAAAGAAATGTTTCAAAGTGTCTTGATGCTACATATGTAGTTTCAAATCGACAAATTTGTAAGCATATATAAAAACCTTTATGTTACATTAATAGAATTAACTAATATCTTTCGTAAACAGTTAAATTATGTGATAAAAATATACTCTAAAGAGTAATGCATATGTAAATAGTTTTGGTGAAAGACAACGAATATATCTAATAAATAAAGGTAAGAAATTGAAACAAACAAAAGCTATAAAATAGTGAGAATACGTCTAAGAGCAAAGGTTCGGGGAAAAGTTCACTTGTAGTTTGTGATTCAATGGGTAATTCAATCATTCACATATAGTTTGTGATGCTTCTATTTGAATCGATCAAGTAATGATGATCTCTTTCACATATATCAAAATAATTTGTGTGTATGCAAATAGATGTACTTTTCAATAAAATTCATCTGAAAAACGATGTGTTAGAAAAAAACCAAATAATTCTTTTGCATAAGGCTATCAACAGCGGTCATCCCACTGAAAATCTTTCCCCACTAAAATTTTCTGACACGTCATCACCCTACTGAAAACCTTAAACACCCACAATGGTCACCCCACTGAAAACTCATCCCCACTATTCCACATCATAAAATATTTTTAATTATAATTTTGTTTATATATATATATATATATATATATATATCTTGGTTTTTGCTTTTTTTGAACGGTTACAATTTTGAAGAAGAGAGAGAGGCGGATGGTGGAGAGAGAGAGATCAAGAGAGAGAAACACCACCACCACCTTGCCGGTTCGTTTCCGACGAACCACGGCGGCGCCATCCACCTATCTCTACACCATCTTTCTCCTCTCGTCGCGAGGATTCCATCGGTGGTGTCTGTTTCGCCATCCAATGCCAACAACTCTGGCAAGATTCCGGTCTTCTTATCCGGCGATCCGCTTCCGATCTTCTTCTCCGGCGAACGAGAAGTATCTTCAACATGTGGGGCCCTAAAAATATGTTTCACCAATGAAATGAGAGGAGTGGGAGCGGGGAGCGAGAGCCGTGTAACCTGAAATCTCGTCGCCGTAGGGGTGGTGTAGCGGTGTTCCCACCGGGAGTCGCTGGCCACGTCGTCCCCGCGGATTCCGCGGCTCACCCACTAAACTTAGTCTAAGTGTTGGAAGATATACAGGGGAGGGTTCAAAAGAAAACCCCTTACTTTGGAGAAAATTAAGAAAACTCCTACTAAACAATCAATTTGAAAAAAAAAATTCATGATTTTTTATTATTAGCTTAGAAATGTTATAAACAAAAATTTTTTTTAATAAAAATATGTAGATTACGAAGTTACATATATGTAACCTATAAAGTTACATATATGTAACTCATATATGTAGTGTACAAGTTACATATGTGTAATCAATGAGTTACATATATTTTTTTAATTTTTTTCTTTTTGTTAACAAATAAAACCTTATAATAAAATAAAATGTAAAACGAAAAACTAAATTGATTAGTTTTCTAAGTTTTCTTCAAAATGAAGGTTTTCTATGGAACCCTCCCCTATGTATGTATGTGTGTGCGCGTGCGCGTGCGTGCATGAGTGTGTGTTTAAGAGTTTAAAAGTTAAGATTTTAAGATTATATTAGTTATAGATGTCCTTTATACAAGAAATCAAATAAAAACTTAAAAAACCATTAAATCAAATTCGGGCCACTAGCTTGTTTATTTTATTTCGTAGTACACCCAATTACCCAAACATCCAAGTCCAACCACAAATTAAAACAAGTACGTTGCCGAATTTGGTTTATTAGTTTTAGAACATAAAATGTTTTTATTTATGTGTGTGGAGGAATTGAAGGTAAAATTATAGATATAATAGGATATTTGTTATGGTTTTGAATGAGTCGTGTTTGTGGGTCACTGGTCAATTTAGATGGACATACAAATTAAGCATAAACATGGACACAACCAGAACCCGAAAATTAACGATATAAACATATTTAAAAATAATTAAATAGACATAAATGGCTTAAACGGGTATACTTGTAAACTTGTCTGGTATGACATGAATCTAACATGTTAAGGTAAACAGGTTCATGTGTTCAACCCAAAGCAAAACCAAACTCGTTTATAAGATTAATGTCATATTTTATATCGTGACAATAATTCACACTCATAGCTTTTAGTTTTTGTGTGAAAAATGCAATGGATAAAATTAACGTATTAACAATTTTATTTTTTTTAAAGGATAAAAGTGAATGACTCTTTTATGTTTGTCTTTTTATTAAATATTAGTTTCATCAGTTTTATAAAACTTGAATAATTTATATATACATATAAATTTTTCCAAAAACAAATTATGTCGAAATTTCAGGAATTTTAATCTCTTTTAATAAGTGTATATTTGTATAAAATACATTCTTTAATGCTTAGTGTGATCACAAGATGTTATACTGTTTATAATGTGTTGTTTTCTCGGTTTGTATTTTACTAGTATCTTTTTGTAATGTCTAAAAATAAAAAACATGCCATATGGCTAAAACTATACATGCCAATCTTGATCCATATCAAGATAAACGGACATAAATAGGTAAACAATTATTATATTTTGGGTTGAAATGAGTAACATTATAACATAGTATGGGTTGAGATAGGTAACACCTAAACACAAAGCGGGTCAAGATGGGCAATTTAAAAACTATGTGAATATAGTGGATTTCAATGGGTAAGAATAATCAATAATATATTTAATGAGAAAATCATTAAAAATTATTTAAATAAATTATTTGTTTATGTACAACTCATTTTAACTTGAGTGAAATTGATTTTATTTAAAACGACCAGTTTAAACCCAAACGGATTTTGCTTAAAACCCTTCTTGACCCGCATCCGTTCTGACCCATTACCCAACCCAACTCGCCCATTTTGCTAGGTATAGCTAAAACCCATATATCAAAACCGAGGCAAAAAATCGTAAATATACCTCGTCTAAAAATTTAAAAATCAATTCAAAAATTTCTAAATTGTTCAAATTATTTTACTATTTACTCGTAGTAATTGCATTTCAAATGTATGTACAGTATAATTGTATTTTTTTTAAAGACAATTTGGATCACTGACGGGTCATATACTCTTACGATCATATTCACACTTAAGAAGAGAAAACTCATCATACGTGAGAGATAACTTTTTAGCACAGCATAAAACCCATATTTTGTCTATATCAGGACTTGAACCCGTGACGTTTAGATACCATAGTTTTAAAAAAGTTCATGTATTGATGTCCACATGTCATCGGCCGCTTTCTTGCTTACTATGCTTCACACAATAAAAGTAAACTTCCTGTGTACACACTTGCGCATGCACTCCAGATTCCAGAAGCAAAAATAAACAAAATTAAATTAAATTCTTTACTAAACATGACATAACATTTAGGGGCTGTTTGTTTTCTTGAGAAGAGGTCTTCCCCACCTCTTATGTCTGCCCCGCGCAGACGCGGGCAGACATTGGGGGATGCAGACTGTTTGTTTTTCAGAAGATGTTTCATTAAAAAAACATCTTCCTGACCTCTTCTTGCCTCTTCTTGAGGCAGACATGGTCCAGCCTCTTCTTGCCTCTTCTTACCTCTTCCTCCTTTCTCTCCTTCCCGTTCGTCGTTCACCCCCGACGCCCGCCACTCCACCACCGCAGCCCTCCACCCCCGACGACGCTGTGGCCACTGGCCAGCTCAACCCTTCCCCCATCGTCGTTCGTCGATGTGCTCAACCCTTCCCGGTCTTCGTTCGTTCGACGTGCTCAACCCTAGGGTTTCTCCTCGCCGTCGTTCGATCGAACCCTAGGGTTTCTCCTCGCCGCCGTGAGGGTTTCTCCTCCCTTCCCGATCTTTCTCTTCTTCCCGATCGGAGATGTGCGAAACCCCAGACGACGAACCCTAGGTCTTCGATTTCGATTTCACTGGTCGACGGTGATGTGTTCGTTCGGAGATGAGCGCCGGTTGGTGGAGGATCGGAGGTGAGCGGCGGTAGGTGGAGGGGCTGAGGTCAGTTCGACGGTGAGGTTGGTGGTCGATCGGAGATGGTCAGTTCGACGGAGGTTGGGACGGTGGGGTTGGGAAAATGGGAAGAGGTTTTAATTTGATCAGAAAACAAACACCTCCAAAAGCTCTTCTTGAAGAGGTTTGGTCCACCTCTTCTGCAAAAGATGTCTGCAGACGTGGTCCACAGACCGCAGACGTTTTGCCTCTGAAAAAACAAACACCACCTTAATGTTTAGGTTACCACGTCAAATTTATGAAAAATTGAAATTACGGCATATTATGAAGGCATGCTAAATAAACACGCAAGTACTAAAATCAAGCATTCACATATTTTTCCATGAAAAAAAGAAATAAATCAAAATTATCAAATTTGTGAAAAAAATCAAGTCTCAAGATGATTGAATTCTAGTTTGAGAGTTAGCGTTATAGCTGGCAAAACGGGTACATGATAAAACACTTTAGACATGTTTAATGTATGCAGGGCTGGCCGGGGAGGGGCGAAGTGGACAGCGACTCTGGGCCTGGCTTATTAAGGGGCCTAAACTTTTTAGAAAAATGTATATGTTATATTATTTCTTTTTTATATATAAATTATTAACTTAGTTTTTTAAAAGGTCCTAATTTTTTGTTCTCCGTACCGGCTCTTCATGTACATGTGTGTCTTTGTGCAGGTGCGTTTTTATACAAAGTGGAATTAATGTGCAAAACTATAATCACACTGCTAGACACCCTGTAATGCTATAAACCTCTCTATTAGAATTATATATAGCGTTGTGTTAAATCAACCTATTAGTGCTATAAAATAATGTTAATACATTATAATCATGTCGTTATTTGGGATTTTTTTTATATTTTTGTATGAAATTTATATAGCACTATTATATTTAAATTAAATATAATTAAAAAGACACAATTTTCTTTTATATTTTTAAAATTAAATTTTTGTACAAAAATGTTATTTGTATTTAAGCTAATTAAAGAACTTAAAAAAGACAATAATATATGGTAAGATATTTTAATTTTATCCATCCAATCCTTTAACTTGTTAATTTGCGTCTAATGACGTTACACCCTTACAATCTCAACCATCGATTATTTTCATCAACGGTTTAGATTACTATCTACACTTTAAACAATAATTTTAATTTGTATACAATTGTTTGTGTTTATATACTACTATGTTACAAACATGTATTTACATGTGATTAAATCAATATAATATTAAAAAGTTAGTAATCAGCAGAAAAATAAAGGAAATAATTAAGAAAAAGAAATATTAAATAAGTAAAATGTTTATAAAGTAAATACTAATGAAGAAATGAAAAGGTAATAAGAAACAATTAGAAGGAAAATTTTCATCCATCTAATTATTTATTAGATTTAGCTTGAACTCACAGAAACTAATTAAACAGAGAAAATTTAGATAATTACAAGAATTTTGACCTCAAAAAACTGTGACAGATGACATAACAAATTACTCATTAATATTGCATACATTATTATCAAATATGACTGAAAATATATATAACTTATGGTGACTTTCAACCAATATCATTTCTCATTTTAGATTATTTTATTTAATTTTCAACTTTTTGACCCGTTAAATAAGATCTAATCTAAGTTGGTTTGTTCATAAAAAATGGATCAAAGTTGTCATATATATCGTCTACAAAATATAGATAAAATTATGCACAATTTTAATTAAATTATAGATATATACTGACATTAAAGAAAATCTTGAGTGCCAAGAGGAAAAAAAAAGAGAGAGTTACTTACAAAGAAATAGGGAAAAAAACAAATAAAACATTACGGGAATTACAAGTAACAAACCATATTAGTTTAATATATAAATCAAAACATGAATAAAAGAAAATAAGCCATTTTCAACTTTTAATGATATGAAAAAAATCTTATGTTTTAACAAATCATAACAATTATTAGATATTTGAATATGCAAATGCATGAATAATAGTTTGTAACAGAATCCCATCTAGCTATAAATTCTTTTTTATTGTGAAAAGAATTCTAATATCCTTATATAAATTTATTTATTCAGATACAACAACTATACATAATGAAATTCATGCTAAATTTGTAAACAACATTTTTAATTTTATTATTTCATATCATTATTTAATAAGTGAGAAACAAGAAATTATTATTTATTATCATTATTTAATATTAGAGATAAACAATAAATTATTATTAATCTGCTAGACAAAAATAAAAGTTATGGGTAACAAAAGATTAATGACACATACAATTATTTTTATTTATTTATATTATGATTACGTGAGAGAACACCAAAATAAAATTCATGGTTACTAAAGAATGACACTTGCATGAAATTATTTTTATTTATTAATATAATGATGTGTCTTTTGTCATTTCAAAATATCTTTAATTTTTCTGATTGAAGTATGCATGTGATCAAAGTCTAAGTTAAATGTACTATTTTTTCAAATGAAAGAATTTTGTATCAAACGAGGAACATAAATTTGAACAGAATATCATGTATTTGACCTTTTTATAATAAATTGAAACGTATATCCATGGCTTGAGTCCTTCAGGCTAGGTTTTTGTACTTGATTTTATTTTAGTAATTAAACAAATGAAGAACATTATTTCAGTTCTATATTTTATAGCTATATTCTAATTAATTATTTTTTTTCTAAAACGAAATTGTGATTTTATAACCATCATCAATATAGGTATGTAACAACAACAACAAAAAATATAAAAATAAAAAACAAATTAATATGAAAGCAGCCCAACCAATCAATCTGAAGACATAAAACAATTATAAAAATTAGGACTCTTTAGCTAAAAAACAATTATTTGTTTATAATCCTAACAACTATAAACTCTCCATAATTATCCAGGTTTGAGACCGAGCATTAACTATATGGTTTATAGTTGACGGACTTATAAAAAAAATTTAACTATATCAATACATTTAGAATTTTAGATGAACTTTAAAAAAATTTCAAACTTTATTGAATGTAAACTTTGTAATAAAAATTTTATAATCATTTTCTTGCAACAAATTAATTTTATTCAATTAATTACATATCAAATACATTTAGTCTTTCTTGTGATATTATAATTCTTAAATATTTTTTTATTAATTTTTATTTGCAATAGGTAATTTTTATAAAATCAACATTTGCAAAAAAAAAAAGTTAACATAATTTTATATATAGACAACATACTCATTTGAAAGACAATTAAACTTTTTAATATAATTTAGTATATTAATTGGTGTGCCCAAATTCGAATTTGAGGGAAATAACACTAGAATTAATGAATCAAATTACTGTTAGTGGACTATGGTGTTTGATTTAAGCACGAGCATTGAGCATCAAGCCCTACTTCATGAGTATCGAGCCCTAGGCGACAATTCCAACTTTTATGCATGCGACTTAACGCAACCAACTTTCCAGGCAATATTCACAACTGCTACAAATTTGTATTTTTGGACTGTGGTGTTTGATGTAAGCGTAGAGCCTGAAACAAAAGCTCTTTTTGTTTTAATATATACAGGGGAAGGTTCCATAGAAAACCTTTATATTTGAGAAAACCTAGAAAACTAATTACAATTGTTATTAATCAATTTCGTTTTTTATTTTAATATTTTGTTTTATTATAAGGTTATATTTGTTAACAAAAAGAAAAAAATAAAAAAGTATATGTAATTCATGTTATTACATATATGAAACTCATTGATTACATATATGTAACTTGTAAACTACATATAGGAGTTACATATACGTAACTTTATTGGTTACTTATACGTAATTTCGTGATCTACATATTTTTATTAAAAAAAAATTTTGTTTATAACATTTCTAAGCTAATAATAAAAAATCATGAAAAAAAATTTATAAAAATTAATTTGTTAGTATGAGTTTTCTTGGTTTTCTCCAAAGTGAGGAGTTTTCTTTTGAACCCTCCCCTATATGTGTGTGTGTGTGTGTGTAAAAGAAATTAAAATTGAGGCGTCAATTTTCTTGAGTAGCTCTAAGCCTAACTTGATCTAACAAGATATATGGAAAATGAGCCACACATTATTAAGTATGAAGTAATTTTTATGTGTGAAATGTCTAAAGCATACAAGACCTAACACATGTTTTATGATGACCGGAAATGCGTATATTCTTAACTAAATTAAAGGTGGTTAGCATTGTAATAGTTTGAATTGAACTTTGAAGGCATCACTAGCTATAATTGTTGAATGTATTGATACGTTAGATCTCGACAACTTGAACATACATTGTATGTTCGACACACTATTGTAAATGTCTGGCAAAATGAGCGGGTTGAGTTTGGTTGGGTAACGAATAAGATTAGGTGCGGGTTATGATGTATTTTAAGCAAAATCAATTTTGGTGTAAATGAATTGTTTTTAAAAAACATCAACTTATTTCAAGTTTAAAGGAGTTGTAATAAAATAAATAGTAATGATTTTCTCAACAAATATATTATTGATATTCTTACTTGTTTTGAATCAATTATATTCACATAGTTGATCTTGAGTCGTCTTGTGTTAAGTTACTATCTATCTCAAACTGTTTAATGTCATAATCCTACTCATTTCAATCCATTTAATGTCATAATGTTACTTATCTCAACGCAAAATATAATAAATGTTTATCCAAATCTATTCACGTATCTTATTATGGGTCAAGATTGCAAGTCTAGCCGTCTATTAAAAAACAACCAAACAAGTTTAGCAACTGAGTGTTGATTTCATTTGGCCTTTAATTAGGTAATTTGTAACATCCTGATTATTTACAATCTTACCTTAAGTGTTGAAATTTTAATATCAACTCATTTCCTAGTTTTATCATGAAAATTATGCACTCCATCATTCACATTATCTTTGTTTAATTTCAATCGGGCCAACTAACTAAATTGGAATTCAACTTTGAATTCAATTATTAGTAAATTATAAGGAGAAAACATATATAATAATTAGTTCCTTTGACCATAATTTATGATTTTACTAGTGTAAACTTGAAAATGCAATGCTGACAAAATTAGGATAAGGAGAGAATAATAATATAATAAAAATAATCAGATTGCTTCAACAATAATATATGATTTAACTAATGTAATGTTGTTAAAAGTAAATGAAAATGATGTGTATGATTTGGTCGTTAGTGTAAGTATGAGATTCATGAAATCAAAACATTGTTATTATATATGGCTTATTAAAATGACACGTACGTATAGAAACATATCCACCTACATATTTGGTTATTATAAAACATAAATTTGTATAACATTTAAACATAACTTTGGAATTGATTTTTTTTATATAAGCATGTTCCATAAAAAATTGAAAAGATAAGTTTATTTCACTTTCTTTTTCAAAAGAAAGATTGAAAAAGGTTATTTTATTCTTACACATATTTAACACCCTCCATAGCCTCTATACATCTCGTATAGGGAAAAAAATCATAATTTCTCAGTTTTTATAATTGAATTTCAATATGTCTTGTATAGGTCATGACTTTTATATGAGACATATACAAGACCAATCATTGTCACAAAGCTTAAAAAAAACTCCGATTGGGCCTAAGGATTTTAGGAAGAAAACGAAGAAAGCCGCACTCAATACTTAAAAAATTTTCTAACGAAATACTACTAAATCGACCCTTTTAAGTGAAAAAACGGAAATTTTTCAACGAAATACTACTAAATCGACCTTTCTGACCGGAAAAATAGGGGAGCCGGGCACCCCCGGGCACTTCAAAAGGTCTGTCCACGTCCATAGATGTCAAAAGGGATATACTATTGTATAGACTTTACGATGCGTATAAAATCAATGGGTTATTAAAATAAAAAAGTTGGTATGTAAAGTCCATTAGAAAAATATAAAAGCTTAAAAATAACTTTCTAAGAAAATTAGAAAAACAATTAATAGTCTGAATAGTTCTGAAATGTGAAAGCTTTACCACTTTCTTCTTAGACAACGTGCGGAGCCAATCTATCATTGTATTGGAAGAGGGAGATAGGCCCTCACAATGAAAGACTAAAAATTATTAATTGTTATTAAATAATTATGTTCAATTTTAAAATAAAAAAGAGACAAATTTGATTTAAAAAAGACTAAAATGACACAATTTTAAAAGTAAATTCATTATTTGATGATAATTTTGTTTTATTCATAAAGTTTATACGATTAGTAACTTGTTATATAATTTGAAAAATGATTATTCAAATAATTTTTTCTTACTACTTTTGATATGTTTATATTTTGGTTGCAACTAATTTGATCCGCTATTACCCAGACTGATTTTTATCAATCCGTACTGGGATGAATCCAACCAGGATGAAACCCAGCTTATGTTCAACAAATATAGATGTCAGACCATCGGTGAAGCACAAGTAGAGATGGAGGATTGGAGTGTCGTCTGGCGTGGGGGTAATTAGGGGGCTGGATTTATTCATTCATTTTTTTTTTGAAAGGAGAGGATATATAACAATAAAAAAATAATAATAACATCGATATTCGTAACCAAAGTCGATCTTTATAGTCAAATCATCTTCAAATTAAATCTGAATTGTTTTAAAAGAGACGGTTATAGTGTGGTTTCCAATGGTTACAAGACTATTTTTTATGGTCATTGTGGTTTGTGGGATTTTCCAACAGTAAGATGGCGGTTTCTAACGGTTATGGTAGTTTCCTCTTATTAAGGTTGTTGGTTTGCGACGGTTATAGGGGTTATAATGGTTTTTAACGGTTAGTATGTAATTGTCATTTTTGGATTCAAAAAAAAAAAAAAAAAAAAAAAAAAAAAAAACCAGAAAAACAGAAAAATTGATCCAATAGGTTCTATCTTCTTCTCCTTATTTTTGGAGTTTGAGCCACTCAAAGGTTTTTAAAACTGCGCTGGTGGTAAGAGTGATCGAGAAAGAGGAGAGTGGTGGTGATGAAAAAGAATAAAAGTATTTGAAGCCAAAAGATTAAATTGCTGTTTCTTTTTTGTTTTTCAATTTTATTAAGATACTATTTTTTTATAATTGTCTTTGCTTATTTACTAGAGGGTATTTATGTTATTTCACTTGAACAGTGATTATGTCTTTAAATATATATTTATAATGAAGTGGTAATATTAAATTTTTTGGATTAGAAGTCACAATGACTAAAACAGTGATTAAGTCTTTATATATATGTAATCATGGATGGCCCCAAGAACGAGTTAAGGAGCTCCAAATATTTAATCAAAAGAAATTTAAGCATGTACTTAGTTGTATAATGTGTTATTTTTATCTAAAATTTTGACTTAAGATTATTATTGAAGTTTTAAAACTGTATCTTAAATTTTTTTATTAACTAAAATTGTGATATTATGTTATAGTTAATTATATTTTATTAAAATAAATAATTTAGCTCTAAAAAATTAGTCTAAAATGTTAAACCAAATAAAATATATAAAATAACTACATGAATAAATATTAAATTTTTTTTGAACGGCCTACGAATACATTTTAAATTTGGTCACTCAGGTAAACCCAATGACGAAAGGTCACTCACGCCCGCGAAACACAGACAACTTTGTTGACCCAGCCCTTCCACCACTCAAAAGGAAACCCACCGTTTGAATACCCACCCTAGAACATATTGTTCCAAGTGAAACTCAAACCAATGACCTTAAAATATTGGAAAGACACGGGGTTGCCTCCTCTTGTTGGGTGCTAGTAAAAAGGAGGTTCATTTGTTAAACGTGTGAGAAGGATTTTTAGTCACACATAACTCGACTCAGAACAACAAATGAACTCATTCCAGCGATGTTAGAACCAGGTTGTCGAACTCTACGATATTAGCTTTCAGGTTTAGTTTTTTTGGTTTAGCTTTTAATAAAATGTATGTTTTCAGCTCATTTGTCTTTTTTCCTATCATTACTATGTCTTTCATGCTCGTCGTTATTGTGTTTATCCGGCTTGTCATAGTGCTCTAAGGTTTAATAGTAGGGTTTAGCTTTAGGATTTAGATCCTAAGATACAACTTTTAGGTTTTAAAATTTATGTTTTGCAACTCACTGATCTTTTTGTTCATTAGTACATCTTTTATTCTTCTTGTTGTGTTTTGGGGTTTGACTTTTAGATTTTAAAATTTATGTTTGTTATTGTGTCTATTCTACTTATTATTGATTTCCGGTTCCGGTCAACAAAGTCAAGAACCAGTTCCGGGTTTTGGCTGGTTCCAACCGGTTTTTTCCGGATTTGCTTCCGGTTTTGGCCGGTTCCGATTCTAATTTGTCTGAAAAACCGGACCCGTTTGAACCCACGGTAAGAGTATGACCAGTTTCGGTCCGGGTTGTTGGTTCTGTCTTTTTTTTTTCCAACCGCTACCCATAGTTATAAAACATCATGCATGAGGTGTTTAGTAAGAGTAACTTTAGACACCGGAGATTGATATAAAAGAGTGAAATGAAAAAAATATCAATGTATTTTCGGAGAATGGATTGAAAAAGCTCAATGACCTATCAATCATTTATCATTTTCATCAGACACCGGAGACATTACGGCATCTTAAATGCTAGCCCATTTTCCAGATGAAAAAGCATTTGTTTATGCCTCACAAAATGAGAGGGTTGAGTGACGGATTAAAACGGCTTCATGTCAGGACAGGTGCATATCAGAACATGTTTTAAGTAAAATCAGTTTAACTCTAAATGAATTATTCTTAAAGAAATCTTTTGTTTTAAGAAAAAAAATGTGTTATAATCATTCACATATGGACTAAACAAATAGTCAATTAGGATAATTTTTTTAATTATTTTCTCATCAAATATGTTATTAATCATTTTTAAACGTTTGAATTCATTGCATTCACATGGTTTTTAGGTTACTCATCTTAACCCGTATTGTGTTAAAGCATTACCCATCGCCACTTCTTCCCGTTGCATCCGTCTTCAAGACAATCTAGTCACAGGTTCACTTAACTCATCTTTATATTATGATGTTAGCCATTTCAATCCATTTCTTTTGATTTGGGTGAAAATGGCCAAATCAACATTTGTTGCTTAAAACAAGCTCTAAGCAAGATTATAACTAAAATTATAATACCAGCCATGCTTTACCTACATTTTTTCGTTTCTGTACCGTATCCAACTATGCTATCCTATCAACCAAAAACTCACTATAATGGTCGGAAGACCAAGTTTAGTTTTTGAAAGAAAAAG
This sequence comes from Mikania micrantha, assembly GCA_009363875.1. Lineage (NCBI taxonomy): Eukaryota > Viridiplantae > Streptophyta > Magnoliopsida > Asterales > Asteraceae > Mikania > Mikania micrantha. Next base: position 64,181,908 of record CM018684.1, read on the forward strand.
GATAGATGATCAGCATGCCGACCCGATAATAATGGGCGTTGATGGATTTATGCAACCAAATAATCACGAATTGGCTGCAAAATGACTGAAAATGGTTTCAAGTGTTGATTGGCTGATGCTATACTCTGCTATCCCTAGTTGGTTTCTGCATCAAATACAATTTATTTAGTTGACCAAGATAACATAAACAATGTGTATATATATATATATATACATGTACACACACACATAGGAGGATGTTCAATTAATAACCAATATTAGTTTAGAACTAAAAAAATCATTTATAACCACATCTTTAAATGACATAAAAGTAACTTCCCTTTGTTTTAAAGATAAATTACTTGTATGTCGCATAAATCATGTGGCTATAAATGGAATTCTTCACAACTTGTTAGTTCTCGTTTGAATGCAATTACGTATACACACACACATACCTATTTCGCTCTATGAGTCCAAAAACATCCGCAAGCAAGAAGTCCTCTCCATGTGGCAACTGAAAAATGCAGAGGGAATGATGAGTCAAGAGACAGCTGAAATATCTTGTTTAGGTAATATCAACTTAAAATGGCCTGAACAGCCGATATCTATTCTCAAACTTGGAATATGAAATTCTCTCAATATACAACAAATTGAAAATAGAAGACAATGTATAAATTGATCAACAGCTAGCAGGTACCTGATATTTAACACTCAATCCATTGGAACCTTGAAATGTTGCCCCAGGAAATGAAGTTAAAACAAACGAATCTATCTTTGCGAATTTCTCTTTTGCTAACCACCATTCTGAGAAAATTGGTAGCGGGAGACCACCTGGCATGTCGAGAACCATTAGTCATACATAAATCCACAAAATAAAGAATCACACACACAAACATATATATATATATATATATATAAGCTTTCAATGCTAAACAAGTTTAAACAGAGAACTATGAGAACTGCTTAAGCACCTGTACATAATGCATGGAAGATAATTATATGGAGGAGATATAGAGAGGTAGCTATAAATGCCTAATGTATCACATCTAAACCAAGTGCTTATGAGGTTTTCGTAGTTCTATGCTTAAAATTAGTTTTGTATCCTTTGCTAACCATGTCTTAGAGTGTTATCCGTGATAGCCTGCCAATATCAATTTAAATTATTGTTTTTTTCTCAAATATTATTATTACACACATATGCAACACTTTCTTTTATTAAGTATATGTGTAAATTCACAGATGTTTAGAATTTAAAACGTGTACTTGTACTTTTTGAAGCTAACACGTGTACAAAAATTACAATGTATGCATGTGTTAGATCCTAAAAGCATGTAAGTTTACACATACATCAAAGACAAAAGTGTTGTACATGTGTAATAATAATATTGGGAAAAAAATTTGAATTGATTGACAAGTTATCACATATTAGCACTCTAAGACAGCTCTAAGATAGGGTTAGCAAATGATATGATACACACACACATATATAGGAACGTATTCGAATGAAAACCAACAAATTGTAGAGTACTAAAAAGAACAATTTATAACCACACGATTTACGAGGTATAAAAGTTATTTCCCATTAAAGTAAAGGAAAGTTACTTTAATACCCTTTAAACATGTGACTATAAATACTTCTTTTAATCTCAACTAATATTAGTTCTTAATTGAAAGCCCCGTTTGCGGTGCACGCATATAATGTATATATGTGTCGGCCTTCGATGGGCAAAACTAAAATTGCACGAATTTTAACGTTATTTTACATCGTTTTTGTGAAAATAACATTAAAAGCGTTGAGCTGGTTGTTTATCAGACATCATGAGGCAAGGATCTCATTGGAAGGAGTCTCTCTATTCCTACAGGGTAAGGTAAGGCTATCTACATTTTACACTCCTCAGACCCTACATTAGCTTTGCTAATGGTGGGATATACCGAGTACGATGATGATATCCGTTAACCCGCCTTAATTGTGGTAATGTGATAACTCATAACCCTACCAAGATAAATCCAAATCTTTGTTTTTTTGATTATCATTATTATTACACATGTACTAACGATTTCTTCTTCATGTGTATGTTCAAACTTCAAATTCACAAACGTCTGCAATTTTGCACCGATGCAAGTTTGTAGCAATTTTCGCGTATCACCGAAAATTGTTAAAAACTTACATCAACGTAAAACCCCAAACGCATGTGAATTTACACATGCACATAAAAGAAGCAAGTGTTGTACATGTATGATAATAATCAGGGGAAAAAAGATGGATTGGTCTTGGCAGAGTTATCGCTTATCATAGTTACCACAATTATAGAGGGTCATTATATGCTCCTAATCCTATACATACATATAGGGATAAGGGATGCATTCAAATGAAAACCAATCAAATTGTTACGAACCAAAAAGAAACATTTATAAAACTTTCTTTTACTTTTGTTTAAAAATAAAAAAAAAAATTGACTATAAATGATTCTTTTGGTTATCAACTAATGCCGGTTCTCAATTAAGCATCCCTATACACACACATGTGTTTGTGTCTAGAAAAATGAAAGTACCATCACGAGCCAACTGTTCAGGTAATTGCTCATTAAACACGCCACTAGAGCCAACATTATCTGTAAGAGTTCTAATTCTTTCTTCATTGCCAAGCCAGCGTCCAATCAAGATTATCATCTCTCTTGACAAACATATCTCAGTCGCTGAAGCATCTTCAGATGTTATGGAGTCATTCCCTCTAATACAAACTTCCAGGTCACCAAAGATGCTTCTTGGATGAGAAGGAATGTCAAATAGCCTTTCTTGAATCACTTGACAGAGATTTTCCAAATCAGCATAGCTCACGTCTGTAGGTTTGACCTAACAATTCAGAATACAAAATAGTTAGTTTTATTAAATAAAAAAAAAAAAGAGAGAGAATAGCAAGAAAACAATCAAGAATTTCTTACTTCCAGTTCAAGATGATTTCCAAATCGAGTTTTTAGATGTTGTGGACTGCCAATACACCTTAGCTTTCCTCCAACCTTAAATGACATGGATCCTATTAGAGTTTGGGTACACAAGTTTAAAATTATATACATGAAGTAAATAAATAAAGATCAATACCATAATCCCAATTCTTGTGCAAAGTGCTTGAGCTTCGTTCATGCTGTGAGTCGTTAGAATAACAGCTGTCTTCCCACTTCTAGTTGATAGACGTGATATAACTTCCCACATAAACCGTTTGGCAATAGGATCCATCCCTAGAAATTGTCATGCACGAGACTTGTTAAATTGTAAATCTTACACTAAGGAAAAATATAAACATTATATACATTTAACATGTAAGATGGAGAAATAATTTACTACCTGTAGACGGCTCATCCAAGAAAACTATAGGAGGATCTCCAATCATTGCAATTGCAACAGATAACTTGCGTTTGTTCCCGCCACTTAAGGTGAATGATTGTTTAGAAGCATGCCTTAACAAGTCAAACTCGATCAATTTATCCATTACAACCTGTCAAGTAGGTACCCCAAAATTAACTTTCCAAGCAAATAAGCTATTGTGACCAAGGTCGGCCACATGGAGGATTGAGGTGGGCGACCGCCCTGGGCCTAAAAATTTAGGGGGCCTGATATTTTAAATAAAAAAGTTATATATAATATATTCAAAAAATTTATATAAAAAATATATAACATCAATGGTTTATTTGGTATGGTTTAATTGCTTTTCAATTTTTTTCCCTATCCAAAAAACAGAACCAAATTTGAGAAGTGGTTCGGTTAGGTTTCGTTTAAAACCGATTAAAAACCAAATAAACCGGTTAAAAATCGAATAAACCAGTCCGAATAAACCAAATTAAATCGAATAAACCGATTACAAACCAAATAAACCGATTAAAAACCGAATAAATTGATCCGAATATACCGAATTCAACCATATACATGATAAATAAGATATAAATTTGAATCTGAATTCGGTTTAATCAGTTAACCAAACAAACCGAATTAAAAAAAATGGGAACGAAAACCGAACCAAAAAACGAAATTCGGATACGGTTAGGAACCAAACCGGAAACCGAATCGGATACATTTAGGAACCAAACCGAAAACCGAATTCAGAATTCGGTTCAGTTTTTACCAGTTACAAATACGGTTCAGTTTTTTTCAGTTATGAATGTGGTTCGGTTTTTTTCAGTTATGAATACGGTTTGGTTTTCAGAATTAAACACTTTTCAGTTTTCTTGAACACCTTTACTGTTATATTTGAATTTGCCAAAGGGCTTTTTTTTCGGTTCGCTCTGGGCACCTCAATTCTTAGGGCCGCCCTTGAAAAGACCCCTACCCCTTTTTTTGCTCACCCCAAGGCTCGAAATTGTTTTTTGATTCTCAGGGCCGACTCTGATCGTGATAGGTACACGCATTTTTATAATTAAAATCAACACAAAAGATAGAAAGTAGTGATGTAAGAAATACATTGTCTAGAATGGATTCTGGGACGCCTTTAATTCTTGCATACAGTTCAAGATGTTCTTGAACAGTCAGAAATTCAAGCAGAGCATCAAATTGCGGGCAATACCCAATCTGAGACACAATCCATTAAGAGATGTGCGTATATTAACTGTATATATGTAATTTGATAAATAAAAACAATTAGGACTAAGAGAAGGAAAATAACGTACAAGCTGGCGAGCAGCTTTCGGGTTTAGTCGTATATCTTGACCGAAAATGAATGCAGTTCCATCACTTGGATATACTTCTCCTGCAAATGTTTTTTTCACATTTCAGAAAGTGGAGCATTTCAATGAAAATATTGACTATTAGTCAAATATATAAATCTCTATCCAGAGATAAAATTCAGGATATTTGTTTAAAAATAATGCCATTATGTCTTGTACCGGATAGCATACACAAAGTAGTGAAGCCTGTCCATGAAATAGGTTGACTATTATTGTCTTGTACCTGATAGCATAGACAAAGTAGTGGTCTTCCCAGCTCCATTTGTTCCCAGAAAACCAAAACATTCACCTTCTTGAACTGAGAAAGTCAAAGAATGCACTGCAACTTTCTTACCAAATTTTCTCCCTCCAGGGAAAACCTAAAATACAAAGCAAATTAACATAATAGATTGCACAGTTGTTATCATTTCAAGTGCCCAAAATTATCTCATTTTGAGGATAGAGTGATAAATTAAAATTGTAAAATTACCTTGCGGAGATTACGCAAGTAGATAATGGCTTTATCAATGGAACCTGAATGAACCCTATTTCTTTCCGTTTGGACATCTATGTCTTCTTCAAGATCAATAGCAGAACTTTCTCTCAGAAGGGGTTCAGAATATGAATCAGAAACACTTGGACTAGTCCTTCTAAACCCTTTCAGAAAGTCCCGCATGCCAAGCGTGTTTAACTTGTGAAGAGGGAAAACCTCGAGCACAAGTGTTAAAAGGAAATAAATGATGCCCTATCACATCAAAAGAGAATATTTCAAGTCAATTTGTAATTTATGCTAAAAGATAATAATATTTTTACTGACAAAAAGTAATCAGAAACACGCCTCAGCTGTCAGATAACAAATAGATCCACCGGATACATTCCACCCAAAATATCCTTCACTTGATCCATTTTTCATTCCTTGACGTAACAAAGCTAGTGAAGCTAGCCCATCAGCAAAGCAAAATCCTGGAGACAGTCTAAAAAAATTCTGTTCCAAAACATGATGAATAATGTCAAATGGTATTTTGAATAATGCAACAATTGCATATCCCCCCCCCCCCCCATAAACTTAAAATTTTCATATTTCTCCAAACCACAAGTTTTCAATGCATGTACGATCCTCTTCAAATAAATTTTGAGGAAACATGCAATTTTACAATTTTAGAGGGAGGGATATGCAATTTCCTTGACAAAGTACCATGGTACCATAAATGGTCTATGATGACAAATTACTATATATTCCAACCTTCAGAACAGAATTCATGTCTTGAGTTGCTGGTATTATTCCCATAATAAATGATATTACCATGAGAACGATTCCCGTGAAAAAGTGGACCAAGAGTACTACATTCTGAAAATATAATAAAACAATCAGCATAAACATTCAGGTTTCACAATTTATGCTAAGAATTGAAGTACCTGCGCCATACTATGTTCTGAAAAGAAAAAGGTTAGGCAATATGTTGAAGATGCAATTGCAAAACCATATGCTAACAAAATAAGGATCGTAGGCAATAGAGAACCGCCTCCAATAAACTGTTCCAAACCTACAAAACGTTGAGATATCAAAGACATTAATGATGTATATACTTATAATATACCTTAAAATTATACCAAATGTGAGTTGGATGCATACCAAATATGTAAAATAGAAGCATTGCAAAGGTGGAAGGGATTAAGGAACTTATGAAGTCCCATATATATGTTGATACCCAATATGACAATACAGATACCTGAGTTTTAGTAATGGTAATTCAATTAAAGATTAAACCATGAAGCACTTATTCCCGATACAAGTTATGAGTAACAAAAGAAAAGAGTTATGAAAATAAAAATACCCCGCTAATTAATTGTTGATGTTTAGCTTTTACTTCACGCTCCTACATAAGGCATGTACAATGTTACAACCCAAGAACAAAATCCCACAAATTATTAGTTTACCAGCAACCAGAACTCTGTTACCAAAAATACCAGTAATTTATTACATACCTTCACAATAGCAACGGCAAATGATGCAGGAATGAAGGAAAAGGCGATACTCACAATAATAGCCGCAGAGAATGCATCCAGGTCCTACAAGGATCAAAAAAATCAGAATTTAAATGCACGTAAGAAAATAATGTTTTCTTATACAACAAAATTCATACATGACGTTGCAGGCGCTGACTTTCTGTCATCGGCAATGGATGATTACGTGTTTGAATGGTCATATTGTCATTAAGTGTGGCACGTCTAAGAACTGCGGCATTCATTAAATTGATAAATGTTGGTGCAGCATGCTGACAGGTGCTGTTGTGTAGTACAGTGTACCCAATACTACCATCATCTTTCTGTGGGTCCATTACAATGGCCCCGTATCTGCATCAAGGTGAGCATAGCACCAATAAGTGACAGAATTTTAGTAATAACAAGCTTCTGAATGCCAGGATCTTAAGTAGCATAGCACACCTTGACTCATAAGACTCATTGAAGCTGGACATTAGGTATTCACTCATAGAAAGCAGAAGCGGCCCCAAAGTGGGCCCTGCTGCCTCAATAGCATCTTCTAATGCCTTGCTAGGATCAGGAAACCTGTATGTGCTCTCTTTATACTTTTGAATCCAGCCCCCTTCTATATAATGTGAAACCTGTTTACCAATAGCACCCAAATAAATGTTGTCATCACCATGTAAATACCAAAAAAAACAGAGACAAAAACAGGCGCACACACCTCTTGTGCGATAGGTAATGATAGATCAAAAGGAATGGGACCACCACCACCTTCGCCAGTTAGTAATGGATTAAAGTTGGAAGTTGTAAAGATTATGGATGGTTGATCAGGATGTGGCTTTAATTCAAGCAGGAGAAGACCAATTAACAAAAAGAGAGCAGGAATTAATAACTGAAAAACAATCGTCTTCCTGTCTCTACGAGCAGATATCCATCTCTTTATAAGCAATGCTTTTGAATGTTTCCAGAATGTTGATCGTGTAATGAAAGAAGGACAACAGCTGTGCACACTTACAAAATTTAGAAGACCTAAGGCTGCTGTAATAAAAAGAGCACAGGCTCTGCCAACAGCCGATAGCATTATCCCAAAGACAGTTATATAATTTCCAAAAATTTTGGAACGTGATGTATCCTCAACATAATCATCACAAGTTAGAGACGAAGAAGAATCGGGTTCCACAGAATCCTCTTCAATGACAGATCCTGCAACTCTTAAAAAAACCTCCTCTAGGGTTGTCACGGATATGCCATAACTCTCAATACCAAAATTTGTGGGGCCCTCTTGCTCCAAGCTTGTTAAACTAGGGTCTGACTTTGTTTTGCAGCTTTCAATTTCCCTAAACATGTACTCGAAGGAATCAGAGGATACTAGAGGAAGCTTGAAAGAAATTTCGGTGCCAACCTGTAGGATCACATAGTAGTAAGATAACTGAACTCAAATCAACATCATCAACAACCACTCACAAGTACCAGTAAAACATTTTTATTCAAGTAATCATAACATATCATACTGTAATATTTAAGCAAGTAAAATTTGAGAAATACTTCGCTCACGCATGTAGCTGATGGAATATGTCTGTATACAATATCCGCAGCTGCAGAGGCCCCAGGGGAAGTCTGAAAATAATATATGCAATTAATGGAACTCAATGTGAGAATAATATGTTGAATATATTTAAAAGTTAGAAGTCAAAGCAAATTGAGCAGAGAAACCCACCTTCACCAAAGTAAGAGTATAACCAACCCCATATTGGTGCTTCAAGTAGAGAGAACTGCTCAAACAGTAAATGAGAATAAACTTTCCAATCTGAATCATGATTTAATTAAAAACAGATTCAAATGAGCAATGAAGAGCTTTTACATCCTCCTACTTACTAATATTTATCTTCTTTTTGAAAAATATACATCAAGGAAAATAACTCCATTATTGTAAAATATGTAAAATAAAATATAGAGGTGAAATTAACCTTCCGCAGCATTTCAAAGAACCATTAGCCATAATTGCTATTCGGTCACCGAGAACATCTGCTTCATCCATTGAGTGTGTTGTTAGTAATATTATTCTGCCTTTTTTAATTCTTTTGATGAGTTGCCATGTCAACCTCATTGAATATGGATCCATTCCACTGGTAGGTTCATCAAGAATAACAACCTAAGGAAAAAATATAACAATAAATAACCAAATGACAAATAGTATACGGTGGGGGTCGGAGCCACATGGTAAAAGGGTCCCACAACCAAGAGGTTGTGAGTTCAAACCTTGCCTAATGTGAAATTGCCCTTCAAAAAAAATAGAAAATAATACAACACTTTCCATTGATCTATATCTTACCTTACTGTCTCCAATCAATGCTATGCCAAGGGACAGCTTCCTTTTCATGCCACCAGAAAGAGCACTGACAACAGTATTAAGTTTATCTGCCAATCCCACCTAATAACCAAACAACACTTTCATATAAAAAATGGTGAACACCACCATTAGGCGCCCCTCACCGACCGGTCCCACGGCCAACATGAGGGAGGTAAATCGCGTGACCCAGGGAAAATTGGGTGGTGCCAGGCTTTGAACCCTAGACCTCCATTATGGATTCCCACCCCCTTACCACTAGGCCACCATCGTGGGGACAACATTTTCATATACTAAAAAAGGATTTCAGAAAATGATGCGATTATTATTTTTGAATTAAGAAAACCAGTACAATAACAGATTATGACAAAGAAACTATCTGAGCATAGTTCAGGGACTAACTTCTTCGACCATTTCAGTTACACTGTTGTCCAAAGATTCCTCGTTCACTCCCTTTATATTAGCAAAAATTTCCAAATGTTCCTTCACCTAAAAATTAATAAAGTCAGACAATCATCCATTAAAATATATACAAAAAATTGCGGCTTTAACATTTTGAATAAGGTCAAAAGGGTAAAAGAAAAAAAAATCAAAATATGACACTAAGAATAACAAATAACGGGATGTTTCTAAATAGAAAATGCCCCATTTGCGGTACACGCATATAATGTAATATATGTGTGGCCCTCAAGGGGCAAAAGTAAAATTGCACTAATTTTAACTTTATTATACTTATTTTTTTGAAAATAACATTAAAAATGTTGTGATTATTAATTTCAAACAATAACTTTAAGCCGGGAACTCCTTTGGAGCAGCATCTCTATCCCAACTGGGATAGGGGTAAGGTTTGTCTTAATTCTTCCCCCCAGACTCTACTAAAGATTGGGAATATACTGGGTAAGTTTGTTTGTTTGTTATTAAATAAAAAGGAAAAAAACTCACAAGAGTGACAATATTTTACTTAATAATGAAATGAAAACTTAACAATTCATACAAAAAATCTTTCGAGCATAATACTAGCTATAGTCAATCAATATTCCTTTAAAACCAAAAGAGATTCTCAAGAACCAAAGAGAGGTAAGTACTTACCGTCAACTCTGGGTAAAGGATATCGTATTGGGGGCAAACACCTAAATTTTTCCTTATCTCATCCTGCAGAAACAGATAACAAATAATAATTGCTACTATAGCTTTAAATTTAAGATAATTTACAACAAAACGAAATTATTTGAAAATTTAAGTTTACCATGTCTGTTAAAATGCTTTTTCCAAAAACCAAGGCATCTCCAGAAGTAGGAGCAAGAAGGCCAACTAGCATGGAAATTGTTGTGCTCTTGCCAGCACCATTATGTCCTACAAAACCAATTTGTTGAATTACAACATATATAAAACAGGAAAGTTACCATGCAAAGCCACAACACTACTTAGCAAAAATAACCTGAGTAAATCTACACATGCATATCTTATCCAAGCCTATTTCATGTTATATCTCTACAGTTTCATTGCGGTGAAATTATAGCACCTATAAATAAGGCTGCCAGCCTGCCATAACATGAAAGATGAACTGTACGCATAAAATGAAAGCAGTTACCTAGAAGTGAAAGTATTTGGTTTTCATATAATGTAAGCTGTAATGAATCAACCGCACAACAATTCCCCTTGCTACTACTATACACCTTGCGAAGATTCCTAATTTGGATGCATCTGCAACAGCCAAAAAAAATTGCATTAGAACACTACAAAGAACATGGATATAGAAAATTATGCATGCATATATGAAAACAAGAGTAAATAAAAAATCATATCTAGCATGTCCACCTGCCATCCAACTCTTGCTGCTTCATGTCTAAGCTTATAGCTTCCATTGTTGACTTAAAAGATGTGCACTTCTCATCAAAATTATTATCACTGTTAACTTCTGAACTGGATTTAAACTGTTTAAATATATTTATCTTAGTCCAAAAGCCTGTTGGGAAAATGTAGTTCCATGGATACACCACCCTGCTCTCCTTGTGGAGAACCTGATTACATAATTTAAAGAATCAGCCCTTAGGATATGACTTGCTAAAAAAATTAAACCTTATAGATAAATCCTTTTACATCGTTAAAAGTATGAGGAAATGATAACTGAAAAAAGGTCATAGAGACCCGGACTGACTGATTTACAGCAATAAAGGTTCAACTATTTAAGACCCTTGAGAATATAGTAACGTAACAGAAAATGTACCTTATCTAGGTACAGGCCAATTGCGAAGTACAACAAAGAGTCAAGCACCATCATAACTAGACATATTAAAAAGCACACTCCGGAAGATGCCTACAATAAACTAAATGTGGTTATATAAAAATAAAATGAGATGTAAAATGAATGGCACTTACCCGCCAAATGTTGCTCCAACGAAGTCCAACATGAGCACGCTCATAATCAGCAAAGTTGACTGATCCTAAAGCAAATGCTGTAGGTGAAAGCAAAGAAGCCAATATCTTTAAAACCCTACAAGTAAAAAAATGTCCATTTTGATGATCATAAAAATCTAAAAACATTGTTGCCACGTTGTCATCTATTGATTAATACATGAATTTTGGTTCTGATAATATATTAAATCAAAACTTACATAGAAACAGCTTCATCGTCAACCGTATAATAAGGAAAAAAGGCTCCAAGAAAAGCTAGAGTTCCAACTGCCACAGCTGATTTTGCTCGTGTGAAGAAAGTAGAGATCAGGAAGGATAGCATTATGGCACTGAGCCCAAACAGAAAGAAATACATGAATACCAATGATTTATCACTGTACTTAAACAGTGTGCCCATTGTGCATACAGTGATAATTACTGATGTAATCGCAAACTGCAAAAAACATTGATCATAAGAAACAGGTAATAATCTCCGAAAAATGCCAATTAAAAACTAGATCACCTGTAAAGCGTACGTAATAAACCAAGAAAGATGGAATATCTCATCCTTCAGTCCCATCATGTAGAGGCCTTCTTTTATTTTCTGCTCCTGGAATTTTTGAAGAAACAAGCTAAATGGTAAGAAGAAGATACACATATACATGTATTATAGAGTTAAAATAAGAGAGCATATATAATTAGCATGGAAACCATAATAAGTATCTCAAACCTTCTCAAAAACCGAATAGCTGATTAGACGAGAAATTGGAAAAAGAAACCCTAATAAGTACCTGGAATTACCAACTAGTCAAATATATAAATATAATCCTAGTAAAACAAGAAACTGACAGAAACCAACATAAGATGTTAGACACATACAGGACTCCCATGACATCCTTGATAATGGACTGAAACTCATCATCCGTATATTCACGAGTTGGAAAAGGGGCTAGTCTTATGGTTGATGGTGTGAACTGACTCCATGGAACCTTAAGTGAGTTAGGCACCTTTTGTTGTGCATAAAAAATAATATATGAATCCATAACTTGTTGGAGCTGAAAAAATAAAAGGAAATACAATTATAAATTTCATGAAGCAACACCAAAAACTAAACAAAGGGCAGTTTCTATCCTATATAATGAATGTGATATTATAATTCAAGTTGAAGAATAATTAATCAGGACTAAAAATTGAAACATACAGTTAGAAAACCACTGTAGCCATACTGCAGTATTGGTATCTGATTGAGGCCTAATTCCAAGTCATTGACATAAGGACCATTTATATCCATGATGCTTTTAACATCGGGGAATCCTGAAAAAGCCCATGTGTGATTGAGCCGAATGCTATAGTCATATAAATAAGGACCTTGACCATGAAACACTATTGCTCCTTTGATTTTTGGATTGGAACAGTTCCTATTTCAAGATGAAACAAAACTCTTCAGTCATCATGAAACCACACACAGACAGGTGGGACAGACCCTTTTGTTCAAATCAAAAGCAATTTTACATGGACATGCAGAAATCTACAAAGGCAGTCATATAATAGAATTATGAAGTACAAAATTTTCAGTAATGGTTTATATGATAGTTATATGCCATTGGTCATGTGTCTTTTCTTAAGTCAATGAAAAGAATTAGGGTTAAGAATGCAAATAGTAATTAACAAAGTGAAGAAATAGTAATAGGATTCAGCTTCCAATATCACTATGTAAAGCTACAAATTAATGCAAACCTAATATAAATTCTGTTCAAAAAGCTTTATCCAACTTCATGTAGGCAATCCTTGACAAATATGGAGTTGGATACTTTATACCATGGTTGTAAAAATCAGCCTAGTCAGCCGATTAATCGCAGGTTGGCCTTTTTCCGCTTCAAGTTCCCCGAGTCGGCCAACTAGGTGACCCCAAAAATCAGTCAAAATCAGGCAGGCAGAACAAATTGGCCGGAAATAGACCAAAAACTGGCCGGAATCCGACGAAATTCCGAAGACTTTTGAATTCTAGTGAATTTTGAAATTCTGGCCAGATTTTTGGAGTTTTTTAAATTCCGGCTATTTTCTAGTAAAATTTTATATAGATATTATATAATCTATAACATTTTTATAGAAGTTATATAGAAATTTTGGATATAAACAAACAAACATACCCAGTAAATTCCCACTTTTGAAAAATGGATATATATATTGCAATCTGACTAATCCCTAGTCCCTAGCCCACCATCCGACTAACGATTTCTACAACCATGCTTTATACGACCAAAAGTGTAAGAATGACAATATTATCCTCGTTGATTAGAACGTACCCCAAGTGGAAGCTCCACCTAGGAGAAGGATGTAGGCCCCAATGCCAGGTGGTGATGGCATTGTGGGGGTGTGACTTGGCAAGGTGATGTGAATCTGGATGGCAGCGGATAGAATTTTGAACGCAAATGAAAAAACAAAAGATGTGCAATGGATACATAATATCACCAACCCAATTATAGCGACTAACGATCAAACAGGATACAGAAACACCACCCGATTCAATCTGAAGAGCTTCCCAACCCAAGTATAGGATACATAATATCACCACTTAAACTCAATTATAGCCGTATACTCGTATAGGTTCCAAAGAAGATCATCCAAGATGCTAGTCTTGAATTAGCAATGGAAGAATAGAAACTGGTTAAACCAAGGGAGTAACACAGTCGACAATTTCATCATAAATTCACCACATCCTCATTCATAAACAAGAACTAATAGTTAAAGGAATCTAATGTTCTTACATTCTAATATACAAAATTTCAGCAAACAATTTATTACCAAATATGCTAATAGTACAAGTACACAAAGCTTGAAAAAAAATATAAAATTAGTAAACAAAACAACGATTATTTACATGTATCCCCTTATTTACAACTCTAATTACATATACCCAAGACAAAATTTAAATTACATATATAACCTTCTTTTATAATTTTCCTTCTTTAAAAAAGGGGATATATGTAATTAAAAACTTTACATAAGAAGATATATGTAATTTAAAGGGTTAGGTCAGGAGACATATGTAATTTATTTTTGAAATCGGGTATATATGTAATTAATGAAGTTTATAAGGGTATATGTAATTGCCCCATAAAACAAATGCAGATGGTGGGGAAAAGACCATGGGTAAGTGTGAATCCTTTTATCCTCCAATATCATATTCAAATAACCCGCTACCGACCCTTTCACTTTAATCAACCCATATTTGATGAACCCAGCCGTTGGGATTTCAACGACTAGTAGCTTTAAACCTGTAGCAAATTTTAATATGTACTCATGGCTATCATCCTCTCTTTCTTAAAAAGAGTTTGACCTCAAACTTGGAATCCCATTTTTCAAAACAAAATCTTGATTGCAATAAATATTGGTAGTGGATGGATCATGTCCCTTGACAACACCTACACCTTGGATAAGACATTGTTGTGTGATCATTCTAGGTTGTGAAAAGCTCATGCATTGATTTTTTTCAAGGCTATTAAGGTCAACAAAGGTTGGCGAGTAGTTGTAGCGGTAACTATGGATGTAGTTTGGGAGTAGAGTTAATTTTCTTCCAACCTTGATAAAAGAACAGGTATTTTTATGCCCGTCATGAACAACACGACGGGCATACAACCAAGGACGCCCAATAGTACATGGCATGCATCCATTGTACGATGTCGCACCATATTTTATTTTTGTATCATGTTACCACAATGAAAGCAAGTAGAACTCGATTGCTGGCACATAATCCTTTCCCTTGATTTAACCATTGGATATCATAAGGTGAAGGGTGTGGCTCCATTGTTAAAGTCAGCTTATTGACCATGGTTTGAGTCTTTGAGAGGCAACGTTGGTGTAGCTTCCCCAATCTATAACCATTGAGCACATCTTGTCTTTGATGGTGCAACAGGTACGAAAGATGGCTTCACGTTGCTGATTTAGGTCAGGATAGGCAGTCCTCGTTAGGGTCTTCGCACCACTAAACACCCTCCGTCATCTAGACCTAACTCAACTTCTTCTTCGGTGCATTGTAGGTCTGGTACCTAATCAAATACAGGTCTGGTTAGTGCCTCAAACTCTGTTAATGTGAAGTTGCTTGTTGGGGCACTCAGAAACAATGCGACCTAATCCTTGACATCGAAAACATCGTCTTATATTCCTTGAAGTAGACCCAAAACCTCTAGGCACTTCTACTATTTTTGAAATGACTAGGGTAGAAGGTGATAATGGAGGAGCTGTAGATGTGAGAGCCAACAGCTTGCTTGCTGTTTTGGTTGTCTCTAATTTACCTTGCAATTTATGTTGAGTATCGACCATGTGAGCCAATGTGATTAACTCCTCCAACGTGGAGCAAGGCTAAAGCTCAATTACATGTGTAATTCGAGTCTCTAAGCCCCCAAATAGCGCACGAGGGTATGTGGGTTATGTGGGATCCATATCACATTTCATAATGAGATGTTCAAAATCCCGAGAATACTCTTTGGTGGTCTTTGATCCTTGTTTTAATGTATGTAACTGAGAGAAATTGGTTTGAACATAATGGGAGTGCATAAACTTACACTTCAACACCTTCTTCATCTTAGACCAAGTCCGAACTTTATCTTTTTCTTGTTTTTCTTGCTTCGAACACACATTGAACCACCAAGTAGATGCATTTCTCTTCGGGTGTTTGTCTGTAATCAAATACTCGCTTGACGGTTCGAGGCCACTCCACAAATTCATTCGGGTCTATACGCCCATCATACTCAGGAATGTCAACTTTGATGTCGTTATTGTGTGGCCTCTCATGACCCCTACGACCATAAGGATTATAATCTTTAGTAGTGGAGTAGCCATCATCATCTTCATCTTCGTGCGGGCTACAACAAGGAGGTGTTCGGTTCCTACCTTGACGATGTTGCATCGAGATTCTCAACTCTTGCAGTTGCTCCTACCACGGTTTAAAAGAACGGAATCACGCCTCGAGGCGTATTCACTCTGCCTCACAATGCGAAACGAGGCGTAAGTCCGAGGCGGTAGTAAATAAATAAATATTTTTATAATATATGTATCAAAAAAAAAGCTAATCATCAATTAAAGAACTTTTATAACTAAGATCAACATCATTCAATAAACATAAAAAGGACAAAGTCAATAAAACACAAAAAGACTTGGAATGTTTAGAAGTATAAAGCATAAGCCCATATAGACCGCCTCGGCCCAGTACGCCTCGGCCCATATAGACCGCCTCGCCCAGTGAGGTGTGCGTTTCTTCAGATCTTGTGAGACACCGCCTCAAAAACGTTTTCCTTCGTTTCGCCTCGAGGCGACGCCTCAATCAGACCGTTTTTTTAAACCATGGCTCCTACAATTCTCGAATTTTTCGTTCCAGAGTAAGTCTCCCAGCAGCCATCAGACTGTTATTTCCGGATGATGTGTACATCTGGTTAACAATTGATAGAATTTTGAACGCAAACGAAAAACGATATGTAACTGATAGGGTTCCGATCATACACACCATAGATAATAAGAATCGAACAGAGAAACAATTAAGAAGAAGAAGAGAGGAATGATTTGTAGTACTAATTACTGGAACAATACAATCAAAAGGTAAAGAAAACAATCCAGGGTTAAACCCTTCTCACTGCTATGAGCAGGAGCCAAATCTCATCAATAATTCTCTTCCTACTTAACTCATCAACCTCACCACTATTTATAACCAACAAACAAACACCCTAGATGTTAATATTACCAAACTACCCATATCTAGAATATACCATAAACTAAATATTATCAACATATTTAATATAACTATAATCTGTATCATTACTCCCTCCTTATTTAAAAGTCTTGTCCTCAAGACTTGGGAATTAATCAGGACACGTGCTTTGCTCCAATTATCTTTCTTTTCGGACACTTGTGAGCTGGCCCGTATCGATTTCCCCAACGCAAACAAGTCCTTTTCTTCTTACGTCCTTTCCAATCCAAACGGGAAAGATATTGCGCTCCTCGATCTCGGGGCTGAATAAAACCTGCCTCCCCTGACATCAACGATCCCAATTTGGAAGGGAAGTTGCTATACGCATCCGCAAAAGAAGTAATATGCCGATCAGTGGCTTTGAAAGAAAATGTTGGTGTGGAATCTGCTTGGCCCAACCTAGGAAGCCCATCAACAAACAAAAGCCCATATCTAGAATGAGGGCGCACGGTAGCCTCTACAACATCGATGTAATCAGGAATCAAATCCGATTGTGGGAACGTAGCTTCCTCGACCTTACTGGTGACACAATCAGGGTGCCTTTTAACCTCGACATCGCCGATCAAATCGGAAATCAACTCTGATTGATGAATCGTAGTGAACTGCTCAGAAGGAGTAGGAATCGTTACCTGTTTACCGTCGACTACAGGGATTAGAGGATCGTGAATGATATCCGATTGCGCACAAGGATTAGGGATCGTGAAGCCATTGAATCGTTGCAGGAGCTCTGCTTGGAACTCCGGCCATGTAAGAGACTCCCAGATCTGAGTAAGCACCATGAACCAGTGATGAGCAACCCCAATCATGCAAGATTTGATCAAATGAAGGCGTAATTCATCAGGAGCATTATCGAAATAGAGATTCGCTTGTTGGAGCCATCCCTGAGGATCAAATCCATTGAACGCTGGTAATTGCAGTTGCGTCGCCGCCCCAGGAACTCCCATCGGCGCCTCAATACTTCTGGAATTGGAATTGGAGGATGAAAACAAACCGCTGGAGTTGCTCGTTCCTGAAGATCTATCAATCTGTTGTTTCTCATGAAATTTCATCCAAGCGAGGATGATTTTCCTGAATTCAGCGTATTCCCCACGCTCGACTTCCAAGGAATGTAACGTGGTTTTGATTTCGTTGACATCAGCTTGCAATTGATGAATCTGTTGCTCCTGTACCTCTAGGCGATCGTTAGGAGCATGAAATTCCATGGATACCGGCAGATCAAGGGCAGGTCGGACCATTGATAGGGTTCCGATCATACACACCATAGATAATAAGAATCGAACAGAGAAACAATTAAGAAGAAGAAGAGAGGAATGATTTGTAGTACTAATTACTGGAACAATACAATCAAAAGGTAAAGAAAACAATCCAGGGTTAAACCCTTCTCACTGCTATGAGCAGGAGCCAAATCTCATCAATAATTCTCTTCCTACTTAACTCATCAACCTCACCACTATTTATAACCAACAAACAAACACCCTAGATGTTAATATTACCAAACTACCCATATCTAGAATATACCATAAACTAAATATTATCAACATATTTAATATAACTATAATCTCTATCAGTAACGGATCAAACGGGATACAATAACACCACTTGATTCAATCGGAAGAGATTCCCAACCCAAGTATAGGATACAAAATATCACCACCTAAACTCAAGTATGTGTTCCAAAGAACACCATCCAAGATGCTAATCTTGAATTAGCAATGGACAAATAGAAAGTGGCTAAACCAAAGGAGTAACACAGTCGACAGTTTTATCATAAATTCACCAACTCCTCATTCATAAACAAAAACTAATAGTTAAAGGAATCTAATGTTTACACTACCTAACATATAAAATTTCGGCAAACAATTTACTACCTATGACGCCAATAGTACAAGCACATAAAGCTTGAAATAAAATGCAGAATTAGTAAATAAAACAAATGCAGATGATGGAGAAAAGAACGTGGGACAATGGGTACGTGTGAATCCTTTTATCCTCCATCATCATATTCAAATAACCCACTCGTAGCCCAAGGTTGTTGTATCGGCCCTTTCCCTTTAATTAACCCATATTTAAAGAACCCAAACATTGGGATTTCAATAGCTAGTTGCTTTAAAACCATAACTAGTATGAAAAAAAGAAAGTGTTCTTGGAAATACAAAATTATAAATCTTCAAACCAATTGCTTTAACTCCTCAATTTTAGTAAACCATTTTATGTTATACCAAGAGAAATGTTCGTGTAAACCTTGTGGAGATAGCCTAGTGGTAAGGGTGTTAGAGTCACAACCTTGAGGTCATGGGTTCTAGTCATGGGGGTGACATTTTCTTCGCAAGGCCACGGCCCAGGTGCTTGTGCCTGTGGTTTACCCGTTCCCCCCGGTTGGTCGGGTATTGGGCGGGCCCGAGGTTTACCACGCAAGTGGGTTCCCCGGTCATCAAAAAAAAAAAGAGAGAAATGTTTGTGTAATGTAATGTTTGAAATTAGCATAATAAATTAAAAAGTAAACTACAATTTGTGTCCCTAAGGTTTACTCAAAACATCAACTTTCGCCACTGCCGCTGAAAAATTGCCACTTGCGTCCCTGGACTTCTGTTTTATTGCCAATTGCATCCTACCATGAATTGAATTGATATATTCCATTAACCACTTTACCAAGACAGTTAGTCAGAGGGGTACTATAGTCATTTACCTATAGAATGAGGGGGTTTACTCATTTGTATCCCAAACTTTTTCTATAAACTTCAATTTTCATCCCCCTCACAAGAAAAACATTCTCGTCGTTGCACTTTCTTTGCTTCCGGCTACTGCTACGATCCGACTATTGCTTCGATCATCGTCCTCATCATTTCTTGATATGGCGTAGCCTCTGAATCTGTGAACTAAGATCAAGAGACGCTTCGTGACAGATTTGATTCTTTCGATTTATTCCCCTCTAATTTTTAGCAACGGAAACATTTGATCTCCCTGTAAATGCAACTTTAACCCTAATTGGGTGTTAATGGGATTCAATTTTGTAGTTTAGTAGATAGATTGCTTGTGAGGACAACCGATGGCTACCTTCCGGTCCAAATTAGGGTCGTTCTCAACCTGTAGAAGTATTTTGAGTGGGATTTGGATGCGGAACAGGGGACTGAAAGATTGGAGTAGAAGCACAGCATGATCTTGATTGGTTTTAGGGTTTGTTTTATGTGGTTTGTGACCAAGTTGGTGGGGTTTTTTTTGAAATGATTTTACCCCTTAATCCTTTGTAATCTGGTTTTTTAAGTTAGTCGCAATGATCAAGATCGAGTTTAGTAAGCCGCTTAGTTAGTTAAACGTAGATAATTTGGTGTTCTTTAGCTACGAAATGTTAAAATTATACTGTATTTGATGCTACATTTTAATAGTTAAATGTTTTGAACAGGTTTTTTGTTGGAATTTGTGGTAACAAAAACAAGGGGGAAACTCAGGTGCAAGGAAGAATAAGAAGTGGTGAAGAAGTTTTTGTCCAAGGATGCAAATTGCAAAGGTTTACAACCTTAGGGACCAAAATTGAAACAAAAAAAGGGGTAAAATAGTCATTTACCGGTTTTTAAACGAATAAGTCACGACATAATTGACAATAAAATGGAAGTTTAGGGACACCAGTGGCAAGTTTTCAATGACTAGGATGCATGTTGATCCTTTGGGTAAATCTCAAGGACGCAAATTGCAGTTTACTCTAAATTAAATTTCATAACTAATTAGCAAATTTAAAATTTAATAAATATTTATGATATAATAACATTGTATTGATCATCAAAACTTAAGAAATCATGTAATGCATATGCATATAAAGTGATGTTATAAGACCCAATGACTGAAA
Source organism: Mikania micrantha (assembly GCA_009363875.1). Lineage (NCBI taxonomy): Eukaryota > Viridiplantae > Streptophyta > Magnoliopsida > Asterales > Asteraceae > Mikania > Mikania micrantha. Next base: position 64,202,892 of record CM018684.1, read on the forward strand.
TAAGAGAGGCAATAATAAGAATGGAGTTGTATGTAATTTTGATGTGGTAGTGAGGTTGCAAGCTATCAGGATTCAACTAGGACTACAAATGCTCTTAGTGGTATATCACATCCATATATCTTTGTTCATATTTTGTATCTCAATTCTTTTTTTCCTAAAGTTTAAACACAAAATGTAGTATTTTAAGAAATTTATATGTTCTCTCAAAAATGTCTTATATTATTAATATCCATTAATGACCAACTAAATTTATGAGAAGTACAAGTACAGTTAGATCTCTCACAATGTGGTTTTATAGCTTTAAGCATTCTATCAGTTATTTTCTCTCAGTACTAATAACCTTGAAGGTATCTAAGACTAAGAGTAATACAAATATAGTTCCATCATTTCCCACAGCAGCATAACTGTTTTCTTTCCTGAGTTCATGGTTAATAAAGAAAGAGTAGGAAGGATTTACTCACTTTAATTCACCACAAGCAGCATAGGCATCTGATTTTAGATATGTCTCAAGCTCTAATTCATCTTTGTATACTTTTGAAACCAGCTGCCAATATCAACAGAGAAAGTAACTGAGTTTAAGAACCACCATATCATCTCTAGCATGAACTTTTGCTTATTTTTTTCCCATGACAGATTGACAGTACAAACAAACATTTAGTAATTCAAAACATATGAGAACAGCTAAATAAACAAAATCATGAAGAGATAAAACAACTGTAAATACCAAAATATGAAAACAAAATTATCAGTTTAGCATACCTTCAGTAAGGGAAATTTAAATGACAAAATGTCAATCATCAACCTTGTATCACTTGTGTTAGGTGCAAAAGCCAGATACTCATTACTGGCAAGCAATAATTCAAGAACTTGATCAAAAGTTGGGGATATATCGCTCATCCCCACTTCCACAAATGTATCTTTCTGGATGTACCTACAAAATATTTGCAAAATGACGCGACATCAAAAAGAATATATCTAATAGCACCATATTAATCATGATAACATTATTTCACTTGGTTATTTTATTATCATCTTCATAGACTATGCTAAGATACTAATGTTCAAAGAATGTGAAGGAAAATGAGAATACATACATGATCTTAACAACATATCATCTATGTGTTTTTAATCATATATGGAAGTGTATAAAAGTTTATGTTCGCAAATGGAGAAACAAATCATTACAGCATGGCATGAAACATAAAAACGGTTGCTACATACGTTTGAGCAGGGTGGATCGTTGTATCAACTTGTGTCCTTACAGCTATTAACATCAGCATCACCACTACGGGAAGCAGAATCTGGCCATCAAACCAAAAGATAAATGTGTCGTTTTCAGTTATAAGGGCTGCCTATGCATGGAAATCATAATTTTGCAACCAAAGTCATCTTTTCCTTCTCAATTTTAGAGAAAAATAATATTATCATGAGAAGAATGCAATAACAATTAACGAATAACATACTTTCTATATTTTAGGAATTGTGTTGTGTTTGACGCTCACAAAATTAAATTAATATACTAAAATGAACTTTTTAATAACAAAAATTTCAATATGATGTGTATACATATAAATCAAATTTTCACTCATACATGGTGCAAAAGAAAACACGATCTTATAAAAGTAATTAAGCACAAATAAGATACGGAAAGCCAACTAAAGACTACATTAACTGATTAACATAATTAAACATATAGTATGATGATCGACTGATCGTCTTCAAAATACTCAAATGAAACAATAAATTTGAAGCAATTAAGTTTGCAAAAACGCAATCAATCATTGATTGATCGAATAACCTCGGCGAGAGTGATATACGGATGACGAATTTTGAGAAGCCAATTCTTCCGAAGCATAGCCTTGAGTTGTCTCCCTGAACTGCTACTCATCGTCTTCCCCTTTACTCGCTCCTCCATTAGAACCTAAAAACCCTAATTCTTAAAAAAGAACTGGAATTAGGAGAATATGATTCAACGAAAACGCCAGTGTGTGTTTTTGGTGAAAGTGTGTGAGGGAGGGAGAGATGATAAACGACTGTGAATTGTGGAGGAAGACGAAGAAGAAGTTGGAATTATGACGCTTGGAGGTTGGTGTTGACGGAGAAGTGTCTCCATGCTCCACTCGGTCCCTCCATCGTTAGATTGTTCCGTCAAACTGGAATAAAAGTTTATTCTTCCAAATTAGTTTTGGAGTTGCCCGTATTGTCATCTTGTATTTTTTTTTAAACCGCGACGATCCTACGTATCACGTATGTTGTATTAACAGGGTTCATCTGACAGAGGTAAGATGTGGTCACACCAGATGCACGGGAACCCCCTGAAATGGGTAAACTCTCGCACCCCATTGGTCCAGAACCAGAGATTAAGCTCAAAATTTCTTCTCTCACCTGGATGTCCTGTGAATTCAGCCTACTAGTTGGAGTTTCACCTTGTGACTAAGAGGTCATGGGTTCAACCCTGTCAGTTGGATTAATTTTTATTTTAACAAATATTTATTATAGGGGTTTAATAAATAATATGTTTTATATTTAGTAATAAAAAGTTGCATCTTTTAAAATTTAAGTATATCATTGGCTACATAATAATAAGGTTAATAAACTCATGTATTACTAAATTTGAATAAAATATAATACAATCTACTATCAAGTTGTTAAGATATATCTTTAAAGAAATAAATCTTAATATGATAGTTATAAAATTTATCAAGTTGTTTTTTCAAACATTTTTCTTCAACTGAGCTCATGGAGAGACTTAAATACTAACTTTTAAATAAAATACAAGTTTATTTGAAACTCATGATTAGTTTATCATTAAATTTATTTAGCATATTATATATTTTTGTTTCTTTATTTATAATCTATCATTCATGATCCATATTATAATAAATATAATTCATAATAAAAGATAATTAAATCGGAGCGATAGGTGAGAAAACAAAAAAAAAAAAAAAAATTAGTAATTTTCATCTTGTCGTTTACCTACAAAAAATTTATCAAAACATGAGATATCACAATTTTCAAGTCATTTTTTTTCATGTCATTAAATCATAAGATCATTAATAATCATTAATCTCTTAATAACCCATTATATAATTATCAAGGGTCTATTTCTAGTACTCACACAACACATCTAAAATAATTGGTTCAAAGTGTATCAAATGATAAAAATTATGAAAAGTAAAAGTTGATTGCCTTCAAACTTAACACAATACTTACCTCAAATTAAAATTTTGTAAAGTTTTTCGATATAAAAAAAACGACTGGACAATATAAAACCAAATGGGAGAAGAAGAATCAAATTCTTGTCGTCAATCACACCCATATATAATATTTAATATTGTAACACTTTTATTTAATAAAACTATAAAATACTTTCATCAAATAATTTAAACAGCTTACATTTTTTTTAAAAAAAACAAAGTCCTAACTTTTACTTTAATGAGCATAAAATAAACAAGATTTAGTTGTTTACATTTGCCACTTTAAACAAAAGATTGTCGCCTAAATTCGATTTGCAAAACATAAAAATTTGGGTACAAATAAATGAGCCCCATCACAATAACAATCTAATTTTGGGTATAAATGGGTCATTTAAAAAAAACATTAATTTATTTTTAGTTAAAATGAGCTGTAAGTAGAAAAATAGTTTTTTTAATAATTTTAATGTTTTTCTCCTCAAATATATAAAGTTTGAGAATTCTAACTTTATAGCGGACAAAGATGGAAAAAGTTTACTTTAAAAAAATGCAACTTAGTAATTTACTCTTATACTCTTTTTCATCATTCAGCCTTATGTATAATTGTTTTCTTTTGATTTTTACATTTTATTACTTGAAAGTAAAACTGATTTTTTAAGCAAGAAAAAAAATATATTTATTTTAATAAATAAAGGGTTTTCGAGACATATGACATGTTTGTTAAACACCTCAACTTTGATTTATATTTTCTCTCATATTAACAACATATCATATTAAATAATAGAGTAAAGTGTCATTTTAGTCCTTATGGTTTGACAACTTTTGTCATTTTAGTCCAATAGTTTAAATTTTGCAATATTGGTCATTATGGTTTCATTTTGTTGCCAATTTGGTCATTATGGTTTCCATTTTATTGCCATTTTAGTCTAATTAAATTTAAACTTTTGGACTAAAATAACAAAAATTAACAAACCACAGGGACGAAAATGACAATAAAATGAAATCATAATGACCAAAATCGCAAATTTTAAACTGTTGGACTAAAATGGCAAAAATTGTCAAACCATGTGGACTAAAATAGCATTTTACTCTAAATAATAATATTAAATATTTTAAATTTTATATTAAAAAATCTTCTTATATTACTATTTTTTTATTAATAAAATTATTCAGTCGGATTAGCCTAGTAGTTAATAAAAAAAAGAATAAATTCCCTATTTGTCCACTTTGACCCAAAATGATCAAAATGTCCAAATGGTTTCTATTGGCTTAAATCATGGGCGTCCCGCCCGTAATAATATATTTCAACATGGGCGGTTGTGAGCGGGGTGCCCATGGTTGGATCCGATTACAGATGAGACGCCCATAGTTTAAGCTAATGGAAACCATTTGGACATTTTGGTCCTTTTTTGGGTCAAAGTGAACAAACAGGAAATTGAATTTAAAAAAAATGGGTAGTTGTAGGTTATTTTAGTGTTGGTAGAAAGACGACTAGCAAGCACAAAGGCGGCTAAAGGCTAGTGGTGGATCATCTTTGAAGTATATTTGATATCTCTAAAAAAAATAATAAAAACTGGACAAATAATGAAAATTCAAAATAAGACATCCCTTGCGAACCCACGATAGCTTTGCTTAGAAAATCGGCAAAATATCTTTTCATTTACCTAAATTAAATATTACTTCCAAACAATTATTAATCTCTAACTTAGAAAAATGAAAAGTGCAACATTTAACTAAAGCATTCATAATTTATTCTTTATTAATATTTTTGTACTCTAACAAAAAAGATATCATTTATTATTGGGTAAATTATAGTTTCTGTCCCTATAAGTTAAGTGTTTTAACTATTTCAACCTAAAATATAATCTTCTATTAACGTAGTTCATGTGGTTTAAACAATTAACGGATCAGGTTTAACCAATTAACGGTTTTGGTCTCCAACCATAGTGAAGTTTGAGAGCCAAAACCGTTTGAATAGTTAGATTTGGGGGCCAAAATTGTTAGTTGTTTAAACCACAGAGGCTGCAGATTTTATTTTGGGTTAAAATAGTTAAACATTAAAACCACAGGGACTAAAGCAGTATTTTACTCTATCATATTAACAATTTAACATCTCATTTTCAAAACAACCTTTCACGTCTCATTTCTTACTCAATAAATTTTTTTAACATAAAAACTAAGCTTTTACTATTTTATTTTGCGTTATTTTATTTTTTTCGAGTTAATTGTCGAGATGGTACATATGGTTTGCTGGTATTTCACTCTTGGTTTGTAGGTTTCATAAATTACACATACGGTACCAAACGTTAAATATTTGTAACACATATAGTCCTAAGATCACCAAATTACCTTCGCATATTTGTCCAAATTACCTTCGCATGTTTGACTAAATTACCCATACCTACAAATTGTATGTATTATAATTGTTTAAATATTGAAATTTTATAAGTAATTTATGAAATATAGAGACTAATGATAGAATATTAGAAAAACATATTGACCAACTTCGTAATTTACTCTGTTTTTAAGGAAACGTAATATTTTTATGACATATTCAAAACTTATGGATCACAAAACATAACATTGATAGTATATACAAATCTAATAAACAAATGTAATTACAATTTTTTTTTATTTTTAATTTGGATTTCTTGTTCTTGACATACCCAATGAATTTTTTTTAGATATGTCGATTGTAATAATGCATGCCTTTTTTTATTATTTTATATATTACTAATTTCCTTTTATTATACTTGTCCACTTGCTTGGGTTTGATTTTTCTCGCCGCCAACGATATTTAAATAAAAATATATATTCATTTGGAAAACGATTTCTTATTTCCACATAATATATACAGGGATCCGTTTGGAACAAATGTTAATTAGCATGTCAGGATGTTGGCATGTTGTGATTTTTTTTTATTGTTTCATTGACCAATCGTCTGCAGTCATCGTTGTTAGTTGCCTCGTTTATGTTGTTGAAAAAGTTTGTAGTTTGAGACTCGTTTGAAAAGAGCTCGTTAAAAACGAGACAAGCCCGGGTCATGGTTGGCTCGGCTCGAGCTCGGATTGTGGCTCGGCTCGTTGACTCGGCTTGATTTTTAATATATACTTATATATTAAATTACACACACATATTCTAGTGGAGGGTTTCTAAGAAAACATTTATTTTGTAGAATACTAAGAAAACTAACCACAATCATTATCAATTAAACTTTTTTTTCATTTTTTATTTTCTTTTATTATAAGATAAAAAATGTAAAAAATTAAAAAAAAAAGTAAAAAAATATTTATGTTAAGTTATTACATATATGTAACTTGTATGTTATACATATAGATTACATATATGTAACTAAATAACTTTATAAGTTACATACGAAACTTGTGCGTTACATATACGTAACTTCGTGATTTACATATTTTTTTCAAAAATTTCTTTTTTATTATAACATTTCTAACCTTTAAATAAAAAAAAAAAATTATTGACTAATATGAGTTTTATTAGTTTTTTTCAAAATGAGGAGTTTTCTTATGAACATTCCTCCACATATTCTATTACACACAAACATCTAAATATATTTATATATATTTTATATCTTATACACATATTTATACAAATATATATGTACATATATACACGCACGTGTGTAATATATATATGTGTGTGTGTGTGTCTGTATGTATGTAAAGTGAATGAGAAAAAAAACGAGTTGGCTCGTGGCTCGACATTAGGCTTGAGTTTTTTTACGAGCTTGAGCTCTAATTTTTAGCTCAAAAAAATTTTCGAGCTCGCTCGGCTTGGCTCGATTAGAGCCATACTTTAAACGAAATCACCTTGTTTGCATTATGTATAATGATTATTAATTTATTATAATAAAAATTAAAACTATAAACGGGTTGAACTTTTATTATTATTATTATTATTTTAAACGGCCAAACTTACTATTCTCCTAAACTACTTTAAACAAATCACACCATTATATGAGATTTAACGCATGATCTCTCATCATAAGAGGCAAACCTGAAGTACGTTAGACTTGAAGGTGGTGCACCATTGATATGTAAAGAACTTTTATCATCTATGATTAAGAAGACATTGTATCATTCATCATATGTATAGTTTAAGATCTCTAAAACAATCACTCTTACACTTGCAAACATACAAATCAATGATCTAATTAGTGAACTGTGACATCCAGTACCTGATCGTCCGGCAAGTCCGTACGGTATGTGTACTTTCACCTTTTACTGTGTGTAAATACATTATATGAACAGTGTTTATGATAACAGAATTCAAAAATACAAGAAACAGTTGTATGTATTTATGTGAGAACTTAAATATCGTAAGTACAACACTCACGATAAACAATAGTTGTTTGTACTTAGGTGAAAACCTAAGTGCAGTTAAGACAACGAATCAAAAAAGACAACAGTGTACAAGTAAACAACAAGAACATGTCGGTTGCGATCTGATATCCATAGATGACATGAATCAGATGGCCAATAAATCAGTACGAAAACAATGTGAAAACATGATGTTTAGTTGGGTCCGTTAGTAAGGAAACACAATTCAAACATAGTTGCAGTGTTATTTCAGAATAATGAACTGACAGTGTGTTTGCGTGGGTGACGATTCACACAAACATATCTGTGAGTTTAACGTTCTGAAATAATGACTGTAAAGTAGAAAACAAGAATCAGAAAGTGAAACCATCGTTGTGTTCGTTCGAGTGACGATTCGAACGAATACGCGCGAAGGTGACACGATCTGACGAAACGTTCAAAATAATCGGTTTCGATAAAATAGTTCAAGAAAAGTAAATATAAAACATTTATTAGGAATCACAACCTTTAAAATAATTCAAAATAAACTCTTTTATTTAAAATACGTAAAAATTTCGCGTAACAAGCCGGAAACGCAACGGAGACGAAAAACGAGCAACAGAAACGAACCCGAACAACCCGGGGTATAAAAAGACTAAATGAAGCATTTCTTCCTCATTTATCACTTTCTATTATCTCTCTAAAAGCCAATTTCCGGCTACACACTCTCACACTAGAATTCAAACTTCCATTCACCATAACTTACTCGTTTCTTGACGAAATCGTGCGTTCTTGGTGTCCATACGAAGCTCTCGACCTCTTCTACCTAGAAGTACAACAGATCTACGAAGTTGTCCAGCCAAATTCGAGGTAATGAGCTTGAAATCGCATGAAAAAGTAGGGTTTTTGTCACCCTTTGTTCGACCTAAACCCTCGCACGGCTTAGGACCCATACACACTAAACCTACATCTTCGAGACACTATATTCTCATAACACAACCAGTGGAATAGCTTTGCAACGGACTGGAGTTCGAAGATGATGATGAAGCAGGTTGAAGGTTCGCAAGGTAGGTGGGATGGCCGAACCTTCGAATGGCCAAACCTGGGTTGAACGAACCTTAGGCCAGCCGAACCTTCCTGCTGCCACAAGTCTGTGTGAGCCACGTGTGACAATCCGACTTTTCGGATTAACTCCGTTAACTGAAAAGTTCACAGAAATTACACGAGATCAAAGAATATTAAATCTAAGGGGTCAGAATTAACCAAAATATACTCTAAAACATTTAAGTTATAATATTTTAACTTTTAAAGGATTAAATTATCAATTTTGACTTTCATAAGTCAAATTTCGGCCAAAGTCTCAATTGAATTCGAAATTCTAATGAAACCACATTAATGGACCGAATTAAACCTTCAATTAACACATAATGATGATGATTAATGGTTATCATCAGTTACTAAACCCATAATGGTCGAATTAATTGAATAATGAGCAAAATAAAGTGAAACCGTCACTTGTAAATACAAGGCTCATACAATTCGAGTACATTTCACGAAATCAAACCTACAGAAGCTCTAGTCGGCTCCCTTAGAAGGTTTTATATCAATCAATTGGATTCCAGAAGATTGGGACGAAGGAATTGATTAAGAGTCGGCCGAAACTTAGGCCATTAGTCGAAGTAATTCAATCCGACATTGATACAGGTAAAAATTCACTTTCACATGATCTAAATGGTTCGATTAAACAAAGCCCTAAGCCAAATTCGTGTTCTAACAACAAATTAATCGAATTCGAACTCTAGGGTTCTTCATGTTGAACGAATTGGGGGTTTTTAATAGAACGAATTAAAGAATCAAATTAAATCATAGAGAAAGCTTCGGAAACATTCTTTTAACAAAAACCCTATGCTAATTGTTTCTGAAAAACACGAATTTCATGATTTCGATTATTAGGGTTCGTTGTCATGAATGAATTGAGACTTTCAATCAAAACGAGTTTAAAAATCAAATTGCAATGCACAGAAAGGTTCGAAATGGTACTTTTGATGAAAGCCCTATGTTAATTTTGATGAATAATGTCGAATGGTATGAAATCAAGTTCTAGGGTTTATGGGTTAAAATGAATTGGGGATTTTGATTTGAATGGACTTAGTTTTCAAGTTAAACAAATCAGATGGTTTTAAAATCTGTTATTAGATGAAAACTTTATGAGTTTACAGTTCAATTTAAACAAATTCGAGCAATTTGAATCGGGTATTGACAAACACGAGTTCGGTTCTAATTGGGGACGATTAAACCACTACAAATTAACTTAAATTCGAATTAAAACCTTGTACAAGTTCGTTTTGATGATTGGAATAAAAACCCTAATGTTTTGGGTTCAATCGGGTTCGAATCGGGGACCATATGGGTAGTAATTTCTTCGGTTAGGTTAAACAAAAAGAACCCGACTTGTGTATTGATTAAAATCAATTGGAATCAAACCATAGCATCAAATCAGAGTTGGGTTAACTGGTAGAATGGGTGTATCTTGTCCGGGAGGTCACAGGTTCGAACCTGTGCCCGACTGTTTTTTTTTTAAATTAAATCATTTTTGGTGTTTTGATCCTATCTTTCTTATTTCAACTCCAATTTAAACCATTCCAGTTGCGTTGGAACCGTAACGAGAATACGAACATCTTGAAATAATAAAATTTACATTTTAACTCGAAAACGTGATCGCGTATAATTACGCTTATTTAAATAAAATCGTATACGGACTATATGATTTTATTAAATGACTTTAAAGTCACGCGTATTTGTTTGTGCACGTTTCTAACAATCTAACATATGTGTGTTGACGTGTATGCGATTACAATCACGAAACGACGTCCCGAATAACACTAAGTTGTTGTTTAAACACAGATTCTTCGTAGAGGATTATTTACGCGATTTCTTGTGTGTTTGATCATTCCATTGCTATCAAAGGTGCGTACACGGCCCCTTTCTTATTTTAACTGTTTTGGGGGAGAAAACATGTGCAACAAACGCTTTTAGATACATATCACTTGCATGAGTTAGCTGTTTACATTAAGTGCAAACATATGCAAACATAGCATTACAAAGCCTTCCATTTCGAACCGTTTAATTTGCCGTAGCGCAAAGCGTGGTAGTTGAAGATAGATCTATTGGGTTTGACAAACCTCACTTGGTAGATGGGATCTACGCAGGTGTTTGACTGACCAAACACACACATTACTATTGTTCGTGCTAGACAATAGTGTTAAGGCAAAAACATGCTATAGCATGGCAATCGTCAGCTTCGGTGTCGACCACTTATGTAAATAGTACAAATGACTAGCTATCATGACTATGCACGTGTGATTATGTTATCTGTAAACTATATATTCAAACTGTGGTTTCAACAATTATGAATGCTTAAACCTGTGTATGCACCAACCTTTGTGTTGACTTGATTTACATGTTTTCTCAGGACACTAAGGCACAAGCAAGGACAAGCAGGGACTAGGATATTGAGTCTCATGCATACATTTCAATTCAAGTGTTTTAGCTTTGATAAACTAAGACATTGAATACTATTGGAATTGTATTTTACATTTCAAACCATTATGTTTTGTTATTGGTTTTTAAAACGCTTCCGCAAACATTGAAATTTTGATATTACAATTTTAGACCAAAGTATGTTTGAATATCATATAGAGGTCTTCGTTATGTCTAATGATCTGAGATCCTGGTTTGTCACGTCCCAAACGGTATGATTCCGTTAGTTGAAAATTGGGGGTGTGACACCACGAACGAAATTCACCGAACCTTTTCATCATCAACGAACCTGGGGTTGTCACGAAGCTGTTACCACGAACCTAGGATGGACCAGTCTCTACTCAGCCGAACCTATGCTTCACCGAACCTACATGCTGTTGGATCTCAGGCATAGCCGAACCCCTATACCGAACCTATACCTGGGCGAAGTTCTTGCATGGCAAACCTCAAGAACCACGAACCTACCTAACCGAACCTTGAACATGTGAACCATCTAGCCGAACCCCTTAGCAGAGCCGAACCTGCATCCAATTAAACCACGAGGTTCGCTGGAATTGGAGCCGAGTTCACCCTCATTCGATTATTTATTCGGACAAGCCAGATTCCCTTCGACCCAATAGCTATTTTGGCCCAATTGATTGGTTTAAACCACATGTAGTTAGGCCCATGACCATTCTTTCGACCCAATGCCATATATTAGGCCCAAGGGATTATCCGGCCCTATTGATTCAAGAATTTAATGAACGCACAAACGAATACCTAAAATCAATAATAAACGCATGCATGGATTATCACTTTATTTTACTACAAGGGTGGTAATGAATTGGCTAGGCAAACCATGCAAAGACCTAAAACTCTATTCTTTGAAGTTATTGGTGAAGGATTTCAAGAAAGATAAAACAAATGGAACAAGGATTTGTACAAATTCATTTGCAAGATATTAAAGGTTTATAACTTTTAAACTAAACCCTAAATTGTGTAATTGCAAACAATAAAAGGGTTTCAATAGTTCATTACATAATATAGTGAATCAAGGCCGGATGATGACCGAGACTCATAGTGATGGCCAACTCTAGGGCTAACACATCAATACAGGATCGTGAATACACAACAAGTACAATCAAGAGCGCGTGCATTTCTTGTTTAAGCTAAGTCAACCGCATCAACTACAAGGTGAGTTCATACGCCCCTTTTCTAATCTTAGCTGATTTTAAACTCTCGGGGCTGAGAAACATGCTTAACTTTTATTTACTTAGAAGTTTTATGTATAGCATATTGCATATGCTTTGATTTAGATAATATTGCTTGACTTATTATCGTTTATCGTTGTATGAATGCTTGTATGATCATGATATGACAGAAACAACTATGATGAACATGATAATATAACTTCATAATTGATCAACACAATAGAATAATGTAGTTGTAAGATTTTATCTTATGACACATAATTATTCTTACAAGAGAAATAAGAGAATTATCACAGGTGAACAAGATGACAAGAACAACAACAAACAATATCCACCACCTGAGTCAACTAAGTGTTGTAAGAATGGTTCCTACAACACTGTAGTGGCAACATGGTGACTATATGGTACAACTAGAATGATAAACATGATAATGTACCTTCATGATAACAACATCATTCACACAACAACTAATATTGTTTAATAAGACAAGATCTTATATAACTTTATTAGCAACAATGAGAACACACAACATTGAGAACAAACAACATTGATGAACATAATACAATTGATTGCTATTGAACTGTCTGTATTATATCATGTCAATCATGTGCCATATATTCAAGTTTCATTGTAAGTCCCTTCTCAGAATCGTTTACCAGTTAATTTAGTGCGATCTAAACCGACGATAGCATAGTGGTACCATATGTTTGACAAACCTCCGACGAGTGAGGTCAGTATGTTAGGCGTAACATCAATTGGCCGGTAACATGTGACCGATAGCAAGGCGACGATCAGTCAGGTTTGGTAAACGACACATGGTGATATCATTCGACAGTGATATTGTAATTAATCCATCATTTCTTGTTGACTAGTAGACTGATGAATTTATTTTTTCTCATGTCATATTACTAGTAACAGTTCGATGAGGTCTATGGTAATACAAAGTGGTAGAGGTAAATCGGATGCATTGTAATCTGATTACTTGAGGATTGCAATGGATTCCTTTTAGGCTCTATGTACTTCAGGTTGAGAACAAATATCAATTGGTTAATTAACACTCTTACTTTTTAAAAGTGATTAACAGTTAACCCCACAAGTAAGAGAATAATAACAAGGATCATATTAGATTAATCTAATTTCCTTAACACATCGAGGATTTATCGATACTTTGGTTTGATAAGTAAACCCCTCATATTATATGTGACAATCCGACTTTTCACACTAACCTTGTTAACGGAAGTTGGTGCTATAACAGGCCCAACAAGGCCAATCAAAGCCCAATAATACCAATGAAGGCCTAATAAAATCAAGGAAGGCCCGGTAAGGCCCAATGGAGTCTATGAAGGCCCAATAAGATTAATTTAGGCCCAGTAAAGCCAAAGAAGATCCAGTGAAGTCAAGGAAGACCCAACAAGACAAATCAGTTCCAATAAAGCCTATGAAGGCCCAACAGAACTAAGTTAGGCCCAATAGGGGCAAATGGGGCCCAATGTAATCCAATTAAGGCCCAATAAGGCACAGGGAGGCCCAATGGAATCTAGGAAGGCCCAGTAAAGTTTAGATAGGCCCAATAGTATTTTGAGGCCCAATTAGTTTAATTTAGGTCAACAATGATTAAAAGAAGTCGATTAGTAACAACTAAGGATTTTAAGCTCAACTTGGTTAATCGAATTATTGTGCAATAGAGTTAAACCATATCTAAAGGATGTAATTTTGTAGAAATCAGTCTCAAATTATTCTAATTACTGAATTGAGATTTATAATTATGTTATGAGTCCAATTTTGACTTTAAAAGTCAAAATTCGTGTAGAATGCATGAAGGAAATTCGAAATGTATTAAATTCGAAGCTGTAATTGCAAAATTATCACCCATAATCATTGTAATAATGATTATGAACCGTTTACATACGTTTTTACCTGTTAGAATTCGAATTTAATGGAATTAAGGATCCATAAGTTGTAACCGTAGCCCTTTACAACCAAAACCTCACAATTCGATTTCGATCATCACAATTAGAGTTACAGAAGTCTTATTCGGCACCCTTAGCATCCTAAACACACAACAATTTCAATCCAGAAGCAGTGATTCGAAGAATTCGAACAAAGGGCGGCCGAACATCAACTCACAAGTTGATCTCTTTCGATTTGCTATCAAATCAAGTAAGTTTTCGTTCCTAAACTTTCTAAACATGCCGATTAAGTAAACCTGTATGCTAATTTCGGCTTATAACATCAATTGGTATGAATCCGAGTTCTAGGGTTTATCATAGAACACGTTTTGGGGATTTTGTATTAAATGAAATTGATATTCAAATCAAATAGCATGGGCAGTTCCTAAAAGTTCCGATTAAAGTTGATGTTATGTCAATTTCATTTTAGAACTAAGAATTGATAAATTTTAGTTCTAGGGTTTATACTTCAAAAACGAATTGGGGGATTTGGTTAAAATGGATATAAGAATCGAATTAAATGTTATCAGCAGTTTCTGACAATCTCGATTAAGCTTAATAAAGTTTCAATTTGTAGTTTCAATAATGGATTGGATGAATTCGATGTTAGGGTTCTTAAGATGAACAAATTGTTGGGTTTTTGATGCAAATTGATATGTTAGTCGAAATTGATTAATCATAGAGGTTCGGAAATTGTTGTTAAATGAAAACCCTATGGTTTTGGGTTAGAAAGGAATCGAATTCACGATCAAATAAGGATTGGAAGCTTCGGCTATATGAGATAAAAGAGAACCGGCCATGTAGGATGTAAAAGAATTTATTTCTGTTATCTTTCGCGATACCCTAGCGGGCGTAGTGGTTAGATGCATGTAGGTTGGTGTCGAGGGTCGCGGGTTCGAGTCCCGGCCCCAACCATTTTTTGGTTTTTATGCCAATTTAGTATTTCAATCATATCTTATTCATTTCAAGTCCGATTCGATCCGTTCAAGTTGCGTTGGAATCGTAACGAGAATACGAACGCATTAGAATGATAAAATTCATATTTTAGTCCGAAAACGAAATCGCGTATAATTACGATTAATTGAATAAAATCAAATATGATTTTATTTAATCGATTTCAATGGCACGCGTACTTCCGTATGCCTAATTCTCACACTTTAACATACGTGTGTTGACACGTATGTGATTTCAAGCACAAAACGATTATTCGAATAACAATAGGTTATTGTTTAAATCACAGATTCTTCGTAGAGGATTTCTACGCGAGTTCACACATACTTGATCATTCTGCTAAAAACAAAGGTGCGTACACGGCCCCTTTCTTATTTTAAACTGTTTTGGGGGAGAAAACATGTGCAACAAACTACTTTTAGATACATATCACTTGCATGAGTTATCTGTTTACATTATGTGCCAACATATCAACTTGAAAGTCCTTACACACCTCGAACCGTTTAGTTTGCTGTAAATGCAAAGCGTGGTAGTTGGAAATAGATCTATTAGGTTTGACAAACCTCACCTGGTAGATGGGATCTACGCAGGTGTTTGACTGACCAAACACAATTTTACTATTGTTGTGATAGACAATAGTGGCAAGGCGAAAACATGCTATAGCATGGCAACTAGTCAGCTTCGGTGTCGAACACGTATGTAAATAGTTATATGACTAGCTATCATGACTGTGCAATTGTGATTATGTTATCTACAACTTGTTATTCAAACTGATGTTTTGAGCACTATGATTACTTAAAACCTGTGTTATGCACCAACCTTTGTGTTGACTTGATTTGCATGTTTTCTCAGGACGCTAAGGCGCGCATAACAGCTGGCATGGACTAGGAAGATAGAGTCTCATGCATCACTTTCATTTTGATTATTTAAATCTGAATATTTCAGTACTTTGAATTGTAATGTTTGATTTACAACTGTTTATGGGTTTTTAAACGCTTCCGCACTTTTTATAAACTCTGGTTATTATGTTTGTTTTAAAGACCAACATATGTTTTTGAAATTCATATAGAGGTCTTCGCTATGTCTAATGATCTGAGATCCTGGTTTGTCATGCTCCCAAACGGTGTGATTCCGTTAGTTGAAATTGGGGGTGTGACAGATTGGTATCAGAGACATTGGTTATAGCGAACTAGGTTTGCATTTGTAGGCCTAGACTATGACTGTTAGACATTAGACACACATGTTTACACATACTGCTTAGAAATTACATATGACATTATGTAATTGATTTGCTTACGTATTCCATGGCACTGCACTTACATATGATATTATGTAACAGGCATGGCTTCATCATCAGTTCCTTATGTTATCATTGATGATTCCGAGGACGAGGAGCCGATGGTTCCGGCACCACCATCATCACCACCACCACCCATTCCATCACCTCCACCATATGAGATGGAGGACTCCGATCCAGAGGAGGATCCGGAGGAAGACCCGGAGGAGGATCCGGAGGAGGATCCAGACGAGGATCCTGATGAGGATCCAGAGGAGGATCCAGACGAGGATCCAGTTGAGGACCCGGATGAGGATCCGGAGGAGGCACCATGGGTGAATACCCAGGGACTCTATGCTGCAGGACCATCTACACATCCACCACCCGTATTAGATGCTCCTGAGCCTAAGAGGCGAAGGACAGACGCGGAGGAGATCGCCAAGTTGCGTGAGGATCTGGATACGGCAGAAGACAAACTCATACAGAGATCTCAGGAGTTATGGGATGCCATTGAGAGGCAAGATGAACTTGCCCATCTAGTTCATGACATGCGGGATGAGATGGTGAACATGATTGGTCGTCTAGAGGAGTCAGAGAACCGAGCCGAGATCTTGGAGGGCAGGATTGAAGCTTTGGAGGATTTAGTGGTAGTTGAGAATGAGGAACAGGATGAGGATGAGGATGAGGAGGAGGAACCAGCACCAGTTGCTGAGTCCGATCCTGAATCCACTGTTGAGGACGATTGATTTTCTTTCTTTTATTTCTGTTTTGTTTAAACTTATTAGGAACGGGTTGTGTTCCTACATTAGTAGTTTGAAATTTTGTATTTCATTTCAAAAGTATTGTACTCAAAGAAAGTTTCTATTTATGGAAAAATTATTGTTTGTTTCCAACAACTGTGTTGATTATATTACATGTTGTGTTTGTTGTTTTACTTACACATGTTACATTGGATTTTGACTTCGTGCTAACACTTCTTATAAATAGGAAACTGATGGCTGAGGGAAACGTACATATGACTGTTGCTGAGCTCAATGAGCTAATCAACAACAGAGTCGCGGAGGCTATTGCACAGTATGCTCAGACACACAACACAGGGCCACAGGGTCCAGCTGGGGGGTTGGTTAACCCACAAGTCTGCACGTTCAAGATGTTCTTGGACTGCAAACCACACAATTTCAAGGGATCGGAGGGGGCTATAGGACTTCTCCGATGGATTGAAAAAGCTGAATCTGTGTTCAAGATGTGCAACTGCCCGGATGACAGCAAAGTGAAATTTGCTACTGGAACTTTGGAGGGTCCAGCCCTGACATGGTGGAACTCCAATGTTCAGACCCTGGGGTTGGGTGAAGCAAATGCATTGACCTGGAACAACTTCAAAACCTTACTACAAGAGGAGTATTGTCCTCGTAGTGAAATGCAGAAGTTGGAAGAAGAGTATTGGCACCTCAAGATGGAGGGGTCAAACATTGAGGAATATACGACCAGATCGCATGAACTGGCCAGACTGCTACCACATATGGCTACTCCAGTCAGTAAGTGGATTGAACGGTATATTGGAGGACTAGTGCCTCAGATTCAGGGGATGGTCACTTCAGCAAATCCCACCACCATCCAACAAGCTGTTCGTCTAGCACATCAGCTTACTGATCAGGCAGTGTTACAGGGAACCCTGCCTAAGCGGACATCTGCTACTAAGGTAGGAGATCACAAGAGGAAGTGGGAAAGCAACAACTACAAGGGTAATAACCAACAGCAGAACAGGAAGCAGGACTCGAACAAGTCCTATCATAATTCAAACAGTGGTCAGCAATCATCATCGTCAGGGGGCTATATTGGTAAGCACCCCAAGTGCAACAGGTGTGGTTACCATCATGCGGGTAACCAATGTGATAGAGCTAAGTGCCAGAGGTGTGGCAAGGTTGGACATGCGGCTAAGGATTGTCGCGGAGAGCTACAGAACAACAATAACAACCATAATAACAATCAAAACAACGCGCAGAAAGGTTGTTTTGAGTGCGGCAAGATGGGCCATTTCAAGAAAGATTGCCCACAACTTAAGAAAGGCGGGGACAACAATGGTAATGGTAATGGTAATGGAGGTGGCAACGGTAATGGCAATGGCACCAACAACAACAACAACAACAATAATAACAACAACAACGGTGCTAGAGGCAGGGCGTTCGTGATTGGAGGACGTCAAGCGCGGGAGGATCCCAACATCGTTACGGGTACGTTCCTCTTAAATAATCACTATGCCTCTATGTTATTTGACACTGGTGCCGACCGGAGTTTTGTATCTAGTTCACTTGCTAAGTCACTAGATGTTAGTCCCACTGCCTTAGATAGTCCCTATACTGTGGAGTTAGCGGATGGTAAGTTGATTGTAGTAGAAAACATTTATAAGGGATGTATTCTTGATTTGATGGGTCAGACATTAGAGATTGATTTGATGCCTATTGCCTTAGGCAGTTTTGATGTAGTTATTGGCATGGACTGGTTGTCTAAGAACCAGGCTGAAATTGTATGCCATGAAAAGATTGTTCGTATACCTCTTACAAACGGAGAGACACTGTATGTACAAGGTGAAAAGATCAGTACGCCACTGCGTCTCATATCTTGTATGAAAGCACACAAGTGTCTACGTAAGGGTCATACGGCAGTTATAGCACTTATAACTGAAAAGCCGGTAGCTGAGAAGAAACTTGAAGATATACCAATAGTCTGTGAGTTTCCGGAGGTATTTCCAGAAGACTTGCCGGGATTACCGCCTGTGAGACAAGTGGAATTCCGAATCGACCTTACACCAGACGCAGCACCGATAGCTAGGGCGCCTTATCGACTTGCACCGTCAGAAATGCAAGAGTTATCCACACAATTGCAAGAATTGTTGGATAAGGGTTTTATACGACCTAGTTTTTCACCATGGGGAGCTCCAGTATTGTTTGTAAAGAAGAAGGACGGAACTTTCCGAATGTGTATCGATTACCGGGAATTGAACAAGGTTACTATCAAGAACCGGTATCCGTTACCCAGGATTGACGATCTGTTTGATCAGTTGCAAGGTTCGAGTTACTACTCGAAGATTGATCTCAGGTCGGGATATCATCAACTAAGAGTTCAGGAGGAGGATATCCCGAAGACAGCATTCAGGACGCGCTATGGCCATTATGAGTTCTTGGTCATGCCATTTGGGTTGACAAACGCTCCAGCTGTATTCATGGATCTCATGAATCGTGTTTGTAAACCTTATCTTGATAAGTTTGTCATTGTTTTCATTGATGACATTCTCATCTATTCAAAGTCTGAGGAGGAACATGCTGAACATCTTCGATTATTACTAGAGTTATTGAAACAAGAACAACTGTATGCTAAGTTCTCGAAATGTGATTTCTGGATGCGAGAAGTACAGTTCTTGGGTCATATAGTTAATGAAAAGGGTATACATGTGGATCCAGCGAAGATCGAAGCGATTAAGAATTGGGAAGTGCCAAAGACTCCTACCGAGGTACGACAATTCCTTGGTTTGGCGGGTTATTATCGACGATTCATTGAAGGTTTCTCAAAGATCGCTCAACCACTTACAGCTCTGACGCACAAGGGAACAAAGTATAACTGGACGGATAAACAGGAAGCTGCATTCCAGTTATTGAAACAGAAACTCTGCAGTGCACCGATTCTGTCCTTACCGGAAGGAACGGAAGACTTTGCGGTGTATTGTGACGCATCTGGACAGGGTTTGGGATGTGTGTTGATGCAACGGGATAAAGTGATCGCTTATGCTTCCAGACAATTAAGAACACACGAAAAGAATTACACTACCCATGACTTGGAGTTAGGAGCAGTGGTTTTTGCTTTGAAGATTTGGAGGCATTATTTGTATGGAACTAAGTGTACCATTTACACTGATCATAAGAGTTTGCAACATATCTTTGATCAGAAGGAGCTCAATATGAGACAACGACGATGGGTTGAGTTGTTGAATGATTATGAGTGTGCGATTAAGTATCACCCGGGAAAGGCTAATGTGGTAGCCGATGCTTTGAGCAGAAAAGATACAACGGGAACAAGACGGGTTCGCGCACTTATGATGACAATACATACTGACTTACCAGACAAGGTACACAGTGCTCAAATTGAGGCTTTGAAAACGGAAAACTTAGTACCGGAATCTTTACGAGGAATGGAAGAACAATTGAATGTTAAACCTGATGGAATTCGTTATTTCATTGATCGAATGTGGATACCTTTGTATGGAGGTTTAAGGGAACTCGTGATGGACGAAGCACACAAGTCTAGATATTCAGTCCATCCGGGATCAGACAAGATGTACCATGACTTGAAGGCACTGTATTGGTGGCCTCACATGAAAGCGGATATTGCTAAGTATGTTAGCAAATGTTTGACTTGTTCGAAAGTCAAAGTTGAATATCAGAAGCCATCTGGTTTACTGCAACAACCAGAGATACCGATGTGGAAATGGGAACAGATTTCGATGGACTTCATTACTAAGTTACCCCGTACACCGAGTGGTTGTGATACGATATGGGTAATTGTCGATCGATTAACGAAATCTGCACACTTCTTAGCAATTAAGGAAACTGATAAGATGGAGAAATTGACTCGCACTTACATCAAGGAAGTAGTAGCACGGCATGGCGTGCCAATCTCTATCATATCAGACCGGGATGCCCGGTTTACTTCCAACTTTTGGAAATCTCTTCATAAGTCATTGGGGACTCGCTTGGATATGAGTACCGCTTATCATCCACAGACCGATGGTCAAAGTGAACGTACGATTCAAACGCTCGAGGATATGTTACGAGCCTGTGTAATTGACTTTGGTGACAGCTGGGAGAATCATTTACCGTTGGTGGAATTCTCTTACAATAATAGTTATCATACAAGTATTCAAGCAGCACCGTTTGAAGCTTTGTATGGTCGCAAATGTCGTTCACCAGTTTGCTGGGCTGAGATTGGAGACAGTCAGATAACAGGTCCTGAACTGGTGCACGAAACAACAGAGAAGATAGTTCAAATTAGGAACCGTATGGCAGCGGCTCGGGATCGACAGAAGAGTTATGCAGACAAACGTCGCAAGCCGTTGGAATTTCAAGTAGGAGACCGAGTTCTTCTAAAGGTATCACCTTGGAAAGGTGTGATACGATTCGGCAAGCGCGGAAAGCTTAGTCCACGTTACGTAGGACCTTTTGAGATTCTGAAAAGGATTGGTCCGGTTGCGTACCAACTCAAACTACCGGATGAACTCAGTGGAGTTCATGATGTTTTTCATGTGTCAAACTTAAAGAAATGCCTTTCTGACGAGACATTAATTGTACCATTGGAAGAAATACAAGTAGATGAACAACTGCGATTCATTGAAGAACCAGCAGAAATCATGGACCGAGAGGTCAAACAACTGAAGCAAAGCAAGATTCCGATAGTCAAAGTCCTATGGAATTCAAGACGGGGTCCTGAATTCACATGGGAACGGGAAGACCAAATGATGAAGAAATATCCTCATCTATTCAAGACAGCCACTGCTAACACTGAGAGCGCACGTTAAATTTCGGGACGAAATTTCCTTCAACAAGGGGATGACGTGATGCTTTCACACATCAACACTGCAAATTTCAAACTGTAAGCACAAACGTTTTATTTATTCAATTGATTTTGTTACAGATATTTGTGCTACATTACATTTTATATGTTTTATGTGCTACATTTCATATGTTACATGTTATGGTAGTACATACACGATTGGTTACATACATTTTGCTATGTGCGGGGTTGCATAGTACATTGGTTACATACACTTTGCTATGTGCGGTTTTGCTATGTGCGGGGTTGCATAGTACATTGGTTACATACACTTTGCTATGTGCGGGGTTGCATAGTACAAACAGTTTCAGACACTCACTAGGTGTGAGGCTACACAACACAGTATGATCAAACACAAACAGTCACAGTTAGGTGAACTAACTAGTGAACACGCAAAACAGTTACATTGAACGATCACAATTGAGTTGTGATGTTGCAAGCATTAGACTTTGTGTGTGAGTACACACAAGCACACAGAATGATCAAATCACACTAACACGTACGATTTAAACTCGTAAGTAGTTTCCTAACTACTCCTAACACTTACTAATTTTCGGGACGAAAATTCCTTCAACAAGGGGATGATGTGACAATCCGACTTTTCACACTAACCTTGTTAACGGAAGTTGGTACTATAACAGGCCCAACAAGGCCAATCAAAGCCCAATAATACCAATGAAGGCCTAATAAAATCAAGGAAGGCCCGGTAAGGCCCAATGGAGTCTATGAAGGCCCAATAAGATTAATTTAGGCCCAGTAAAGCCAAAGAAGATCCAGTGAAGTCAAGGAAGACCCAACAAGACAAATCAGTTCCAATAAAGCCTATGAAGGCCCAACAGAACTAAGTTAGGCCCAATAGGGGCAAATGGGGCCCAATGTAATCCAATTAAGGCCCAATAAGGCACAGGGAGGCCCAATGGAATCTAGGAAGGCCCAGTAAAGTTTAGATAGGCCCAATAGTATTTTGAGGCCCAATTAGTTTAATTTAGGTCAACAATGATTAAAAGAAGTCGATTAGTAACAACTAAGGATTTTAAGCTCAACTTGGTTAATCGAATTATTGTGCAATAGAGTTAAACCATATCTAAAGGATGTAATTTTGTAGAAATCAGTCTCAAATTATTCTAATTACTGAATTGAGATTTATAATTATGTTATGAGTCCAATTTTGACTTTAAAAGTCAAAATTCGTGTAGAATGCATGAAGGAAATTCGAAATGTATTAAATTCGAAGCTGTAATTGCAAAATTATCACCCATAATCATTGTAATAATGATTATGAACCGTTTACATACGTTTTTACCTGTTAGAATTCGAATTTAATGGAATTAAGGATCCATAAGTTGTAACCGTAGCCCTTTACAACCAAAACCTCACAATTCGATTTCGATCATCACAATTAGAGTTACAGAAGTCTTATTCGGCACCCTTAGCATCCTAAACACACAACAATTTCAATCCAGAAGCAGTGATTCGAAGAATTCGAACAAAGGGCGGCCGAACATCAACTCACAAGTTGATCTCTTTCGATTTGCTATCAAATCAAGTAAGTTTTCGTTCCTAAACTTTCTAAACATGCCGATTAAGTAAACCTGTATGCTAATTTCGGCTTATAACATCAATTGGTATGAATCCGAGTTCTAGGGTTTATCATAGAACACGTTTTGGGGATTTTGTATTAAATGAAATTGATATTCAAATCAAATAGCATGGGCAGTTCCTAAAAGTTCCGATTAAAGTTGATGTTATGTCAATTTCATTTTAGAACTAAGAATTGATAAATTTTAGTTCTAGGGTTTATACTTCAAAAACGAATTGGGGGATTTGGTTAAAATGGATATAAGAATCGAATTAAATGTTATCAGCAGTTTCTGACAATCTCGATTAAGCTTAATAAAGTTTCAATTTGTAGTTTCAATAATGGATTGGATGAATTCGATGTTAGGGTTCTTAAGATGAACAAATTGTTGGGTTTTTGATGCAAATTGATATGTTAGTCGAAATTGATTAATCATAGAGGTTCGGAAATTGTTGTTAAATGAAAACCCTATGGTTTTGGGTTAGAAAGGAATCGAATTCACGATCAAATAAGGATTGGAAGCTTCGGCTATATGAGATAAAAGAGAACCGGCCATGTAGGATGTAAAAGAATTTATTTCTGTTATCTTTCGCGATACCCTAGCGGGCGTAGTGGTTAGATGCATGTAGGTTGGTGTCGAGGGTCGCGGGTTCGAGTCCCGGCCCCAACCATTTTTTGGTTTTTATGCCAATTTAGTATTTCAATCATATCTTATTCATTTCAAGTCCGATTCGATCCGTTCAAGTTGCGTTGGAATCGTAACGAGAATACGAACGCATTAGAATGATAAAATTCATATTTTAGTCCGAAAACGAAATCGCGTATAATTACGATTAATTGAATAAAATCAAATATGATTTTATTTAATCGATTTCAATGGCACGCGTACTTCCGTATGCCTAATTCTCACACTTTAACATACGTGTGTTGACACGTATGTGATTTCAAGCACAAAACGATTATTCGAATAACAATAGGTTATTGTTTAAATCACAGATTCTTCGTAGAGGATTTCTACGCGAGTTCACACATACTTGATCATTCTGCTAAAAACAAAGGTGCGTACACGGCCCCTTTCTTATTTTAAACTGTTTTGGGGGAGAAAACATGTGCAACAAACTACTTTTAGATACATATCACTTGCATGAGTTATCTGTTTACATTATGTGCCAACATATCAACTTGAAAGTCCTTACACACCTCGAACCGTTTAGTTTGCTGTAAATGCAAAGCGTGGTAGTTGGAAATAGATCTATTAGGTTTGACAAACCTCACCTGGTAGATGGGATCTACGCAGGTGTTTGACTGACCAAACACAATTTTACTATTGTTGTGATAGACAATAGTGGCAAGGCGAAAACATGCTATAGCATGGCAACTAGTCAGCTTCGGTGTCGAACACGTATGTAAATAGTTATATGACTAGCTATCATGACTGTGCAATTGTGATTATGTTATCTACAACTTGTTATTCAAACTGATGTTTTGAGCACTATGATTACTTAAAACCTGTGTTATGCACCAACCTTTGTGTTGACTTGATTTGCATGTTTTCTCAGGACGCTAAGGCGCGCATAACAGCTGGCATGGACTAGGAAGATAGAGTCTCATGCATCACTTTCATTTTGATTATTTAAATCTGAATATTTCAGTACTTTGAATTGTAATGTTTGATTTACAACTGTTTATGGGTTTTTAAACGCTTCCGCACTTTTTATAAACTCTGGTTATTATGTTTGTTTTAAAGACCAACATATGTTTTTGAAATTCATATAGAGGTCTTCGCTATGTCTAATGATCTGAGATCCTGGTTTGTCATGCTCCCAAACGGTGTGATTCCGTTAGTTGAAATTGGGGGTGTGACATTTTATCATTCTACATATGATTCAATGGGTGATGAATACAAATGGATGGGTGAAATGAAATGGGGATCCATAGTTGTATTGCAAGTGGTATTAAGTTCTATTAGATATGTGGTGGGATGTTGGCTGGGGCTTGGTTTCCCTACATATGCCCTATATATAAACATAGCTAATAGGATGAGATATCACTTATAAATATAACTATGGAAAGGCCATTGTGTGAACGGGTGAATCAAACAACTTACAAACAACAAGTATGACATTGTGATTGTGTATATGAACATTTCAAGGCTTTCAAATATCAAACTTATGAACTCACCAACCTAGTGTTGACTTTGTTTAAATGCATGACTTCTCAGGTGACGAACATGTGTAGTTGCCTATATTCAAGAACTAAGCTAGTGGACTTTAAGAAGGTCTAGCTACTTTTTGGTGTTGCATACTTTTGAATGACAAAACAGTGAATCATCTTTTGTATATCTTGTACAGATACAAGATATAAACTCATTGATTCTTCTGATTATATTTACTTAGTTAAATTATGAGGAAACAATGTAATTTAACTTTGTAGTTATATTTCATTGTCATGTTAGCATTTCTCATTTATTTATCATGTGTTATGTAAACAATCTGATCATTTCGATTATCAAACGATATCACACCCCGGGAACCTTCCGCCCGACGGGAAAGTCGATCCAGCCCGCCGGCTCGGGGTGACATGAACAAACCACCAATATAAGTATATAACCCCAACATTATCACAAAATAACTTATTGGTATTTCTTGAAGTCACGTTGAAAACTTAAAACATGATTTCAAATACAATACATTGTTTAAGATGAACTTTGTGAAATTATATAAAAAAACAGCAAATATGTATAGAGAAAAAAATATGTATGAATGAATCCTTTGGCAAGAAATTATGGAACCCCTTACATTTTGATTTTGTGTTTAGTTCTTTGAGTATGTGTATAGCTTACATGTAGCAATTGGGTTTCGGGTACTGCCTTAATTGTGATGCTAATTAGAAAATAAGATGGCTTTAACAAACTAACAATGAGTAAAAAAAACAAAGAACGTATCTATGCCTGGCAAAATGGACGAGTTGGTAACGAGTCAGAACGGGTTCGGGTCAAGATGGGTGCGGGTCAGAACGAGTTTTAAGCAAAATATGTTTGGGTCAAAATGAATTGTTCTTAAAAAACATTAATTTAGTTTAGCTTAAGATGTGTTATAATTAAACAAATAGTCCATTTGGATAATTTTCAGTGATTTTCTCATCAAATATGTTATTAATCATCCTTAAATGTTTGAATCCATTGCATTTACGTACTTTTTTGGTTACCCGTCTTGACCCGCATTGTGTTTAAGTACTACCCATCCCAACCCATTCAATATTATGATGTTATCCATTACAACCCATTATACTACAATTGTTTACCCAAACCAACCCATATCCTATAACATGGGTAAAAATTGTCACCTCTAAACATACCAATGGAATTAAGATTCATTTACCACACTCACTAGAACTCATAATCAAGCTTAATCCTAACTCAATTCTTGTATCAATAGACGAGAATCACCACCAAATAGATATGAATTATTGAATCACATGATTTGAAAGTACAAATCAAGTTTTGATATTTAACAGTTTACATATTAGCAAACATAAATTGTTTCCTCATCAGATCGAAACTACAATCTAGATCAATGAATTTACATGATCATGTGATGTTGCAAACTAAGAATCAAGATAATTAGAATCAAACAAATATCAAAAATTGGGTTATAACAACTAGAAGACACAACTTTGATGTAGAATTCGGATAGATTACGGCAATGTTGCTGGTGCTTTTGATGATAATTGAATCGAGAAGGTATAGTACTAGAGTTGCGATTGATTATTTGTGATGTATGGGACGATTGGTGATTTGTGAGCATTTTGGTAGTGGTGATGGTCTAGAGAAATGAAGAGATGGGGTGATTTTGTATGCATATTAGCATTGAAGAACCATCTCGAAACCACCAAAAGATTTTAAAACTAAAGAAGCGTACAAGAGAGAAGATACATTGTTAAAAACTACGTAAAAACCACATAATTTAAGCAATCAGGATCTGATCTAAGTGAATTTAAACGGTCAGATTAGAGTGTTTAGGCAGCTTATTCTACCGGTGTCAACATATATATAATTTAACAAATTATTTACTAAAGATGTACTTTTCATAGATGACGATTTAGCAAATGCCGAGATGGATAAGAAGAAATCCACGTATGTGTCGTCAATCATGATATAACTTGTCTTGATGCTTGGTTTTTTACCAACTCTTAAGCTCAACACATAAATGAAGATCCATAAGGTTTACAAATATATCATCCAATGGTAGGGGTGGGCAAAAAACCCGGAACCGGAACCAGCCGTGCCTAACTGGTGGGTACGAGCAGTTCTAGATTTTCAGAGAAATCGAACCAAAAAAAGTGGAACTGATTATACCTTTACCTGACAAAACCGGAACCGATTATTGGCTTTGTTGACCAGAACCGGAACAGTTTGTAACCGGAACCGGTTCCCAAAAAAAAAAAAATTGGTTTGCCCATCTCTATCCAATGGTATCATCACTTAGGGTCCATAGGTAACCTGATTGTGGTACAAATATATTAGCTTGGCCCCCACCCCTTAGCCTGGCTTTAGAACCGAGTCAGTTACCTCCTATGACATCCTTTGGTGCCGTAAGCCGGTTAGCAAGTCCGGCGACACTCGTTTATATATATTTTTTAATCTAACCCTCAAAACGTGTAATAGGAACACCCCTTGTTATAAACATGAGTGGAGCGATAATAGAGTAATATCGTCAGATTTAAAAATATAAACTCAAAACATATAACAAGTACTCAAATGTACTTGTGATCATAGTTTGATGTATTATTGGAATCCAGGCTCAATTCCTGTTGGTGTTAGCAAATAAAATAAACCCCATTTATTTTAGTAATTTGCACTTGCTATACTGCAAAATCTTTAAGATAGCTTCCAAAATCTTTCAACAATTTTCCTATACTTCATATAATCACCATATATAAATACAACTTCTATGATAATAACATAATTTACTTATACATACATATACATACATTGTATATATTTCTTGCAACTTTCTCTATATAATGTAACGTACCAAGCGCATCTGGCAACTTTTTCTTGTTCCAAGGCGGTATGAGATAGCCGTGGACGATTCTCTGTAGCATTGCACATGCATTCAAGAGTTTGTTGAAGAGAATTTGGGCAAAAGAACACATCAGCATTACTTGGATCATGTAGGTAGCAAGTCCTCTTGTTGGAAGAAACTATAATCTGAGCTTGTCTCCGTCTTTGTATCCTGATGTTAAAGGTCATGAATTAGATTGCTATAACGTAATAATACAAATAAAATAAATTAAAAACTTAATAAGTGGTTTGTGTATATTAAGAATTTCTTGAAGACCATGGATTCAAGGTTTATTGGTAATCATGTCTAACATGATGTTAGCATGAGGCGTTTTCGCACAACCCAATCATATCTGTTTCAACCATTACCCAACCTACCCATTTCACTATCCAATTGATAACCAGGGTGTAAAGTCGTAAACAAGCAGAACTGGTTCATAACATACTTTGTGATCAATTCGCTAAAAACTTAATTCGAGACGCGCATAAATGAGCTCAAGCATGAGTTTTATATAAGCTCAAGCCTGAGTTTTATATATCGAGATTTACTAGGCATACAAGCCTAAATGAACTTATCATTTTTACTTGTATTTAATATATATATTCTATATTTATTCTTATATATAGATTTGTGAAAAAAATAATACTATATATACATATATTATCTATAGAAATTATTAATATAAATACACATGTCTATTTATATAAATATTTAATATGCATATAATTAATTAATAAATTAACTAAAAATAAATGAACCAACCCCAAGCAAAGCTCAAAAATGACACAAGAGCTGAGCTAGAGCTTTAAAAAAAGAGCTCTAAACAAGCAGAGCTCAAGCTTAGAGAGCTTAGGTTGAGATCAGCTTGTTTACAACAGAGGCTGACTGACCTCAACAGGCTGAGAAGATCTAGAGCGGAGAGACGGGACAAGGGATGACCAAAGAATAGTGTTGGTCAACGGGTCAATAGTATTATAGTTGGTCAAAGGCGGTGCAGACAAGAAAGGAGCCAATGGGTATGTATTTCTCTCAAGCTCCATCCCTAATCCAAGTCCAAATCCTTCACTTGCACCATCATCGCTTGATTTCTCAACCGCCTTGCCATAATCCATCTTGTTGATGTTATTTTTGTTTTCATTCTCATCATTTTCAACATCCTTTTCAATTTCTTTTTTCGAAGCTTTTTCTAGCAAGCTTTTGTAAGCTGCAGATCTTGACAGTATACTCATGGCAGACACTGATGACTTTTTATGTTGCTTTCCTTCATGGGACACACCCAAACGAGGTAGCTGATAAGGTTCAGTGGGTTGGGTTACCCATTCTGGTGTTTTATTTTCAATTCCAGTGTCTTCAGAACTACCATGTTTTGTTTCATCTGATGATTTACCTTGAGATTCAGCTTGACAGGACTTATTTGGTCCCCACCATTTAATATATGGTGTAAGATCGATTTTACGATCCATGCAAAATCCACCAACATATTCGCTCTCTGTTGTGGCATCGTCACCTAAAGTAATATAAGTTAGACAAACAAATACTTTGGCATAAGTTGTTTATGCATGAAAGCCCAAAAATATAAGAATCTTAGTCATAAGTTGGCTATGTTAGGTGGTCAAAACATGTTCAGGTTGAAACAATAATTTCTTGTAGGGGTCAAAAGAAGGTTAAACTTTCTTCTATTTGATATTAAATGAGTTTAATTATGATAGAAAGCCTATAATATTATATAATTACAAGCTTATAACAATCCAGATACTTTTGTATTTAGCTCAAAACTCTTGCTTACCATGATGTATGCGGTTGTGGTAATCAGCCCCAGCAATTCGGCCGGAGGACGAGTCCCATCTAGTACTATTTTATCACACAAATAGAAGGTCAAAGAAAATTATAACAAGATACAAAACATTAAGTATGAGCTGGTAACAAATAGAAATATCCAACATGACTGATAGTGCTAAAGGAAGATAGATTCCCGTCGTATCATTTGGGACCTACAAGGGGGTTCTGAACCCTCTTTCTTAAGCGTTATTTCTTGTGTGGGATATCTCCAATATCATTTTCCTTGCATGTACAAACAAACATTGTAGACTACATAGAAACTTATGAGATACTATTAGAAGAAAAGGATATATCCTGGATCAGTTAAATTGTATTACGGCAGAAATATTAGGATGAAACCCATGAAAACATTTGGATTTATTGAGATCAAAAGAATCCTAACAAACTTATGATTCAAAAACATCTTTTGGTTTACATCTTTAAAATAGTAATTAATCAATTTTCTGACCTCTTTGATTAGTTTGTCTGCATGATTTCTAATGATTAATTTATTCGCATGGTTTCTAATCATATCTAGAGTGTGCCAACTTGCCAAGCAGTTGAATGAGATTTATTTATTAGCATGGTTTCTAATGATTAATTTATCTACATGGTTTCTAATTATGTCTAGAATGTGCCAACTTGCCAAGCAATCCAGCCCCTCCCCAAACCCCGAGAAGCGGGAGCTAAGTCAAGCACCGAGTATGCCTTTAATCTATAATATAATATAATATGCTTTTAATAGTAGGAATTGACTAATAATAGGTTGTTGAAGTATGCGTAAATCTCTTTTGGACCAAATGATTATACCTTGAAACTCCATGACATTTAGAGGTTCCCCTTGAGAAACCACTACCTTTTCTGCAATGATTCATGTAAAAACTATCAGAAAAGTTGAACAGGCCGAAATAAGTAAGCTCATGCATGTATTAGTTGGTATTTATACCTTCTGAGTGATGCAAGGTAATCTTCTCTTGATAGGTTTTGCATCTCTTCAAGGTCTCTTGTATAGTCAGTGACCTGTCACCAACAATATGTATATATAGAAGGGATAGTAAAAAACAAAAAAATAAAATAAAATACGACCATACGGTTTCATAAAATGGAATGACAATTGGAGATAAAGTATGACGTTCAAAGAAATGTCCTTTGCTTGTGGTAAAGCATGAATCATACTTATCAGACTGTATGATTTCTTACCGGAAAATTAATGAGTGTCCCAGGGCCCCAATACTTCAAGGCAGCAAGATCATACGCTCTGGCAGCAGCCTCCTCATCATCATATGCACCTAAGGACAGTTTAGTATAAGATAACAGAAAATGAATGGACATTATTGTTTGATAGAAAGAGATTTCTGTAAAAACTCAACAAGATCCTTACCTAAGTAAACTGTTGAAACAGATGCCAACAACCATGCCCATAACCCATGTAAAAGAAAACAGATATCAGATTTGAAATCATTACAAACAAAACAACTTTCAGGTTTCTTGTAACAGATATGCATGCAGACACACAAAAATGCAACACACATGCACACAAAGAGAGATGACCGAACCTTGTTTGCCCTTCTTATTCTGATTCTGATTCCAGGTATTTTTATCCCATAGATGTGCTTCATAGCGACCGGTCCATCTATGCCTGGTACAAATTACAGTATCTCAACAAAAAAATTGAGAGCTCTGAAAGAGTACAAAATACATAATCTAGCAAGAAAAGAGACAGATGACTCTGGCTGAAGCAGAAGTTAAAAAAAATGGATTTAGGCAATCATCTTGTCCAACAGTACTTGCAAAATTAAAAATTACACTATGTGATAAAGAACTTAGGTTTTTATATGATAAATGGTGTTGAAAACATATCTGTTTCATAATAATTAAAGCAAACTTCCAAATCCTTTATATTTCAAAACTCAATATGCCAATTAAGATTACATGTTACGTTACACTCGACACTCATCTTCACTTGGTAAAGTGTATTTCAGTAAGGGTATGGAACCATCCAAAAATTATGGAAGACCTGACCTAGCTGAGTGGACAGAGCACATGGCTTTGAATTGTGGTCAAGGGTTCAAGCCTAACAATTTTGATTTATCTTTATCCTTTCTAATCACCAAGGTACCTAAGGCTAGATCAGGGTTCATCTTGTGTTATAGTGTTTCGAAGCCTTCCAGAAGCACTCAGGTTTTAAATTTTTATGACCTGTTAACAATAACTTGCAGTAGTTCTATTAGACCAATTATTATGCACAAGCAAACATATAAAATTAATATCCTTAAAAATTCTGGACTGTGACCAGTGTGGATAGCAAGTAATGAGTTCATCTTTATACGAAAATTATATGGCAATTAATAACTGTTTCAAGAATCAAGCTCAAAGCATTTGAGTGGGCAGTGGAAGCAAAACTGTATGCCTCACATCAATACCACATATCTGCAACAACCTTGGAAGCTGGCAACCTTTGACTACACGAAGTATGCATCTTGTTTTGTTTAATGAGTTATATACAGGATCATCCAATGTTTCAAATCTCGATCTTGCAAGGCACAAACAAATGAAATGATGCATGATTTTAATTCAAACTCGTCTTCAACAATTAAGGAAACCTATCTCATTTAATAAAAAAAAAAGAGTTAAAAACTACTGAATTGCGGGGAAAAAAAACCTACTCCAGAGGTACTTACGCCTATAATCATCCAAATTAACCGAAATTCAAAGAATTAAACTCTGCATACACGCATAAATCGAGAAGCATAAGCATCATACATATACAAAAATCAATTCATATACCTAGTAACGCCACGGTAGATAGAGCTGCGTTTTCCGGCAGCACATGGAGGCATTTTACTGATGCGTTCTTTAGCCGTACAACCTCTATCCTTCTTCGATTTCTTCAATCCGCTGTACTTGACCATCAACTGCTGATGATAACTGTTCCCCTTACCTACCACCGCCGCCGCCGATTCTGACGTGTCACCGCCGCTTGCCTCCGATTTCATTATTGGATCGGAAGAAGATGCAGTGGCCATCACTTAGCGATGGTTAGAAACCCTAAGAGAGAGATTTAGGGAGATAGTAGAAACAACAGTGTGTGTGTGTGTGTGTGTCATGAAGGATGAAAACAACAGTTGAGAGGGAGGAGCGTAGAAATGACGAAAGTAACCCTATGGGAATCATGTATAACGGCTAGAGAGGGTATGGAGGTAATTTGGGATGTTTAAAACTGTTGAGGAGTCTGTCAGATGGTGATTGAGAAACACGTGTCTCCTGTCACCTGCTCTGAACCAAAAGTTTCACCGGGAATCTTAGGTCAGTTTGACCCTACTTTTGATGACATAGACAAATTTTTTTAGACCATGTGGTATGTTCCTTGGTTGTGAACACTCCACCTAGGCGTCCACCGCAACCACTCAACCACTTGTGGTGGAAATGCCAAGTGGTTGGAGTGTTTAAAAGAAGACGTCTCACTCCAACGTTCGAATGTGTTGTTGCCATGATCACGCCCACCCAAAAACGCCCCAAGGGGGCGGTCTTCAATGCCCAGCCACACCCCTTTTTTCCTCAACCACGGGGCATACCAAAGGGTCTTAAAGACTGGTTATTTACACACCCAACTTTTTATTTTAGCACACTCACCGACTCTATACATCTCGTATAGATCTATACACGGAGTATAGCCCCGCGTATAGGTCTATACTACTCGTATAGGATTCCAATCAATGACACTGACACATAATGATTGATCACATATAGAGCTGTGTATAGGAGCTATATGACACGTATAGGTCTATACGGCTCATATATGAGTCCAATCATTGACACTGACAAATTCTAAGACCCAATGATTATCCCTTATATGTCTCTTATAAACGTATACGACGCATATAGGGGGTGTAGGGTGGGTGTGTGCATAACAGAACCCTTTTTAAAACATCATGTCGGATCATAGTAGCAAATATATTGTTTTTTTTCTTTAAAAGAATAAGCCGTGATGTTCTGATTCACCAGTTCAATACAAAATTCACAACTAGAAAAATCTCAAGCCCAACCCAAAGCAACATATGCTTTAGGCGAGAGTGCAACCAATAACCTCCTATTAGAAAAGTCATATGTCTACACTAAACCAATTGATCTTTGGTTGATTACACATAACGTGATAAACTACAAATTTTTAAACCAAGGTAGGCTATATGTAAGTGGGTTTAAGCATGTGTCACGTAAGTATCGCGTAGGTGTCAGTGTGTCACACAAGAAGAGTGTTGGTTAGTGAGTATGAATAGAAAAAGTGTGGATGGTAAGACATAATAAGTGAAACAAATATAATGTGATGCAAGCTTTTTATATCATTTTAGAAAAAAACAAAAGAAAAAAAGAACAAAAGGTCTCACGCACGTGACCTCGGTCACATAGGATCTGTCACACTGTGGTCATACCTATTGTTTTGGTGGAGAGATGTGATGAGAGCGCGACCAAGAGGTATCATGTCTAATCACTCCTGGTTACATATAACCTTACAACCATCCCAAAATTAATTACAAATTAATTTAATAATATCATAAATTCGTAGTTTAAACATGTTTTGATGAAAAGTCTAAAAATTTTCGGTTAAAGAAAAAATGAAGCTCCACTTAATTGTGGTCTATGCTTAATATAAAAGAACTTTAAAATTTTGATGTCATTGATTGTTTGAAGCTTCACTTTAAACTTCTCCTTATAAAAAGTTCTAACCTCAATCCTATGTCTTCTAAAACTTTTATTTTTGATTGTGTCCTAATGATATCCATCATGTGCAATAATATTTTTGAGGGAGAAAAAAAAAAGAAAACTGCTTTGGAGAAAAAAAAAAGTAAACTAAACAGTCAAAAAGGGTCACACCATCATTAAAAAACTAAGCAAATGGTCTCAAGACATTAAGTGTATGTTCATGATTCCATTTAAAATCAACTTTTTAACTTGTTGACTTGATAAAGAAGTTAATAAGCTAAAAAGATGTTTGGTAATTTGGAAAACACATTTGGTTTTTACTTTTTGAGTAGTGTTAAAAAGTTATTTTTAAAAAGCTACTTGTGGCTTTTAAGTGTTTTTTTAGCTTTTAATGGTTATAATATGTTAATTTTTGTAGAAACTTACGTATCCAAACAACTTATTAATTTCTCGACTTTTTATACACAAAAGATAATACACACACATTTTTAAAAACTTTATTCACAAGGTCACAAGCTAATAAACATTTTTGACAAAAAGTCATTTTAAACTTAATAAGCAATCCAAACAAGTAACTACATCTTACAACGCATAATATAAACAAGACATGGAGAAAAATAAACCTCCATTTATCCATGAGATCATCCAGCATATCAATCAAGGATCATTTGTTCTTCATCTACCATTCTGGTCTAACATTTAACCCTAACATAATATATTCCTAACAGTTAAACAAACAAACAAACAAACTTACCCAGTATATTCTCACTTTTCAGTAGGGTCTGGGGAGGAATGATGGACACAAACCTTACCCCTATCCTAGTTAGGATAGAGAGGCTGCTCCGAAAGAGTCCCCGGCTCATAGTTGTTGTTTGAAGTTAATCATCCCAACAATTTAACGTTATATCACATAACAAGTAAAATAACGTTAAAATTAGTGCAATTTTACTTTAGTCCCTTGATGGCCCACACATCTATACATTATATGCGTGCACCACACATGCGGCGTATATTCCTAACAGTTAAATTATACAAATTTACAAGACTCCATATCAGTGCCAACAACAAAAAAACCTTATCAGATTGTTGCACCCTCTGTCCATGTTCATTCAACATCCTAGACATTGGCCTTGTCAGGTTTAAGGGGTGAACCCAAGTGCCACCGGTCTCACCTCTATGGTTCAGGTCAGGGTCCAGATAAGCAACAGAGGTTCAAGACTTGCACCTTCTATGATTCCAAATGATCAAGGTTCCAGTCTGGCATTGTGCTGACTATACAACTCAAAAACTTCATTTTACCTGATCTGTTGCGAACTTACAGGCATGTTCTTTCTTCGAAGGCACTCTGTAAAAATCAAAAGAAGGCTGAAACATAAGTTAATGCAAATTGGACAAAAAGTTTTTGGTCAACACAACTGACTTGGCTCATTTTGACTTTTGACATGTACAAAACTACCAGTTTTAAACAGCCCAACCGATCTGGTTAGTTTCTCTTTTATTAAAATTTCAGTTTTATTAAAAATCAGTCCCTTTCATGTATTCGCTCTCAGCTTTCTTGACGCTCATTTTTATGGCAGAATTACAACTATTGAATGCATTTTGATATTCAGGTATCGGTATCGAACCACCACTGTTACAACGAGCAACATGTGTTCAACTAGTTTAATAGATAGGAGCAAAAAGCATACCGACTCTATTGTGTATCATAACAGAACATTCACGCCCACTACTTCGTGCAAATGAAAGTATATTGTGATACATATCAACCGAAGGCTCAATTCCAGAATCTACCATCCACTCCATTACCTGTTATAAGAGATATTGATGGATCAATCTTTTATACTAAATGTCACATTTTCAACCAATTTTACTTATAGCGGATCCATTAGGGTCGCATTAGTTTTCAAGAATAAACGGCGAGGCTAAGCCAACCCATTTGAATTTAATTAACACAAAAGACTTAATTTTTTGACTCATTACCCACCCACCCATTTATCACCTCCATAATAAGTGTGACTAATTTTGCATGTGTAGTTTAAGAAAATGCTAAATGAAGTTTGAGGAGGTACCTCCAGGTACTTTCTCCAATTTTGAGCAGCCAAAAGATTCTTTAGCAACACCAAATAAGTTGAGTTGTTAATTTCAGCACCCGTTGCGACTATTTTATAGAAAATCTGCATAATACATCGTCAGGATAAGGAACATATGACACAAATGGCATCTACTGGTCAAGATGATAGTCAACAGTCAGTTTTATGTATCAAAGTTAACCACCTTTATCATGGTCTCGGTCTTTCCCAATTTTCCAATTGAATGCAGAAGCTGATTCAGAAGTCCAATTGACATTGTGTTAAATGATGGTTCAATTAATCCAATAAGTTCAATCATCTTTCTCCAGTCTCGTAGACTATCAAATAAAAAAAAGTAATTACAACACAAGAACTTAGAGGTGGAAATTTAAACACATTTACTTGTAGACGGGTCAGTAGGGGTTGTTTTACATAGCAAAAAAATACGGGTTATAATTTTCAATATTAATAAATGAGGGTAGCCAACTGTAAATATAATAATAGTTGAACTTGAACACCAATCATCGAATGAAAATGAATCATCGATTGTTTGAGACTATCTCCTTCTCCATAATCTTTTTCATCTTCTCTCTAAATTGATCTTAACATCTATCTTTTTTGATTCATACCATTACTAACACATTGTTCTGACCCAAATAGAAGATTAGACTAGTTTGGGCTATGGGCTAAGTTCTCTTTTTTGGGTTGTAACAATGGTGTCAGAGCCAAACTCAAAGTGGTAGCCTAGGGGGAACCAACCCTGACCAACAAGGACATTAAACCTTAAGAAGGTCATATGTCACGGATTGAAACCATTGCAGGGAAGGGACTTGTCCCACATCAGTTTTATGTGTGACAAATGCGGGATTTAATCCGGACCAAATGGACTCTTTCACCCACCAAACTACACTTTTGGAATGAGTTATTCTATCTGGGATGTAACATGCATGTCAACCCAATCCAACTTGCCATATTTAAAAGCTCTTGCCAGAAATGGCACATTAATCCGAACCCATTAACCCAACTCCCACGTCCAGCCAAATCTAGCTTTAGTCTGAAATCATAAATGAATGAATTTTAGCTATTCAAAAAAAGCATATTATTGAATTAAATAGCTTACATACTACAAGCAGACAACATTTCAAAATAAATGGTGTCATTCATCGGTATCTTCATGTCCTGCATATATTCAGCTACAACAAGAACTTTAGCAGGTTGGCTTCCTCTATTAAAAGCTCTCATTAATGCAGAACAAGCTATAAGATCTGGTTGGACACCGTTCATTTCCATTTCTTGGAACAATGCAAATGCATTTTCCCATTTTTCTGCAATAAAATGACAATTATCTTAAAATAATTCTTAATATTTAGGGGATTGATCAATTTTGCGTTTTGGAAGTGATTTTTGCTATCAATATCGATTTCTATGTTCAGGGCACCTTCTGCTTATGATTATACAAGTATTTAAAGTCTAATTACTTTCATGACAATATCATCCAAACTGGTTATCAAAGAGTAGAGTAAATGTATTTACATACCCTTGATTTATATATTGATTTCCTTAAATATTCAGAATTTGTCAAGCACCCAAAAAGTGATTACTACGACCTAGAGTCCTAAAGCAGCACAAAATACATCCAAATTAGCCTATTAACCTAATTTTAGATACATTTACTCCCATCTCGCAAGAGGCATCACCTTCCTCGAAGTATATTTATTTTTGATCATGTTGTGCATTAATATTTTATATAATCACCTTTTCAAACACTCAAATAGCAGATTTTTATATTATTACAACTCCAAAAAACGTAAGCTCATCCAAACACTATCTCAGGCCAATTTATTACAGTTGATAACCTGATTCTGGTTATTCAAATTCACACAATCACTTCCACAACACACATCCAAACACCAAGTTAATATGGTTTCATCTTTGAATGCAAGAACATTAACATTACCTGCAGTGCTATAAGCATGTAGCATTGCAGTATATGCAACAACATCAGGACCACCATGTGTCATCCTCATTTTTGAGAACATGGATTCTGCTTCCAAAAGCTGACCCTAAATAAAAAATTTGCAAGATGAAACACAAACCTTTTAAAAATGTAAAAAGCAAAATAAGGGCGGAAGTTTTTTTAAAAAAAACTTGCCTGTTTACTATAAACCGAAATAACAGAAGAATAAACCTCGTTGGAAATAGTTATATTCAAATCCACCATTTCAATAAAAAATTCAAGGGCTTCAGTGTATTTTGACATCTTAGAACAACCACTAATTAACACATTAAATGTAACCGAATCAGGTTTAACATTCTTCTCCCTCATGGACTTGTATAAAGCTAACGCTTTATCACATTCCCCTATGTTCATATAACTCCCAATTGCAGAATTATAAGCAACAGTATTCAAACAAATTCCCCGTGAATCAGCAGCAGCAAGAATCGAGTCAATCTTGACTTTTTGACCATACCGACCACAACATGCCAACAAAGTACTAACTGTAACAATATTTGGTTGCACCTCGTTTGTTTCCATTTCATGCAGCATATTTACAGCTTCTGGTAAAAAACCATTTGATCCAAATGCATCAATCAGTGCATTGTAAGTTACTAAATTTGGCTTCACGTTATTCTTTTTCATTTTGTCAAATACTTCCATGGCCTTTTCGGGTTGCTGTGATTTTCCATAAGCATTGATTAAAGATGTATATGATACAACATCGGGTCTAAATCTGTTTTTCTTTTTATCATTAAAAACAGATAATGCTTCATCACTCAACCCACGAGAAGCATATGCGCCTAAAAGTGCATTATAAGATATAATGTTAGGTTTAAAACCTTCAGCAATCATTGTTCCATAAACAGCCTTGCAGTTTTCAATTTGACCCGAAACTGAATACAAATGGATCATGCTGGTGAATGTCACAATATCTGGATCACATTGAGCTCTTTTTTTCCTCATTGAATGAAAAATATCAATTGCTTTCTCAAATTGACCCAATTTTATTAGACAATGGATCACAATGTTTAAAGTGGTTGTGTCCGGACGAATTTTTGTTCCTTTCATTAATTCGTAATAAGATAATGCTTTTGAATATTGAGAACCAGTTTTAAAGGCGGATAAAACTATATTGTGAGTCACAAGATCAGGCCCAACTCCGTTTTCTGTCATTTTCTTGGAAACTTTCAGAGCTTCTTTCCAATTTCCACTTGATCCACATGCATGGATTAAGTTGTTATATGTTGAGCGAGTTGGAGGAACCTGAAAGGAAAAAAAAACTTGCATAAATAACAAAAAAAATGTCCACGACATGCTATCTGACTAGCAACAATAAAGATATCAACAAATTTAAAACTAGAGGTGGCAAAATGGATGGGTTAGGTAAGTGGCCAAAACAGGTTTGGGTTTAAACAGGACATCTTTAAGTGTGGGTCGAACTGTTTGGTTGGGTTGGCTTGACACAAACACTATGTTGTCCATTTTTTATGATTTCGCTATAATTATAAGAACAATTCTATTACATTACTGATCTAAATATTTAAATAAAACAATCTAGGAGGTTGTATGCATTAAAAATACAAGTGGACAGTTCTCAATCGCCAATCCGTGTTTAGCTGTACTTTTTTATTTGATCATTTTGAAATAAGAGATAATACAAATTGACCATTTCATAAGTAAATGCGCTAAAATTGTCACTGGTGGATCTTAATAACAGAAAATAAATCCTGATGGATTTTGTGGGCAATAACATGTTTTTCAGTAAAATACAATTAAAAGTTTTAAAGAAAACAAGAAAATTCCAATAAAAATAAAAATTGCTTATAAGTGAAGAGAGCACAGATACACACAGCTGCACGAAGCATGTCTTCCATGATATTTGTTGCCCAACGCCATTGACCAGCTCGACCATGTGCACTTATGAGAGCATTATAAGTTTCAGCATTTGGCTTGCACCTAAATAAGAAGTTAACTCAAAAAATGATGATATTAATACCAAATGAAACAATATAAAACGACAACAAAATCATACCTCCATTTTTGCATCTCAAAAAACAAGCCACGCGCCTGGTCTGTTTGATTATGCCTCGCATATAACCTGATCATCATATTGTATATATCATTGTTGGCACAATAATTCTTCTGATTTTTCATCCACTTGAAAACTTGGTTAGTATGCTCAAGGGAGCCTGTTTGGCTAATTTCCTACACTAGCAAATGAACAAAACACATATGAGTTTATTTATATTCTCCATCCACAATAATTCCTCTGATTATTTACTTATTTATTTTTTCTTTTTTTTTTTTGGGGGGAGGGGCTCATAGGTGTCAATAGGCTACAAGGGCGTTGCGAAAAGTTTATTTATAACTAAATTTCAGGCATGTGATGTTAAAAACATATAAGAACCATGTAGTAATACCATTTCTTAGACCTCATTCACCTGTAACCTATTACTTCTCAGTTTTCACTGTCACAAGCTGAACTCTCATTTTCTTCTACTTATTAGTCTCCGGTGATTTCCTTCAAGTTCACCAGTAAGTATGTCTTAGATGCGGATCGCCAACTGGTGAGTTCGTCTCAGTCGGCTGTAGGTGTTGCCTTACTTTACTTAGTGCCTTACTTATTTTGTTATTTGTTATTCAGCAACTGAATTACTACTTGTATCTCATTTAATTTTGACAATCATTTATGAAAATTTCTACTTGAACCTCACGTGAGTGCACTGATTTGTTAATATGCGAACTGTCTGCTTAATTGTCATAATTGTTATTTTGTTAATTGTTATGTGTTGCCTTAATTGTTTGCTTAATTGGTTTGTTAGGATTTAGACATTTAGTAACAGAGTAACTCTAGCAAAGATGTTAATTCGTAATCGTAAAGATGTCAATCATTCCTCCCAAGCCCAGATAAAGGAAAGGGCCCCATTTTTATGCGGCTAGTGCTTTTTAAATCCAAAATTGAAAGTATCATTCACACTAAGCAAGAATCATTAAATTACCACAATTTGTTGAAACATTATAAAATACTAGGCTTTATTAACCAACTAATTAACCACAAATTCATGGGGATGATCCAATGTCAGAATCAAGGGACAAAATAAGCAATTCTTAACTTGAAATTCAGAATTCATATCAGTACTAAACTTGAAATTCAGCTCGTTAACTTGAAAACATAGGCACAGAGAACCAAATTCAATACAAACTTTTAACTTACCCTTATAAGAATAGGGTAATTCTTGCGAGAAAATCTACCCGCCCATCGATTAAGCAAACCATTAACGTCTTCATGTTGATTGAGCTTCAAAATCATGGAAACCAAATCTGAAATGTCCCAATCTTTTTGAAACCGGTCGGTTTGGACCCGCATACGAATGCGTTTGGGGAAATCGGCGTTTTTGAATCCGGGTACGTGCACGGAGACTTGCCGTTCTCCGTTGTCGTAGTCTACGAATCCCACTAGCTTCTTGGTGTTGGTCTCGCCGGAGATACATCGGAGTATGACCGGAAAGCGTGTTTTTGTTTTGGGTTTGGGGGGAGAATGATGCGTGGGTGTGAAGAGGTGAGCGTGTAATTGTAAGGAGGCGTCCATGGCTATGGCCTATGGGTGCTTGGGTGGGTGCGAAGAGGTGAGTGACCGGAAAGCTTCTTCATGCTCTAAACGGCTGGCCTGACTCGTGAAGATAATATAGAATTTTTTTAAAAAAGACTACATAAAATTTGTTATGTAATTAAGTTTTAGAGTAAATTATCGATACGGTCCTTGTAATTTGCTAACATTTCACTCTTAATTTCTAAATTTCATAAATTACTCATATGGTTCCAAACTTTGCACATTCGTAACCATTATAGTTATTATGTGAAGGTAATTTGGTCAATAATTTGGTGATTTAAGGACTATATGTGTTACAACTTACAAATGTGCAAAGTTTGGGACCATATGGGTAATTTATGAAACTTAGAGACCAAGAATAAAACACTAGCAAGCCACATGAACCATCTTGGTAATTTA
Source organism: Mikania micrantha (assembly GCA_009363875.1). Classification (NCBI taxonomy): domain Eukaryota; kingdom Viridiplantae; phylum Streptophyta; class Magnoliopsida; order Asterales; family Asteraceae; genus Mikania; species Mikania micrantha. Next base: position 64,246,156 of record CM018684.1, read on the forward strand.
CTCTAATTTTTATAAATATTTCAATTAAATAACTAAAAATCTTTTTGTTATTGTATAATAACTCAACTTATGTTAATATCATATATTTTATTTGTTTAACATGTTGAAGTATAACGTGTTATTTTAAAATATTCGTGTACATCAGGCGGACTCCCTTTAATAAATTTCGGTGCAATTGCCGAGGGCTCTCAATTTTTTAAAGCCTCAACCATTCAGATTATGTTTATTTATCGTTTAGGTTATTTACTTTGTTGTTCTAAATATGAAATATTAAAAGTTCACTCATGTTCTTAAAAAAAGTGAAATATAAGTTTAATTAATGTTCATTCTTTTTAAATAATTACATCTTTTATGTTTTTATTTCAACTTTACTTGTCGTCGTAATATATTTTTATAAATATTACAAATGAAAAATTTAAACAAGCTATGGTAAATAGTAAACTGTTTAACAAATACAGCAAAGTTATAAAATATTATCACTAAGTATTGTACTTTACAGCCTTTTTTTTGTTTATATCATTCATAATTATCATTTGTTAATTGTAGTTAAGAATAAACTTATGTAAATAGAGACAAATAAATATATTTTATACTTTTTAGAATTTGTGAACCATAATTTTTTATCGCGCACACAAAAAAAATAATAATTTATGTGTGTTTGCATGTCTATATAGAATTTTGTGGAAATTTAAGCAATTTTCACAATTGTATTAATTTGATCACTCAATTTACGAATAATTTTAGGGGTGTTCAGAGAAAATGAAAACCATTTAAAGCTGATAACCGAACCGTATCCGTAACCGAAAAAACAGAATCAAATTTTGAATTCAGTTTTCGGTTCGGTTAACGGTTTCAAAATTTTTTTGAATTCGGTTAACCGATTAAACCGAATTTATATTTAAATTTATATTTGTATATAAGAATGAATTCGGTTTATTTGGTTGAGTTCGGTTTGTTCGGTTGAATTCGGTTTATTCGGTTTTTAACCGGCTTATTTGGTTTTTAATCGGTTTGTTCGGTTGAATTCGGTTTGTTCGGTTAAACTTTTCCCGAATTTGGTTCGGTTAACCAAGATTTTTTTTTTTAAACCGATTAAACCAAACTAAATAAACTGTTAACCGAACCGATGAACACCCCTAGATAATGTGATAATTATATGTACTTTATTCTCCTAAACAAGTAAATATATAAGTTTGCACATTACCTATTAGTTGCCTAACTAAACAGTAATAAGAAAAGTATAAATGACTTGTTTAAAACAGTAGTAAAAGTTTATTACAACTGTATAAGGTTTTCAAATACATATAAAATTTAGACTAATATTGATTGATTTCGTTTAGGTCCAAATGTTACCACTTCTGATTTGTTTTCACCAAAGTTAATCGAATTTTGACTAATTTTCACTGATTTTGATTGCTGAACTTGAACCAGAATCAAGGTTTTTTCTTTAACTTAGAATGATTTGGTTAATTGTTGTACCATGACTCATGTTTTTCTTTGCAAGTGACCATCTTCGATTCGGGTTCTAGTAGCAAAACGAGTTATCAAAACTCAAATTCCAAAATTAAAATCAAGTCCTGAAATCAAAAACCTGATAGGTCCAGCTAATCAACAAATTCGACAAATCTTTTCAGACTTAACTAGTGTTGTTAATCTTGGCTTTAGCTTTGCTAGTATTAATCAAACGTCAACAGCCGCTAGTGGCTAATTAAACCAAAAAAAAAAAAAGGTCGGATGTTTACTATCCTTTTAATCAAACATGAAAACACAATACTTGAAAAATATGTTAAATCCCATTTCCCAAGCGGCCATGCCCATTGACAAGCCAAATCTTGTCCTCAGCTCATGCGTTTTCACTCGTTTTCATACTCATACAACGTTTTCTGCAACAAAGCATTCATTCCGTTAGCACAAATCAGCTCAAACGATTAATGGCACAATTACACAAATTAAGCCTCGCAAAATATGGGGTTAGGTTAGGTAACGGGTTAGAACATGTTTAGGTTAGGATGGATTTTAAACAAAATAAGTTTCGGCTTTAAATGAGTCATTTTTAAAAGGGATTGGTTATTCACACACCCCTCTTTTTTAATTCAACACCCTCACCGACCTTATACGCCTCGTATAGATCTATACGTGGCGTATAGCCCCGCGTATAGGTCTATACTATTAGTATAGGTCCCCAATCATTGGCACTGACACCCAATGATTGGTCACGTATAGAGTCGCGTATAGGACCTATACGACTCGTATAGGTCCCCAATCATTGGCACTGACAAATTCTGACACCCAATGATTGCCCCCCTATACGCCTCGTATAGACCTATACGAGGCGTATAAGGGGTGTGAGGTGGAAGGGGTGGGTGTGTGAATAACACAACCCTTTTAAAAAACATCAATTTAGTCCAAACTAAACTATGCTACATGTGTCATTCATTATAAATTGGCACAAATCAGAAAAAAAAAAAATCTATCTATTCTAATAAACAAACATCTTTTTTTGACACATGTCAATTTTATATGATACTATTGCCACATGTCACCTTTTTAAATCATTATTGTCACATGTCAATTTTTTATTTTCTCCATCAATTCTCTCACATATTAAATGATAAGGATATTATCTATTTTATTAAATAATTATAAATCTAATTAGTCTTTTTATTAAAAAAACACATATAAAAAAGTTCACAAAATATGAATTTTTTCTAAAATTTAGAATTAAAAAAAAAGAAATATTTTAAATGTGTAATTTTAGAAAAAATAAAGGTTTTATAAGTTTATTGAAAAACCAATATTTTTAAAACAAGTTTTCTTAAAAAAAGTATATATAATATATCAGTTTTCAACCCGTGTAACACACGGGATTTATCCTAGTAAATAAATATATAGACTACGCATTTATAATGCATCATCAAGCAAACATACAAGGGAGGTGGGGCAATCCAATCAGTGTCTTTTATCTTCACTGCAAATGGGGACAAAATCAGGTAGCACAATCAGCCAGATGCATTTTTCTTGCTTCCTTTGGTCCACTGTTTTTGTTTCTTCCCACCTGAATTAAAACTGGGCTTTTTTCTTTTAAAACCGCCTTGTGATAAGCCGCCTGTCGATTTAGAAAAACCAGAATGTTTTACATCTTTCGTAGCTCCAGGGGTAAATTTATTGTTAGGTTTATATGAGCTGTTTTTATCATCCCTCTTTCGCTTCCGGGTTTCGAATGACATTTCTTTTTTGGTGAAACCCTTGGGTTTATACTTTGGCTTACTGAAAACAATAATTATGTAATTTGTATTAGCACCATGATAAAATAATCAAGCATAAAAACTGTGTAGTTTAAGAAATTAGACCTGTTGGGATTGGTTGTTTCAGAAGGTCCTTCTTCTGTTCCAGTTGTGGCAGTTTCCTGAGAAATTGCTTTGCCTCGACGGTTCTGTAAATTAAACAACACTAATGAGATGATCTTATGGGTAAAATTAAAAGGGGGTGTTCTCAAAACATATCATATTGGTGCAGAAACAATAATAATCACAGCCAGAATGTGTTTGGATGTTATTCGAATCAGCTGTAAAAAGAGGCATTTGAATGAGCTTCTGTTGCATAAGGTCAGTAAGTCATGTTTCCAGTGTTTGGTCAATTTCCGAATATTTCAAAAATGAAATATTAAAAAAGTCAAAACAAAACTAGTGAGGGTATCATGCGAGGGTGTCATTCATGTGGGTTGATGAGTTGGGGGGTTTGAATTGATAGAATCCAAACACAACCCATACGACATATTTGTTAAATAGGTTAGACATAACAACCCAAAACTTGACTCTTTTTGCGTTGTGTTTATCAGGTTATGGCAAGAATTGCCACCCCAACCAATATGAGAAACGAAGGTAAAATCTTCAACCACGTAGTATTAGAGAATCTTTTGTTCAGTACAACACCCACACATGGTAAAAAGTAAAAAAGAATAATAAACACAAGAATTTAACGTTGTTTGGTCGATGTAAGTATGTAACCCACGTCCGCAGGTTGCAACTAGGTGAGGAAGAAAAACACAAGTCAGACAACGTGCCTAATTTAACCTCTTAGGGTTTAGGGCTATTCAAAGCCTCCACAAAACCTAACAATCTCTCACTTGGAGGTTTTGACAACTTCAAACTATTCTTCAATTCATCTAACATCTCTGTAATTCTTCCTCACCGCTAGTTGCAACGGATTTCTCATTAGCGAAGACCCGTCGAAGCTTCCCAAGCTTCAACTCATTAGCCAACACTAAGCCAGCTAGTGACTCATCCGTCCCTATCCATGCTTACTTGCACTGTAAATCAATTGTCACTATGCTGGCATCTGAGACAAATTGAGAATCAACACCCTCCAATCAACGCACACAATAATCAAGAGAAACTTTCACGAAAGGTATTCTGATTATATCAACTCACTGCTAAACTTGAAATGTAACTAAAACACGTTTTTCCTTGCAAGTTGCAACTTCGACTGGTTTTACTGAACGTTTTCATACTGGCCGTTTACTCTAAATCTTCACTCTTTCTCTACCCTGTTATACGCACAAGATTCACCGAACCGAACATTTCCTTTCACCAAAACTAAACTACTTTAATCTAGAGGCATCTTGACTGTATGTGAACACCTCTTCTTGTCACGAGCAACAACTAGGTTTCCTTTAACTACCTTCCACCAACAAATTTAACATCATATCCTTCTTTGATGTAACTAGCTGATATAAGCATCATCTTCAAGCTTGGAATGATCATGACGTCTTTCAAAGTCCATGTGGCTCCCATCAAAGTCTTCAAGTTAATATATCATACTTCCATAACATCTAGAACCTAATCATTTGCAAGTCATACTTGACCAAATTTTCCAAATCTCAAATTCCTCATTATCTCTACTCAATGTATAGCACGAAATGATGCACTAAAATCCATAATCCATGAATCAATGGCACTCTATGCTAGAAGTTAGTACTTGGGACAGCAGTACATTGAATCTGCTATTGGAACAGGATATGAGTTGTTGTTCAAAACTCAATTGTCGTTCCAATTCCAAAACTCCAAATCAATTGCGTGATTAGAAATTTTAATGTGAATTTGGTCGATTTTAATGAGCATATGATTCACGATTTGCTGCGAACCAATCAAGCGAACCCAAAGCGATCAACTCGCTATCGAATTCGAATAGATTCGAAACAATCGAGTTCATAATTCATGGCAAGTATAATGAATTCTGTGACTATGATCATGTTGATACCCTACTACAATTGATCCGATTGGAATTAAAAAAAAATAGAGAAAATACACAATATTGGTGGCTGCCTAAACTTAACAGTTCTAATGAAACACTGTTTAAACAATCAAACTCTATTGCAGTGGCAAACGGATAAGAAAACCAGTCAGAAATGGACAAACCCTGATGCAGACCCAAAGACAGCAGGAAGCTATTGGTGACAAAAACTAATCCGTGGCAAAAACATCTCTCAACAGATGTGTGAACCCAATGTGGCAGAACCCACAACTGAGACAGCATAGCCGACTCCCTAAGGCGGCAATTTCAGGCAACAACAATAGTCGTGTGTTGACTGATGCCGCAACAATCCTAACAAACGACACACTGATCTAAGTCACAAAACTGATCTCAAAACGAAACAGGTTGGAAGACCTTAACCAATCAAGAGCCTGAAATTCTTACACCAGTTCAAAGGCATCACAACACACTTTCAGTAAATAATAAACAAGAATAATGAAAACAAGAATTTAACGTGGTGCAATTGTGGTAACCCACGTCCACAAGTTGCAACTAGCAAATATGTATTCTTAATCAGGTACTCCAGAAATTAATGTCCTATCAATCTATTTATAAAGATAATTAACTTAGAGAATAATAAACACATAAATTAGGCAACTTGCCTAATTTAACCTGTTAGGGTGGCCGGCCATAGGTTATTGTCATGATTACTAAGATTTAAAAAAAGTTTGCAAAAGGTGTTTATTATTATCTGTTAGGGTCATTAAGTTAACATAACAAAAATCCATGATGAGGCATACCTCCAAGACATTCTTAACAAAATCCAGGTATTTTGCAGGTACTAGAGATTTCACTGATGCAGAACCACACTTCCTCATCATGATCTCCAGGATGACCGTTACCTGTAATTGTAAAATAGATAACAAGATCCGAGTTATAGAAAAGCATATGTCTTGAAAATGTCCAATTTAATACTCTATAAACCATGGTAGGCAAATGAAAGTGACTAATATTACTTAACACCATTTTTTGAGATGAATTCTAAAAAATGTAACATACTTTTAATTTAAAATGATGTCGCGAAACAGACGACCAAGGCAGAAGTCCACTGAGAATATCAGGCAGGAAGTTCTGCAAGTCACTAACTTGAAGACTCAAAACCAACACCTTCAGAAAGCCTAAAACAGCCTGGCCAGAGCAAACAAAAAAATTGAATAGTAGAAACTAAAGCTGGCAGAAGGGAGAGGGGTGCCAAAACAGATATGATTAAAATGGGTAAATTTTTTTAGTTGTCGAAATTGGTCAGGTAAGTTTGGGTTTGCCCGACATACATTTTATCCAAAACTAGAGAAACAGTGTCAAATATGTGATTGCATCTTGAAATCAGTGTTTCTTAGTTTGTTATTTGAGCCAATTGTCTAACAGCCCGAGACCAAACCAAAAACTGAAAATCCAAAACCAAAAAAACCAAACCCATGGGGTTAACAAAAAACAGAAAAACCAACCCCAAAATGATCCATACACACCCCTAGTTCTATGCATTAAAGATGCACTTTGGGCGACGTTTGACTGAATTGACATGCTTCCTTGTAAATTATTTTGTTTAAAATTTCTTGTCTGATTTATGAAAACAAAAACCAGATCAACCGATTCATGTGCAGATGTGTTGAATTTCCCCCCTGTTAATTAGAAGTACAGTTAAGGTTTAACATGAAGATAGGAAAAAAAACAAAAACCTACTTTTATAACTTCAATGGCTTTACTATGCAGCAACTCAAGGATCGATGGCACAAGATCGGGCATCAAGGTGCAAATCTTTGAGTCGTTATAGATCACTAAAGATAACGCAGAGACAGCACCACTCTTTATGTGAGGAGAAGACCCAGACAGGTAGGCCATTATCTATTTAATTGCATGCCACAAACAGTAAAAATCAGCAATAATAGAGACATGACTAAATAAGGCAAATAATTGTATATTGTCATAACTATCATACTACATATGTGAAATTAATATATAGTTTTATGCAAATTTTATAAAAATTGAGTGATTACCATACTAACGAATTTAAAATAAGACCCTTTCTCGAGCATAGATGATGTTTTTTGCAAACAAGAGCTTATCTCAAGAAGGATATCATATGCCACTTTTCTACTTTCTTCCTTGCCCTGTAGGTCAAAAGTAAATTATAGATAGGTACACAAAACCAAAGCAAATATATATGTGGGAAAGTTCATTTGAGAACTCAAAATTTTGTGAGAACTGTGTTAGACACAATTGGCACAGGAAGCAGAATTTTACACAACCAGCAGGCTCAAACTTTTATTAATAGTTGAAAGGATTCAATACAATTATTTCAAAGAGACCTACACTCTCTATTTATAATCAAAACAATACTTAAGAAAATAAATCCTGACCAAAAATAACATCACTAAACATGGAATAAAATAAAACTTATTAAAACGAAATCAACAGCTGTAGCAGGCTGTTATGAAAGCTGTAGTAGGTCTGTTAGCTGTTTTAGGATCCAGAATTAACCAACAAACTGTGAGAAAACTTTTACAAGTATAAACACGAGTAAAAAAAGGGATCTCATAGTCATTGCAAAAGTAATTCTCATTTGATCCTACTACACACACATAATGGATGAATTGGAAATATATCATATATTCATACATGTGACATGACGAAAGACAAAATACACTAAAAATTACAAGATGTAACTTATCTCAAAATAATCGTTAGACATATATGGCACTGTTTATCAAAACAGAAACTCAAACCCATGAGCCAGATTTTTATTTATTAACTTCATATATATCTTCGATCACCTGACATCTCCACATAAACCTTCATAATAAAAGCAAAACAAGCATAACCTAAGAGTCTACTAAAATCAACTATTTGGCATATTTTTACAGGTTAAATGAGCTCCAATTTGAGTCAATTTTGATTAATGATGTAAAATACTATTAAATTTAAGGGGCATTCACATATTTCCCCTTCCTAAGTTGCAAAATTACATATTTCCCCAAATCATGCTTTAAGAGCATTGTACATTATGTTTTGAAAATTTGTACCTTGGAGAAATTTGTAATTTTACAAGTTAGGAGGAGGAAATATGTACAACAACAACACGTACCCAGTGTAATCCCACTTTGTGGTAGAGAGGCTGCTTCGTGAGAGTCCCCCCGGCTCATCAAAAAAAAATTATTTTTTTCCTTTTATATTATTTATTTATTATCTTTTATCATTTTATTTTTTTTTATTTTTTAGCAATATCACGTATTAATAATCACATAGGAAGTCAACAAAATACCACAACTTAAGCTAAAAAGGAAACATACATAGGCTACTCAAGCAAAAAACAATGCATAGAGATACATAGAAGAATCTATCTCCTAAAGTCCGACCTATCTCCTAACAAAGCTAGGGTTCTCTCACCCTTATCCTACGTCTCCATGAACTCCTATCAGTGATCATGTCCTCAGAGAGGTGCAAATCTAACAAATCATGGCGGACCTGCTCATCCCATGTCAACCTAGGTCGGCCCCTGTACCTCTTCCCCATCACAATGAGGTTCTCTACTCTCCGTACAGGCACCATCAAGTCTCTCCTCTTTACATGTCCGAACCATCTGAGTCTTCCTTCCCTAACTTTATCTGAGATGCATGTTAACCCCACTCTCTCCCTGATTGCTTCATTCCTTATTCGGTCGATCCGTGTGTGCCCACACATCCATCTTAGCATTCTCATCTCTGTTGCCTCCAACTTTCTTGCATGAATATTCTTTATTGACCAGCAATCACTTCCGTACATCATGGCCGGTCTCACTGCGACCTTATAAAATTTGCCTGAGTTTTTCTGGAAACCTCTTGTCGCATAGAATGTTTGTTGTTGCTCTCCACCTATTTCAACCTGTCTGGACACGATGAACTACATCACAATCAATGTCTCCATCGCTCTGAACGAACGATCCCAGGTATTTAAACTTTTGTCTTTGGTACCTCCTAATCTGCAATATTCACACGGTTCTCGTCGTTGGTGGTGCCGCTAAAGTTACAGTATAGGTACTCTGTCTTTGACCTACTGATGTGCAGGCCTTTACTCTTTAAGGCCAATCACCACTCTTCTAGCCGTGCATTTAGATCCTCTTCGTTGTCTGCCACCAACACGATATCATCCGCAAAAAGCATGCACCATGGAATGTCTTGTTGAATAGACCGCGACTGCTCATCCAGAATAACTGCAAAAAGGAACGGACTAAGTGCCGAACCTTGATGTAGTCCCACCTCTACCGGGAAGGGATCTGTCTCTCCCACTGGTACTCTAACACTAGTTGTAGCGCCTACATACGTATCTCTTATCAACTCTATATATCTCCAAGGGATATTTCTTCTCTCCAAGCTATCCCAAATCACCTGTCGTGGCACACTATCATATGCTTTCTCTAGATCAATGAACACCATGTGTAAATATGTTTTCTTTTCCCTATATCTCTCCATCAGCCTCCTCAAAATGTGTATCGCCTCTGTGGTTCACCTTCCTGGCATAAATCCAAATTGGTTCTCAGTCACTTGAGTTTCTCTCCTCAATCTTGTCTCGATCACTCTTTCCCAAAGTTTCATAGTATGACTCAGTAGTTTAATTCCCCTATAGTTAGTGCAATACTGCAACATTGTGCGTCTCCCTTGTTCTTATATAAGGGAACTAAGACACTACTTCTCCACTGATCCGGCATCTTGCTTGTCTTGATTATGGTGTTGTAAAGAGTTGTCAACCAGGTAACTCCTTCATCTAGGCAGTCGGCCCTAGCCTCTACTCTATTTGTGGTTATAGGATCGTTTCCTTAATTACGTATCTCTAGTATTTGTCTACAAATATTGATCATTGTACTTGTAATTCCTTGAGCACAATAATAATATATCTCGCTAGTTGCAACCTATGGACGCAGGTCACCTAGACCGAACCACGTTAAATCCCCGTGTTCAATTCTCATTTACTGTTTGGTGTGTGTGTGTGTGTTAGTGTGTGTGTGAGACCCAACAACTGGTACCAGATCCACAGGTATCACCGTCATCTGCCAGAACTAGGGTATCGCCGCCGTTGCCAGATCTGCTGCCGCTGCTAGGGTTACGGTTGAACCAGCTTCTTTGCGATCTAGGGTTCGGGTCTCGTTCAGATCGCGATTAGGGTTTCACCCTAAACAGCTGCCGCTGTTTTAGGGATTTACAGCCGTCACCGTCGCCGCCGCCGCCATAACCAAATTAGGGTTCCGGCGAGCCTATCTGTCGCCGATTTCTCCGTATTAGGGTTCCAACAGAGGGTGTTCCAGTTTTTAGACGTCGATTGAAGGTTTTAGGGTTCCGGCGAACCTTATTCTCCTATCCCAGTCGCCAATCAGTCTAATTTAGCCGATTGTCGTCGCCGCCTCAGACCATTGCCGCCGCTCGTCGCCCCACCGCCGTCATCTGTTGCCGGATTAGGGTTCCGGCGAGTTCGTTGTTGCCAGATTAGGGTTCCGACGAGTGTGATTTTGACCGGGAAGGTTTGATTTTGACCAAGAAGGTCTGATTTTGACCAAAATTGTTCAGATTAAGGTTCTGAAAGCTTCCGCTGCTAATTGGGTTAGAAATTGGCTGCTAATTGGGTCAGAATTGGTTGTTATTTGGGTCAAAACTTGGGGTTTGATATGGCTGAAGAAAAGGTAAAGATCGAGAAGTTTGATGGGCAAGACTTTGGTTTCTGGAAGATGCAGATTGAGGATTTACTATACCAGAAGGATCTGTATCAAACATTGTCTGGAAAGAAACCTGATAAGATGTCCGAGGATGATTGGGCTATACTTGACAGAAAAGATTTGGGAGTAGTCAGACTTTCGTTGGCCAAGAGTGTGGCGTTTAACATTGTGAACGAAACGACTACGTGTGGATTGATTAAAGCTTTGTCTAGTATGTATGAAAAGTCGTCAACTTCGAATAAAGTGTTTCTGATTCGACAGTTGGTTAATACGAGGATGAGAGAAGGAGCTTCATTACCGTTCATATCAATGAATTTAATTCGATCCTAACTCGTTTAGGATCAGTTGGGATTTAATTTGATGATGAACTTCAAGCGTTGTTTTTGTATCTTCGTTGCCAAAGAGTTGGTCTGGAACAGTGACAGCAGTTAGTAGTTCATCTGGAACTACTAAGCTTACATTTGAGGGAATTCGGGACTTGATTCTGGGTGAGGACATCAGACGTAGAAGTTCAGGGGATTCATCAAGTTCACTGTTAAGTGCCAAGGGCAGAAGAAGAAGAAACGAAAGGGGGAACAACCAAAGTAGAAGAAGAAGCAAATCTAGAAATCCGAAAGATGTCCTTTGTTGGGATTGCAAACAGGTGGGGCATTTCAGAAATCAGTGCTCGAAAAGACAAGGAGGTGAATCATGTTGCAGATGGATATCACTCAGATGATGCTTTGTTTTGTAGCGTAGAGTGTGTTGCTGATTCATGGGTTATGAATTCTGGTGCATCGTACGCACTGCATAGAGACGATGAAGAATCTGAGGTTTGGGAACTTTGGTAAGGTACGACTTGCGAATGATGAGATTCTAGATGTTATAGGACTACGGGATATCGACTTGAAGACTTCAGTGGGAGCCACACGGACTTTGAAAGACGTAAGTGTCATTCCAAGCTTGAAGAGAATGCTTATCTCAGTCGGGCAGTTGGATAAAGAGGGACATGATGTTAAGTTTAGTGGTGGACAGTGGAAGATAGTCAAAGGAAACCTAGTTGTTGCTCGTGGAAAGAAAAAAGGTTCGCTTTATATGGTCGAGATACCTCCAGAAGGAATGAGTCCAGTTCTGGTGAAGGCCAAGTTCGGTTCTGTGAATCTCGTGGGCAGAAGAGGGTTACCTTTGCCAAGAAGGTACCTAGAGCAAGAGTGAAGATTCAGAATGAACGGTTTGTACGGAAAGGTTCAGTTAAACCAGTCAGTGTTGGAGGATGTCGCAACAGTGGGAGCACAAAGAAAAATCGTGTTTCAGTTGCAGTTTCAGTTCAGCAGTGGGTTAAGATAACCAGTGTGTCGTCTGTGAAAGTCTCTCCTGATTATTGTTTGCTTGGATTGGAGAGTGTGGGTTCTCAGTTTATCTCGGATGCTAGCGAAGTGACAGTTGAGTTACAGTGCGAGCAGGCACTAGGCAGAGATAGGGAAGAACGAGTCACTGGTAGGTTTGGTCGTGACTGATGAGTTGAAGCTCGGGGGAGCTTCAACAGGCCTTCAGGTTAACTGATAAGAAGGCCGTTGCAACTAGCGGTAAAGGAAGATTACAGAAAGTATAGAATGAAGATGGAGCGCAGTTTGAAGTTTGTCAAAGCCTCTAAGTGGGAGATTGTTGAGTATGGAGGCTTGACTAGGCAGCCGGCCCTAGCCACTACTCTAGTATTTGTCTATAAATACTGATCATTGTACTTGTAATTCCTTGAGCACAATAATAATATATCTCGCTAGTTGCAACCTGTGGACGTAGGTCACCTAGACCGAACCACGTTAAATCCTCGTGTTCAATTCTCGTTTAATGTTTGGTGTGTGCGTGTTAGTGTGTGTGTGAGACCCAACACTCAATTGTTTTTCTAAAATAGATAAAAAAAACATTATATTTTTGTTAAACAATTTGGCTCCTAAAAAGAATCTATTCGATGTGTTCAAACTGAAACTAACATTAGAATTTTTAAATCTTACAGTACATATATTTCACAACGAAATAAACTCAAAAAATATGTAAAACTATTGTACAACCTATGAATCTAATTTTTTTTATTGTCCCTTCCCACATAATCAATGAATTGCAAACAAAAGATACTACACTATGTTTAACTTTGTGAGATAATTCGTCATTTATTACACTCATCCTTCTATATTTTAAATTTATTCAACACTTAAAGAATTAGAACATTGTCTATCAAATTAACAATTTCTTTTGTTTCTTATATCAAAATTATTATTACTCAAACATTATCCCATGATTAATTACAACCTTATTTTGTAGTCTGCCACTCTGCTCATCAAGCACATGGGTGAATAATCTAGTATAGATAATATATTTGTATACTTGTGAAACAATTCAGTGGAAAAATACGTTGGTGTGCAGTTAATTCCAATCAGAAGAGATAAGAGAAAACCCCCCCATAAACTCATAAAGAAGTGCAAACACAGAAGGAAGGAGTTGGTTGAAGGAAAAATCTTACATCTTTTAATGTCACTATTACTTCATTTAGCATACGGAAACCAAATGTATTCTCTCCATCCAATGTTCTCTGCAGAATATCATTTTTAAAGCAAATTATTAGAGACAATTTCACATGGTAAATAAAAAAAATTAAGCAGATTAAAGAAGCAGGAGCAGCAACGACAACAAAAAACCCCAAACACAACATGTCCCTGCATAAATTTGGCACCCAGCTCATCAGCATAATTTTTGCATAGAAAAACATTAACAAATATCCAACCATACCTTAGATGAAGTCTTAAATAAAAATAATAATAAGAGGTGCCCATACTGTGGTGTACTATCAAGTATCAAGATAGACAAACTAATGCTACTTCCGTGTTGTCCTGTCCTACTAACATAAAACGTTAAATAGACAGCTTTTGTTTTAGAATGGGCATCAGTAAATTTATCTTTGGAGGACATCAATGCTTACATCACATGATGCACGAAAAGAAGTGCCAACAATCAAGGACAAAGTAGGACAACTTATAGAGTTAAAGAGAACAAAGAGACCATGCAATTTATATGACATAAAGCCAGGACCAACCATCATCACCAGCTGCTTCAGGAAAATCAAGGATAAAATTATAATACTTGTTAAAATGAAAATTCAGAGTTGCAGACAAACAAGTTGTTTAAATCAGGTCAACTCAAGTACTCAACCAATCATAAGTGCCTGTGGCCCAGATTTTCAAATGGTATTTAGGTCATATAAACCTAAATGTATCATCAGCCAGATTCATGAGCCAGGGGTCTCATTGGAAGCAACTTCTCTATTCCTACGGGGTAGAGGTACGGTTGTCTACATCTTATCCTACTCAGACCCTACCTTAGCTTGCTAACGGTGAGATATACTGAGTACGATGATAATGAACCTAAATGTATTATAGCTAATTTCTAAGAGCAGATAAAAATAAAAAAGAAAACTTCAAAAGGGAGGAAAATATAACCTCAATTGAGTGAATTATCAAGTCCCTGAAGCATGAAAACCGCCATTTAAGGGAAGTAACATCATCAGGGGACTTCAAATCAAGTAATAACTCCATAAGTTCCTCAAACTTTGAAGAGCAGAACTCAGAAGATTCCTGAACAATTAAAACAAAATGAGACAATCTCCAGGGCACCATCAAAAATAAATAAATGCCGGTTGCTCGCTAACCTCCAAAATTATGTGAAGAGCGGCATATGCTTCTCTCTGGATGTTTTCATCCTCTTCCTACACCAAAAAAATATTAGAATTTCAGCCCGGGGTTTACCACGCAAGTGGGTTCCCCGATCATAAAAAAAAAAATAGAATTTGCTCAGCAACATGAAATATTGATGACTAGAATTTGCACAGTGAGTCATTAGCACACCTTCAAACTCTGGTTGATAAAGTTGTATATAAGATCAACTAAATCCAAGCTAGCTGCTCTAACAACAGATGATGCAAGCTCAAGGATCAAACACCTGTACGTGTGCAAAATGAACACATTCATTGTATAATACATGTTATCACTCATTTGCCTTAATTTGGAACAAATGTGCTTTTGCAAACAATACACATAGTGTAGCAAAAACTTTCTAGCCAACAACAAGGAGGTCCTATTTAATTTGGAGCATATTCACATGTAAAATATCATAGCAAAGAAATGTAATACACATAATGACACTGCCCATAGAAAAAAAAAAGATCTTCAGAAATTAAAATGCCCTATGCCTCGTTGAATAGAATAATTAAAATGGTTTGAACCCTAGTGGGCGGGTAGCTACCTATCTTCCATTCTTCCTAAACAATTAGATCCAAGCAATGCAGAAAGAGGAGCAATAAGTAAGTCAAAATAAACATATACCTTTTTGAATTTACTTTATCTACAGAAACATTCAGCTCCAATCTTTTAAGTGATGCAAGAAAAATCTTTTTTATCGTCACAGAATCAGTGATTAGTGTCAAGCATCTGATGGTATCCTAGAAATTGAAATGCAAATATGAAGTGAGAAAGAAATGAATATAAAATAGTTAGGTTTTTGCAACAAGTTTCACAGTTCAATAAAAATTCAAACAAGTTCATTATTAGTAAGCCTTTGAACATAAGTGTATGTGCAAAAAAAGAAGGTACTGCATATTACAGACAAATACTTTAAGGTAAGGTCCTTAAAGCAGTGTGTAATAAACTAATGCCCCCAATCTCTACCAGAAAGATAACAGAAAACATCTCAGTGTTGTGACAGAATCACATGCACATGAACAACATTACAAGCACCCCTTCACCAAAACCTATTAATTATTAATCACATTCAAGCTTTCAGTACAGCTCACATCTCCATCACAAAACTTTTCAAAAACCAACTTTTATCATTTATGGCACCCTTAATTAAAGTACAAAACAGCAAACAAACAAACATACCTAGTAAAGTCTCACTATTTAGTAGGGTCTTAAGGGGGAGGGGGTGAACGAAGACCTTATACCTATCCCAATGGAATAAAAAGGCTACTTCCGAAGAGATCCCTGGCTCAAATATGCCTTAAAGTACAAAACATCGTAAATTATATATTAGAAACTGCAGTTTATTGGCATCTCTAACTTCTTTCTAACATTTTCAAAAAATGAAGAGTTACAAAAAGACAACAAAACCCACTTTTGGTTGCACCTGTCTATAGAATTCTCACTTGCTCATCTTCTTCCTAGGATAACATCATACTCTTCACTTCGTCCATGACAAGTTGGTGATGACTGATGAGAGGTAGATTATAGAATGAGCATACACGCTTATGAAGTCTCAAGCAGGTTTGAACTAGAAAAATCAGTATATGATCATCAGTTCTGTATGATGGCTCATAACAATTGAATATTGGCAATCAAAATGCCCTTTAAACAATAGAATATCTATCAACCTTCTCCTATTTCCCCCACTAAAATACCTTGATAAAATTCATCTCTAATTTCCTCTCATGGTTAAATGAAAAAAAAATGACGAGGTCCGATGGTAAATCAAATATGTATCAAGAATATCAGGGATTGATGTTATCATGTTAGGTGGTATCACATAGGCTTCAGCTTTTCAAATAAAATCGTTGAGCCATAACTAGGATTTTCTCATAATGAAGACAAAGGCAACAGTAGCTAAGGTTTTGATGCACTTCACGTTTTGTTGCAATCGTATCAAAAAACAATAGATATTATGGTTCCGCCGCCACTGCACGAGGACAACAGTTGAGATCCAACGACCCAGTCAGCTATATATCACCATATAGCAACAAATAGTTGACGATTTCGGAACTAGAATTATAGAATGAGGCAAACAAGAGAAGACAGTAGCAGTGTAGCACATAGGGGAGGGGATAGCAGCAATCATTAGTACATATTTTACAAAAACTTAATCTCATTTTAAAACTCTTAGGTATAAGGTAATCATCTCAACTTTACACAACATAGGGCCTAAGGAAAGAAAAAAGCACCAACAAAAGGAAACGACATCATCATACTCAGTATACCCCATCATTAGCAAGGCTACAATAGGGTCTGAGGAGGGTAAGATGTAGACAGCCTTACCTCTACCCCGTAGGAATAGAGAAGCTACTTCCAATGAGACTTCCGCCTCATTATGCATGATTAACCGACCAACCCAACACTTTTAACGTTATTTTCACAAAATAACGTAAAATAACGTTAAAATTAGTGCAATTTTATTTTTGCCCCTCGAGAGCCAACACATATATATATTAGCCCCCAGTTACGGTGCGTGCATATAATGTATATATGTGTCGGCTTATTTGTTATGAAAATAACGTTAAAAGCGTTGGATTGGTCGGTTAATCAGGCATCATGAGCCAAGGGTTTCATTGGAAGCAGCATCTCTATTCGTACGGGATAAAGGTAAGGTTGTCTACATCTTACCCTCCTCAGACCCTGCCTTAGCTTTGCTAGTGGTGAGATATACTGAGCATAGTCACATGGAACGCGGTACGTCGCGGTACGTGGTACGAAAACGGGTACGCAGTTCGTACATTTCTAAAGTTCGGTACGAAGGGGGTAGGTTCATTCCGGTACGCCAATTCGGTACGTGGTACGGTGTATCATATCTTTCGGTACACCGTATCCTATATAAAACATGTTAAAAAATTCATAACAATAAGCATATTCCTTAACTTAATAATAACATAATAGTTCCTGCCTTGAGCTTGAACTTAACCTTTTCTTACCAAAAGCCATTGCAAAAATCTAAGATTAATTGATTCAAGATGATGGGAAGAAGGGTGCCACTGCTG
This sequence comes from Mikania micrantha, assembly GCA_009363875.1. Lineage (NCBI taxonomy): Eukaryota > Viridiplantae > Streptophyta > Magnoliopsida > Asterales > Asteraceae > Mikania > Mikania micrantha. The sequence continues at coordinate 64,263,918 of CM018684.1, forward strand.
CTGCCGATTAATCGATGGTGTGGGCCTGTGGGATTTGGGACAAGAATAAAAATCGATAATATAAGGCGCCAATTAACCAGCTGGAGTTTTAGGGGAAGCGACGTTTGATATTCCCACATAATTAGATTCAAATTAAACTTCAATTTTTCTAATTTGTGTACCAATCAAGTCCGATTCGCGATTTTACAAGTCACAGATCGACGTTTTGATCAATTGGGTACGCGAATCGGATCAATTGAGTTCGAAATTGAAGAATTTTCGTAACGCCGTGTAGCAACGTACCAGATCGCGTACCGCCGGCGATCGGGACGATTCTGTACCGCGTTTCGGTACGTGCGATCTAGATCGCGGGACGTGGGTACTTCAGCGTTTCCTGTGACTATGATACTGAGTATGATGATGATGAAAAGGAATTGACATCATATCAAATCATCCTAATGAGACGTATTTTCGTAATGAACAACTTCTATTTATGATATAAGAAACATGCAATATGTAACAACATAAACTTATCTTTGTGTGTGTGACAAAGTGACAAACACGTGTAGATATATGGATTTAACAAGGATTGAGGCCTTGAGGGTATTGATGTCTCCTATGCATATAACACATGCCAATGACATTAACGAAAGGGGAAAAAAATAGGCATCAATGAAATACATATTTATCATAGGAAAATCAAACGCAATCATGAAAACTTCTAAATTAACCAATTTTGAGAAAAAAAAAATAGAATCAAAATAAACAAAATTAGTGAAGTGACAAAATTAAAGGAGGAAACAATCATAACCTTTACAAAGCCGCGTTTCTTCGACGACACTTTGAAAAAATTTTTGGTAAAAGCACTAAGCAACTCCTCTGAAAATGATGCCAAGACCTTGATGTTTTTGTTGGCAGTTTTTTTTGAGTAACTCATTTTCGGAAATTTGGAAGCCTCATCATCACCCTGATCGACACCAAAGACACTCCTGTTTTGCTTCACAAGAAGCTATACACAAGGCAAGCATGCACATGAGGATAAAACTTGTCCAGATGATAAAAAAAAAAAAGAGTACAACATAATCAATTCGAGACATTACCTGCATAGCAATGGCAATATCCTCAAGCATAAAGGCATCCTTTCTGATGCATGGAATAAGAAGTTTCACCAAAGATTGAAATTTTTTGTGTGTGTCATTTGGATAGCGACAAAAGGCCGGCAATAACCCCCAACATCCATTGGCATATGCCAGCAGTTCTTCTCCAAATACTGACTCTTTATCTGGCAGAAAAGAACAAATTCATTCCATAATGAAGTTAAATTTCCTGCAACCACCCTTCATTGAGTTCATGAAGTTATACCAACAATAAAAAGAAATTTCATTTTGGATGAAATATCTTTTATGCCTTATCGTCTAGCTGGAAAAAGTTCCAAAGCATTCTGTTAAACACCAGAAACAACAATCAAAAAACTAGTTTACATTTGACGAGTTACCTTTTTTGGATTCCTCTTGAAACGATTCAGCTAGAGGCACTATATTCTCTATAAAGAATCCCAATGATGAACCAGCAATATACTCCTTCAAAATAGGTATCAACCATATATTCGAGCAGGTTTTATCATTGGCATCAAGGATGATAGGTAATACATCAAAAATTTTCTCTGGTCCCATAGCAATTACAGCAGACCCTATACAATCCTGAAGCTGTAATATCATTATATCAAAAGATAACACTATGTTAATAAAATGGCATCTATGCAATACACACATTGCCTAGTAAATACACAAAATCCTAGAAGCCTATAACATCTAAAAGAACTTTTTCAATTACGGTTATCAAAGTTGGACAGAATGCAGGAAGGTTATAGTAGCTTGAAAACCTAAGTCTGTACATATTAACGAAAATAAGTTTGTACACATGCATGATGAATGTAAATACATATATAAACATGTGTGTGTATGTGTGTGTTTGTGTATGCATATGCAAAGATATATATGTGTGTGTGTTTACACAAACAAAAAATAACTAATGAAAAAAAAAAAGAAACTTACATGCTTTACATCAGAAGTATTTCCAGATGCAGTTGTCATAAAAGGAGCAAGCTTCAAAAGTACACTCCCCATGTAGATATGAGAACTCCTCCCTAAAAAATCACAAAAAGACCAGAGGTATGTATCAAGTTCCTATATACATGCAATTGATGCACTAATGAATAAAAGAGAATATTATCTGATTAAAAATCATAGTAAATATACATTGTATTGCGTATATTTACTATGATTTTTAATCAGATCCCTTAACCACAATGAGTACTTAATTAGTAACTGGACATACCAAGTTTGAGAAATAGAACAGAGATGACAGCCAAAATATGCTCATTTGGAATTCCTTTATGGGTACTTGCGACTTTAAGAAGTGCATCACATAAAGATTTCACTATTCTTGATTCCTTGGATTCAACATTATTCTCATCTGCAGGCATCTTCTCTGAACTCAAAAGGACCTCAACATCAATATGACTGTTAATCATTTCTTTTAAAATCTTTGAAGCTTTTGTAGCAGTTGACTCAGATGTCAAAAGACCTAAAAGTGCAGGCATAAAGTTAATAAGAGTACTGCAAATAATCACAACTATCATATCATGTTTCCTACAAAAAGTGTTTCTCAAGAATGCAAATCATCACTTCACAACACTACAAATATTAACGCCATGCAAGCTTCTCAACAAGTAAATGTTAAATAAACAAAAAGAGGAAACACATATCAGTTATTATAGTCTTCAATGGTTATTCTTTTACCTCTAAAGTTTTATTATTTTGCTGAAGGTAATATTATGTATCCAAATTTCACTTTGCATCTATATTGGTGCTTCTAGCATCATGATTGACGAGCTTTATTAGTTTATAGCACATTGTTCTATGCAAGAATTTATAGAGCATTGTTCACGACTTCACGTCATTACTTCATTAATCATGAAATATAATTGTCTAACTAATATTATCTAGAAAGAACATATATCTACCTGCTATAGACCCAATGATTAATGAATAATGATTGTTCCATTTGGTTGGATCTCCAACTTGAAATTTGGTAAGAAAAGTATCAAGTACGGCTGCAGCAGAAAAAAGAGTGTCCACTGGGTTTTGTTTCTTAGACAAATATGATGCAAGTGTTGTAACAATTTTTTCAGCATCCGGAATTGTGGATCCAACATCCAAGAATTTAAGTATCTCCTCCAAAACATCAAAAACATGCCTCGTTAAAGCTGAGAACCTGGCACTTAAAGCCTTCTGTAAATCTATAACCGCTTTTGATATAACTTTGCTAGGCAAACAAGAGACAAGAAATTTCAACAAATTTAACATATGAAGAACCTCCAAATGTTCACCTTTTAAAAAATTATCATCTTTACATCCATCTGCAGAACGTGAGGCAGCTGATTTTACTGCCAACGACATATAAAATTTAAACGAGGTTAACACCAACTTGCTTGCTCTTTTTTTAACAAGAGGAGATTTAAAAGACTTGAAGAGCTTCACAACACAATCTTGAGCACATTTTCTAACCTGCACAAAATGTAGCCAAATGCAGCAAATCACAATGTCATCCGAAATAATACCATCAACCTAATGCCAGTTTTATGTGGTAAAGAGCATGAGTAATAAAGACCTCAAATTGCATATACTTGTTGCTTTGGTTATGCACTAAACACCAGGTAGAACTTTAAGGTAAATTTGGTTTGCGGAATTCAATGGAATTGGAAGCTAAATTCCATTTTTAATGTATACTGAATTTGTTAAATTCTTTCCAAATTGTGAACGAAATGAAGCAAAGATATTGGAATCTCCTACCATTCATCGTCGTTGGCTCGTCGCATCCGCCACAACCCTCGCCACCAATGTCTCCCCTACCGTTGCTGCCAGACACCGCTATCCCCACCACAGTTGCTCGGCCACCACCCTACCATTGTCTCCACCAACGTAAAAAACTCCCACCCCCACTGCTACCACCATCACCATGTGCCACCACATGCCACACGCTACCAGTGGTGATACAGTGCAGGTGGTGAAAACATGCTTGTGACAATAAGCAGTAGGTGATGGTAGCAATGGCGGAGGTGTGAAGGCAACAAGAAAGGTGATGACGGCAAAGCTGATAGGTGGGCCAAGGTTATAAATTCTAATTCATTTGCGATAGTCATGTCACCCCAAATGCATTACAAATTCAAATTCCTTTGATAGATTCTAAATTCTTAACATTTCAAATTTTAGTTTATTATCTCTAAAGTTCATCCTCGATCATGGCCTTCATTTTAAGGAAAAGGGTAAACAGTGTCCTACTATAACCATTGATTACCATTGGCGTTTGCACAAATCAACAATTTAATAAAGCCAGATAGGATATCATTTCAACAGCATACCTTCGGACGCTTATCAATCGAATACTTCATAAGCATCTGAAACCCTAAATTCACCGATTCCCAATCCTCCAAATCACAAAAATCCAGCAAAACCCCCAAACACTTGACCAAAGCCCGCATAGTTGAAACCGGCAAACCCTCACTTTGATTCTCCATCACCCGAACCACGATATCCGCAGCCTCAGCAGCCTTAGACGCTGCTATAGACTTCTCGGGAACCAGCGGCAACACAATCGCCAAAAACGACGACAGCGCAGACACTGCATCAACGTCATGAGTTGTTCTGGAGGTATCAGAGAGAGTGTCAATGGTGGCAGCAAAGTAAGAGATTGGGGAAAGAGGCAGAGATTCTGATTGTATGATGGAACGGGTGGCGGCAGCGGTGGCGCAGAGGTGGCCGTGTTGAGGTGCGGCGGACTTGCCGTAACGCTGTAGGAGTTGCTGGCATATGTCAGAATCTCCGGTGAAGGAGGTAGCGGTGTCGGCTGGTTCTTCCAATGAATCTCCGGCCGATTGTGGCCGTTGTTTTTTCATCGTCGGAAGGAATACGTATCACCGACTGATTTCAGGTAGGGTTTATGGGTTTCAGACTTTCAGTTTAGTTAAAAACTTAAAACCATAAACTAAAGGTTATCTGGACCGGGTTATTTCCGGCCGGATTAATTAGTTTATTTATTTATTTATTTTATTTATATTTTTTTCAATCCCCTTATAGAGTCATAGAACAGTTAAACATGTATCATGCATGATTCATGAATAAAGATAGAAATCTTACCGCTAGCCCCCTAGGATGCTTTTTTGGAGATGAATTGTCTGCTTTAGATCCGTTTGTTTTTGCGAAAAAAAAAAACAAATACAATTTTATATTATACGTAAAATACATCTTTTTTAACAGTAATACACTAATACTAACTTACTACTACTTTACTCTCAAATGATCACTTTATGCTTCTATGTGAACTGATATCTTCTTTTTAAGAGACAATTTTCTATTAAGTAAGGAAGAACATAGTGAATTAGTATGAAGTGAGAAAAAAAAATAAAGCATCAAGGTGAAAGTTGATGTGACAAGAATCACCATCTAAGCAAAGCTTCAAAAGTGAGTAATTTTCCACGATTGAAAGTTATTTGTAATTTTGTTTTTGCGTTTGTAAATATTTTCTCTTATAAAAATGTTTAAAAATCTTAAGAATATTTAAAGCTCTTTGATAAAACCTTTTGTACATAAGCTTATTTTCATAAAACATTTTCTAGAGCTATAAAATTGTGATCTTTCATTATATCACGTTTGACTTTTATTGATCTTTTGCTTTGTTGCTTGACATTTCATTTTTTACCTCGACTTTGTCACTTTTTGTTAAATAGTTTGAAAGATTAAAGTTTAAAGATTTATCTTAGTTACCGAGGCATGTATGTTATATGACATAAACCATAATGTTGTCTTGTCATGATGTTCTTGAATTTGCTCTTGGCTTTCCGAACAACATACACACGACTTGATGTGGCCAATTGTTGTGACCATCACCAATACCGGAATCCGACTAGTAGCCTAGCGCGCTAGAGACCAGTGTCTCTCCATATCTCTATCTAAATCTATCTCTTTCTTTATCTATCTATACAAAAAACCCACTTTTTGGCAGATCGAGATTTTGATGAGTTTCAATTTAGGTTTTGATAAAATTACAATATGATTGTTGGGTTTTTTTGAATATGATTAAAATGGATCTTGCACCTATGATGAAATTGAGGAATACTTTATGGCTATTTTTTTTTGAACAGCCATATTATCCTACTCCTACACCCAATATTCCACCCTTGCTTGGATTGGAACCCAAGACCTCCTTTCTAAATGGCAATGCCTCTACCAAGTGGGCTAGTCCCAGTTTATGGCTAATTGCTTTGGTATTTTAATACTTGATTGTGAATTAGTATCTTGTTTTACAAATTTTGCAGAGAAAAGGTCAAAACTCCATTAATATTCCCAAGTTCTGGTTTGTATAACGTAAGAAATATGATAACTAATTAGTTGTTTACATCATCATTCGTTTTCCACAACCTTCACAATTGATGAGGTATGTAGGTTCAAATATCAATTACTTTAATAAATCAATTAGTTTTTTTATGATGTTCAAGATAAATGTATTAGTAATATGTGCATTTACAATGTGTTAGTGTTTGTAAAAAATGATGCATCAGTAATAGTGGAAATAACTTGGTTAGAGTATTTTTTTTTCCAGTCAATACACATTCAAAAGAACAATATGAACAATTAATGGTTAAAGTTCAACTTTATAAGAGTGCCAATAAATCATTGATTGGAATATGTTAGGGACCTAAAAAACAATAATTTTATGGGAAAAATTCCATAAAATGTTAATAGAACTTTAACTGGTGACTGGGAGTTTGAAGCATTTTACCTTAGGACCTTACCAGATGCTCAAGAAGTGATTGTAAAGGTCTGAGCAAAAACTTTCAACACATGAAATGTGAATTTAATAATGTGGTGTTGATGTGAAATAAACATTCTTTTTTTATGTTTTTAAAGAATATTGTCTAGAATTAAGATATTTTTACAACTAGCACTTCTATCAACTACTTATTACATAACTGAAAACCCTATTTGCTCAAACATGACAGACATTTTATCAAACAAAACTTAAAGAAATTGTTAAGATTTTTTTTTTATTGTTTGTTAATTTAATCAGTTGAGTTATTGTAAATATGCAGGTAGATTAAGTGTTGGTTCACCATCAAGCATTTTGACACACTTAGTAAGATATGTTCAAACCTCAAGAGAATTGGAAATAACAAATAGGAAATCTTTTTTGCATTAGAAAGGCAACGACCTTCTGTTAAAAATGAGGTTAATGTAAAAAAAAAATTGTTTGTTTTATGTTTTGCTTACCTCTTTGTTAACATAAAATTGAAATGTCTTTTCTAACATTTTTTCTTTGTAATATGAAGTTCAGACTGTTATTTGTTGTAATCAAGTTACTCTTGACATTTTATAAAATCAGTTGTTTTGACAATAAACCATCCCAACCCAAACCAGGAGTATAGTTTTTTAAACTTGCATGTCTTGACCCAATTTTCCATCCGACATGACCCGCCCTGTATTGCAATATTTAAAACAACTAATCTTGACACCCTCTTTAAGGAAGAGTGATTCCTCCGCTAGCGGAGCGAATTACAATTACATGTATGGATTTTTTTCTAACATTTTCTTGTAGTTTCAGTTATTTTCTTTTTGAAAAATTTTTGTACCAGGTATCAAGATTTGTAGGTTATAGTTGATGTAATGTGCATTCTATGGTGCTTCATGAATTACCTTACTCTTTTCCATAGGTAAGCTGATCAGTTACGAATGTTTCTATGTGAATCTCATTTATATTTGTTACTATGAAACAACTTTTATTGTTTCATATTGTGATTGATTTGGAAAAAAGGATCATTTTGATAATTTAGTTGTTTCTTGATAGCTATTGGTCAATGTGTTTTTGGCTTTTTTTCATTTTTGGTTGTATGTATGTTTCAATCACGTTTGTAAACAAAACAACAAAAAAAAAACTTTGGTCCACTAGTTGTGTCGTTGCATACCCTTTAAGCAGTGGCGGAGCTTGGAAAAAGGTTCGGAGGGGGCCGAAGGATTTTTAGGATGAAAACGGAGGGGACCGAAGGATTTTTAGGATGAAAACGGAGGGGACCGAAGGATTTTTAGGAAGAAAACGAAGGAAACCGAAGGATTTTCGGACGAAATACTATTATACCGACACTTCTGAGCGAAAAAACAGGGGGGGCCGGGGCACCCCCGGGCCTTCTAATCCTCCGCCAATGCCTTTAAGCCCCCTGTATTTTTTTTTCTTTTTATGGTTTTTTTGCTAAAGGAGGTGAGGTATGTTTTTAAAAGCCAGTTAGCCCTCAGCAAATATTAAACGAAACAACATACAAAGAAACATCTATAAGTTCCGCAAAACGCTCAAAATCTCGAATAGTTGTAATCCATGTTGTAACCATTCACAATCAAGATATCAAGCAAGTTTGTCATGCCTTTCCTCCCCAACTAGGAAGGATGTTTATTACTTTATGAATCAACTTAACATTTGAAGAGTTTTTACGAAAAGAGCCTTGGTGAAAAAAAAATACTTATCAAAATTAGCGATTTGAAAACTATTTAATAATATTGGTGTTTTTCATTTATTTCATAATTTTTAACTAATTTATTTTAATTTTTTTAATCAATCAATATATTATCGTTTTTCATTTTTTTCAATCAACTCACTTTTATTTTTTTATTTGATAACTTATTATAATACGTATTTATTTTTTCAAACCATGTTAAATACAACAAAAAAAAAGCCTGATAAACTTCAAAAACAAAACTAGAATTAATAAAAATTAAAACAAAAAAACTTAACAAATACAAACTAAAATAAAAATGTTAAATAAAGACGATTTAAAGTGTCATCAATATCAGACGAGTTCAGTCATTTATTTTTGTCAAGCTTAAAAAAATGAATGCTTAAATGAATCAAGTTGTTTTGACATTTTTCTTTGATTTTATAATTGATATTGGTAACTCTTCAAATCAGCTTTATTTAACATTTTTAATTTACTTTGTATATGATATTGTGAATCTCAGGTTTTATTGTTATTTAGTTTTTTTTTTTTTACTTTCTAGTACTTTTGTTAAGTTTATTATACTTTTTTTTTTGTATTTAACATGGTTTAAAAAATAAATAAAAAGTTTATAATAAATTATAAAATAGAAAAGCTAAAACGAGTTGATTAAAAAAACAAGAAGAAAAATGATATTATGTTGCTTGAGTTAAAAAAATTATAGTAAATTAGTTAAAATAAAAAAAATAAATTACCTCTTTTTAAATGTCAAAACTAGTCACTAAATTATATTAAGGTTATTACATGTCTTATAACAAGTGATATTGATAAACCTTAATTTAAGATATTTTAGATAGATTTTATCTAGCATTTTATTTATTAAAATAAATAAATATTCTTTTATTTACAAACTATTATCTAACATTTTTTTTCCAAATATCAAAATTACCATACATGCATTTATGAAACGACATCATTGCGAGTAAATAGTAATAATAATTAAATAACGATTATTATATATTATTAATATTAATTAAATATTAATAAATAATTAAATACTAGTATACAGGACCCGCGCGTTGCGGCGGCATCTGATATACTGACGTAAAAAAAAACCAACAGAACATGAGGTTAAAATCGTGTACAATAAAATGCACGAAAATACCCTATACAAGATCTATAACGTAAGCTTTGAAACTAAGGGTTGAAGATTAAGAACTTATTTAATAGTAAAGAATGTGATTACAGAAGACTTAAAAAAAAGGCCCTGTGTAAATGTAGAATTTATAAATGATACAAATATTATAAAATTATTAAATGTAAATCGTATATATATGTAGTATATATAATTCTCATGGTTTATAAAATTATTAAATCTAAATCATTTGTGAACTAATTACGATAAAAATGATATAAACGATACAAATATTCGATAACGTACGGATGCGTTATAGGCATGTAAACAACGCGTAAAATTTCTGTGACCGTTTGAGGTTAGAAATTTATATAAACGTTCATGAGGCCATTGCGATCAAATTAATATAATTATGACATTTATCAGATAACCTAATGACGCGTTAAAATCATGTAAACATTAAAAATATGTGAGTAAAGTGAGAGGGCCTTAAAAATAATAGTTCAAAGTTCAGGGTTATAAATGAAAATTTCAAATTAATTGAAAAGTATTAAAATCTATCTTTTGATCTTTAGACGCGGTAGTGAATAGTGATTATGTGAGGGTTTGTATCCTGTCAAAACCCGGTATAAGAGAGAAAACCCTTAAACCCCTTACGATCAAATTAATATAATTATGACATTTATCAGATAACCTAATGACGCGTTAAAATCATGTAAACATTAAAAATATGTGAGTAAGTGAGAGGGCCTTAAAAATAAGAGTTCAAAGTTCAGGGTTATAAACGAAAATTTCAAATTAATTGAAAAGTATTAAAATCTATCTTTTGATCTTTAGACGCGGTAGTGAATAGTGATTATGTGAGGGTTTGTATCCTGTCAAAACCCGGTATAAGAGAGAAAACCCTTAAACCCTATCTGGATCATTGATTTGGACTTTTGAAAATAAAATATGTGGTACACATTAAATTTGAATAAAAAATTAGATTTTGGATAAACAAATCAGTTTTAATGTGGGTTAATGTAGACCGCATGTTTATTTTCAAGATTCCAAATCAACGACCCAGATAGGGTTTAAGGGTTTTCTCTCTAAGATCGGGTTTTCATATGATACAAACTCTATATATATATATATGTATGTGTGTGTGAGATGTTGGGGCCCACCGTTTGTGTGATGTGTGTGCGTGTGTGTGATGTGTGTGTGTGAAAAAGTCGTTTGTGTGTGTGTGATGTGTGTGTGAAAAAGTGAATAGTGATTTTGTGTGTATGAAAATATTTGCAAATTAATATATATACTAGAATTTTTACCACGCGCGTTGCGGCGTGTTACGTCATGCAAGTAATTAACATAATTATTGAATGTTTACAAAAGAAAAATATGACATCAAGGTTAAGTTGTGTTTTAAAGTTAAACCTAATAGTATCAGTGATAGATAAGCATCCTTACTTGGTTAGCTCATCTCATTATGCATGAGAAAATAAGATTTCCTAGGATGAATTGGGTCTAGAAACATACATAGATGTGTTTTAACATAATTATTGAATGTTTGCAAAAGAAAAATATGACATCAAGGTTAAGTTGTGTTTTAAAGTTAAACCTAATAGTATCAGTGATAGATAAGCATCCTTACTTGGTTAGCTCATCTCATTATGCATGAGAAAATAAGATTTCCTAGGATGAATTGGGTCTAGAAACATACATAGATGTGATAAGCAGAACAACCTCGTAATGTAATTGAGAGATCATAACACACTTATATGCCTATCATAATAAACAATATGAACAATGTATCAAAGCATTTAGCTTGAAAGAAATATAAGTTCAAATAAAGTTAGGTAACTAATCAGATTGAAACTAATCAATCACTAATCCATATGTCCATGCCAATCACAATGTATAAAACACAGTTAGCATAATGTTATTTTATTAGCATAACTAAGGTACATCATATTATAAAGTAGCATACATAAATAGAGATAGACATTACCTCAGAAAAAAGTAGATTCTTTTGTCGAGATCACCTGGAAAAGGAAGAAAAAAAATCATGAGACCGTGAGATCACATATGCGTTTAGTCGAAACTTAAAACTATAAAACTCGCAAAATTTCAAATATAATGTTCTTCAAACAATGTAACCATTTCAGAAGAAAAATAAATTAAATCTAAGAGAGGAGAATGAGATCAGATATATAATTGGGGACCAGGATGAAGAAAGAAATTAAATGTAAGACGTCTTTAGTGGAAATGCAAACACTTTCATGAGTAAGAGCCATTGTTTAATCTTTAATTCTTGTGGAAATATGACTGGATGGTTTTACATGAAGAAGTTTTTAGTTGAAATCCTCAATTTGAATATGAACACCTGCACATTAGTATCGCCAAAAAATATGAAATCAAATGGTAAAAATTTAAAGTGATTTTTCATCAAATTAAAATTGTTAACAGCTAATATCATAATAATGACTAACAAATCAGTTTAATAGATGAAATTGAAATGAGATGAACAAAATACAACATTTAAATCCACCCATCGTGTAGATGTAAACAACAATGCGCTACAAAAAAAAACAAAACAAAACAGGAGAATGTCAAAATCCAATTTGTCAATTTCACCCCCAAATCATTATAAACCCTAAAATATCAATAACAACAAAAAATACAGGGTTAAACGAAAATCAGAATAAAAAAGAATTATGAGTGACACAACCAAATTTGTAAAAAACATACAGCAATCGTCAAATAAACACAATAAAAACAAATTTGATAAGAAAGTAAAAAGACAAACCTAAAACGAAATTCGAAGATGAAAACGATGTGATCAATAAGCCATTGAACCAAAGCAATCAGGAACCTGTATATAGAATCAAATGACACTACGTGTGAAGAAACACCTGTAAAGGAGAGGCATTACTCCACGTGCGCTTCTATAATGCAACGAAAAAGAGGAAGAAGAAAGAAAACATGCCTGAATTCCATCTTCAATCTTCAGCGGCACCAAAGTGCAGAAAGCTTGAGAGTACCAACGATAGAGAGGAAGCCTTCAATCTTGAACGAACGATCAATAAGAAAGAAAACCTAAAAATGAGATCTTGAGGACTCTGCTTATTATAAGAAGCCAATGTTGTACCATGTGCAAAGAAAGTTGTAAAAAAAGAAACAGTGTTTTCAAGAGAGAGTAAATTTTTGCTTTTTTTTTATATATATATAAATATGATTATGGGTCAAAAATAGCGGCGGAAATAATTATAATAATTATTATTAATATTTACTATATAATATTAATTAATACTAAATATTATCTTGTAGTTAAATAATAAATTATTATTAAATAATAATATTAATTAATTAATAATAAATAATTAACTAATAGTTAAAACTTATTTAGACAGTTCGATTTATTGTATTTGTTGCGATCGGTTTTGGTATGCGCTTTGATATTCGTGATGTTGTCATCACGACAGAAAGGTATGACTCAACCTTTAGTCAGAAAATGTAGCAGACGATACATAAATTTTGATAATAATAATAATAACTAATATAATGAAAATAATTATATAATACTAATATTAGTAAAAAATCCGACGAACATCATTGGGGTCGGTTTTTTGGTTATTTTTTTTATGTCTGTGATGTTTCGTCGCTGTTGTTATTGGTCAAAACTTTTGCAGATGTTTTGATTTATTGTTTTAGGATGACTTAACAGGTGTTGCGATCATTTTTTGGTCCACGTTTTGATCTTTATTATGTTGTCATCGTAGTATGACAATAATACTACATTTTAGGTTTTGTGTCGGAGTGACAACTGTTGTAACATTATATTATATATATATATGTATGTATGTATATTTATTTATATATTCTTTTAGGAAACACCATCTTATTTTATTATTACTATATATACATTTACAAACTGCAATAATTTCAAGTGAACAGTAATAATACTTTTCTATTCAAAACTTTTTGTTGTTTATGAGGAAAAGATCGCGACAACAAATTAGTTTTAACGGCGGCTAATAATGAACGCGGAAAAAAAATATGTTTGAACTGGCGAATCCATGGCAAAAAAAAACTGCTACAAAAAAATGGAATCGCAAAAAAAAAGAAGCAAACCGCGGCAAAAGGTTCAGTAACTCATTACAAAGGTTTTTGAATTAATTTGAATATTTTGTTTTTAACCTAAACTTTGAACTCTTATTTTTAAAGCTCCCTCTCACTTTACGCACATATTTTAAATGTTCACATGATTTTAACACGTCATTAAGTTATCGGATAACAATCATGATTATATTAATTTGATCGCAATGACCTCACAAATGTTTATATATATTTTAAACCTAAACGGTTACAAAAATTTTGCACATTATTCACAAGCCTATAACGTGTCCGTGCATTATCGAATATTCGTATCGTGTATATATTATTTTGACCGTAATTAGTTGATAAACTAAATATATTAATAATAATATTTACTTAATAATAGTATTAAAATAATAATTAGAAAACGTAAATGATTTTTTATGGTCTGGTTTTACTAATCATACTCAATTCGATAGAATGTTTAATCCTAAGAGAGAAGAAAATCATACTCAATTCAATATATTTGTTTAATCTTAAGAGAGATGTTCTGTTGTTAACGCTATCATAATCAAATACTCATATCGGCATAACGGACACATTTACAATGTTATCCCTTAAGGCTTTATGTCATAGTAACAACACATATTTACGTTTTAATACACGGGATCGTGACGGAATACCTGCGGCAACGCGCGGGTAATCCCCTAGTTTATTAAAAATAAGAAATATTTCAATTCATTATTTTTAGAAAATAAAAGTTTATATTAAACAAGTTTATTTTAAAAACATGATTTACAAACCAAAAGTAAAGATGATAATAAGCATTATATTTTTGGTCTTCAATGTTTAACGATATTTTCAAATTAGGTTATTAAATTTAATAATTACAAAAACATATTACGTTATCTTCTTAACTTGAAATAATTTAGTTTTGAAAGAAAATAACTCAAGTTTTTAACACCGGTTTGTTTAGAGATCTCACTTATTACAATCATGAATGTTAAACGTTATTTCTAGTGTTATTAAAAATTTAAATTATTTTTTTATTTCTTAAATAACTATAATACAAAATTTAAACATCTATATCAAAATAACGCTTAATAATTATTATATTTTCATTATTAATTATATAATATTAAATTCAATACACGGGTAATAATCTAGTTAGAAATATATGTTCTTTTATTTACAAATGATCTCCTTACTGTTGTAAAAAATGAGCATCAAAACTATTATTTCTTTTATTTTGTTTGGTTTGAAAGATACTGTTGATTACTCAATTCAGATGCAATGATACAAAAACAAATGTTTATTGCATGTCCCTTTCAAATATTATGAAAATGAATTTTACCAAACCAAACGCTACTTTCATCTAACATAAAATTACAACACAAATTTATACATATTTTATTTAAGCCCTGCATTTTGGTTTTAAGAATAAATATTTTATTTTGAGAATATATAATTATCGGAGGTCTTTAAGTGACTACAATTCTATAACTCTATTTATACACTAGAGTTTCAACATAAAACTTGATGAGTATTTACTTAATTGGCTAACTTGCAAATACTTGCCACAAATAATATAGTTGATAAAGTGAAGAATGTTAGAAATAACTCATTATATGACATGCGGATTCATTTGAATAACTTTTTCTAAAATAAACATAATTAGTACCTAAACTTAATATATT